>JACGWO010000007.1:1381508-2072263 GCA_034509735.1 Sesamum alatum
CGACAACTTCTAAGTGACGGCGAGGTTTTGGGCGACCTCGCCCTAAGCAAATGGGGGGGGGGGACGCAATTGCCCCTGATCTGGGTGACCGCCCGCCCAAAAAAATGGGTGTCGTTGTAAATTTGGGCGACCGCAGAAAAGAACGGGGCGTGGCGACACCCTGTAGATCTGGCAACCAACAGTCGCCCAGGAAGAAAGAGGCGTCGTCGTTGCCCACCTGGGCGAGAATGACGCCACCTAGACGGGGCGGCGCGCCTTCGCCTGGTTCTCGTGATAGTCGGCGACAGTGGCCGGCGGTGGAGGGGAGAGGAGAAATTTTGATTTTCTTTGTGCATTTTAATATATAATTAATATTATAACATTTGTAAGGGTTTAAAGGGGTATTTATGTCATATTCAAGAAAAAAAAAATGCTAAAAAACTGTCAAAATTTTATCCCCTTCGCATTATTCGCTCGCAACAGCCACCTTCCGTCTATGTTTAACAGAGGTTTTTCTTTCTTTCTTTTTTTTTTTTAGGGTTTTAGATTCCATGGGGTGGCCTTTTAGACTATTTAGAAACTACATATAGATTTTTAGCAATTTTCGTAAACCACATGGATATTTTATGCAAGTTTCCCTACAATTTTTAATACATAAACTTTTTTAAATAAATTATGTTCTTAACAAAGTTATTATGCAATGTATTCATATACATACAAAAGGATAAAGTTATTCCGGAAAATATTTATGAGAAATATATTACTCTAAATGTAGTTGCACATAGTTGAATAAATTTTATATTATGTATTCATAATATTTTATCAAAAAAAAATTGAACTAATATTTAATAATTCTTGACATTAACTTAGTATATATATTTTTCTGGGAAAATATTTGCAAAGTGCGCAACGCGCATGCACTTACTACTCCAATGAAACTTGTACATCCATCCAAGACTTCACACCAATGTTGTTGGTGGATGGGGTGATGATCTTGATGGAAATACTAGAAAAAATATGATTTTTGGTTATGGTTAATTAGTATGATCAAAAGAAAAAAAAAATCATGACGAATACAAATTAGTCATAATTTTGCAACGGTTATTAGCAGTTGTTTCTGTAAGAGTGTTCAAAACATTAGTTATAACCAAAATCATAACAAATGTTTTGGCTATACCTAAAAATCTTGACAAATATTGATTACTCGTGACAAAAAATTAAGATTTTGTATTGATTTCCGTAGTAAATAGTGTTGATTTATCATGTTTTTTTTTTATCCATGATCATTTATAGTATAGTGAAAAAGTCAATTTTTTGTGGTGAAATTTCCTTTGGGATTATTTATTTGTTACTTTGTTCCTAGAAGATGTGTGTCTGATTCTGGTTATCTTTTTCATTAATGTGCCTTACTTATTCATATGTCATCATGATTAATGACACCATTCATGCAAAGGGATTGCATGTGCATATTGTTATTTAGTTTGATGTATTAAAAATGAACCTTTCACGAGAGAAAGGAGTTTTTCTTTTGGCTATGATCAGGACGATTCTCTACTAGGATCATTTTCAATTGAGACAACACAACTATAATACTAATCAATTTTATCATCTCTTTCCCTCAAGTTTCAAAGTACCATTTGGCACAATTCAAATACCCGACCACTACAAATTCATATCATATACTTTGAGAAAATTCGATAAGTGGAGAAAATTTTAGTCTTAAAATTGATACCACAAAGAGAAAAGGGTACAAATGTAAACAAATCATGTAATGTTGAGCATTCCATGAGCGTTTATCTATATAAGAATGGAGCTTTTGGATTAAGGAGAATTGTTTTTTTCATTCTTCTTGTACTTATAGACCACCTCCAAATTTGTTTCTTGAGTAAAAAAATGAACTTAAGGGACTAAAGTAATTTTAAATACAAAATTAAGCTAGGGACCAGTTATGCTGTTTACCCTATTTTGCATTTGGCAAATATGTGTTTCCTTAAAATTTAGGGTGAATTATAATGATCTCCCTTGAGGTTTGGCATAATTATGGATATCACCTTGTTGTTTCACAAATTACAAAAACCCCATGAGGTTTTTAATTTTTAACCAAGGGCCTGAAATGGTCAATTTTTGCCCTTGATTTTTTTTAAAAATTATAGAAAAATCAATCGAGGCAAATTACATTATTGCTCCTCTATGTAAAAAAACGTAAGAAATCTCCCCCCTGCGTATTTTTTTTTTCCAAAAAATTAGAAAATTTTAAAAAATAATTCAATTTGTGTAAGAGCATTTTGATCAGTTCATCTATAAAAATGAATAAAAATGGGTTATTTGTTAGATGGTTACAAACCTCAGGATGGTACTTGTAATTTTTTAAACAACAATAGAGTATCCGTATTTATGTCAAACTTTAGAAGAGGTCATTGTAATTCACCTTAGAATTTATTTGAAGCAAAAAATAACTTAATTTGAAAATCTAACACATGCTTAAATATAATAACTTACTAGTGGTTTTTTGATAGGCTAAAGAAAAATAATAGAAATATACAAGGGATGTTTGCAACAATTTCATAATAATCCGAACAAAGAGAAATATTGACCGAGTCATTTTGGCTTTTTTTCACAACGGATGCCCGTTTTCTGTGATATTCATATTTGAAGCTCCAACCCAAGTCCATAACATGCGCTCATCTCTTGCATCGTACATGCATTCCCTATTTTCTCTCTCTACTCTCTCTCTCTCTCTAAAGCTTGATATGTTATGGCATTGTCTTAAATAACAATAACCAGTCAAGAGAGAAAAAGTCGGAGCGGAAGCAAGGAAACCTTAGAGGCGAGAATAAAAAGGTAGAGAGCGGCTCTTTTTTCCTTCTCCGGCGGTGCGTTTTGCCTGTTGGGAAAACAAAAAAACAAAAAAAAAAAAAAAAGGAAAGAATCTTGCATAGCAACTTATTGTGTTTTTTTTTTTTTTTTTTCATTGGATCATCGTGGTGTGAAGTTTGCATGACCCACGTTGAGTTCTTTTTTGAATTTTTGATCGATCTTGTAGGTTTCTAAGGTCCGTCTTTTCGTAATATTTCATCATGACATGCAGTTATTGTTCATGCATTTCAATGTGCAATGGTTATTGATTCTTGGGTTTTGTTTGAGATATGAAAGAGTAGATGGAGATTGTGTATGCTATGCTTGTTTTTCATGCTCTTGACCAATGTGTGCACTGACATTTCAGACACGATTTTTTGATACGGTTAATTAGTATCGTCAAAAGGAAAGAAATCGTGACGAATGCAAATTAATCACGGCTTTGCAACGACTATTAGTTGTTGATTTTGCATGTGTGGCCAAAACATTAGCAACAAATGTTGATTAATGGTTTTTTGTCATGTAATCATTTATAATGTAGAGGAAAGTCATTTTTTTGTGGTGAAGTTTCCTTTGGGATTATTTATTTGTTACTTTGTTTCTCTAAGATGTTTGTCTGATTCTGGTTATCTTATTAATTAATGTGCCTTACCTATTCATATCTAATGACACAATTCATGCAAAGGGATTGCATGCGCATATTGTTGTTTATTTTGATGTATTAAAATGAAGCTTTTAGAAGTGAGAGAGGTGTTTTCCGTTTGGCTGTGATAAGGAAGTTTCTCTACTTTAATCATTTTCGATTGAGGGAGTACTAGTGTAGTAGTAGTAGCAATCAATTTTCATCATCTGTCTCCCTCAAGTTTCCAAAGTACCGCTTCACGGTCTGCTATCTGATGAGTACATGCTGTCGAGTCCATCCTGCTTTGTGTGGTATAAAATGTCATGGTTGCCTTGTGCTTATGGTGTCTGTTGTCATTGTTGGTTCTGCCAATCTTAGAAGATTACTACAAAATGCAACCAATTCTGAATTTGCAGACTCTTTGACATAATAAGAATCCATACGTTCACCTGTTTGATTGTTAGCCGGCACAATGAATGCTCCATTTGCGGGAGTTGCTAAAGATGTTAGAGGAAGGCTGGCATGCTACAAAAAGGACTGGCTTGATACATGTGGCTCCGGTGCACGGTGTGCTGCCTTCTTCTTCTCTTGTTCCAGGAACACATACATATTTGAAAGAGTGTTTTCCAAGTGAACTTAAGCAACTGAATGATGTTTTGTCTTTGTTTTGATTCACCATTTCAGGATCTTGGCTCCAACAGCATACATTTTCTTTGCTTCTGCTGTTCCTGTAATCGCCTTTGGGGAGCAATTGAGTCGGGATACAGGTTCAAATCCATTATATTAATCTTTGGCTAATTTAACGATGAACTTAAATATAGCAATAACTAGAGGAGTATTCCCAAGTAATCTAATCTTACCAACAAGAATATAAAGTTACTGAAAATTTATTTCTTGTCATGATAGAGGGGACCTTAAGCCCTGTTGAGACACTTGCTTCTACTGCTATCTGTGGGGTCATCCAAGCGGTTTTCGGTGGGCAGCCATTGTTGATTCTAGGAGTTGCAGAACCAACTATTATAATGTACCACTACTTGTATGATTTTGCCAAGACCAGGATAGGAAGAGAACTGTATTTAGCCTGGGTGGGGTGGTAAGCAAAACAGAGTTTTATCTTTTCTGGATTAGTTGGATAGTCATAAAATGTGCTGTTTAATAAGTACACAAGATCTCTTTTACTCGAACAGGGTCTGTTTCTGGACCGCCGTGATGCTGTTTCTTCTTGCTATTTTTAATGCTTGTACCGTTATCACTCGATTCACAAGGGTGGCAGGGGAACTTTTTGGTATGTTAATCACAGTTCTTTTCATCCAGGAAGCCATCAAGGTACTTTTTTTCCCTTGTATCTTCTTATCTTTTATCCTACTTGATCCTTGTTATCCTAGCCTGTTTATAAACTAGTAATATTGAATCACAGGGTGTGGTGAGTGAATTTAGCACGCCAGAAGGTGAAAATGCCACAGAAGAGCGAAACCATTTTGAATGGCTTTATATTAATGGGCTACTCGCCGTTATATTCACTGTTGGCGTGCTTATCATGTCCCTGAAGACCAGAGAAGCTAGGTCCTGGCGTTATGGTGCAGGTACGCAATGTTTTTATTTTATTGACAACCTCAGTGAAATCTTAACATTTACAAGAATTCAACCTTCCGCCCCTATCTGCATAGGCTGGCTTCGGAGTATAATTGCAGACTACGGTGTTCCACTCGTGGTTGTGCTATGGACTGCAATATCTTACAGCGTGCCGGCCAAAGTTCCTTCTGGAGTACCTAGGAGGCTCAACAGTGCCCTTCCTTGGGATTCGTCATCAATGTACCATTGGACAGTGGTTAAGGTACTTAATTGTATCTTTCAAACTCCGTCTATGATTGTTCATCTCCATATGTTTGGGACCTCTTTCAAACTCCGTCTATGGTGTTTATCTCATTCATGAATTGAAATGCAGCCTAGAGTATGTCTTAGTTATGATACCCCATCTAATGTGGATTTCGAAATCCTTTGCATGCCAAATGAGACTGAAATGATATAACCATACTAAAGATCAAGATTATTTTCATCTGATGAACTTGCAGGACATGGGAAAGGTACCAGCAGGGTATACTTTTGCTGCCATTATACCGGCGGTGATGATTGCAGGTCTATACTTTTTTGATCACAGTGTAGCTTCGCAGCTGGCGCAACAGAAGGAATTCAACCTAACAAAACCAACTGCCTACCACTATGATATGTTGTTGTTGGGGGTCATGGTACAGGATTGAAGTCGACGAGCATTTCTTATTACTTCTGATTCTCTTTCTCCTCTACTAAAATTCATAACTTTTGCAATCTCAGACTTTAATCTGCGGATTACTTGGACTTCCTCCTTCGAATGGGGTACTTCCACAAGCTCCAATGCATACCAAGAGTCTTGCAGTCCTTAAGAAGCAGGTGAGAAGCATGGCTCTGGAGAAATTCTTTTTCATCGTCTTTGCATCTATATGAGTCGAGCACGTTTTGAGAAAATATTTTATCTGTTCTGCAGGTGATTCGGGATAAAATGGTTAAGTGTGCAAAAGAGGGCATGAAAGAGCAAGTCAGCCACACAGAGATCTATGGACGAATGCACGCTGTGTTTGTTGAGATGGACGATGCTCCACCAGTAAGTGCCTCTGCCCCCCTCTCTCTTTCTCTCTCCTATTCATATATCCGGCTTTAATGTAGTCTAATATATAACTTTCGTCCTCTGCAGCAAGCTGTGGAGAAAGAGTTGGCAGACTTGAAGGAAGCTGTCCTGAAACACGACAAAGAAGGAGAATCAAATGGCAAATTTGATCCTGAAAAGTGTATTGATCTCCACTTGCCCGTTCGAGTAAACGAGCAAAGAGTCAGCAACTTTCTGCAATCTGTAGCTGTGGGGCTTGCTATCTGCGCTATGCCTGTGATCAAGATGATACCCACCTCAGTTTTATGGGGATACTTCGCCTACATGGGCATTGAAAGCCTCCCAGGTAATCAGTTTTGGGAGAGGCTGCTGTTGCTACTTGTTCCTCCTCGTCGTCGATTCAAGTAAGTCTTTGCATATTCCTTGGCCTTATCTGTCTACTGAACTAATTTTGGCTTGTTCCTGTGATATCATCTTGATCAATTACTAACACGGGCTTCTTCCGTTGGCAGAGTCCTTGCAGAGTCCCATGCTTCATTTGTGGAATCAGTCCCTTTCAAATACATAATGTCATTTACACTGTTTCAGTTAGTGTATCTCTTGGTGTGTTTCGGAATTACCTGGATACCTATTGCCGGAATATTGTTTCCACTACCATTTTTCCTTCTGATAAGCATAAGAGAGCACCTTCTCCCAAAGGTGTTTCCACCTCAACATCTTCAGGAACTCGATGCAGCTGAGTACGAAGAAATTGTCGGACATCCATTTAGGAGGAGTCCATCTAAGAGGGTACATTAACTCTTTTCCTCCCTCTTACGATAGTCATGAAAAATGCTGCAAACACATTACATATACTTGTTTTCGGTGTTTTTTGAAAACAGGACGGTGAATTACCTGATGATGATAGTGGTGAAAGTTCTGACGAATTCACTGATGCTGAAATACTAGACGAGATGACGACCCACAGAGGTGAATTGAAGCACAGGTCGACGAGCTCAACAGGCAGTTTCCGGTAGGTCACTCATAACCATGACAGTGTCTTAGTTGGTTCAAGTTCTGCCTATGTAGTTGTGCGAAAGTGAATGTAATGGATTATAATCTTATGATGATATTCAGGCTATCCCAGAAGGATCACCTGTAATGAAACTCCCTCTTCAGATTGTTGTCAAGAAAACGGCAGGGAGGAAAAAGCCTAAAGAAAATCTGCAGATAGGAGACTGACTATTCTTTCTCGACCAAGAGTAGAAACCATCGCGTAGTTTGCAGGAAATCACATAAGCTTTCGATTCTTGTTTGCATTTCAAGTTTCCAAGTGAAAAATTCGAGCTGCCAAGAGAAAGAAAAATGGCGTAAGGGACCAAGAATATCTTCCAGTTCGTGTACTACGACTTGGCGATAACTTGGAAATTTTTACTGATATTCTTTTGTTCATTAGTTAAGAGAATTAGACAGACGGCACGTAAACAAATTGTGAAATTGTATTAAAGGATTTAGTATTCCTTGTTCGATACAATGCTATATATATAGTTCTACTAGAAGTTAAATCTAGTAAATATCCTACAGAATAAACTCTAATTTACGACAGCTGCTACATAAGCTATTGTACGAAACAAATCACACTAATCGAGTCCAATTATCCTCTGAATCTTGAAACACTTCCCCTCAAGATGGCTTGAAGATGTCTTCCATAGCTAGCTTGCTAATGAGAAGTTCAAATTGTCCCCTTTGTAGTTCTTTGGTAAGTATGTCTGTCATATGATCTATAGTTGGTTGTACATAAGAAAGACAAATTAACCAACTTTCAATCTTTCTTTGATGAAGTGCTTGTCAACCTCAATGTGTTTTGTTCTGTCATAAAAGACCGGGTTGTGACTTGGGATTTGAAGTCTTCAAACAATCTTTCCAGCCAAATTACATGGAAAATCCCATGAGCATGAGATCTAAACTCAGCTTCAGCACTACTTGGAGCCACAACATTCTACTTTTTACTTTGCAATGTAACGAGATTTCCTCCAACAAACATGAAGTAAAGCGTCTGTCAGTAGTACAACCAGCCCAATCTACATCACTATAAACTTCTATTTGCATGTTGTTATTCTTTCGAAACACAAGACCCTTCCCAGGAGTTCCTTTCAGGTATTCTGTGAGTGACCAAGTGAGTGCATGTATGTGACAGATAGATTAACTTTCCTACAAACCTTTGAAATTTCTCCTTGTCAATCACATCTTCAGCTTTAACTGGATCAAGTTTCATGTTGGCGTCAAACGGAGTATCTGCAGCTTTACATCCTAGAAGACCTGTTTCACTTAGAAGATCAAGTATATATTTTCTTCGATTTACAAAGATACCCTTCTTGGATCTAGCAAACTCCATACCAAGAAAATATTTTAAGAAGATAATAGCTCGAAACTTCAAGAAGATATTTATTTTTACGCTCAGCTACACCATTTTGCTGAGGTGTATCAACACAAGTTGTTTGATGATGAACCCCTTTCTCAATGAAGAAATTTCCAAGAATTCCTTTAAAATATTCAGTTCCATTATCTGTGTGAAGAATCCCAGTTTTGATTTCAAACAAGTTTTCAATCATTGAGCAAAATCATCGACCTCAGATTTTTCCGACATTAGGTATACCCAACATAGACGGTGTGATCATCAATAAACTCTACAAACCATTTTTTATTTGATGGGGTATTAATCCTTGACGGGCCCCAAATGTCACTATGGATTAGGTAAGATGGTTTTGAAGCTTGATAGATTTTAGGACGACACATCGTCTTATTACTTTTAGACAAAATCTACTTCATGTGCAGAAGGAGTTTTATGAAACTGTCCTTCATGACAACCCTTCCAATTTGCTGGTTTTCCATGAAGTTTCCAACATGTCTCACGTGTATGACATAGTTTGTTACAATTGTCACACCAAATACAAGGTTTGTCATTGGATTTCTTACTAGTACTTGGGTTAGTACCCACTCCAGCCGCAAGGGCAGAGTTTTCAATAGAATTGTCAAGGTTTTTCTGTTGAGCATAGCAAGACGGCGACTCTCCTCATGACCCATTACACGCATCGCATGCATCCACCTATGTTCGATCTCACAACCTTCTAACCCAAGCCATTGGGTTGTTGATGAAATGTTAACTATCAATTTGTATATAACAAGATCTAATAATTTTTCAAAGAAGTGATGGCACACTTGGTCTTGGGCATGGCCTAAGAGATAGCACAATGGTTTGACAATCTATCGGGAGGGGAAAGAAGGCAAAATCGTATGCAATTAGAGCAATTCCGACCATACTTGATATGCATTCTCTTGGAGCACTAGAAACAGTGCCTAATTTCTCAAGTTATAGACACTGAAGTGAAGCAAGCGATGTTCTATGATAAAGCACCGGGGCCTGATGGCTATAGTGCATGCTTCTACAAGAAGTCGTGGTCTGTTGTTGGCAGTGAAGTATGCATTCACAGTCAGACAATTATCCCAAAATGGGCAAATGCTGAAACAAATCAACTCAACATTTCTTGCCTTAATTCCCAAAGTTTAGAACCTAGGGGTGTTCAAAATTTGGTTATGCCATTGAAAATCGGTCAAACCAAATTTTTGGTTCGTAGAGAAAATCGAACCTAAAATTTGGTTTGATCTTTTAAAAAAATTCGATATGGTTTTTCTAGTTTGGTTAACGTACCGCCCGAATACTCAAAATATTGAATATATATTTTTATATTTTAATTTTAAAAATATATAAATTATATTATAAATATATTAATATATTATATATTATTTTACTATTTGCATATTTTAAATTATATTATAATATAAATTATGAATGTATATAAATATATTATTATATATAAATTATAAATTATATTATGTTTTGTAAAATTCAGTTATTTAGTTCTTAAACGAACCAAATCGTAAAAAAGTTTGGTTATAACTAAACTGAACCGGGTAATTCAGTTCGGTATTCGGTATGCCATCTCAAACCGATTCGATATTTGGTGTGCCATTTCGACATACCGAATATTCGATTAACCAAAAAACCGGTTTTGGTTTAGTTCGGATACTTTATATCACAAGAAGGTAAATTACAACTGACCCGAATATGGAAAATGACATGCAACTTGGTTCTTGCGTTATGCTTGAGCAATGGAAAATTCTAATAAGACACTTTTTCTTAAGATGTTGTATTCCTGTTGTTGTGATAGACTAATCCAATACTAACCAGATAATTACAATGTAGCTCCACAGACACTTCTAATCAATTTGTGTGAATATTAATGTCAGCTCTTCATTCTCAGTCAGAGCCAAAATATGGTCGGAAATAAAATATAAAAAAATGTTAAAATTATTTTCAACATTTTATTCCAACTCGATGTGCTTATTTAATTTAATATTTATTTGAGATTTATGATCGAATGATTTAGTTATAATCTTATGAGATTAATAAGTATCTGCCCATTATATTCTATATATTTATATGGCCTATTTTACGTTGATTTTATGATGATCGTGAGATTTTAATAGGTTATTTAATATTTCATAACGGTCAGATTTTTCACAAGTATTTAAATGGCTGTTATATTCTTCATTTGGCGTGTTGAAAAATCTTAATTAGTTTTTAAAAAAAGAATTGTATGAGTTTAAGAAATATATTTTATATTCCCACAACTCTTTTAATAGTTTCGGCAACGTAACTAATAATTAGTTCCTAGTTTCTTTATCGTTGTACATATGAGATGGATGCTGATGTGAACTAATGAAGTTTTATCTGAAGTTGTGGTCAGCCATTAATACTTGCACATAAGAATGCAATAATGGTTTTAAAAGAACAACAATTATTATAACTCTCAATCAATCGGCGTAACTTTGTAATTTTGAATTTATTTGATCACTTGATATATTATTTTAATCTATTCTATCGACATATTTAGAAATAATATAAACACAGCTATGCCTCCAAATCCAGCTTAACTAGCCAGGAAAATATGATCACCATCTCTTATCAAAGCCAAGTCTTCAATCAACGGTCCGCCTTCTTCCGCTAGAACTTTGGTAGCACGGAAATCAAACTTCTTATACCCCAAATCCAGCAGCTCTTGAAGAGACTCCGGCAGCAGCACAAGAACTCCTTCTACGTCGGCCCTTTCCGGACAACGTACAAATACTCTAGCAGGGGCACGTCGCGTAGAAGGACCGGGCGGAGTTGAGACAAACACCGTTCCTCCTGCACAACATGATGATTATGTAACGTAAGAATAGTCCTTGCCAAGAGTAGTTCTTGGAAGTCGAAAGTATTGTGCTTTAAGTCGTACCTTGGTTTTGTTTACGGCCAGTTGTAAGGATGGCGGCAAGCGAATTCTGAAAATTGCTTCCCGCCCATCCTGTTTGATGGTCGGGAACGCCCGTCTCTCTGGCGTTTTGTGTTTTGTCGTCTGGTTTGAACTGAGGTATTGTTGGTTCGCTTGGGTACTTCTTAAGGTAATAAGGCAGCATTTCTTGCACCTCGGAAGCACCTATGCTTGTGCTTCTTTGGTGTGCCTTTCCGGAACTGCGAGACTCTTGCTTGGTTTGAAACAAGGCGTTGATCCCCTCATGGCCTTGATAATCGGCTAAGGCACGTGGCGTCCATCCATGCACGTCCGGCTTGTCTATGTCGGCTCCTTGATCCATCAAAAACTTAATGATTTCAATGTTTTCTTCGGATATAGCCGTATGCAGGGCCGTGGTTCCCAAGCTGTTGAGCAGGGTGATGTCCCCGCCAAACTTGGTGATTTGTTTGAGTAGGTCGAGGTCATTCTGCTCGGCTGCATAGCACGCAAACTGGCCCACATCGCCAGAAGATAACGTCGCCCCATTATCAACGAGTACTTTGATCACTGCTTCATGATTCCCCAATATGGCATCCCATAGAGGAACATTTCCTTCAGAATCTGCATAAAGTTTGAAAGTCATGAGTTGTTTCATTGACAGAAACAATGTTTTCAGCTGCTTAAGTCCTAACAGCATGGTACCTCTTCTGTTGGGATCCGCTCCATAATCTAAAAGTAGAAGCACACACTCTACATTTCCTTTAGCTGCTGCAAGATGCTGTACATAAAGCAGTAAGGTATTATTTCACACCGAATTCATAAATTGAAGGAATAATTACGTCGACACTTCCTAACGCATATTATAAAAGACCCCATTGATTTTGAAAAATTACACTCGCACCCCGACTGTTATGTTTCACTTTACAAGTTTCTCGTCGACCATCTGGTCTTCAAGAGAGTTCTATAATGTAAAACATGACGGCAAAGGATGTACGACATTTTTCAAAACCATTTTCTTTTTTAGGTGTGTCAGTGTAATTATGCAAGATATACACTGGCATACCAAAGCGTTGCGTCCATTGCTATCCAATTCGTTCGGTTCCAAACCTCGTCTCAACAGATGGTGCAGCAATAGATCATCCTCTCTGGCAACTGCAAAGCATAAGCTGAGAGGCACGTCCATCCTTCCGTGAGCCAGCATGTGCTCTGTGTCCATCAAAATTTCTTGCATCACGGGGTCGTTCTGTTCTTTCAGATGCTGCATTAAATATTCGACAGATTAATTACGCACCAAAGATAGGAGAATGACAACAACAAACTCTCGCACAGGATTGGATATGTTTAACTAAAACAGTTTACCTGAAGAAGGTTGTTCATGATTATAGCCCCGTCTCCAACATTAGTTTGGAGGATGTTCAAAAATGCAGTACGATTCAACCGGAGTAGCTGACTCAACCGTTTTGTGCGCACAGTGAAAAGTTGTGGCCTGTAGCACAGAACGCCGACTTCACCACAAACGTCGCCCGTCTTGCAATCACCAACGACCTAATATGTATAAAACCGTTATAAATATTATTGTAGACCTGTTGCATTTCAACTTCGTACATAGAGATAATACATCCCTTTGAGGATCTTGTGATCACAATCTGACCTCTTCCATTCCATTTGTATACGAAATAAGCTCCTGTAACCAAATTTAACAGTATAAGACAGGTGAAAGACATAGAGATGATGCAATAGATCTCTTTAAATGGACAAGAAAAAAGTGGGTATTGTATGAATGAGAATTGATGAAGGGGGAAGTTGATGGAGAGAGAGAGAGAGTACCACTGCCCCATTAACCAAAATGTAAAAATCTGTAGGTGCCTCATTTTGTAAAATTACATCTTCCCTCGGTGGAAAATACTCGGCCTTCATCTCAGTGACCTGCAAGGATAGCTCATCAAGAACAAGAACATGAAAATCTAGTCCACCATGGAGTATTTGATACTCTTGTTGAAATCAAACAAGCATGACTGGCGAGAAAGGAAAAGTAAAACATGGAATAACAAACGGCATGAACTGACTATATTAAGAGATCGAAATGAAAAACCAACAACGACAATCACAAAAATGAGTTAGTAGTGGTCATCACCAGCTGAAAGAGAAGGTCATTCGACACGCCTTGGAACAAATACACCTTATCAACAAGGGAGTAGAACAGAAAATGCGATATACTTGAACGAATAGCTTTTGGAAGCGCGTCGAGAGTTTCTTGCTGCTGCAGCCCTTCCGAGTCAGTTCTGTACGTTAGGCTCAGGTGAGCTAGCATCTGCTCTTGCAGACGAGGCGGCAGCTGGTTCCTCTTTGCAAAGCTTGAGGCCGCGTTAATGGTTTCTCTCTGTAACATATGCAAAAGGGACAGCATTGGAACTGAGGACATCCTAGTTCTGAAGCTTGATACAAAGCCTAAAAATTGAAGGTCCATACTTACATATTTCCTAGTTCTGAAGGTTGTTTGAACAATCAAGTTGGTCATGTTTCCTATGATGTACGAAGTCAGCCCGAGGTTGAACAGCATGTAGAAAATGTCGAATATCATTTCCCCTGTGTTTACAGGATGAAAATCACCATAACCAGTGGTCGTGGCAGTGACGATAGACCAATAAATAGATGTAATGTACCGGTCCCACAAAGGCAGATCGTGAAAATTTTCTATTATAGAACCAATCCAGGTGTTCTTCGGATCCGGATGTTTATGAGCGATAAGATAAAAGAAGCAACCAGCACAATGAATCTCAAAAAGAACCACCTACATGGAGCACACAAGATATATCAGATACGTTCTCGTTCTTGTTCTCGTACTTGCCATGGATGAACATTATCAAATCCTCAAGACACTTACACATGTAACTTTTGCCATTCGGACCATGAAGTAACTGTAGTTCCTGTCTTTCTCCAATCTGCAGTAGTATTGTGTTACAAGATTGCACTAACCACAACTTTGCAATCTATGAAGAAAATTTGCTATGCACCTACCTCTGAAACATTGCACTGACTCTCCTGAGACGCCAGAGACGAAGCATGCTAAGGTAGCCGTATGATTCGACATTTGATGGCAATATCTTCCGTGCAAGCTCTGCGGGTATTGTGGATATCACGTCAAAGATCAACCATGTTCTTGCATACCTCAGAGCAATCAGCTTTGGGGTGTCGATGAGAAGATAAGTTGCTTTGTCGAGGTAGGCAACGAAAAATGTTAAGATGATGTCAATGAAGAAAAAGCCATTGACAACGTTGTCCAAGATGGAGAGAACTCCGTTGGGTTCCATATTGAAACCGAATTCGAAAGGAGACACCCATGCTGTGTAGAAGACGAGCACTACAGGAACGCTTCCCACGTTCTGCAAACATGTAGACCAATTACTTTTTGATGTTTCGCGTATGCAAACTAAACACTTCATATCATGAAAACAAGTCACCATATTCTCTATAAATAAATGACATAAACCTCAATTTGAAGAAATTTTGAACCTTATGAACAAGGGAAAGAAGATCAGAAAATTGTGGAAAACAGGACAGAGCAGCTTTACTAGAGCTGATTCTTCAGCATTCATTAATTTGTAAGATGATGATGTCTATTGCAAATTTCCCAAAAATGCAATCAAATCACATCGAACAAAACATATACAATACAAACACAGGCAACATACATACATGATATGATTTCCTCCCACATAAATAATCACATACATAATAAAAAGAAACAAACAATAATCCCTCCACCGAGAAACAAAACCCCTCGAAATAGCTAGAAAATCAACTACTTGAAATTCTTCACGCATTTGATAAAAATTTCAAGTAATTGTGCTTCTTATTCATGTGCATTTCCTTTTGGTGTCATTAATGCATTATGCCCAATTGCAATATGTCATTAATTACATACACCTACGTAAAACGCAGATACGCAGATGTATTCAGGTACAAACATATACATACAGCAGCGATGTACGTATGCATTTATACGTACCTGTAACGGGGATCACGGGGGGAGATTATAGAAGGACGAAGCTTGACCCTACGGGTGCTGTGGGCTCCCAGGGCCGGAAGAATACCACTGGAAATGCTGTGCGAGCTTCTCTCATCTCTTGAGAGCCTTTCAGTTTCGTTCTCGATATCTCTCATTCCGCACATCGAGCCCCTCAATTTGGAGACATCCTTAAACTTTACCCCCATGTTTGTCTACCTCGTCTCCTTCGCATTGCTCCTCCCCGGTTTCTTCTTTTGTCTTTCTTCCTCGTACGTATTTACGGATCAATCAAATGTATTGGTGGCATGCATGCTTGAGGCTTTCCTATTGCCCCTCTTCTCTCTCTCTCTCTCTTCGATGTTTCGGCAGTTAGCGGCAATCTATTTCTGTCATCGCAACAATGCAATGAAATGCAACCTCCTTTTTCTCAGTGTCATGGGGGATCAGCTTTCTTGGTTTCTCTTTTGCCCTTTTTCTTGCATTTTTCTGTTATATGATTGTCATGTTTGTTTTATTTTGGGTAAATTACACTTTTGGTCCTTATATTTAATTTTAATTCTTTAAATATTTTGAGCCATGATTTTAGTTCTTAATTTTTGTCCAACTATTAAAATTAACAGAATATAAAAATATAGCCTGATCGTGTTCGAGAACACGATCGTGCTCTCTAAATTTGGAGGAGTGAAGAAAAGAGGACCGATGGCAAAAAGAAACGAAACGAGGAGATTTCAGGGACAGTGGAGTCGAACGGCGATGGGGTGAGGATGGAAAATGATTGTCATTTAGTGGGCTTTCAAATGTTGGTGGTGCACTAGCAAAAAAATAGGAGAAAGCTGATAATTCGTCAACGGTGGGCTGACCAGTGATGGGGATGGAAGCAAAATGGTCGTCATGGGAAGGGCTCTGAAATGTTGGTAGTCAGGTCGGCAGGATATGATTGAACGATGGTAGATTTGTAGGAGAGAAAAAGTGGATCCAAACGCGGCTGATTTGAAGAACACGGTTAGGCCCTGTTAGTCAACATGGTTGTGTTCTCCAAATTACGTTAATTTTAAACCAAAATTGTGCGTATATGTAAGTAAAATTAAAAAAATACAACACGATTTGAAATAAAAAATCCAATCTCATTACTGCAAGTAAAGGTACGTGTCATCCCGTTGATATGAATTGTATATCCATATAATTTAATTAATTAAACATTGGTGTGTTACGTGAAAAAAACAAAAAAACATTATTCATATTTTTGAATTATTTGAATTTGATTGGCGTATTACATAAAAAGTATGAGTAAATGTACAAAATAATTTTGCTTTAAACCAGACATTCATCTATTGAGCAAGATGGAATAGTTATCTCTGCACAAATTGAATTCTATCTTATACTTGAAAAAGAAAAATGAAGAAGAAAACAATAATAATTTACGGTTAGGAATGACAGTGGGTCGAGTCTTGGGACGAATTTATCATATTCAGGTCTTGATCCATGAAAAAAAAATTGGACCTAGAATTGTTAGGGTTGAACCCGTTAGACCAGATTTAAAATTAAAAAATTTAAAAAGTATGTATTTTTAAAATATACTATCACAATTTCATAAATATGAAATAATAATATTATTAAAAAATTAAAATTCTTTTTATAAACTTACGTGCACATGTTTTAGGCTACAAAATTTACTAAAACTTTAAAATATACTATTTATATATAAATTTAAACTACAAACTATTTTATATAATTACTTTAATTTATAAAAGCATTATTCATTTGCCTTGTATGTAAGTATAAATAAAATATATGTACATATTATCATCTTATATATAATACACTTCGTATATATATATATACATAATATATAAAAAAATACTATAAGAATCTGATTCAGGTTGAGTTCGAGTTCAAAACTCCACTTTCCACTTAATTATAACTTCATAGGTTAAATATAGTTTGTCCCCCTGAACTATTCGTGATATAATATTTATCCCCCTAAACTAACAAATATAACACTTACCTCCTTGGTTGGACAAAATTGCCCCTCATGCCTTGAATAGTTATATTATTCACAATATAATATAGTATTGCACATTAATCATCACCAAATTATTTTCTAACTAAAAAAAATTAATAAATGAAGAATTTAAATTAAAAGTGGAGTAATATGTTAATATATATATGATAGATACGCAATAAATATAATATCCCAACAACTCATGTATACTTTTGAAAAGAAAATTGATAATATATATATACGCTTAACCAAAAGTTAAATACTTTTAGAAAAAAATGAATAAATTTATTTTTATAATATTTTTAAAAGAAAAAAAGGATATGTAACTACTCATTTTTATATAAAAAATTAAATAATTAATAACTTAATTTTATTACCAAATTAATAATTTTTTACATGAAAGTTTTTTTGTATATTTACTGTACTCATTCATTACTTAAATTTGAGTATGTAAAATATAATAAAATTTGAGCCTCTAACTTATTTATTTTATTATAATTAAAATATATTTTTTCAATATTAAACTTTAGGGTAAATTACATCTACCTCCCCTGAGGTTTGGCATAATTACAAATACCCCATCGTTATTTAAAAAATTACAAATACCCCCCCCCCCCTAAAGTTTGTAATTTTTAACTAAAGGCCTGAAATTGATCATTTTACCCTTTAATTTTTTATTAAAATTGTAGAAAAAATCGGTCAAGGCAATTTTCATTATTGCTCCACTGTGTAAAAAACTTAAGAAACCTCTCCTTGCACATTGTAGTTCAAAAAAAATTTAAAAAATTAAATAAAAATAATTCAGTGCATAAGGGCATTTTGGTCAGTTCACCCATAAATTTTTACGGAAATGGGTTATTTATTAGACGGTTACAAACCTCAGGGGGTATTTGTAATTTTTCAAACAACGAGGGGGTATTTGTAATTATGCCAAACCTCAGGGGAGGTAGATGTAATTTACCCTAAACTTTAAATGCAAAAGTGCTAAAAAAAAAAGAAGCCTTTTGAATTAAAAATAGGGATAATTACATTTACACCCTCTGACCTATAGTCTATTTACACAAACCACCCCTGCCTTTTGCATAATTACAGAAACCACCCTTGATAGCAAAAAAATAGGGGTAGTTTGTGTAATAATGTTGATACTTTTGAGGGGTGTAAGTGTAATTTTCTAAAAAAATAGGGGTTGTTTGTGTTAATGATGGTTACATTCTAGTGGGTGTATGTGTAATTATTTTGAAGGCGTTTGTGTAAATAGACCATAGATTCGGGGGTGTAAATGTAATTATCCCTTAAAAATATACATACGTAATATAAGGGCAATATTGTCCAAATATTTAATTTTAGGAGAAAAATGTTACATTTATTAGTTTAGGGGAATAAATGTTACATCAAAAATAGTTCATGGGGACAAAGTGTATTTAACCCAATTAATCCAACCTTAAACAGAATATGCTTGGGTCTAACTCAAATCCATTGCCATTTACATGACATAATTGGTGTAAGTCACCAATATCTATTAACTTAGTTGGTAAGGACTAATCATTTTTCTTTGAACCATTATAATTTTGATTAATTATACTTATCTTGGAATTGCATTGCTGAATTATACTTGAATAATTTTTTTTTTAAAAAAAAAAAGTGGAAGAAGAAGAATGGTTAGCATGAAATCGATTGCTTTGCAGTGTGCTTCAGTGTCATTCTTATAATTCTCTGTAATTTTAATTAAACCTCGAATTCACATTTCCACCAATTCTGAAATATTGCGAAACGACCATATCAACCAAAGTTTTGATAAACAAATCATCAAAATATATAGGGTAAATTATATTTTTGGTCCTTATATATTCACTTATTCACTTTTGGTCCGTATATATTCACTTATTCACTTTTGATCCGTAATATTCACATGTCTTGCTTTTGGTCCTTGATATTTCAAATTTTTACGTACTTGATCCAAAATTTGACGGCAGGACCAAATCTGTAAGAATTTGTAAATATTAGAAACCAAAATCATGCTACGTGAACATTAAGAATTAAAAGTGAATAAGTGCTATATATAAAGAGAAAAAAATATAATTTTTCCGTTCTTTTATAATTAAAAAAGAAAAAGAATAATTTTTATTTGGTTCAATTAAAATTTATAGCAATAATTGATTTAAAGTAGTAATTTTGTTCCAATTAATATTATATGACATAAGTATTTTTTATTATTGTATTAAAATTGTGGCACGTAAATATTATGGGCCAAAAATGAATAAGTAGTTATTACGAGGATCAAAAATATAATTTACCGAAACAGAGACGGCACCAACATAGTACAAAACAGACGAAGAAAATCACCAATTCAAGGGTGAGATCGTAGGAGAAGAGAAAGCTTTTAGTGTGAGAATTTCGCTTGTGAGTTATAGAGAAAGAGAAAATCAACAATGGCAGCAGCAATCTCCAAATGGCTCGTGGACCCGAAGCGCAACCCTCTCGCTGCGCTCCACATGAAAACCCTATCCAATCGCCTCAGTAAATACGGTAAGTGTTATTCCTTATAATTTTGTATAGTTAGTGTGTGTGTGTGTGTTCTGTGGGGTGTTCTGATTGATGAGATTGGTTTGGAATTTGACTTTTAAATTGTTTGATGTGGAATTAGGGCTTCGATATGACGATTTGTACGACCCGATGTACGACCTTGATGTGAAGGAGGCGCTGAATCGGCTGCCGAAAGAAGTTGTGGATGCGAGGAATCAGCGTCTTAAGCGCGCCATGGACCTTTCCATGAAGCATGATTATCTTCCTGAAGATCTTCAGGTGAATATGTAATTACAGTGAAATTGTTTATATTTACTGTTGGGCAAACACGCCCATCCGTTAGGGTTTATAATGCTGCTGTATCTAGAGATATTAGGATTTATTAGTGGGTTTGCGTTTATTTATTTGGTATAATACCCAAAAAGCTTCTGTTTATTTAAATTTAAACGCAATAGATGAAAATGCTCTTGCGTATGTGGTGAGATTTTTTGTTCTTCTCTCTCAATAATGCCAATATTAATTTCGTGCAGCCTAGGTGCTTTTCTTCCTTTTCTTTTCATTCGGTCACATCTGGGTGGCTGTAGCTTGCACGTTGAAAACTTGGTGTTCTCAATGATTCATGCTTGGTGTGACCCTGAATGCCACCCCTTAGCCAAATTCTCCTGATTTACAAATCCATTTTATGGGAACAAGATTAATTTTTAAAATTGTGCGTAAAATTATATGCTAGGTACATTCAATGGAGGGATAGAATTTATGTTGGTTACGTCATATGCCTGACATCTGATTCTCTATAACGAAAATTGTTCTAACAACAAGCATCAGTTGTAAGAGTGGGGTTTTTCTAAACTTCACGAGATTTTCATTTGAGGCCCTTGTTCCTTTCCTTTTTGCTTGCACACAGTTTTGGTTCTCACTTGTTATGTTTATTTCACTTTGCCTGCCGAGTAGCTTGCTTATTTGTGGATTTTTATTTATTTATTTATTTTTAATACTTATATCAATTATACACTCGCTGTAGTGGATTGTCGAACCCATGCCCTTTATTTTCGACTTTTTCTTGCCTTCTTAAGTTTATGTCATGCAGCACGCTGTCCTTATTTCACTTATAGCAAGTTCAACTCAAATCTTTTTGCTACATTCCTCCAGCAGATGCTTTCAGTGTAATCTAGCATCATTGTGTTCCGCCCTGTCTAGAGCAAGATCTA
This sequence comes from Sesamum alatum, assembly GCA_034509735.1. Classification (NCBI taxonomy): domain Eukaryota; kingdom Viridiplantae; phylum Streptophyta; class Magnoliopsida; order Lamiales; family Pedaliaceae; genus Sesamum; species Sesamum alatum. The sequence goes on from JACGWO010000007.1 coordinate 1,402,661, forward strand.
GACTTCTCAGCACGCACTTTATTTATTTTCAACTTTTATATACTTTTTCGCAGGCTATGCAAACACCATTTAGGAGCTATCTTCAGGAGATGTTAACTCTTGTAAGTGCCTTTATCACTATGTTTTGTTACCGACCATGGAACTATCTTTTAAAGGATCGATTATTTGTTAATTATGATGCGAGTTCCATAATGACTGCTCAACTATAAATCTACTATAAGTTAATTGGTTGATATCTTCTGTCATTACGACATATGCCTATTTTTGTAATTATATGCCTTGGCTGTATATGAATGGGTATGTCATGAAATGTCTTTATCAAGCTCATTAACCATTCCAAGAATGCATCAAAGTACTTTTCTTCTGTCATTGAAATATCTGCGATCTTGGGCTAATGTTTTGTGAACATGGTTTCATAATACTAATGTTAGTAATTGCATCATTAATGCATTTTCTTTTCCCTTGGTGTGAACTGGTTGACTTTTTTATGACTGCCAATGTTATGTAATTCTACCCCTTAAATTGCAAGTTCTGCTTATCCCGTTAAGTGCAACTAAGCTACTGGGATCCAGCTGAGGATTTAGTGCCTCCCTTGTTATACATATTTGTCCACTCCGTGATGTCATTTGACTTGTAAGATCCTACATTTTCTTTGGTTGAGCTAGCTTATGAACTATGAAGTACTTTCCCATTCTGACTTCTTTGATAATGTACCTAATACAGCAATTTTGTCATGTAATAACAATGCTATTCTGATCATGACCACTACTTGCTTAAGTTGATGTCATGCAGTGCACTGGTACTAGATGGTACCTGGATAGTTTGTATCTGCAGAAATTGGGAAATGAGTTCTTCAAGAAGAAGATTATTATTATAAAAATATGATTTTGCAACCTGAGATTCACTTTTGCCTTCGGTTTTAGCTGAGTAGACCAGGGTAGACATGTGGATAGCCAGATCTTAATTGCCAATTGGCTTTTTAGGCCCCTGCTATGTGCTGTTGCATATGGTTTTTAATGTGTTTTACAGTCAGAATATTTATTCTTTTCATTTATCATCTTCTTGGGAAAGCCTTTATCAATTTGTTCATGATGTTTCTGCAGATCAAGAAAGAGAGAGCTGAGCGTGAAGCACTCGGTGCTTTGCCCCTTTATCAGCGTACCATTACCTGAGTGGATCTCTCTATCTATGCTGGGGCGGCCTGTGTTTGAACTACAACTCATATCATTTAATAAGGGCAAGTAATGCAAGTCCTTTCTGAGAATAGACTATCATGTTTTGTCTGAATCTTGCTTCCAATTGTTACTTAATGAGCAACAGTCCCTTCCCATATTGTTGAGTTTTTCACCTTTTCAATGTAATGTTTACCGGCAATGATTACATGTTAGTGCTTTATATCTGTTGCATCTCATCATAAGTTCCCCAGGGAAATGGTGAATTCATTTAAATCTGCATTTCTGGTGGAATCCAAACATTTCAAACATCCGAAGCCTTGTCATTACTTGTGTTCGGAGACAACGACTGTTCATGTTTCTTTATCTTTGCGTATTATGTTATGGGGGATACAAATGGATTTACTTCCTTCAAACATCACTGTTGTCATACTATCTATTTGGGTGAAAGGTCATGATTTTTCTCTCATGATATAACTAAATCACCAATGTTTGGCTATGTTTGGACTTGTGATTTTGCGTATACAATATTTGTACTTATTTCATGCTTTTCCTTAACATTTTTCTCACTAAACCATACCCTTTGGCAAAACAACTACTGGTAATAAATAGCAGAAAGACTTAAATAGGTAATGGGTTATCTTCCTTTCTTCATTTTTACCAGTCGGCACAATTAGAATACTCGACCACTACAAGTAGTTCATACATGAAGAAAACTTTAGTCTTAAATGTTGATATGTACCAAAATAGAAAAAGAGAAAACAATAATTTGTAATTGTCTCCAAGAAATGTAGACATATCATCTAATAATGGGCATTCCATGTGATAATCAAGTAACGACAACTGTTTCTTCATTCTTGTAATAAATATAGACCACCTCCCACTTTGTTTCTTGAAGCTGTCATAAATTTTGAGCTTCAAATTTTCCATGGCCATAAATAGTTTTCCAATTATATATAAACACGCACACATGAACAATGTCTTTTATTACTATAATAATCATCCATGAATGTGAAATCCAATGAGAGAGAGAGAGAGAGAGAGAGAGAGATGAGGCTGAGATTCTTTGTCGGCCCACATTACAATTCTGGGCCCTTTATCAAAATTGAGGCAGGCCCACATGGGTTCTGACCTCCTAAATAGGCCCAAAAACAAGCCATGATGGTACATTTTCTGGTAGGCACATACTCTATTCTTTTTCTTTTTTGAGTTGGAAATGATGAATTTTTTATTAATTGAAATAAAGTGATTATAATTAGTTTTATCAGTATCAATATTGGATAAAGACAAATACAACAATTATATCGACAATATCACAGAAATTAACATTTTGTTATTACAGCAACAAATAAACTTACTATACAATAGAAATAAATCATCCCACAAGGGAATTCGAACCCATGACCTCTACAATCATGGTGTCTCAGCTTTGACAACTGAGCTAAGCTTCATTGCCGGGCCCTAACTCTTTACTGGGCATGTTCTCTCACATCATAAATACAAATTTTGCTACCAATATTTGATCTTAAGAATACCCAGAAGGTTAATTTGGCCCCTTCATTCTAGTTTCTCTGTGGATTTAATAAAGAAAGTTTGGTAATTTAGGATTATTATTCCCAAAATCTACATCATTCTCCACCTTAATAATTGAATTTATCACATCTAATTTGCTATGATACAATATACTACGTGGCAGATGGATATAATATTAAAAGGTTAGATCGATTATAACGATAACACGTATCAATTTATGAAATATATATTCTTAAAAAAAGTAATAACGCGTGATAATAAATGCGTTCCTCTAACAAACTCAAAAATACTTATAAAATAACAAGATAATTTGAAATAATATAAATTATTGAATTAAAAATGTTGTGGGTCTAGTCTATCTATTTACAAGAAAATGCTGAGAACTTTATCCACTTATCTATTTCATCAGAATGTGGACATTTGGCTTCATTCACTCATCAAAAAGAGTAATTTAGGGCAAGACTTGGACAAAAATGCGACTTTCACTCAAACAACCACATGTATGTTGTAAAATTTTTGTCCGAATTAAGTCTAATTAAATCAAATTAATTATATCACACTTGTTATGTGATTGATTTAGATTTGGACGAACCAGATGGACTATCTGACGACCATTCCTTTTTCTGTAATTTCTCGCTCATTTTTGGAATAGAAGTAGTAGCAACTTTGAATTCTTCAAATTACATAACATTAAAAAAAATGGTAAATTATATTGACATTCTTGAAATTAGTAGGTTAAATTATTTAAATATTTCGTATCTTTTATAAAATTATAACTATACTTTTTGAAGAGTGTTAATATAATATTTTTTAAAGGGTATTTACATAAGCTTTATTTTTTAATACGTGATGCAGTTGTTATAATTACAATTAAGGTGAATTACAATGACCTCTCTTGTGATTTGGCATAGTTACGGATATTCTCTCGTTGTTTCCAAAATTATAAATACCCCCTTTGATATTTGTAATTTTTAATCAAGGGCCTGAAATGGTCCATTGCCCTTGATTCTTTTTTAAGTTGTAGAAAAATCAATCGAGGTAAATTACATGATTGCTCCTCTGTATAAAAAACGTAAGATATCTCTTTTTGCGCATTTTTGTCCAAAAATATTTAAAAAATTTTATAATTTAATTTGTATAAGGGCAATTTGATCAGTTGAGCCAAAAAAAATGGATGAAAAAATGGATTATTTGTTAGACGATTACAAATTTTAAGGAAATATTTATAATTTTTAAAACAAAAATAAAATATCTATAATTATACCAAAATTCAAAAAAGACTACTTAATTCATCCAAAATTATAACTATAACTTCAAGAGATACAATTGTAATTTGACCTAATCCCAATGCTATCGAGGAAGTTGATAAGTATGAGATATTAAGAAACACAGAAAAGACTATTTTGCCCCTGCACTAATGTCCAGTCTATTAGCCAATCATGTCATGGGTGCTCTGCTCTGCACCATCTTTGGGAAGTGAACTTGAATCCCATGTGGCTACAGACACTTGTTTGTCATTATCTCATCTTCACCCCTACACACATTTTTCCCTAAATAGAACACAAAAACTATGTAAAGTTCTAATTAGACTAAGTTGAATTTGAACTAATTATATGTCGAGTGCAATATATTTATCGTGTGATTCGTATATAATTAAAAAAAATAATCAATCACATAATAAGTATATTATACTTATTCTGTAATTTGTTTGATTTGATTAAACTTAATCCGATCAAGAATTTTTCGTAAATTTCAAGAAAATAAAAGGGCAAACTGGTCCCAAAAGTGATCCCCAGTGAAAAACTACAGACTAATAATGATTAGGGGCACCAACGTTATATCACCAAAAAAACAAGCCCATTCTTGAACCTTGTCATGCATAAAAGGACCCTTTCTCCATTCATCCCACTTCAAACCACAGCTCCAAAAGAAAAAAGAAAAAAAAACCCATATTCTGTGTGTTCAAGAAACGTAGAGCAGTGAATCAAGAATGGAGGGCTTCACTCTTTTGTCGGTGTTCTTGTGTTTGTCTACTTGCAATCTTGTCTTTGGCTTCAGAGATGGTAAGTTCACAAGTTCTTGTTTTTACCCTGTTTTTTTGAAGTTTGGATTTCATGGGGTTTTTCTTTTTCAAGCTCCCATTTTGGTTGGAATCTCATTTAGTTCATGTTCTTGATGAAAAGTGTGATCTTTCTGCATAATGTTTCCAAATGTTGCTTGGCTGGAGACATTCTGAGTTATGCAATGAAAGAATGTAAAGGAGTGAGAATTCAAAGGTTGTTTCTTGGCATATGCTGCAAGTGATACACACATTCATGGTTCTTTGTCATGAACCTGTAAAAGAAAATTGCCTATTGTGGACAACAAATGGGGAGAATTATGTTTAGATCAGCTATGAATCTAGCTTAGCTACATTGTGATTACATGTTATCTGTGCTGGTTGCAATAGCTAGAAGATTAATACTGTCTGAAGCAGAAACATTTGAATTACATGATATGTAGTTGTCCTAATGGTGAGCAAACATCTTTCTCTGCTCATGGTAGTTGAATCATGGAAAATTCTTGTCCAAATCAGGTTTGACCAAACCTAGCAAACCAATCACACAATACTTTCCTGAACTGTACACAATCACACGGCAAGTAAAATTGGTTCAGGTTTGGCCAAATTCAGTTTGAAATCAGTTATTCTTGAGATCTGCTACTTGGTAGATTATAGATTCTTTATTTACATAATGCAGGACTACTGGACAACGGGAACTTTGAGCAGGCTCCCAAGTCCTCGGACCTCAACGGGACCATCGTGCTCAAACCGAATGCCATACCGAAATGGCAAGTTTCTGGCTTTGTCGAATACATTAAAGCCGGGCAAAAGCAAGGGGATATGCTGCTAGTTGTTCCAGAGGGATATGCTGCGGTCAGGCTAGGAAACGAGGCCTCGATCAAGCAATCGTTGAACGTGACTAAAGGAATGTACTATTCGTTAACGTTTAGCGCTGCCAGGACCTGTGCTCAAGAGGAGAGGCTGAACGTGTCCGTTGCACCGGACTTTGGGGTGCTCCCGGTTCAAACTTTGTACAGTAGTAACGGTTGGGACTCGTATGCCTGGGCGTTCCAGGCACATTACAGTGTGGCTGAGATACTAATTCATAATCCAGGAGTAGAGGAAGATCCAGCTTGTGGACCTCTGATTGATTCGATTGCCATTCGGGCTTTGTATCCTCCCAAAGCAACTCGCGGTAAGCCTATCGATAGCGTTATTTTCACCAAAATTGTGCTCGGATCGTTCTTGGTTACAATGTACATTTCTGCTATGCAGATAACCTGCTGAAAAATGGGGACTTTGAAGAAGGACCATACGTATTTCCCAACACGAGTTGGGGAGTCCTCATCCCACCTAACGTCGAGGATGATAACTCTCCGCTGCCCGCCTGGATAGTCGAATCCCTCAAAGCCGTCAAATACATCGACGCAGCACACTTCTCAGTCCCACATGGCCAACGAGCCATCGAGCTCGTTGGTGGGAAAGAAAGTGCTATTGCACAAGTAGCCAGAACGATCATTGGCAAGACTTATGAGCTTACCTTTGCTGTTGGAGATGCTAGCAATTCTTGTCAGGGTTCGATGATCGTCGAAGCATTTGCTGGCAGAGACACCGTCAAGGTTCCGTATGCGTCCAAGGGCAAAGGTGGATACAAACGAGCTGTGCTGCGTTTCACAGCCACTGCTGCTCGAACTCGGATCATGTTCCTCAGCACATACTACCACATGAGGAGTGATGACTTTGCCTCGCTATGTGGTCCTGTGGTTGACGACGTGAAGCTGCTAAGCGTTCGTACACCAAGGCGAATGGCCTGACCGGACAAAACTCGATTCGGGGTCATCTGTAATAGTATCTTTACTTGCTGCTAAAGTACTTCAATACCTTCTATACAAACCTTAGTTCAGTATACATATAAAGGAGTGTGATTTTATCATCAAATTCCATAACCAGCAGAACAAATGCAGAGAGTGTTGTATCCTAATCCACAGTTTTTCAATGGCAGATTTGAATGTTAAAAGTTACTTTATCATTACAGTAGTGGTCCCTTCTGTTTCTGAGATCACAGCATTAAAAAGATGCAGAAAAATGAGAAATTTGCCATAAGAATGCATCAAAAGAACTGAATGAATAAGATCATAGTACAGTGCAAAGACATCATTTGACCCCAAGAAAGCACTGAGAAAGGAGAACAAGAAGAAACAGAAACTTCTCAACAATTGTTTGTCCTGATAACACATTCAAAAGGGATATCAAGGCAGGCATTTTCGACTAACCTACCGTCGTTTTTTCCGGGTTTCAGAAACACGAGTCTCCCGACTTGGCGCTTGCCGTGCAGCAATACATTCTGTAGTTACAACCAGAATTACAGAAAAACGGGGAGGATGGAGTTCGTCATGTTTCTTGGAAAGGAGAAAATGGGAGAAAGAAGTACCATTCGCTAGATCCGGTGAGGCTAGACCCGTCATCCTGCACGAAACGAGGTCGAATGACTTGACTTGGTAGCACTCTTGCTCTCACTACTCCTTCCTTAGATTGCTAGAATTACAAAAATATATGTTCAGACATCTGGGGGATGAAGATGTTTGATTAACTAGTGTTTTTTTCCTGCTTGGATTTCTTGTTTTCCTAGGAGTACCACTGTTTTGGATTCATCAGACTTGAACACAAGCACACATGCATTAATGAACATAAAGGATTCAACGGAGAACGTTTTAACTATGAGAACAAAAAATGATTATATATATACTGTTGCACAAAAAGGGATTTGATCCGAACAAATCTGATTCATTCTGATAAACAACAGAGTATTGAAAGAACAGCTTGTGTAAAAACCTTATGCAATATATGGCTTATTGCCATCATCCATCACCCTGCAATAAACGACTAAAACTTACTCCCTCAAGACTGCAGGACGAGGGCGAACCAACCTCGCCTGTCACAGGGACTTGACAGGACTCGTTCTTACTGCTCATTGCACATTGTGACGACGGACTACCACCACCACCGTCTAGAGCTGCTGGTGTACATTGGGATCCATGAGTAAAAATAGCAGCATACATCGGTCGCCAATCCATGCTAGAACAAGCGAAGGGCGACATTCCTAAAACGTTTCCCTGATTATGAACTGCTTCTGATATTCCAGGCAATGAAGATGAACTACGTAATCCAAAACCAGCTGAGGAAGACAAGCTGGATATTCCCATTCCCATTCCCATTCCACAGCCAATTCCAGCTCCCGGCCCCCCTGGAACGGTGTGCAGGAAAGGAGGAAAACTAGGAACCTGCATTCCTTGATGCCCTGGCTGCGGCATCATCGTCGGAGAACGGAGCATCGAGACACCTGCTCCCATTGACATCATCTGTTGTTCCCTCAAAATGATAATTTTACATGCATGGCAACAGTAAAAAAGACATTATGTGCTGACAGACATGCATGCACAAGACAGACCACATGAGTAGAATACAAACAACAACATTTGTATTAACATCTGTTAATGTAGAAGATAACTTGTAGGAAAAGAGGGTATATATATACCTGAACATGACACTGTAAGGTCTTTATGTACTTGATGGCATCATCCAGGGTGGATGCTTTGTCCCTCTTGAAAAATGGAGAATTTTTTCATGTTAATTATCAGGAGAATACTAAAATTTGCAAGAATTAAGGTAATAATATGTTATAAGTAGAACTAGGAAATGAGTTAACCTTATTACAGTTGGGAATCAGTTCCTGGAGAGTCTTCATCTTTTCTTTCAGTTTTTGCCTCCTCAACTGTTCATAAAATTTTACAAAAACTAGTAAACAGCTCTTCTAACATGCTAACCATAAGACAACGTTGTTATCTGTCGATCAATCACATTACAAGTATTATTTTATCGTAATATGCAACCTCGTTTATCACGACATATATCATACACTCTAACATCTACGTGTCAGCTTTTTAGCCCACATTGGAACAATCATTGCACAAACATTCATAACAACAACTCACATTCTTTCAGAAGAATCATTCAGCTAATTTCGATGAAACCCACATTCATATACTCATTTCTTTCTTTCAAGATCTTCGCAGGTTGGTCGAAAGAATTCATCAAGAATTATGGGATTTCAGGTCTTATTACGACAACTTCAGGTTTGTTCTAATTCCTGTCTTCCTCAATGTTTCTCTCTCCCTTTGTGTTTTAATTTTTTATTTTTAATTTTGATATTAAATTAATGATGAATTGATATCTTCGTGCAAGTTTATTTCTTCCATTTCCCCAAAAACATCTGCTACTAGTAATTTTACGATTTTTTCTCGTTGCATCCCATAAGTTGTCCTCAATTGCAATTTTTCGTTCAATAATCAACGAAAAATGCTAACAGTACCATTAATTATTGGACAGAAAATACATGTAAGTACTAAAATTGATAAAGTTTTCAACTTATGGGATGCAATATGAATAAATCGTATCAAATGAGACAAAATGGAAAGAAGCACTAAAATATGAGACCACAAATGCAATTTTCCCTTTCAAAATATTTTATAAAATATTTGAGGGTTTATAAGTTCTATTAAAAATTTTGGTAATTTTTATTCTAAATAGTTTATAATATTTCAAAATAAGACGTTGAGAATCTTATAAGCTCAATCCATTTATTTTATAAAACCTTTCAAGTTCTTTAATTTTAACACTACAAGAAAATAGAAAATTAACGACAAAAAAATCAAGTGACAATTTTAATATTGTTACTAATTATATATATTTAGTGACAAGAATATTTATTTTGTCACAATAATGAATTTTTTGATTTTAATAATTATTATTATTTTGTAAAAATTGTTATTAGTGACAAAAACATGTGCATAAAGTTGTCACTAAATACAATTAGTGACTCATGTACAGTGACAACCTAGTGACAAGAAATAATTGTTATCACTATATTGTGTTGTCACTATAGATGTATCACTAATTGCATTTAGTGACAATTTTATACATAACTTTTATCACTAATAATTATATAGTGACAAGATGAAAAATATTATCACTTAATACATATTTTTAGTGACAACTTTTAAATTATCATTTGATATTTTGTTACTAATATTATATTTTTCTTGTAGTGTAACATGTCTTAAGAGATCAAAACACTGTCATTGTTTTGTTGGTATTCACTTTTACCCTTAATACAGTTGATATTTTTTTTGCCCCAAGTAAAAATACTTTTATACATGATTCTAAATTTTAATAGCTTGATGACTTTTTATTATTATTATTATCACAATAATGAGCTTATTATGTCAAATACTAACATCATATAAGTTTTTACATCTTATTTATCCAAACAATTTAAGAGATTATAGTTATAAAATAAGATTTAATATCTTTTAGGGATAATTACATTTACACCCCTGACCTATAGTCTATTTACACAAATCACCCTTGCCTTTGCAGAATTACATTTACACCCCCTGACCTATAGTCTATTTACACAAACCACCCTTGCCTTTGCATAATGTTGACTTTTGAGGGTGTAAGTGTAATTTTCTAAAAAAAATAAGGATGGTTTGTGTAAATGATGCTTACATTCTAGTGAATGTATGTATAATTATTCAAAAAGGCATGAATTGTTTGCGTAAACAGACCATAAATTAGGGTGTAAATGTAATTATTCCTATCTTTTAAACTCTTAATTATTAACATCATAGTAGCAACAAATAATCAATAATCCATCTGAATTACTTACATCGAAACAAACAAACAAACAAACAACAAATGCACTGGCTTTGTGTATAGGTCAAACATCATTAATTATGTATATATATACTTCTAAATTTATGTATATACTCACCCTCTCATTGAGGTTATGTACTTCAGTGGAACGCATTCTCTTTTGCTGTCTGCACTCGTTGCTTGTCTTGGAGTCCTCTTTTGCTACATCTTCCTACATCATAGGATATCTTCTAAGACAACAATGTGAAGATCAAAGCTAGTTACATGACGAGAACGTTACATCAATCATGGTTTGACAAGACTGACATTTACACAACAAGTACAATAACCCGTGTAATATGATTGTACTGGTGCAGCCAAACTAGATCCAAACAAGAATGTTCTTGCCAAATATAAGACTAGCCAGTGATTCATCATATATATAATTGGTTCGGATCTGATCAAATCCGATGTGGGTTAGAATTTTTCCTTTTTCCAGTAAGGTATTTGGTTCACTGGGAAAACAAGAACTGCTCTTTGGCTACATAAGATTTCCGGTACGCGTTGTTGTGCTCATATATCATTTCATGAACATTTATAAATTATTGCTCGTTAATTGCTTTAGACACAATAATCAAGTCTTGTTGAGACGAATGGGCTAATTAACTCTCTTTTTCTCGACTAATGATCTCGATAGGTTTTTGGCCTACAGGGACGTGGCCAACGAACTGAACTAATCAAACGACAAGACTACGTACGTATGTGGCCCCTGAACAGAAAGTAATTAATTCTCTAGCAAGAATCAAGTTTCAGCAATCCAAACCAAATCGCACGACAAACCAAGTACATACGTACGTGCACTTGTTACGTGGTTGGGACATATGTGATTGGGGTGTTCGTCCAAAACCTAATCCATTCCAGACATCCTCGTACATCAATTACGCCACTCTCATAGTTTGGCACAACCAGGTCCGGACCATATATTACTTTTTCCCACATATATATTAGCAAGTCATGATTTCGATGTAGTAAAAATCAAGTTTACTAAACCCACACTGATAAAATACTAATAAAAAAAAAATAAAAAAAACTTTTAACTCACATAATATCCTTCATCTCTTGTTTGCATATGAGAAGAAGCGTGCTGCCTCTTGCCGCCACTGCCTTCTCCGTCGCCGTCGACCTCCTTCGAGCCCGCGACCGCTGCCGGCCGAGGAAGCTCGAAACCAGGTGGCGGTGCAGGTGGAAGAATATCCTTCAATACTATGCTACCGGAACAACTTGGCGCATGAGGATGATCATCATCTTCCTGAAACCATAAGCTCAGCTGATCACAACTCAGAGCTGGAATGCCGTAGTTCATCATGCTCTCTCCATCTTTTGCTGCAGGCCTCTCTTCCTCGTCTCTCATTCTTGATTAATTACTGTGTGTTGTGTGTGTGAATGGTGACCTTTACTACTATAATTATCTTGAATCTTCTTTATTACAAGGTACGTACGTTGTGCCAGTTTATTGGAAGAAAGAAAGAGTTTCAACTGTCTGATTCTTGGGATAAAAATGGTCATGAGGGGAACCTCCAATCTATATAGGGCTACCTCTCATCAATTTAAACTAATATTTAAATACTTTTTCTGTTTCATAGGATTTTTTATTATAAAATAACAGTATATTCCCATCCGCCTCACATGTACAAAGTCTATATTAACTGTAACTCAGACTCGGATTTAATTGATGTACAGTTCAAAAAAAGTGACCAACCACATATATTCATTTTACGATTAATCTGATTCGATCAGATTTAATTCGAGTAAGAATTTTTTATTTCAAGAAACGGGCCAATCCCGTAATTCCATTTTAGGTTTGGAATTAAAAAGAAATTGTGATTATTGGCAAGTAAGCGGTGGGGGAAGAGAGGGAGACACTTGTCGTGTAGGCGTGGAGATACCATTTTCGTCTCATGCAGCAGCCACGTCCGTGATACGTCGCTCGGCTTCCCACCACCTGCTCTCTATTTTCCCCTTTGTTTTGAGCCTGCCAGACACCTTTCGGTATGACAACCACACCACATTTGCCCTTCGTCTCTCACTCTCTCTGTGTGTTTTAATTTCAATGGTTAATTTTTGCATTTGTTAATTGTATTTTATGTATTTATATATATATATATATATATATTTAGAATTGGAAAAAAATACAAGTAACCCCTGTGATATTGTAAATATGCAAATTACCCCCCTATGTAAAAATAAATAACAATTTATCTCCTTGTATTTTTTAAAATGAAGCAATTTACCTCCTGTGTTTTTCAAAATGAAGCGATTTATAGGGAGGTAAATTGCTATTTTTTTTTTATAGGGGGGTAATTACTCATTTGCAATATCACAGGGATAAATTGCTTTAAATCCTTTACGAATTAGTTCATATTATTTGTGCATATGTATAGGAAAGATTTTGAGTATGAGTCGATTGTTAAGAAAAGAAAAGATTTTGATCGGTATTAAAAAAATAATTGGTAAATTTATATTTTTGGTCTATAACTATAGGTCGTTAGCATTTTTGGTCATGTAATTTATTTTATTTACACATTTAGTCATTTTTTTGACCAATTTGGTCCTGAACGTCTCACATTTGGTCTTTTTTCGCAAATTTAGTTTGTATTTATAATTTTGGTCCTATTCTCACTCAAGTATATATCATTTTTGGTTTTGTAATTATATGTCACTAGGACCAAATTTGTGAGCATATGACTAGATTTGCCAAAACAGAACCAAAACTAATATGTGTTGGACTAAATTTGTCAAAAAATGGACTAAATATGTAAACGAAGTAAGTTATAGGACCAGAAGTATTAATGATCTAAAGTTATAGAACTAAAAATATAATTTTGTCAAAATAATATTAGTAGCAAATACTAAAAAGTGTTGATTATACTTGGCCCCCACGAGAATACGAATTTATACTTTCTTGAAAAAAAGTTTGTAATTACGTTTGCATCCTCTCAAGAGAATTTTTCGTTTCATAATTGTAATTCTTGCGTTACTGTTTGAAGGAAAAATGCATATCTCAACAAATATATATATATATATATATATAAACTTCTAGGCGAAAATTACACTTTTGGGTTTCATAGAAAGGGGGGTCGACGTTTTTAGTTCTCCGTTTTATGGAGTTTCAAAATGGTCGAAAATTGGAAAAGTTGACACATTTGATCCCATCTCCAACTTGCTATTAAAATATAGACGTTGCACGTGTCAATTAGTTTAACAACCTAGGCTCAATTTCAGCTAATGTGCCACTCATAATTGGCATTTTGGAGGGAGTTTTGTCCCCAGTAAACTTCTAGGCGAAAATTACACTTTTGGGTTTCATAGAAAGGGGGGTCGACGTTTTTAGTTCTCCGTTTTATGGAGTTTCAAAATGGTCGAAAATTGGAAAAGTTGACACATTTGATCCCATCTCCAACTTGCTATTAAAATATAGACGTTGCACGTGTCAATTAGTTTAACAACCTAGGCTCAATTTCAGCTAATGTGCCACTCATAATTGGCATTTTGGAGGGAGTTTTGTCCCCAGTAAACCACGGGTTGCAAGAGGCAAAATTTGTTAAAGGTCATTGGTGAAAGAAGAAGCTCCAGTTAACTTGGGGAGGCAAAATGTCCGAAATGGGATCGATAAATTTGTTATGCCGCGAAGTTGTAAGGTTAAAAACCTCATGGACCAACGAGAACTTGGGAAAAATATTTCATGTTTGCACCAATAGAAATCGAGGATGTAAATTTTTCATTTCGGAGGATAATCCAATATGCTCAAGGGCAGAGGTAGTTATTCCAGGGCTTCTCGATCGGTTGAATCGGCACGAGCAAGAAAATGCAAAGCTAAAGAGGAGGAATAAAGTTCTTCAAGCATCCATTGTTGTGCTTATTTATGTATTAAAATGTAAGTTTTTAAGAATGGGATTAGAGCTCAGGTTTTTCAGAAGCCAATGAAGACCCCACGTGAGTGTCAAATGATTCAGCCTTTTCCCTCCAATTAGGTTGACTACGTGCGTTGCATGTGTATTTGTCGTCTATTTTTTAATAAGGGGTTGGAGATGGCATCAAATATGTCAGCTTTTTTCATTTTTGAGACTATTTTAAAATTTTCGCAAAAGCAAGGGACTTGAAGTGTCAACCCCAGTCCTATGAAACTAAAACTGCAATTTTGCCTGAACGTTTAATTTTTTTAAAAAGCAATTTGGGTGGCTTCGACAGAGTTTACTAACACAGATTATATCACAACCTTAACATCGACAAAGAGAGTTTATCGCATAATTATTTGATTAAACGTGGTACGTTCTTACCAATTAAACTAGGGCATACAAATAAAAGGGAAAAATGCAAGCAACTCCTGTGATATTGCAAATATGCAAATTACCCCCCTATGAAAAATAAAATAGCAATTTATCTCTATGTGTTTTTTAAAATGAATTAATTTACCTCCCCGTAATTTTTAAAATGGATCAATTTACCTCCCTAGATAAGAGGGTAAATTATTCCATTTTAAAGAACATAAGGAAATAAATTGTTATTTTTTTATAGGAAGATAATTTGCTCATTGCAATATCACATGAAGATAAATTGCATTGAACCCTAAAAACAAAATTAGTAAAACTTCTAGTAGTGCATGCATGATACGTCATCGTAATGACCATAATGTGACCTTTAATTATGTCCTAATTCAATGAAAGTTGTTCATATATATTGTCTTCACTACAAGATATAATTACATTATTAAATTTTATTGCATTTTTTATTTCATTCCGACACACGCATTGTTGTATGTATAAAATACTTTTAAAAATGAGATATTTTATATACGTATTAAAATAAAAAATCAAATCAGCTAAATTTCTGAAAAAATTGGCAGACTGGTAGTGGTTGGGTGGCAGATCTGAGATGAATGTGCGGGTGATATGTGTTGTGGCTGGGAAGATTACCACGCATCTGCTTCATGTTTTCTTCCCTCTTGTCACTGCACTTCATCCCAAGGCTGCACCATTTGGCTTGCTTCCTGACCGCCTGTTTGTTTCTGATTTCATTTTTTGTATTATAATTTTTCAAACAGTAATTAAATTAAAAAAGTATTTGCTTATTAATATTTTTATTAGAAATATATTGATTCGACACTACAGTTTAATGTAAAACACATTCTCATTAACTAATCCAAACGTATTCTCATTTCACACGAAAATTTATACAGAATTGAAAATACATATTTTTCGGGCTAAATGTTTTTTTAGTCCATAAGATTAGGTCATTATTATTATTTTTTTTTTGGTACCACAACTTAGGCAAGTGATAATTTCAGTCCCATAAAACACGCTTTTAGGTATTTTTTAGTGTCCCAAGTTAACGGACGTGGCCATAATTTTATGTATTTTCGGTCCCATAAAACATGATTTTAGGTATTTTTAGTCCCACGGTTTAGGTATTTCTAGGCTTATCCAAGCCAGCTACCTGAAAGACTATGTGGACAAAAACAAAAGAAGAGAACATAAGGAGGAGCGCTCCTGCCAGCAAGATTCTCGTAGGAACGAGGAGCAGGTAGATGAACCCTTTAAGAGGGAACACTGAAAGGATAAGATCCTTGCTGAAGAGCAGAGCCAGGGAGCACCCCAGCTAAGGGAATGATCCACATGATAGTAAGAGGGCCTACTGATAGGGACTCTGGACGAGCTAGGCGAGCTCATGCACTTGTCATTTTTGTCACTTTAGCTAACTATATTGTACAACACATTTTTGTGGATTCTGGCAATTCAGCATATGTCCTATTTTACAAGGTGTACCAACAGATGGAGCTGGGCGACATCCCGTTAGAGCCGGTGGACATCTCGTTATATAGATTTGCAGGAGAGGTGGTGCACCCCCTGGGCCAGATCTTGCTCCATCTTTCCTTAGGCGCGAAACCCAACAGAAAGACCAGTTGGTCCGTTTTCTTGTCGTGGATATGCCCTCGAACTATAACGTCATCTTAGGCCGACCTACCTTGAACGCATTCCAAGCGGTTGTCTCCACGTACCACATGAAACTGAAGTTCCCTGCTGGAGCAGGAGTAGGAGAAGTTACAGGTGACCAGTAAGTGGCACGAAAATGCTATGTGAAGTCGATAAAAGGAAACAGAAGATAGCGTATAGAAGTCGACCCTCCTAGTCGGGAGAAGGGCAAGAAACCTATCCACCACGACGCTTAGGGAAATGTCATACCTGCTCGTGTGCAGCCAGCTGAGGAGCTGTTAAGCATCCAGTTGATACCTGAAGAGCAAGACAAGACCACCTGGATAGGCTCTCAATTGAGCTCTGAACTAACAGAGAGATTAACTACCTTTTTACGGAAATATGCGGACGTTTTCGCTTGGTTAGCTCACGACCTAGTGGGCATAAACCCCAGCATTGCGGTGCACAATCTGAACCTAGATCATGTTTTCCCTCCTATGAATCAGGAAAAGCAGCACTTCGGGCCCGAAATGGACAAGATCATCCAGGAGGAGGTAGGTAAGCTTCTATCAGTCTGGGCACATCAAAGAAATCCAATTTTCAGAATGGTTGTCCAATGTGGTCTTAGTACCCAAGCCAGGTAACAAGTGGTGTATGTGTGTTGATTTTCGAGATGTCAATAAAGCATGCCCAAAGAATTTTTACCCTTTAGCTCGCATAGACTAGCTGGTGGATTCCACCTCTGCTCACGAATTGTTGAGTCTAATAGATGCCTCGTAGGGTTACCACTAAATTATACTTAACACCGATGACCATAAGCGAGTTAGCTTCATCATGTCAAGAGGGACCTATTGTTACGTTGTTATGCCCTTCAGGCTTAAAAATGCAGGTGCTACCTACCAGCGGCTGGTAGACCGTATGTTTAAAGAGCAGCTAGGATGTAACATGGAAGTGTATGTCGACGACATGCTAGTGAAGAGTCAGCAGGTGGACCAATACAGACCTAGTTGAAACATTCAATATATTGAAGAAGTACCACATGAAGCTGAATCCAGCTAAGTGCGCATTCAGAGTCCGGAGTGGCAGATTCCTTGGCTACATGGTTACAGAGAAAGGGATCGAAGTCAATCCGGCTAATATCCGAACTATCCAGGAGATGAAGCCTCCTACTAACCTCAGCGAAGTGCGAAAACTAGCTAGTCACATAGCAGGCCTCAACAAGATTATCTCCTGCTCGGCGGAGCATAGCTTGCCCTTCTTTAAAGCTCTCAGGAAAACTAAGAACTTCGATTGGGACGAGGCATGCCAACAAGCTTTCCAAGACTTAAAAACCTACCTGGCTAAACTACCCTTGCTCAACAAACTGTCATTAGGTGAGCAATTATTCCTGTACCTGGCAGTAGGGCAGCATGTTGTAAGCTCCATGCTCATCAATGAGAAGTATGAAAATTAGAATCCCATCTACTACGTAAGCAAGGTGTTACATGGGGCCGAGCAAAAGTACCCTGGGGTATAAAAATTAGCTTTCGCTTTAATTATTACAGCGCGTATAGTTATGCCCTTATTTTTTATCGCATTCTATTATTGTGCGCAATAACACCCCCTACGAGCTTTGTTGGGGAAAGCTAAAACCTCAGGTAGGATGGTTAAATGGGTCGTTGAGCTTAGCGAGTACGACCTCCTACCAGCCCAGAATGGCTATTAAAGCCCAGGCCTTGGCTGAGTTCATAACTGAAACCACCTCTGCTGAAGAGGATGAGGAAAAATCGCTTCTACATGTTAACGGCTCTTCCACGTTGGTTGGCAGCAGAGCTGGAATTATCCTCACCAGTCCGAAGGGAGACGAGCTAGAATATGCTCTAAGATTTGATTTTAAGGCTTCCAACAACGAGGCCGAGTATGAAACACTAGATGCAGGAGCAAAGACTTAGCTGCCTACACCGACTCTCAACTAGTAACTAACCAGGTCAGAGGCACGTATGACGACAAAGAAGACAGAATGAAGGAATACCTACAAGAGATAAGTGAGTTCAGGAGCCAGCTGAATTGCTTTCAGCTCAACCAGATCCCTTGCACTGAGAATACCAAGGCAGATTATCTAGCCTGGCTGGTTAGCTCCCTAGCTGACTGCAACACTCGCACTATCACTATAAGGACTTTTTTTTTTTATCAAAAACTCTATTAGCTCTCACATTAATGTCCTACAGGTGGGCACATATTGGAGGAAACCCTTCCTAGAATACCTTAAAGAAGGTATCCTCCCTGCCAAGGAGCAGGAAGCAACTCGTCTGAGAAGCAGGGCAACCAAATTCACCCTGTTGGGTGGAATCCTTTACAAAAGCAGCTTCTCTCACCCTACCTTCGGTTCTTATCTCCGGAGGAAGGCCAGACCATACTACGAGATATTCATGAAGGATCTTGTGGATTCTATACAGGTGGTATAGCTCTTACAGGTAAAACTTTGAGAGTCGGATACTTCTGGCTTTCCCTCAGATAGGACGCAGTGGATTTAGTCCAAATGTGCGAGCAATGCCAAAAGCACGCCCACTTATTCACGTGTCAGCTGACTCATTCAAGGCCATTTCAGCACCTTGCCTATTTTCTCAATGAGAAATGAACATAATAGGTCATTTTCCACATGCACAAGGGCAACGTTAATTTCTGCTGGTAGCAACAGACTACTTCAGCAAGTGGATGGAGGGCGAGCCTCTTGCTAAAATTATCGAGAGCGAAGTGCTTAAATTTCTCTGGAAAAACATAATATGCAGGTACGATTTACCTCACATTCTTATTTCTGACAATGATCATCAATTTCAACCTAGGCATCCAGCAATGTTGTACTTCGGTCGCCCACCCCCTAGCTAATGGGCAGGTAGAGGTTACAAATCGAATCCTGGTGCAAGGCATCAAGACTAAACTAGAGCAAACAGGAGGACAATGGCAAGATGCCCTGCCCAACGTACTTTGGTTTATAGGACTACCCTAGATCCGCTACTAGAGAGACACCCTTCAACCTAGTGGACGGCTTAGAGGCGGTTATCCCGGCTAAAGTGGGGATGGCAACCTTCAGAATTCATCACTACGAACAAGAAAGCAATAGTATCCCATTGCACACTAACCTAGACTATTAGAAGAAGTCCGAGAGGATGCTCGAACCCGCATGGAAAGGTACAAGCAGAAGGTAATTAACGACTACAACAAGAGGTTGAGAAAGAGAGAATTTTAGGTGGGAGATTCCGTGCTTAAACGAGCCAATGCTCTCAAACAAGTGGAAAAGTTGGCTCCCAATTGGAAAGGCCCTTACAAAGTGACCAGGATCGTCAAGTTTGGCTCATATGAGCTAGAAGGCATCGATAGGAGAAAGATCTCTCGTCCGTGGAACGCATACAATCTCAGGAAGTTTTATCCCTGGAAAACCCTTACTTCCTATTTATAACTTGCTAAGCTTCTGTAAATCAAGCATTATCTCACAACAATAAAAGCAAATCTTTTTCCTCTCATGTTGGGCGCAAGATCAATCTTTAGCCTCTGACACGCTCAATAAGTCGCATGCTGGTGCACGCTCTATAAGTCGTCTGTTGGCACACGCTCTATAAGCCGCATGTTGGTGCACGCTTAGTAAGCCGCCTACTGGTGCACGCTCTAAATAAGTCGCCTACTGCTCACGTTTTTTGTAAGCCACCTCTTGGCATACGCTTTTACAAAATTTCAGTAACTTTTCAATAATATTATCGTCTCATATTTATAAAGTTATGGTTGTATAATTTTTAAAAAAATTATTTTTTTCAATATTTTAAAAATACTAACCGGGTCCACTGGATCTAACCCGACTGGTCCCAGGTCCAGGGCGTGTCTGGGTTCGGGTTTGAGATTTTATTGGCAGGGCGGTTCTCAAATTTTGTCAAACCCATACCAGACCCGCGCCATTGTCATCCTTAAACACGTAATTGAATATATTAATTTACTCGTATTTTTTGATGGGGTAAAAAAAGCAATAGAAATATACAAGGGTTGTTTTGCAATTTCATAATAATCTGAAGGCCCAAAAACAATGAAATATTGACCAAGTCATTCTGGCTTTTTTTTCACAAGAGATCCCTCATTTCCCTCTTTTCACTGCAATTGGCAGATCAATAATCCCTTACCTGAACGGTGAGGTCGAGGTCTTACAATCAAGAAGTCATGGGTTTGAATCTATAAATATAAGTATTTAGTCTATTTTAATTATTCTATTTGCTTTAAAATTGTTGACTAATTTAGAATTATTGATATATTGCGTATAGAATTTAATAAAAGTATGTTCTTTTATTTTGAAATATCGAGGTATTTAAAAAAAAATAAAGTTGACAGAAAATAGATAAAAATTTAATAAAATTATTTTAATCAACTAAAATTAATTAATTCACCAAGCCAACACATAATTGAGTAGGGTGTTCATTCGATAAAATAAAACCGGAATTCAGGTAGATTCAGTATTCTAAAATGTTTTATCAGATATCAAGTCAAATTAATTGGCTCGGTGTCTTGGAGTTCTTTTTTTAAAATATGGTCTATATATACATGTCTTACGCCATTAAAAAATTAGTAGTGTTCCCAGTGGTCAAGATACAAGTATATATTAAAATTGAAATCATATAAATTGGTAATTTTTATTTTCTTTTTTTAAAGTGAAAGCGATAAATATTATTAATTGAACTAAATCAACTACAATTAATATCAACAATTTACTGTATTTTTATTATTAATAGAGAGAATTACAATAATCATACATTGATCAACAATATCACATAAATTAAATTTAAACAACACTTACTATTACAGTATCAACAATTTACTGTATCTTTTTAAATGGCTCATTTTGTCTCTTAATTTTTCGTACTTTTGAAATTGATCTTCAGAAAGTAAATATACGATAAATGTTTACTCGTAAAGCATATTACATCAAAAATTATAATATAAGCTTTACAATCAAAGAATTCAAGTGTGTTATTTTAAACCTGATTTTACGTTTTAGAGAATTTTAAATTTAACCCCGTGTTTCGTTAAAAGTTGCAAGAATAAATCACAACGTTGTAAATAAAGTCCCCCTTTACTAACAGACGTTACAATTAAAGGCTAAACATATTTTTCACCCACGTGCATGTGACTTTCACGTGTGTTCTTTAGTATTCACTTTTCATCCAATCGAATGAATGCTTACATCACTCTTTTTTTTTTTTTTTCTGGGCCAAACATATAGTTGTCTGATGTGGTAAAAATAGGAATTTTTTCATAAATACCCCTCCCAAGAGAAGGAAATAT
Organism: Sesamum alatum; assembly: GCA_034509735.1. Taxonomy (NCBI): domain Eukaryota; kingdom Viridiplantae; phylum Streptophyta; class Magnoliopsida; order Lamiales; family Pedaliaceae; genus Sesamum; species Sesamum alatum. The sequence goes on from JACGWO010000007.1 coordinate 1,424,371, forward strand.
CGATATTGGCCTAGAATCCACGTGGCTTTATATCAACGTGAATTAACTTAATCGACATGGATGAATCAATGACCCGACTTATGGTCATGGATGTGGAATGCGGGTGGAATCTTAGTACATCAATCGGGGTTTGTATTGTAAAAACAATTAAAGTTGTGATGTGGACGAACTATTGTCCTGAAAGCAAATTTGAATAGGAACGTGGTGCAATCGTTAAAGCCGTTTGCGCCTTCAAAGATGTAAATAAAACTATCTCTAACATATGCACTAGTTGTAAAGAGTTGGAATACTATAGTACAATTGCTCAAAAGAGAAGAACCAGAAAAGGATAGAAAGGGTAATCGTCTATCAAGCATTAGGAACAATAGACACGTACCTTTAATCGGATAAAAGGATAAGTTCGGTCATTTTAAAAAGAGTAAATTGCGGACACCCCCCCCCAACGTATGGGGCGATTTGCACGTTGCCCCCCCAACCTTTTTTTTTACACCTAACCTCCCAACCTTTGCAAAGTTTTGCACGTTCCTTTTTTTTCAAACTTCAGGCGAGTTGGAGGGTGTATTCCGGCTAGGTGAAACGCACGCGCCAAATGCTGAATAATTGAAGGGCATATTTGTGATTTCCCTATCTGTCCGCATACCTCAGTTAAAAAACGGGGTAAATTGCTTCCAAGGGTAAAAATCAAACATTTTCTCCCAAATTTTTTGCCCTAACTCTGTTACTGCTGTGGCCTTGCAAGAACTTCTACAATGGGTTGGAGATTAAGAAGAGAAGATGGGGATGAAATACCACCTGGAAGACAAACGCCCGACTACGGTAAGTGCTTTCCCCAAATTTTTTTCTATATTTTTTGGTTAGGTGTGCAATGTGGTTTACTGACTATATGGAGAGTAGTATTAGTTTAATGTAATGGTGTTGGGGCAATAAACTTTGCATTGATGTTGTGGAAAAGTTTGCATTTGTGAATGATATTTTATTGTGAGCACTATGGTTGTGAAAAGTTGTGCAATGTGGTTTTACTGTGTTTGATTATTTTTGCTCAAATTGCAGGTCCTAATAGTGAATGTTTCACTATTAAAATGCATTATGGTGGACAGTTGTGTGAATTTGGTTGTAGGGTGTATGTAAGAGGGAAAATAGCTCATTTTGATTATTGTGAAGTAGATGAAATGTCATTGCTAGAACTGTATGAAATGGCCAAAGAATTGCATATAGACACAAAACTAGTGACATTCTATTACAGTAGGAATGGCGTAAATGATTGCAACTCTATAAGTATGATAACCACAGATATTCATACCTTAGAGCTGATAAATTTTGTTGATGATGACAGAATGATTGGGATATTCTTAGATCATGGGCATGAGTCAGAAAGAAGTCAAGGTGAATCTAGTTTGAGGGGTGTTGATATTGATGAAAGTTTGGGATATTCTGAAGGAGCTATTAATGAGGACAGGGAAGAGGGTGAAAGAGTTGAACAGGGGGCTATAAATGAGGAAAGGGAAGAGGGTGAAAGAGTTGAAGAGAGGGCTATAAATGAGGAAAGTGAAGGAAATCTGCATGGGATACAAGATGATAGAGACTGTATGGAGAGTAGTGATGAACAGTCTATAGGAAATGATTCCTGCTATTCTGATGTGTTGGTGGATAGTGAAATGGGCTTGGGTGATGAAGTCAGTGATTGGGGGATAGAAGTGGATTAGGAAGGGGAAAAAGTCAGTTGTGAAAACATCTTCTAAAGGTAAAGAAGTGATCCAACATGATGGATTTTCTGTATTTAACTTGAATCTTGATAATGATGACCCACAGTTTGAGGTTGGCCTTTGTTTTCCTCATACTCAAACATTCAGAGATGCAGTGAGGCAACATTCTATTGTTAATGCAAGAGATGTTGTCTTCACAAAAAATGATAAGAATAAAGTGCAAGTTAAATGCAAACATGAATCTTGTCCTTGGTATATATTTGCTTCAAAAATTCATGGAGAGGACACAATGCAAGTGAAAACACTGAAAAATGTACATGAATGCACTAGAGTTGAAAGGGTGTCCGCAGCAAATTCTAAGTGGTTGGCTAACAAATACAAAGACAGGATAAGAAGTGATCTAAATTGATCTATTGATTCAATGATGTCAGTGATGCAAAAGGAGTGCAAGTTAATGTTCAGTAAATTTCAAATGTATAGAGCCAAAGGAAAGGTTGCTAAAATGGCTGCAGGGAGTGAAGATAAACAATATGGTATGCTGTGGAGGTATGCTGCAGAGATTGCGAAATCCAACCCTAATACAACTGTCAAGATTAAAACAAAAGAGGTTGAGGGTAATCTGCATTTCAAAAGATTTTACTGTTGTTGGGGTGCTCTGAAGTCTGGTTTACTTGATGGTTGTAGGCCACTGATATGTCTTGATGGTTGCCATCTAAAAACTGTTTGTGGTGGAATACTACTATGTGCAATAGGGATTGATGGCAATAATTGCATGTATCCATTTGCATATGCAGTAGTGGAGAAGGAGAAAAAAAATACATGGCTTTGGTTTATGGAGTTGTTGATGAATGATTTAGAAATCCCCACTGATAGTGACAAGTGGACAATAATGTCAGACAAGCAAAAAGGGCTTATAGATGTTGTTGATATGTTATTACCACACTGTGAACACAGATTTTGTATGTTGCATCTGTACAACAATTTTAAGATGGCACATAAAGGCCTAGCTTTAAAAATGATATTGTGGAAAGCTGCAAAGACTACACGAATTGTTGACTTCGAAAAAGTATTATGTGAATTGAGAGAAAGGGATAAGGAAGCTTTCAAATGGTTAGCAAAAAGGCCTGTTGCACAGTGGTCCAGGCCTACTTCAGAACTCAATCAAAATGTGACATCCTATTGAATAATTTATGTGAGAGTTTTAATGCCACACTTGTGGCTGCAAGGAGTAAGGCCATTATTGATATGTTGGAGACAATTCGAATGATGTTAATGAAGAGGATCTATGTTAAGAGGGATCAGATGAGAAAGCAAAAAGGAAAATTGTGTCCAAACATACAAAAAATGATGGAAGAGCTGAAGAAGAAAAGCATGGAATACATTGCTCATTGGAATGGATGAGATTGAAGGGTGTTATGGTGACAAACACACGTTGAATCTGATTGAGAAGACATGCAGCTGCAGGAAGTGGCAGCTGACTGGGATACCTTGTGCACATGCGATTTCTGGCATGTTTTTTATGGGATACAAACCTGAGGACTATGTGGATGAATGCTATAGGAAGGATGTGTTCTTGAAGGTTTACAGTCACTTAATGATGCCATTACATGGACCTGAAGAGTGGCCTCAGTCTGACAGAAAGCCATTGTTGCCTCCAATCATAGAGAGGATGCCAGGTAGGCCGAAGAAGCAAGCCAGAAAGAAGACTCCACACGAACTTGAAGAAATGAAACAAAAATCAAAGATGAAGAAAGTTGAAGTCACAAATTCTGGGCAGAAGAGTGGTAAGCTGGGAAGACAAGGGCTTAAAATGACCTGTAAGATATGTGGTGTTGCAGGTCACAACTCAAGAACATGCCCTCAAAACCCCAAGAATCAGTTTCAAGAGCAACATATTGATGTGCCTCCACCAGAAAAAAACAGAGTAATTTGACTTCATTTATGTTTTGTAACTTAGTGCCTTTATGCCATTATTCTGATTTTGTTGTTTTTTGCAACAGAAAGTCAAAAGAAAAAGAGATGCAAGACAGGAACAAGTGAACAAGACAACTAGATTAACAAGAAGCACTGCGGCAGTAAGTTACTAAGATTATGCTAATGATATTTATTATGAGTTTACACTAAGATTAACATTCAAATTGAATGTTTAGTTACAAGGTATTCAAATTGAAGAACTGCCTATGAGTCAAAAATCAGTTACTGGACCATTGTCTCCAAATCGAACAAGAAAGAAGATGGTGATTAGATCAAAGGCAAAAAAGAAAGATGCAAAGAAGGATCCTCAAGTTCCAACAAAATCTGCAAAGAAGGATTCCCAAGTTCCATCAAGTGCAGGTCCATCGGCCGTTTTTCCATCTCAAAGAATGTCTAACATCACCACAAATCCAGTCCAACAATGCAGTGATCAGGAGTACCATTATGAGCTACCACCAGCTTGCAATCAACAATGATGGAATGCCTCTGTTTTTGCCTGTTTTCGGAACATTTTGGTGTTAATTTCTGCTTATGTACAGCCATGGTTGGCTGCTTTTGAATGTCTAGTGAACATTACCAAACAATGCTTTAAGTCAATGAAATTCAAGTTTCAGTTTTTGTTGCCCAAGTTCAAGTTCTGTTTTGTTTTTTCCCACTACCAGAATTCTTATTTGCATTTGTAATTACACAGGTATATCATGGGCAATAACATTAGCTAACATAAATTACACAGGTACATAGGGAAATAACTTACATTTTCATTCATAAATTACAATTTTACCAAAAACTAACATTACCCAACATAACACTACACTACACTACATTACCCAACATAGGGAACTAACTTACAACTCCCCTGTTTATCATTCTTTCTTCTTTTTCACATCATACAATACACAAAAAATAAGCAAATACACATTCCCCCCCCCCCCCCCACATCAGTTTCTCCTTCTTCCTTATCTTTTTTCGTTCCTCTTCAAGCCTGTTTATCCTTCGAAGCAAGCCTGGGATAATTTGTCGCGCCCGCTCACAAATTGGAGGATCAATCCAGGCGAAGAAGCTGCAACCCCCCACACCCTACCTCAAAAAAGATAGAAAAGTGATGAAAACTTGAGCAAGAATCATTATAGTTCTTCAATAGAACTTCACTTACCCTGAATCTATCGCAAATGGCATATCTTCGGCCTGGGTTGAGATCTGTCCAAGATGTTTTCTTCACAACACGACGGCCACACCAACAATTTTCTTCCATTTTGCAAGCTTCCTCCTTTCTCTTCTTCACAATCTGAAAACCAAATTAGGGCAAATGATTTTGGGGCTTGCCTTATAACCAGTTGCTTTGGGGGGAAAAGGGGGTGAAATTACATAAAAGGCCCTTTAATTATTCAGCATTTGGCACGTGCGTTTCACCCAGCCGGAATACACCCTCCAACTCGCCTGAAATTTGAAAAAAAAGGAACGTGCAAAACTTTACAAAGTTTGGGAGGTTAGGTGTAAAAAAAAAAAAAATTTGGGGGGCAATGTGCAAATCGCCCCATACGTTGGGGGTGTCCGCAATTTACCCTTTTAAAAATATATATAGATAATCAAAGTTAAATTCAAATTTTTGGTTGAAATTAATGGGCCCATATTTTGGACTTGCAATAGCTGTAAAGGCCCATTAAAGGCCCAAAACAGTCAGGAACCCAAGTGTACGTTGTTCTAGAACAACGGTCATAAATTTTCTGTTCACATTTCAAATTCAAACCGAAGATAGACCGTAACACGTGACGAACACGTGACGCCGCTCCGAGCTTTTGATCCAACGGTCGAGATAATCGCGTCAGCTTAAAGCTACTCGATTTAGCACAAATTCAAAACCCTTCAATAAAACCTACGCGATGTTTAATTAGGGCTCCGAATTATATATATACACGCACGTTATACACACAACTCACATATTAGTTGAGTAATATCTTCGAATCTCTCATTCTCTGGAAGAGTAGCAGAAGATCACATGGTAAGGCTCTCCTTGTCTTGTACGCAGTGTTTGTAGATTTGTGTGTGTGTGTGTGTTGATGTGATTTGATCGGTTTTCTGATTTTTTTCGTCTTTTTTCTGTAATTTTTAGGCGTTGCCGAATCAGCAGACTGTGGATTACCCTAGCTTCAAGCTTGTAATTGTTGGAGATGGTGGCACTGGTAATTTTCCCTTTGATTTTGTTGCTGTGGGGAATGTTGAGTCGTTTTTTGATCTAATGTAAAATGTTGATTTTAGATTTCGATACTTTGGATGTAGTGTCTGGCCTTGTTTTTATTTTCGGTGAGATGAGTCGAGGCAGATAAACGATTATTATTGCCTTTTTTCAAGTTGGAATCCAGTCGGTGTATATCGAGATTCGTTGTTTGTCTATGTAATATTTGATGATTATATGATTTGCTTTGGATTTTTTTATGCGTCTTTGGTGTTATTTGTTTGCTATTTATGGTTCTGAATGTGAGGTCACATCAGGCGGGGTATCTGTTGTGTTTTAGGGTTTAGGTTTGCCGCGATACAAACATGCGGTCCCTGGCTTTTCGGGCTTGGATTCGAGTTCTATTTCAAAATTCAAATCCAGGAACTAGATTGGGGACTTTAGTAATTAGTTATACGGAATGTATATTTTGTATATGAAGTTTAAAAAGAAAAAATGAAAAAACATGTGGCAAAAGGCAAAAATAGGATGAGGATTTATTGAATTTTTTTTCCTTTTTTTGGTAATTATTTGCATTGTGGCTTAAGAATTTGCTTGGGATGTTGCAGGGAAAACCACATTTGTAAAAAGGCATCTTACTGGTGAATTTGAGAAGAAATATGAACGTAAGATTGATTATCATATTATTTGCTTTAGCACGCTATAAATAAATTCTGGTTCTTTTTTTTTTTTAAATGTTCTAAAGAAACTACTTTTTTTTACTTTCAAATAGCTACAATTGGTGTGGAAGTCCATCCATTGGATTTCTTCACTAACTGTGGGAAGATCAGATTTTATTGCTGGGACACTGCTGGTCAGGAGAAATTTGGTGGCCTTAGGGATGGATACTAGTAAGTGAATTGCATTAGCTTGTTCCATGTGATCAATGCAATCTTCATGATACTGTTTTCTTTAACATAATTCTGTTTTTGAACTGTTTCAGCATCCATGGACAATGTGCTATCATTATGTTTGATGTAACAGCTCGATTGACCTACAAGAATGTTCCGACATGGCACCGTGATCTTTGCCGGTACGGACTGTCTCTCAATTTTTTCCTGATCCTGGAGTTTTTGGAGCTGAGATTTATATCACATGGCATTTGTCAATTTCAGGGTTTGTGAGAATATTCCGATTGTGCTTTGCGGGAACAAGGTTGATGTAAAGAACAGGCAGGTGAAGGCTAAACAGGTCACTTTCCACCGGAAAAAGAATTTGCAGTACTATGAAATATCTGCCAAGAGTAACTACAACTTCGAGAAGCCTTTCCTGTATCTTGCCAGGAAACTTGCTGGGTATGCAGAGAAGCTAATAAAAATTGTGAATTCTCATTTTTAATCTCGTCTAATACTTGATCTCAATCTTACATGATTTTGTACCTGATTTTGTTTGATCCCAGTGATCCTAACTTGCACTTTGTTGAGTCTCCTGCTCTTGCTCCACCTGAAGTGCAAATTGATTTGGCTGCCCAGCAACAGTATGTCTCCTGGCTCCCACACTCTTCCTCTCTTCCTCCCATTTGGAGTTTTAAGTTATTAGCAATTAGTAAAGAAACTATAGTCTGCACATGTGATTGCAACTAATTTATGCCTTTCTCTACACATTATGTATCCTGAATTACAATGTTAAGACTGAAGAACTCTGCTTCGAATTTCTTTAAAGGTCTAATTTCTTGTTCTTATTTATTTCTGCAGACACGAAGCCGAGCTTGCTGCAGCTGCTAGTCAGCCTCTTCCCGACGATGATGATGAGGCATTCGACTAAAGGATCTACCACAGCTTTAGATTTTTTGTGGTGCAGTCCTTGTGTTATGTCATGGTGTCCCAATTTTCTTGTGTTCTTGATATGGGATTCTGAGGATTTTGTTTGCAACTTAATACATCCTTTGAGTTATTAAGAAAAGATCTCTTGAATTGCACCCGGGTTGTGGTTTTGATATTTGCTGCTTTGTGGGGAGATGTTTTTAATATTTGTGAGGATGTTGAGGAATTTTTTGTATGATGATGATGTAGGCTCGCGATGGTTCAAATATTTGCCGTGTTTTGTTGGGCTGTGGGCCATTCCCCCAGTGTCTTATCAGTGTGGCAATGAGTCCATACTTGTGGACTCTTATGAACTGTGTTTTACGAGTATGATGACCTCCTGCTCATTGTTTTTCTGTATAATTGACACACAAGGTTCTTCTAGAGGTTGGGGGGAGGGGAAATTAGTGATATTATTACTATAATGATGCCAACCTGATTCGTATGTTGTTGCTGATGGATCATTTAGTAGGGTCTTTGGCTAACGTTATTTAAACAAGGGTAAATTCCAACCATTTGGTGTAATTATAAATATTTTTTTATTGTTTGAAAATTTTCAAATGTTTTTCTAATTTTAATATCTAGTGTAATTATAAATATTTTTTATTGTGTGAAAATTTTCTATCTTTCTAATTTTAATATCTGTATAACAATCATTCTATTTTGTTAGTTTTTATTAGGTTTTCATTCGACTTTTATGGTGGATTGATCAAGAAGTTTTTTGAATAAAGAATTATAATTTTATAATTATATTTTCAATTGTTTTATACTTTGTAAAAAAAAATTTAGTTTAAAAAAATCAGTAAGGATAAAGTAATGTCCGCCTCTTCACGTAGGAATCATATGATTATTTTTTTATTTGAGGGGGTATTTATAATTTTTCAATTAATGGGTAGATATTTATTATTAAAAATTGCATTTTTGCTACCATAATTTATGGTATTTTGCAATATTAGTACCATGTCATCTAAAATAGCTTGAAATGGAATCAAAAAGTAACTTCGTTTATATTTGATACTGGCGTTAAATTCTACCGGCAAGGCCACATGCGCTACACGTGGATATTAAGTCAACAAGGGCGTGTAAATGAGAAAATTGAATTTTTGGTACCACAATTTAGGATACCTTGCGATATTGGTATCATATTCTATAATTTCGTTAAGTATTTGTGTGTGACCTTTTGGGTTTACATAGATTGGGATTGTATCACATATACAATTTATTTGGCAACTCATTTGCACTAAGATTAATTAGTCACTATTGATTAATCATCATCAATTAACTACTTAATTTTAAGGAGCATTTGTTATCATCTAGTAATGGTCCATGACACTAGAAAATAAAAAAAATTGTCATGAATCTGTCAATTATGCATACCATGAAGATGCACTCCTTCCGCTTAAGCTTCCAACCAAAATTTGGAGCGTGGAATTAGTTACCAATTTGAAGATGGGATATGTTGCTTATCACGAGATGATAAAAAAAAAAACTTCATATGTTGTCTACAATATGCATTCATGAAGCTCATTGCCATGACATTGATTAAATAAAAAAATAATATCCCCTTAATCGGAGAATATGATACCACTATTGTAAGATACACTAAATTGTGGTATCAATATTACAAGAAATTGTGGTACCAAAAATACATTTTTTTTCATTTTTGCCCACTCTTACTACATGACTTAACAACCATGTGCACCACACATGGCCTTGCTGTTAGAAATCGACAACATGAAAAATGCAAATGAAGCCTATTTGTTTGTACCATTTCAATCTATTTGGAAAAACATCGTGCCAATATTACACTATGGTACTAAAAATGTAATTTTCTTTTCGTAGTTATGTCAAACCTCATACGATGTAGCTATAATTTACCTTTAAAACATCTTATAAGTTTTCATATTTTATACGATATTTTAGGAGCGAATTTATAAAATATTGAATTTAATTTTAAAAATGTAGCTCCTAAAACATTAGGATAGAATAAAATATTAAAGTTTATAAGATGTTCATATTTTATAAAACGTTAATGTGTTTAGCATATAAGTTCGTTTTATTAATAAAATCAAGTAGTTGTTTTTTGGATATATTGTATCTAATCTTTTCATTTCTTTCATAAATATTACATAGTAATTTAACTCTAAATAACATTTAATTGATAATCTTTTTTTTACAAAAATAAAATTTGAGATGAGAATCAATACAAAATAGTGCGAAATAAGAATGTTAAAATTGAAATATACCAAAATAATGAGGATATTTTGGTCTATTGAAATATTAATCATATAAAGTTTATGAAATATTTTTTAAAAAAATAAAGGAAATTTAACTTTTTCAATTAAAAGAATATACATAAAGATTCAAAACATTCTTCCCAGCTCAAATAAGCAGTTGGAAAGGTAAGATTCACTCGGGCAGTCGAATGAATGGATTTTGTACCAAAAACTGAAAAGACAAATCTGAGTTCATTGTCCATTCTCCTCAGCTCAAATCATCTTAAAGAACAATGGCTACAGATACTAACATGATTCTTACAGAACTTTGATGTCTGCCCTATTGACTCTATTCTTACAGACAGACATCACATGTTGCATCTTCACATAGTATTTGATATGCCTTTAGCAGATTCTGCACTTTGCTCTTCTACAAATAAACAGATGTCTGATCTATCCAACGAACAAACTGTGCCTATTGGTCGAACCAGTTTCAGCGTTAGCTGCACCCAACAAAATCGATTAGTAACAAATGGAAGCATACAGAAACCTCGGTAACATGCATCCACCAAAGCTGTTACATAAACATTTGCAGAGGATGTTTCCATATTGAATGATCATACACATGCTCGAGATCTTTTGTCAAGTGCTCAGCCAGAGATAGACCCCAGGTGTTTTAATTATAGGAGCATGAGGGAGAATGTAACTTTGAATTTGGCAGATAAAAGGTAGAGATTTTACCCGGTTGAATCAATGCAGTTCCCAGGCTATCCCTGGGGTTCTTTGCTGCCGTCTCTCTAGCCAACATCGCTAAAAAGGTTGTTTTACAAGCACTGCAGGCATTCTTGTACTCTTGACACAAACCCACTGGACAGCCAAACTCACTTCAGATCATTTTTTTTCTTTCGTTTTTCCTCACAATGACATGCCTGATGTTTTCTCTTGGATCTTGATCAGGAACGTTTCCCGGGGGAGCTAACTTAAATTATCTGATTCCATTATGAATTGTCAATCAGTAACATACGCATGGGATTGTAACGACTACGTCAACACTGCAAACACGGCCATGGTTGTAAGCATCCAGTATCTTTCAGTAATTAGCGAAAATTATTGTTTCTGTAACAACGCTAAGGATATGCAATGATGGGAAAAAGATAACACAATCATGTGATTTTCCGGACTATAAAGAAGTCTCCTCGACAATCAAAATGATAGGTTTTCATGAGTGGCATATTTCCTACGCTTTGTCGTTACATTGTCAGAGATCCTGAAGTTTTCTTGTTGCTCATTAACAGAGTTACAAAAGCAGATGGAAGCATAAACTACAAGATGTAAATGAAAGAAACAGGAGTATTGGAAGTGCTTCATTACCTGCTTCAAAATCATAAATATATACATGAAGAGTCGAAAGACAAGTTTGAATGGTAATTCAATATAGAAATCCATCCAACTGTGTCTGTTGCGTAGAGTTTTGGTTTAACATGGTTACAACGACCATGCAAAAAAATTCAAAGAACACATTTTCAGCAAAAATGGAACACAAAATCTAAGAGATGGTTAACTTCACATGCAATTTGAACTAATGTTCCTCCTAAAGAGAGAAGGAACCTCGTACAAGCAGCTCTCTTATGTTTACAGTAGAAGACATGTTAATATATCCATCCAGTTAAGCCTGGTCTTACTTAAAAGAAATACTGTAGATTAAATTGCGCGATACCAGGGAGCAGCCATAAACTGTAGCATCTCTTTGAAAGTAGACGATTCAATCGTCCAAAGTTCAATGCCAAGAGAAAGGCGGCAAACCCTGGCATCATCTGTAAATCATTGGAAGCAAATGAAGCATGCCTCCAACTGTAGCCCTGGAAAATAAAGTACAGGTTGAAGTCTGATCAATAAATTCCTCAAAGAGAAACTCATGTGCTGCCAAAGTTGAATGGCGAAATCAGAACATCCAAAAAGCACTATGTAGCAGCATTTCACTCAATCTCAATACAAAACAGAATCAAACTAGCCTTATTTAGCTTCTTAACATAAATATGTAACATCTACATGCAGAACCAAATTCAGAACTCAACCTGAAGATGCCATTCTCCTGTATCAATTCAAGAAACTTTTGCACTCTTCAGATAAATGCAGTTACCAGCTGATATTCAGGTCTGGCGGGTGTGAATTTCATAGTTATGAGATATGCATGTACATGCTGGAGTCATGTCATACTAAAAGTGTAGAAGGAAAGAGGTACACCTAATTGGAGTTTAAAAAAGACATCTGACACCAAATGGGGCAAACAGGTTTGTCATCACCACTCACATACAACACTTTTATGATCTTTCAAATCAAGTGCATCCCAAATAATTTGGCATGGAATTAATACAAGACAAATTAAATTCCAAATAAGAATGGAACAGCCATTGCTTTCGGAGGTAGTCTACATTAATTAACAACTAAGAATTTGATACATATCTCTTTGGTACAAAATGTCAAATGTCTGCACAGATATAGGAGTAACAACCAAGGCAGAAGATACAAAGTGTGATGTGCATGTTTCTTCTTACATTGTTGCAAGAGAAAAGCAACGCTTAAACCTGCTATAAAACAAAGACGTGATGAAAAGATCTTTTTACTTTATCTGACACTAATGGCAGTTTTAGTGGAACTTAGATGCTTCAGCTCATTCAAATGTTCATCATTTGATATGTGGAGCATAATACGAAGATTTGTCAACAATGCCTCCTGTTCCCAACTTAAGGGACCAGAAGCATACAATGCTTCCAGAGTGCTGCGGTAAGCATGCAACTCTAACCTACGTATACTGACCTCTAACTCCTCCTTTGGAGGAAGAAAAGAACTTCTTCGCTGGGAGCCTGATCCATAAGATGACTCTGCATCACTAGAGAGGGTGTCTATCTCTTGGCAGTCCACGGGCATTGAATCACCATAACAGTTTTTAGGACTCTGGTTAGTAACACTACAGCTACCAACAGAACAAGCATCACTGTCAGAACTATTTAATTCAGAGCTTTTGACCCCAGAATAGCCAAGAAATTCATTTTCTTTTGCCCTCTGCATTTGATTATATCCATTTGGTATAATGTTAAAGGAAGCATGCATGTTCTTTTCACCCAAAATTTCTCTTGGGTAAGCAACAGCATCTACCTTATCAAGCACCGGGGAAGCAACCACCCGCTGCTTCCAGCTTTCCCTCTCAACTTTTCTTAATTTTTGGGCATGCCCATTATGTGTTTCAACAATGGAGGAATTGTAGGGAGACATCCTCTTCAGCGATCTGGAAGAGGTCGCAGCAGATCCCAATAATGCAGCATTATCCTGAATGTTCATCAAATATTTTCTGGATCGACTTTTAGTCCTTGCATTGAATTGTGGCACCTGGAAGTTCATCTCTTGACAACAATTCGATGTTGATGGTTTGCTGGACATTAAATCATCGCCTGATTGGGAACTCTGCACACAGGGGAAACGAGGAGATCAGAGCGAGCAAATTAAGGGACTAATTGGATTTACATGTAGTCACAAAAAGGGAGACTTCCATAGAGAACAAATAAATGAATTGCAGAAAATATTGGCAAAAGAAACTTCTAAACCTAAGGTTGCATAAACATTGATCCTCAAATTCTTCAGTTACATTGAGCATCCAAAACAGATTGGTAGGACTTATTTAGATGAGAGCCAAAAGCAGCAGCAATCTCGAGAGAAGATTTAGAAGAGACGGATTTAGAAGAATGCATACAAAAAGCAGCAAACAAGAGAAGTAAGAACCAATTACAGTTAAATATGTACTGCTAATGTCGAGAAATGGAGCCAATTCCAAAACCTCCACATACATTTATGGCAGGAATGAAGAGAGGAAAGGACTCTAGTGATTCCAAAAATAAAAACTGAAAAATACCTTTCCCATTAGAATCCATTTGTCATTATGCCAGGTTTGTCTCATCCTGATGGCCGATCTGTCAATGACTAATTCCTGTGAGCACCCAAGTAACCTTACTAAATATTGATATTGGAATGCCGCAGCCTGCGGATGGATCTTATTCCCCTTCTTTTCTTTTTTGAAACCAGGAACCTTCAAGATAGCAGCAATCTTCCAGGAATACTCATAAAACACCTCCACAATGTCTCCAGCAATGCAACTCTCCACACCTTGCACCAGGGGAGGGCGTGGTCTTAAAAACTTCATTGGAACCATCTCCACCATTTGAATACTAGCCATATCAGGATAAGAATCGTACTGCACGCGGTATGTATGGCCACTACAAGACAGGATCTCTGCAGCTCGCCACGAAACTGGGACATCCTTGGTGTCCATAACTTCTACTTTGTCCCCTTTCTTGAATCTCATTTTAAACAATCCTCTTCCAACAAATATCAAACTCCTGTGACAATAAAGAGAACAAAGATTATAGAAAACAGCACATGAATTTGAGAACTGAACATCACACTTAATGACAGAACATCAAAAGCAGATAAGGAGTAAATTAGAACTAAATCTGGATCTCACAACTTACAGAAATCAAATAGTCTGAGATATCAATCTAATCTTGAAAGCATTTGACAAGAAGAAGTCATTGAGATGCCTTCCCCTAATCTTGAATCATTTAAATTCTATACCTCTAGGACAACAGTATAATCGGCTTAGATTTCTTAAACTTGAAACAATTTCTCAATATCTCTTATTATCCACGAGTAAAAAATTCTAGAAATCCTGATAATACAAAATACTAAATTAAAAAAACCCCAATCTTTTATAGGTGTCGGAAAAATCATAAAATCTCCAAGGATCAGTTCGTAACACATATACTCTTTGTGAAAGCTGATCTTCCAATTCAAATTCAAAAATATTAATGTACTAAAAATAATCAAAATATTCTCTCAAATTAAACAAACAATTGATTACTCGATTCGAAGAAAAGGACAAGTACGTAAATCTCCCAATATCAATAACACTAGAAAAATAAATAATAAAGAGAAAACCATAAACTCGTAAGTCTGCCAAAACGTTGAATAAAACAGAAATTCAACCAAATAACAACTTAATTAGAAAGCAGATTCATGAAAAACATACAAATTGGTAAAATCCCTAAATCGAACAGCTAAACTTCGATCAATTTAGGGATTTAAAAGCACGGGGAATTGAAACACTTAAACATACAAAATCACTAACCTTTTCGCAAAATTGAAGGATAATCTATGACCAGAGAAGCTGGAATTAGATGTTTTTTATCTCCGATGCTCTTCTTCAAAACAGACTTTGATTCTCACTTTTTATGTTCTAGGGTTTGTCGCTCTTGCTTGGGCAAAAATAAAATTGGGGGCCAAAAAATATGATGTATACATATATATAATAAATATTAATAAAAATCGATAAGAGATGTGGGGCCGGAGGGGTAGTATGGGTATATGAAAAATTGGTTTACAACTCTATTCCACACCAGAAAAAAAGCTGGGGTGGGGGTGCGTAATGCACGCCCTTAAGAGACTACCTAATTTGTGTTGGAGATGGAAAAGAATATTTACAGCTCACGCTCCTCCTCGTGTCGTGTATTCCACTGCACTTGTTTCTTTTAAATTGATTTATTAATTATTAATTTGTTATATTCAAAATAAATATTTTTTTAATCATATTCAAAGAAATAATTGACAAGTCAATTACGATTTTTTTTTATAAATATATTGATTATAAACATATTAACATTGTGAATTATAAATTCAATAATTGATGTGACTCAATTTGAAAATGACATTTAAATTGATTTTATTTAAAAATAATAAGAATAAATAGAAAAAAGAAATGGATTGTGGTTGCTACGCTAGTCACCCATCCTTTATCTTTTTAATTTAAAAATTATTCCAATTGTGGTTGCGGAGCCGTGTAATCAATCCTTCCAATATGAGGAGAAATGACGAAGAATTTCCTATTATTGCATTCATATTTGGGATAATTACCCCTTTTTTCTTTAGATATGATATAATTATTTATAGACTTTATATGATTGATAAAATTATATTTAGTACCTTGAACGTTTGTTTTCATTTTATAAATGAATCCGTTCATTAGTCAAATTCACGACACTCGTGATATGAAAAAAGATTGAATATAAATTCACATTTACACCAATTGAGTTATTACTAACTTATTGGTCAGATAAATTTTTTTCTAATCAAACTATTCTTATACAATTTCACACACGTTTAATGCATATGAACAGGTACATCTTCGGGTTTTTTTTTATTATTATTATTAATGCATATGAAAAGATACATCTTCGTTCATTAAAATATAATTTGGTCAAAAAAAATTATTTGACTTACAATAAATCAATAGTAAGTCAATAGAGGATAAACATGAATTTTTATTCAACTTCTTTACTAATTTCAGCAAATTTCTTAAATTTTGACTGATAAAAGACTATTGTTGGACGAAAACAAATGTCAACAATACGAGACATAAATTTTCAAATTATAAGGAGTGTTCGTGTAATTACAGCAAACCTCGGGAGAATGTGGTATAATTATCCCTTAATATTTTCCATTCTTTTACTGTCGTGTTTACTCTCAAAAGTCAGTGAACATAAAAGAAGTGCTGAGTTAACTGCAAAATCACATAAAGTTGCTTCACAAATTTTTTCAACTCACAAGCTACATGACACAGATGAATTCTGCAACTAGTAGATGTATATTGAGTCACTTGAGGAGACGAGGACGGCACCGCAGCCCGTGTTGTTCACAGTATGCAAGTCAAGAATCCGAAAAGCTTCAAGAAGTAATACTGTACCCCCGGCAAAGATGTTTTGTGCATGAGATGGAGTTTGAAGATTTCCAACAGCAAGAACTCCGAAATTGATTGGTTTGCCTACCCGGTTGAGTTATGATGATATTCATCTGCATTTGTATCTATCGGAGATTGGCGTAGCATTAGAATCGTTCATGAGTAAATAGATAGTGAAATAGGGGTGTCACCACTCCAACGCTCAAACTGTTCCCGAGCAAAGCATAACTGCAGAAACGGAACCAGATTATATTTACTAATTAGTGAATCGAAACATGAAAACAATTCCAACGACCCTTATTGTTTGTGTACATATATATATATATATATATACACATGTTGATTGGAAGAAGATGTGTACCGTTGCCGAAGGCTAACATGTCCTGGAAATTGGAAGTCCTCTGGGAAAGAATGTAAATTGGCAACCTGACAGTAATAGTGAAGAGTATAAAATTGAGAAAACAAAGCGGCAACAATCACAATCATATACAAGCCAAGAACTGAACTAACATCAGAAGAAACATATTCATGCATACCTCCCTGGGTGTGAAGTATCTAAGACGAAGCTCTTGCAAGGAAGACGTTTTATCTTTCGTCTTTCCCTGTGTAATATGTTGGCAATACAACTTTGCATGATAAGTGAATTATGACATCTAAAATTAACAGTGATTAACAGAAACAAAGATAGAACACTCCAAATCGCTGAACTTCAAGCAATCTTACTGATGAAGCGCATGATCTATGATCATATTCAGAAAGTCGTCAAAGAAGTTCAGTCTCAAGTTATCAATAAAAAGGCACACCGACACATGCATGAGTGCATACACATACAGTTCAAGATATGAGTACAGACATAGATATATATGTACACATGAAGCATATTTGTACAAATATAATATGCAGATGTGTGTACATACAAAGAGATCAAATGATACCATAACAACATTCAGAAATTATCTTCAGAATAATGATTTCAATCTTCAGAAGACCCTCGTGATTAAGAAACAAAGGCAGTTGAAATTCATGAGAAGCCAAGCACACATGAAAGACAGATTATGGATGCCAATATGCAGAGATGGGAAGCAGCTGTAATGGTTTCTGGTGATAGTTTCATCAGAACTTCAAGAGTTGATAATATATATCGAACATAGAAACTGGTCAGGTTCTGACAATGACCTACCGGGACAGTTGCCAAAAGGGAACCTGTACCCTTCACATATCGAAAGTAACTTTTGGTGAAACAGCAGCAGCGCTTTGATTCAGGGAAAACAATATCTATGATCCATCAAGGTTGTTTCAATGGTATAGGAGCTAGAGAAAATGAATCAAATATGTTGATGACATCGGAAAGGAATTACAAGGACATGCTGGGAACAAGGATACCCATAGCGCTTCCCCATCTTTCTGCCAGGCCAGATGGCACTAAATACTGGTTTAAAGGATTATCTGATCCATTTCCTTCTTCAGTAACCTTTGCACTTTCAGAACCATTCGCAAGCATAGTGCCAGAATCTGAAATAACTTCACTAGTAAAACTCTTCAATTCCAGAAAATCATTAATTGGCCGACAAGTTTCGAGTAATTTATTTAAGTATCCTTGTGAATGTGCTTCTTCAGTGATCACCATGCTTTCACCAAACCCAAGTACAGGGCCTGGCGTCCAAAGAAGCGTACCATTGAATTGTGAATTCTGGAAAGAAAGAGGTTTCCGCTTCGCCTGCAGTTTGATAATGCATGAGAATCATAACTTGATAAATACATGCCAACTTCCCGCCAAATATAGAAAATACAAAATTGATTTCTTCGTTCTTCTTTAGTGGCAGACATACTTCTTGTAAATGAGGAAGGAAGGAGAAGGTATCTCATTTAGTTAAACTAGGAGTTAGCCAAGACATATCGGCTTAAACTTGTAAATAAAGATACTACAACAATCAATAGAGTGAAGATCAGTCATACAGCAAAGTTACCAAATGAAGTTAGTCGAATCATAAGCTCATTTAATCTCCAGAATTCACTTCAAAGAAACCAGCCATATGGATATATAAGCAGAGAGATGGTTACGATGCATAAAGAGAAAAATTGATGGGCAAGAATTATAGTTGAATAGACAGAGTGTAGCGCAGGCAGGAGAGAGAGAGAGAGAGAGAGAGAGAGAGAGAGAGAGAGAGAGAGAGAGAGATGGACCAGACAAAAATAGCGAGGCCGAGAATAGGGCACGCCAAACTGCAAAGGGCTTAGAATAAATTCTTGTGTGTCAAAATGATTTTCTCTCAACATCGCAATCATCCTTTTATGTGTATCAGAGGTCTGCAGCAAACAATGAACAGCACAGATCAGAAACATAGTAGAAAGGCGCAACATTGAGAATATATAATTAGCTAAATTTGATAACTCCATTCCAATATATTAAGTTTTTAGGCCAAATTAAAGCCCCGGCCACATAGAGCATACTAGGGTGCCCATCAATATTCGTGAATATATTTTACTGCATTTAAAAGCTCCTCTTTGACATCTTCAAATTGATAATATAGTTTTTTCCCTAACAGAAAAGGAATATATGAAAACAACAAACCTCAAATCCTACAACATTCTCCACAAATAGCATGAGTGGAGGCCTTGAAGTTTGTGGTATAAGTTCAAGAATCTTCAGGAAAGAAGAAGCTCTAGCATCACTCGAACCCTTCTGGAGACCTTAATATAAAGAAAGTGTAAGTATCTATATTCTATAGCAAATTGAATGGGCAAACAACTAATTACAAAACAAATAAATTGCATGAGAAAAAAAAAAAAAAAGGAACGAAAGAAGCTAAGTCATCACCTTGCCGTGTGTAAGGTTGGCAAGGAGGAGATAAGAGCCATGCATCTGCCTTGTATTTGTCAAGGTCAACAGCACTCAAGGTCTGAATGTTACCCTAAGCTCACCAAAATGAATATAGTAACATCATTTATGAGTAATTACAAACAAAACAAAACTTTTCTATGTGAATATTATTTTCTCTCAGCTTCACAGAATTTTACTGACTTGCATTTTCACTACTGCATCATTGGGTTGTAACTGCAAGGTTTGAGTGATCCACTCAATCTCAAGCTCACACGCCCTTACGAAAGCTTGCTCGCAAGCTTTAAATTGCATATAAACTTGAACTCTTGAATGATATGGTGCAATCGAAATAACAGTATCAATTGTAATAATGAGCTCGTGCTCAATAAGGCTTGTAGCTTACCTCAAGCTTCACGATACAAAGTTGATATCGATAATTAAACACAAGCTTGAAATTTTAACAGGTCAACTCATTTGCTCCCCTAACTGCAACTTACTCTCGTAACCAACAGCTGACTGTTAATACTTAACACACATGGTCATCTGACAACACTGATTTGCAAATTGACATTCTTCATGACCTAAGCAATTGATTAGATTCGCATGCAGAAGAAACTTAAAAGAAAAGAACACCCATCTTGTTACTTCAGCACAAATCAAGTTGTATGACCACTCTTTATCTCTAACTTTCATATCAACACTAGCAAACAAGATGAATTAACAACAAACATCATAAACTATAAACAAAGCCGAATAGCAAGAACTGAAACCTGGTGCGGACGGTGCCCAAAATTATGCTCATAAACATCATTAGCAACGTCATTAATGTCGAATGCTTCCACCACATCCGCATCTACTCCCGCCTTCATCAATGAATATCTCTTCAGAAATTGAAAACACAAAAAATTACTTCCCCGCCAAAAATCTTTGCATAAATAAGGAAAATTGCCTATACATTCGAGCGAATTCTCAAAAGAGAAGTTGTGAACTATTATACCATGCCACCAATACCGCTGTAGAATTCCAGGATTCGCCATGGCTTCCCCTCTTCTTCCCTTAAAACCTCCATTTGCTTACAGCGGTTTTTGGCGTTGAGCCTTTATTCTCCCCTTTCTCTTCAGTTGGTGTAATCGCGCACGAGGCTTTCTTGTGAAAGTCGTGTTATTTGTGACAGCACTTTCAGTGAAGAATTTTTGTTGTCGTGGTTGGTGGAGCTACAAAACAAAATCATGGGCCAACAAAATTGAGCCTCTTGGGCCTTAGTTTCATTATGTAGGGATTGGCAATTTAAGTACGAATGACAAATTATTATCTATAATTCAATTATCTTTAATAATTAAATGACTCTGGTCATCTGAGTTTTATAATTCGTCGAAAATTATTATTGTTGATAAAATTAGAATTCTTAAATTTGGAATATTTGTAGAGGGAGCATCCAATCAGCCTTCATTTACGAATGTTAGGAGATGGCATCTTAAAGACTGCAGTTCAAGCAGATGCGAAATTTTATGAATTTGTTGTCCATGTTTGTGAACAGATTTTGGTCTCTTTTTTGTAAAATTATAATGTGAAAACTTTATATTATTTTGTATATCATTTTTATTCCAAGCATTGTTATCATATTACCGTATTAGTTTATCTCGACATTTATTTCTTGTATTTTATACATTATTGTTAGCTTGTACTATTACAAATCAGTCAAATTGGTATTATACATGCAAGTCATTTACCAAGTGAAAATAATGTACTAATACACATAAGTTAATGACATGGGGGGGGGGGAGTGTCTTGAAATTGTCAATATTTTGTAAGTACAGTTCTTAAAATGTTGTCCTCACTAACATATAGGGCATAAAATGCATTTTAGTCGTTACTTACGTGGCTAGGATGATTGATTGGATGTTTAGTCAGCAAGATTCCAATTTAAAGAATCATAATTTCATCACTGTTAGCAATTTTCAGCGAGTTAGAAAACTCCGGTGAATGGAGTTCTTTAATTGCTAAAAATTATTGAATTATGGATTATAATTTGTCACTCTTGTAATTGGAATCCTAAAATGCCACCATCACTAATATACAGGACAGCAAATACAATTTAGCTTTATAGGAGATAATTATATTTTTTGTCCTTATAATTAACCACTTAATCGATTTGAATTCCTAAAATTCTTGATCCTCGATTCTAGTTTCTTACTTTTACGTTTTTTTACATAATCGGTCACGTCGTCATTTATGTTGTTAGATTGTAAACATGTCAAACCGAACAGCCCAACTAACGACATGATCAATTATGTCAAAAATTG
The DNA here is from genome assembly GCA_034509735.1 of Sesamum alatum. Classification (NCBI taxonomy): domain Eukaryota; kingdom Viridiplantae; phylum Streptophyta; class Magnoliopsida; order Lamiales; family Pedaliaceae; genus Sesamum; species Sesamum alatum. The sequence continues at coordinate 1,446,186 of JACGWO010000007.1, forward strand.
TAAATATGAACAACCAAAATAGTGAAACGGGTCTTCTATTCCAATTCATGTTGCACCTTTTATTGAAACCAATATATACATGTCATATATATATATTTTTAAAATATAATAAATTATATAATTTTTATATATATGGGGTGTATATATTAAATGAAATAAAATATAAAAGTGATTGGAATAGAAAATCCAATATGTCAAAATAGAGGATAAAAATTTTAGGAACTCACATTGAATAAGTGGCTAACTATAGAGACGAAAATGCTTTCTACCTTTTTTGTTTAAAATGTTGCTTTAATGGAGTGCTCATTTTTTCGCTAAATATGTTAATTATGCCATGAAAATACATCTAATCTTTAAAAAATAATTTACACACATTAATATAAATTAAAGAAAGGGTACAATCACTTGCCATAAGATTTGACATAATTACAGATACCTTTTCATTGTATGAAAAATTACAAATATCACTCGACTTTAACGCTTGTCTACAACGAGCCCATTCCATTAGGTTTTCATCCAATTTATGTAATGAATTGCTCAAAATGGCCTTTCAGATTATAAGATAATTTTATATATTATTTAAAAATTTCTAAAATATTTTTATGGATTAATATTCTCCATGGATTATTTATTTTGCCCATCCTCAAAATTTTTTACATGTTTTCAAATATGCATTTAAAAAAGAAAAATAGGAAGGGTAAAGTAGTACTTTTCACATCTCCGTCTAGAAACTACATAATTATTTTCAATTTGACGGGAATATTCATAATTTTTCAAATAATAAAAAGATATTTATAATTATGCCAAATATCAGAAAATGTAGCTGTACTTTACCTTTAAAGAAAATAACAAAATGAAACCATACATATAAAACTGTATATCATTTAAAAATTCCAGAAGGTTTATAAAGCTCAATCTTCTTAATTAATTAAAGATATCATAGTTCTGGAATTAAACTTAAGGGGAAATAAGACTAAAGTCCCGTCACTTAGGCCTTTCTATTTTTGATCCAGTTGATTACGATATTATCATTTTTTATTGTCCCGTAAATTTTACAATAACACTTTTGGTCCATGACATCTTTCCATTAGATATTTTAATAAAAACCGTCACATTTTTAGTCTTTACACTTTTTAATTCCATAAGTTACGAGATTTTCACTTTTATCCCATAACTTTCAAATAGTAATATTTTTAATTTCGTGTATTTAACGACCACGTAATTTTTTCTGCTGAGTATCTGATGAAAATATGACGTGGCACTAAAAATATTACTTTTTTCAAAATTATGGACCACGGAACGAAAACTGTTGTTTTTCCAAACGTAATAACAATATCCCATTCTTCTTAAATTATACATAAAAATAAAGGATAAATTACATCTATCTCTCCTAAAGTTTGGCATAATTACAAATACTTCTCGTTATTTGAAAAATTACAAATACCTCTTGAGGTTTATAACCATCTAACAAATAACCAATTTTCATAAATTTTTATGGGTGAACTGACCAAAATGTCCTTATGCACTGAATTATTTTTATTTAATTTAAAAAAAAAAATTGGACTACAATGTGCAGGGAGAGATTTATTAAGTGTTTTACACAAAGGAGCAATAATGCAATTTGCCTTGGTCTATTTTTCTATAATTTTAATAAAAAATTCAAGAGCTTAATGGTCAATTTCATGCATTTAGTTAAAAATTACAAACTTTGGAGAGGTATTTATAATTTTTCAAACAACGAGGGATATTTGTAATTATAACAAATCTCGTGGGAATTAGATGTAATTTACCCTAAAATAAAATCGGCTAAATTACCTTTTTAGTCCCATAAAGAAGGGACTTTTTCTTTTTCGTCCCACGCTTTACGTGATTTCCAAATTGATCCCAATTGTAATAAAAAAGTGGCCACGTTAGTCCCGACCCCTAATTTTCCGTCTATACTTAACGGTTGACCAGTCAACCGTTAAGTTGTTACTGTTGGCACAGTAACATCAGTTTTGGAGGCAAATTTTGGCGCCAAAATATTTCTCCTCCTATAATTAGCAGCTGTTGCAGGTTAAAAAACACAATTTTCACTCTCTTCCTTAAAATTTTAATTCTCTTGCTGAAAAATTCTTCTTCTTCTTCACAAAGAAATAATGTCTGAAAGGAGCACCATAAATTGCTTTTGTGGAGAGGTTACTAAGCTATGTACGTCATGGACAAATGCAAATCCCGGAAGACGTTTCCACTCGTATGCAAAGAGAAATGGTGGTTGTGGCTTTTTTGCTTGGTAAGACAATCCTTTGTGCACAAGGGCACGCATTATTATTCCCGGATTGCTGCGTCGCCTAAATAAGATGGAGGAAGAAAATGCGAAGCTTCATCGAAAAATCAAAATTTTGTACTCTTTTTTATTTTCTGTTTGGTTATCATGTTATGGAATTTGGGAAAATAAGTTATTATCCTATTTCCATGGTTTCTGTATGTATATCAAACAACAAACTTTAGTTGTTTGAATATGGCATTGTTGGTAAGCAAATGCCGATTTTGTACCTGATATTATCAATATGATGCAAAATTGTATTAAGCCACTGTGCATGAGATAAAGTAAATGTAGACAACATTTAAAAAAGCAATTGAAATTGTATTAAGCCATTGCCAATACACAAAATGTAACAGTATTCTTCTCAATACTTCAATAGATAATGCTCAAAGCACACAAAACACAAAAAAGCCAGTGTCAGGACTCCAAATTAACGGGGTTGGAATGTAACAATCACACACGTGAGTTTCACGTGTGTGATTTTGACTCCAAATTAACGGTTGACTGGTCAATCGTTAAGTATAGACGGAAAATTAGGGATCAGGACTAACGTGGCCACCTTTTTATTAAAATTAGGACCAATTTGAAAATCACGTAAAGCGTGGGACGAAAAAGGAAAAGTCCCTTCTTTATGGGACTAAAAAGGTAATTTAGCCAATAAAATCTTATGTGATTAGTTTCAATTTCAACCGAACCATGCTGGCTGGAATTTCTTATCCATTGATTATGTCGTTGAGTATTGTAAAACCCGTCAGGGGTTTTCACACACAAGATGCAGAGCGAAACGAACAATGAGATCGTCTGTGTTTTCCTCACAATCGACACGAAATTAAGATACCATCAAAGAGACAGCTTATTCTTCGTGGGAATCAATTCAAGAACCCTAAACTTATATAATCCCACCATGCAATTCTCCCACCACAATACCTGTTTGATTTTCTCTTGCTCTTAGTCCATCAGCATCAAGCAAAATGTCTTCACCGCCGCCGCCGCCGTTTGTTCTGCCGCCGAATCTGATCCCCGACGAGGCCAACCCGCCGTGGATGAACAAGGGGGACAACGCCTGGCAGCTCACCGCCGCCACGCTCGTCGGCCTGCAGAGCGTGCCGGGGCTGATAATACTGTACGGCGGCGCCGTGAAGAAGAAATGGGCGGTGAACTCCGCTTTCATGGCTTTATACGCTTTTGCTTGTGTTTTGGTCTGCTGGGTGAGTTGGGGCTACAGGCTATCTTTCGGGGATCAGCTGATTCCTATATGGGGAAAAATCAATGTCGCGCTTTCTCAGCATTATCTTCTCGAACCCGCTTTTCTCGGGAAGTTCCCAAATGCGACTATGGTGTTTTTCCAGTTCGTCTTCGCCGCCATTACCTTGATACTGATCGCCGGCGCGGTTTTGGGGCGGATGAACTTTTACGCCTGGATGTTGTTTGTTCCCCTGTGGCTGACTTTCTCCTACACCATCGGAGCCTACACCATCTGGTCCACCAATGGCTGGCTTTCGACGGCTGGGATGATAGATTACTCTGGTGGATATGTGATTCATTTGTCATCTGGTGTTGCTGGCTTTACTGCTGCATATTGGGTACTCACTTGTCATGGAACTGTATATAGACAAATATAATTCACTGGCTGACAGTTTTTTTGATCGTTTTTCCAGGTGGGTCCTCGTTTGACGAAGGACAGAGAAAGGTTTCCTCCGAACAATATACTGCTAATGTTGGCCGGGGCGGGGCTGCTATGGATGGGGTGGACAGGTTTCAATGGAGGAGACCCTTATGCTGCTAGCATAGATGCATCTTTGGCTGTTATAAACACTCATGTTTGTGCTGCTACTAGTCTATTAACTTGGCTCGTGCTCGACATCCTATTTTTCGGGAAGGCTTCCGTTATTGGGGCCGTTCAGGGCATGATCACCGGCCTAGTCTGCATCACACCGGCAGCAGGTAATTTCACAAGTCTTTATCACTAGTGTCTTAGTTTGGAGTCTGACCTAACATTTACTATTATTTCTTGGTTGTAGGAGTTGTACACGGGTGGGCGGCTATCATAATGGGCATCTGCTCAGGCTCAATCCCGTGGTTTACAATGATGGTTGTGCACAAGAAGTCTGAGCTCCTCCAAAGCGTGGACGACACAATGGCCGTGTTCCATACCCATGCAGTGGCCGGCAGCCTTGGGGGTATACTCACTGGCCTCTTTGCCAACCCCAAGTTGTGCAATTTGTTCTACGGGAAGTACCGCTCGTATGTCGGCCTATTCTACGGTTTTCAAATGGGGGACGTCCACACTGGTTTCAGGCAAATAGGACTCCAGCTTATCGGCATCCTCTTTGTTGTTTCGGTCAACATTGTAACGACAAGTTTGGTATGTCTTGTTGTCAAACTCATTGTGCCTCTGAGGATGACGGAGGAGGACATGGAGGTCGGAGACGAAGCAGCACATGGGGAGGAAGCTTACGCGATCTGGGGCCAAGGCGATAGGAGCGAAAACTCACGATTTTCAGCTTATAATGACGTGGAAGTCGGGCCGTCGGAGGGTAAGAGTCAGGTTGAGCTGACATGATACGGTAACTAGGATGTCTGCAGGGAGACATCTATGTTGAATTTGGTGGAGTTGAAGTTGTCTAACGTTGGCATGTTGTTGGAGTTGGCATTTCAAGCATATTTCTTTGGTTTAACTTACAAATTATCTCATTGTCTGAGAATTCAATGCCTGGAAAAGTAAGTGCAAAGTGGTTGACGGTATTGAGGATGTAATGCAGAAAGCAAGAGAATAAAATGCTCATTTGAATTTGATGTTGTGAGCTTGTGCTCAAAGACTGCAACTAAGTTAATAAAACGACATGGTCTTCTTTCTTTTGTTTTTTCTCTTCTTCCCTTTTTGATATTGTTATTTTGTATTGGATGTTCTATTTTAAATCTTATTCCATTTTATATTTTTTTTTATTTTATATATAGACGAATACGTATAAATATTTTCTAAATAAAATAAATGGTATGTTGTTGTACTGTACGGTAAATTACATTTTTAGTCCCATAAGTGGACCTGTTTTCAATTTTAGTCCCACAATGTCTATCATTCGCGAATTACGTCCTATAAGTGGATTTTTTTTTCAATTTGAGGACTCATAGAGGATTTTCGTTAATTAAGTTAACGGAAGTTGGATCTCCGTTAAGTGGACCGATTTTGGAGGGAAATTAACCATCCTTCAACCACTTTTGGAGGAAAATTAACCCAATTCTTCTTGTTCTTATAAGAATTCATTTATTTATTATTTTTTCCATATTTGCCAACAAGCAAAACTTAAAATAGCTGCAATTTCTTTATATATAATATATTTTTATTTTCATTTGTACAAATTAAATTTTTAGGTCGAAAAAAATAGAAATACAAATACAAAAAGTAGAACAACAATTACTAAAACATAAATTGCATTTATAGAACTTTGATGTTTAATTACTGGCACCAGAAATTCAGTACAGGATTTCTATTTTTTGTATTTGTATTTCTTTTTACCTAAAAATTTAATTTGTACAAATGAAAATAGAAAGATATTATGTATAAAGAAATTGCAGCTATTTTATATTTTGTTTGTTGGTAAATATAGAAAAAATAAGAAATAAATGAGTTCTCATAAAAACAAGAAGAAGTGAGTTAATTTCGCTCCAAAAATGGTTGAAGGATGGTCAATTTCCCTCCAAAATTGATTCACTTGACGGAGATCCAACTTCCGTTAACTTCATTAACGGAAATCCCCAATGAGTTCTCAAATTGGAAAAAAAATCCACTTATCGTAATTTGTGAATGGTAGACATTGCGGGACTAAAATTGAAAACAGATCCACTTATGGGACCAAAAATGTAATTTACTTTTGTACTGTATGTTGAGTGAAATAAAAAATACATTAATAGAATAACAATATCGCGAATTCATTCTTTTCTCTACAACATTTATCTCGATCGTTTATTGCAAGCTTTTGTTTGTACCGCTAATATTAAAAAAAAAAAATTGGGATAAATTCCCACTTGAAAGTGTTGAAAAATAGTGAATGAAAATTAAAGAATAAATGTATTTAATAAATTTATGTCTATATGATTAAATTGCGATAATTGATTAGTTACGATGTGCGACGCATAACAAGTTCGTGACACGTGGATGATGGTTGATGACGTCCAATTATCATCCAATCGTGTCTAATCAATCGGAAAAATGTATCCTTAATTTGGCTGAAATAATGTGTCATTTGGGTGAAATGATGCATCTATTTGTGAAATAGTATGTCATTTGAGTAAAATGATACGTCCATTTGGATAAAAGATTATAACCTTTTAAAGTGATGTTTTCTGATTGGACATGTCCATTCAAATGACATCTTTCCAACTTCTATAAATATGTCATCCCGTTTTATTCAATTCACTCCATATAATTTTTAAGCATTAAAGTATATTGCAAGCATAGTTTTAGTAAGAGAATTCCAAAATATTGTTTGTTCGTCGTTTCTTAAAGTTTGTAGTGCTGCTACTTTAACAAATTGTCGTTTCTGTTAGCACAAGAGCGGATCAATAATTATTTAAAGATAAAGAGTTTAACTCTTGCCTCAACTTCATAATACACAATTCCCGCATATATCTCATTTCTCCCAACATAAAGTTCAAATAAATTGGCTAATAATTGAATATCAAATTAAAGTCCATAACAAAAATGGGCTTTATACATAGTCAAGATAATAAATTCATAATAAGCCCATATTAAATTTGGACCTTATGCATTTCATTGATCGATCAAATATAAATGCAATTTTGTTTTCGTTATTTTGAATTGACTAATTGAAAAAAAGTATATTCAAGTGCGAACCATTATGAGATTGATCTATATTAAAGACGGTGGTATCTAAACCCAATAAAAATAAGCTCAATCTAACCAAACCCTTGCTCATGCCTATAAAACGGATACTACAAACTACAACAAAAATGAAAATTTTGAGTCAAAAGCTCTTTTCCACGATGGAATTTTGCATCTGCAAGGTTCAATATATTCCTTATCATCCACGTATGCTTTAGCATCAAATTCTCAAAATTTTGATACCATATTTTAAGGTAGCATGAGATTTTTCTCACAACTCTAAAGGAGTTCATATATCCACGTTAAAGTATATAATTCCAACCTTAGAATCAATATTTATGATTTTATTTCTAATTGTAGTTTAAAAGACAAGTTTTTCACATGATATAATTCGACATCTCAATTTATAAATTGTGAAATTTAAATCTTTTTTTTGTGAAACAACACTTCAACTAAAATTACAACACCACAAAATTACTTAATATATGGTATACAGATATCGTGACGTATATTTAAAAATTTGGATAACTCACATATTAAAATTAATTTTATCATATCAATATGAATAAATAAAAGAATTTAAAGTTTTAGGGTACTAGAATTTCTAATATTAAATTAAATAATTAATAGTTCTAAATAAAATTACGTTTCTATCATTATGGGACATTCTTTCATCTTTCTATGATTATAGAAAAAGCGAATAATTTCATCTCCATTCACCTCTACGAGTAAATATACAATTATATATCAATTTCAAAAGTACTTACGGGCTTAAAAATAAGGGATAATTACACTATCCTCCTCTGATATTTGGTGTAATTACCTTTACACCCCTATACAGGTTTGAAAAATTCACCGAATTTACTGTACAAAAATCGAATGAAAAATCATATTTAGCTCGATGGGCTTACTATTGATCCATTATAAGTCAACAAATATTTTTTCTGACCAAAACTACCCATGTCCATATTCACACGCTAATGCATGTGAGTAGGTAAATCTTCACTCTTACAAGGGCAGTTTAGTACGAAAAAAATTTTGTTTGACCTGCATTAAGTCAATAATAAGTTGACCGGTGGTAAGTATGAATTTTCATTCAATCTTTTGTTGCTTATATTGCCAAAATTGGTGAATCCTGACTAACAGAGTGTCTATTTGTTAGACAGTAAAAATATCAGGAATACTAAATGTAATTTTTTAAATTACATTAATTTAGAGTTAATTACATTTGGCCCCATCTGAAAATATAAAATTACACTTTCTCCCAATTTTTTTTAAAAATTACACTTACACCCCACCCCTTCAAAAAATTATCAATTTACACCTTACCCCCATTCGTTAGAGTTTGGATGATAAACGTTTACCTCATGAAAAAAATTACATAAATTTTCAATTTTGTCCATCAGTTAACATTCTCATGTATATTTTTGTACTAGATAAATATAATGTATATATATATATATATGGAGTGAGGTTAACATTATTACGTTTTTTCCTTATGAGTACAAAAATATTATACTAGATTGTTAAATGATGGGTAAAATTGAAAATTTATGTAATTTTTTTTTTTTTGGTAACGCCAGAATTTTCCGTTCAAATCACAACAAAAGGGGGTCAAGTGTAAACGGTGAATTTTTGAAAGGGATGTAAGTGTAATTTTTTTTAGAGGAGATTTAAGTATAATTAACTCTTAAGTTTTTATATAATTACATCAAAATTTCATAAAAAAGTGGTGTAATTATCCCTCAAAGCCATATACAATCAGGACACGGATAGTCACAAATTTTGGGGTGGTTCTAGGACTGACACTTTATGTAAACAGGGTCCATAAAGTAAAATCAAGATTCCCATAACAGAAGTTGCTTTTTCATCAAAATCAAAAGCGTTTTTCAGTCTAGGTTTTTTTTTTCTCTCCCACAAAGACAGTCTCTCTCTTTCATCGCCACGTTTATGTGGAGAGGAGCAGCTCTTTCAGCTGCACCGTTTCTCAGGTGCTCAAAACCCTAGTATAAGAGCACATCTTCCGTTCAATTCTGCGTTCTTCCGTGAGATATTAATCGTCGCGCTGTAATTGTTCTGATCATTTGTTGTTTCGGCGTTCGCTTCTCAGTTATCGCGGGAGGGTTTTAGGTATGATTCATGTTATTGATTGTGTTTTCTTTGGTAATGAATCTAGGTGGTTGTTTTTTTTTTTGGTTACGAAGTTATTTTTCAAGTAATCCGTGCTTTGTGGAAAAAAACACCTTTCGTTAGGGTTTAGGGTTTCGTATGGGGTTATTGATTTTTAGTATGTGTTTTAGTATTGATTTACTTGTTTATCTAGGGTTTCTTGCTGCAATGTCGTTTGCATTGGTATAGATATGGGGTATTTTGGTGCTGGATATCTTTGTTGGGTTATATTTTTGCTCTTTTCATTTTTGCAGGATAATTCACTTATTAATAATTTATTTAATGAATATGATGTTAAAAACCCATATAAAAAAGGGATATGATGTTAAATTGGTCCAGAGTGAAAACTTTAAGTGCAGTTGCCGGAACTTTTCCTTTGCACTTTTTTAGATCTGATAATGGTGAAACTGGTGTTGATGATTCTCCTGTGTTCAAGGAGAATATGTCTTGATTGTTGTTGCAGAAGTTGTTGTTTGTAATCTGTTGATGTGCCTTTTGGTAAGGACATTGACATACTTTAAAATTTTAGCTCGAGAGTGAAGTTGGAGCATGGAGAAAATGAATAAAAAGAAAGTTCTAGTGTTTTTGGACATCTCAATCGATGGAGATCCTTTTGAGAGGATGGTTTTTGAGGTATTATGTTTTTCATACACTTTCTAAATTGTTTTTTCTGACTTATCGTTTAACTTCATTTTCAAACATTTCCTTATCATCGTCTATTACTGCGACACAGCTCTTCACTGATGTTGCTCCCAAGACTGCTGAAAACTTTCGTGCACTTTGTACTGGTAACGTGGCCCCTTTTTCTTTTTGCAATATATATCTTAGTCCTATAACTGATTTTGTACCTTTACCTTTCTTTCCTTGATTTGTTAACCCTCTGGCAATTGATGGACTTTATAAAGCTATAAGTTGGTTCAGGGAAGCCTGAAGCTTTTATAATTTTTATTGGCTTTTTGTCATACAATATGTTGATAAGTTCTGTTGAGAAGTCTTCATTTGATTCTTCAACTTTGTTAACTCCGATCCTTTTTGTAGTGTGATATATTCATTTTTATTCACCTCATTTTTGCATTGTCCTTCAGGAGAAAAAGGTGTTAGCCTTAAAACTGGGAAGCCGCTACACTACAAAGGAACTTTTTTCCATCGTATCATCAAAGGATATGTGGCACAGGTATGTTATTTACTTTTTCATTTTATTTAATTAAATGCTCAGGAATATGAGCTTAATATGATCAATTTTCTCAGGCATTATTTTGTACTGAACATAAATGAAAATTGGTCTTTGTTTAGTCAGCTATCCTTGTTTATCCTCTGACAGGGCTGATGGTCACGACTGCATTTCTTGTGATATAGTTTTAAGGTTGTACTTACTGAGTTATTGATTATTATGATTGACTAAACCTTGCATAAACAGTACCAAATTATGTGTTTTCTTTCTATTAAATAATGATTAAAGCCTTTAACTGTTTTGCAGGGAGGGGACTTTCTTCGGCAAGATGGTATGGTGTGAGCCTGTTGGTATTACAACACATTAAGTTCTCTTTTTCGAATGCTTAAGTGGATTTTATCTTCCAATTTGCAGGTAACTATGGAGAAAGCATATATGGCGGAAAGTTTCCAGGCAAGAATCTGTTCTTTGTTTCATTTTTGCAATTATTTTTCAGTTTATCATCTGGGTTAGTATTGCTAACTATTTGCAGAAATTGATGTACAAAAAGAACCTTCAAACCAAAGTTGACTCAATAAGATAAAAAACAAGTACAAGAAACACAGACATTCATATGTTTTTTTGTATTTTGAACTTCTCTTTTTTTTATCATGAAAACAAGTGGGTTTCTTTCTATTGCCATTGAAGGTTGGGCTGAGTTTGATCTTATTCTTGCTGCATTGGAGCTTCAGTTCTAGTCATATTGGGACAATTGGTTTCTCTTAGTATGGTAGGAATCTAATGTTTCGCCTGCCTTACCAAGATTCTGTTTAGCATTTTTGAAGATGCTATTTGTTTTTCGAATGCCTTTCTCAAAAATTCTGCTAAATAACGATGTTATTATTTCCCAATCGTGGAATGTGCATTTTCACTTTTTCCTGCTTTAACTTATGTAATTTTGGATATGACATACACAGTTAAATTTTATTCTTAGGTGAGTAATATGCTGTTGAATGAAGCTATATGTTTCTTTCCGTAACTTCATTTATGCGGCTTGGCAGTTGAAAATGAGCTGTATAATGTTGGAACTTGCATTTATGGGATTTTCACTTTTTACTTGTTAGCTTCTAGGAATCCTGTCAAGTAATGGTATTTGAATGTCGCAGATTGTTTGCAAGTTTAGTGTGTTGCTTGTTTTGAATGAAGGATGCTGTTTCATTTGTGAGTAGTGCATCATTTTAATGCGAATTGTTTGTAGAGGATTTTATTACATATCTTCCAGTCTTAACAAAGGAGTAGCTACTGAAACTGTTAATGTTTTTCAGATGAGTCTCCTAAACTGAAACATGATGGTGCTGGTTTGTTATCTATGGCTATTGCTGATCGTGATGAACGCGGCTCTCTGTTCAATATCACCTTTAAGGCTGATCATCATCTTGATAGGTTTTCTTCTTCATTTCTTTAACCCTTGATTGTGTTTTTCTGAGTTCTTGTAAGTCGGTTCTCCAAACTAAAGCCACTGGTATCAGTTACTCTCTTGTAGCTGATGTTGAGTTGCCTTTGTTATTTGGCATGTCTTAATGTGCCGAATGAATCATTCACAAATATGTTTCTTTGATACTGTACTCCATAAAGAATACAGCAGAAGCAGAAGCCTGAATGTGATGTTTAGTGATGCTATTCTGGCCTGCCTGACATGCATGATATTGTCTGCTTGTTTTAGCCTTTATTGATTGGTCTTATCTGATCAACAGGAAAAATATTGTCTTTGGTAAACTTGTTGATGGGCATGAAGTGTTGAAGAAGATTGAAACTGCTGGAGATGATGAGGGGAGACCTGCTGTGACAGTGAAAATAGTTAATTCTGGAGAACTACATGATGGTAGGAAAAGAAAACTGTTTGAAAGTGCATATTTTTATTCAGATGAAGTCCTTCCCTTTTAGAGCAATGACTGGGTGCTGACTATATATGTATTGTGTCATGTTCATTTGGTTACTTTTGCTTAGAACTGGTCTTGCCATAGATCTTTTTTCATTATTGAAGTGGGTTTTCATATTGCTTTATTTATTTCTCTAGAATTAATTCCTGCCCTGTGCAGATAAAAAGAAGGGGAATAAGTTGAAAATTGGGAAGGACTCTGTAGACGAAAATAGTCATGAGATTAAGCGCAAGGGGAAGCACAAGAAATCTTCAAAGAAGAGGAGGAAAAGAAGAAGAAGATATTATACGTCTGAGTCAGACAGTTCAACAGATACTGATACGGACTCTTCTGAATCTGATACTGATTCTGACTCTTATGCTTCCTCATTGAGTGACACTAGCTCTTCAAGTGATGATAGGCGTAAAAAGAGGAAGAGATCTAAGAGGGATCGGCATAGGCGTGGAAAAAGGAAGGATAGAAGACATGACAAACGACGCAAGAGGCGGGATAAGAAGTCAAAACGTAAATCTAAAAGGTAGCAGCAGAACCATTGTGTTCTTCCTTGTTACAATCTCTTCGATATATTATTGTATTCTGTTGCAACCCTCTAGTTGTTGAAGCTTAGTTTTCCAAATTTGAGGATAATGCTATATGTTTTTTAGTTGCATTTAGGTTGATTTTTATGTCCAATACGACCACTACCATGCTGTTGCTAGATTAGGATGTGAATGGCCAATATCCAAGTTATTGTGGTTCACGCATTGCAATGACTTGCTGACCATGCATGTATTTGGTTGCAATTATTATTCAGAGGTTTCTGGTTATCATATTTCTATATGTTGTACATGTGAAGTTATTTGGAAGGTAGAGGGACTTGCATTCTATTTCTCTTTACGGGTGCAGGCTGCTGGAGAAAATATCTGTGGTTTCTAGCCGTGTCAGTCGGGGAACTTGCGTTGGCTTTCTATGTTTATAATTTTTGACTTTGGTGTCTGTAGGAGCAGTATCTCAGATAGTGATACCGAAAGTAAAAGTGGAAGTAGCTCTGAAGATGATGCTGCAGTTGGTGGGAAGCATAAAACCTCCGGTAATATAATTGTCCTCCTCTATTAGGTCTTCTTTTATTTCTTTTAAGTTTTTTTCTTACTGCTTTATTTTGCAATCTCCCAGAAGGAAATCAATCACCTCTCGTTGACGAGCGAGAAAACACGCAATTTAATCATAAGAAAGGGGATGCAGCTGACGTGTCTGAAAGGGAAGAGGGCGAGTTTCCAAGGGAAAATGGGAATCATCGAAAAAGTAATGGTATTGAAGCGGGAACAGAATCTGACAGGAGTGCTGATAGAGACCCTGATGTAGTAGATGTTCCAAGCAAATCTAGGTCTGTATTTCCTTTCATTCATGTCCCACTATGCTGTGCTAATTCTTCAAAATCTGGTGATTTATTGGATGCTCGATCGGCAGGAGTCGAAGCTTAAGTCCTAAAAGAACCATTAGCAGGAGTATGAGCATTAGTCCCAGGGGTGCTGACAGAAGCCCTGGTCTTGGTGCAAAACACAACAGGAGCAGAAGCCCACGACAGATCTCTGGCAGAAGCAGGAGCAATACTCCGGTTAGAAGTGGAAGCAGCAGGAGTCCGGTAAGGAGCAAGAGAGGGAAAAGTGTCAGCATGAGCCCCCCTGCTAGATCTCATTCTCGACGAAGTCGTAGTAGAAGTCCCACGGTTTCTCCTCCCAGAAGAAGAGTTTCTCGGAGTCCGCCAAGAATCTCCCCCAGGAGGTCCTCATTTAGGTCAGCCAGTCGCAGTCCTGTGAGGTCTGCTCGACGCAGTTTAAGCAGGAGCTCGGGTAAACCTTCTCGAAGGAGCATAAGCAGAAGCCCTGTCAGATCTGTACGTAGAAGCATTAGCAGAAGCTCTGGCAGGGCCCCTAGGAGAAGCCCTAGCCAAAGTCCAGTCAGGGCACCTAGAAGGATTAATCGTCCAAGCCACTCTGGGAGTCCTGTAAGTGCAGGCCGTAGGGCGAGGTCTCCTGTTTCTGATCGTGGTAGGAGTTCATCAAGAAGCCCTTCAGTTGATGGTTCACCCAAACGCATCAGAAGGGGAAGGGGCTTTAGTGATCGATACTCTTATGTCCGTCGTTACAGGAGTCGCTCCCCTGATCGTTCTCCTATAAGGTCATACCGTTATGGTGCTAGAAGCGACCGTGATAGGTAAGGAACAGTTTTACCTTCCTTCCCCCTTAATGTTTAATTAGACCATATTACACTGAACTTGTACTATCTAGATTTCAATATATGTTTCTTTTCGTAATGTCTCCATTCCTTAATTTCTGACAGATACCCCAGTTACAGAAGATCCCCTAGACGTTACAGGAGCCCGCCTCGGGGAAGAACTCCTCCAAGGTACACATCTTTTGACTTTTTTTGAATACTCTTGTATCACTTTATTATATTTGTGGCTTTTTATCACTTTGCAACATGGGCATTGCAAGCAGCCATTTTTAATATGGGAGTATTTGGTTCAGACGGCTTATTTCTCCATCATGTTTAATAGCTGTCTTTTTCGTGCTGTCATAGTAGTAGAATCACTTCTGGCCTAGGTTGTTTAGCTTGCTACTCGAGATGTTCAGGATTTTTGCTGCTCTCTTTGCATGTCCTGTATGCTAGTATTTTAGTAGGTCTGGTAGCTACCGCCGTGGATTTGGTTTCTGAATAAGGCTCTGATGTAGTATGTCAACTTAAAGCTAATTCTGAAGAATTGGGTTCATGCAGTAGTGGAAGATCTCAAATACACGTCACTTGATTTTCTTTCTACCTCACAATTACACGAACCATTCTAATTGAAGTTGTTGGTGCATCTTGTTGCAGATACAGAGGCAGGAGAAGCAGGAGCCGCAGTGCTAGTGTCTCCCGCAGTCCAATCCGCTACCGTGGCCGTCGTTATAGTCGCAGCCGGAGCCCCATTCGCAGTCGTTCTCCTGTGGAGAGGTACCGTGGGTCACCACGTCCTGAAAGGCGAAGATCACCTTCACGGAGCAGGAGTAGGAGCCGATCTGAATCACATTCATCACGTGATTCACAATCCCCAAGGCGTGCAGACAAAGGCAACTCAAGGTCGTCATCTGGTAGTCCCCCTCGGAAGACAGGCCTGGTCTCATATGGAGATGGGTCACCTGATTCTGTCCGGGATTAAAAAATTTATGGGTGTGTGTTGGTTGTAAGGATAGTGTTGTCGGAGCCGGGTTGCCACCTTGTGATTGAGAGTATTTGATACGAGGAGTTTGTTGACACAATGGAGTATTCTTTGTGATGTTTCCTCTCTCGTGTTGTGTATGGAACAATGGGTGTTCCACTGCTTTAACATGTGACGATTACCTGGAACTGGAAGCACCTTTCGGAGAATCCCATAAGTGAACAGTGGGCATATTACTATAAAAGTGGGACAAAATGGACTCAAATCTTACCATGTGCAAACACTGTAATCTTTCTCGTACCAAAAATATTTCAAGTTTTGAAGGGTATTTAGTTGTGAATCATGTCGAGTTTGCCATTTTTATATTTATGCTTGGATCGTTGTAAACTTGAATACAAAAGTGTCTGGGATTGGCACCACTCACACACAATGCTACTCTACATATCGAAAAGTGCAGGCAGTTCACTAAGCATTGGTGGTGGTCAATATTGAAATACGAAAAGTAAATATGATGATACTAGTACAGTTTCAACAAAATTGACCCAACTCTTTCTACTTTTCAATATATTCTAATCAAATGAGATTTTTTTTTAATTATACGTGGATGGATTTCGTGTGAATTAAAAAAAATCAAATCATGTTAAGTTTATGTGTAATTATATTAAATTTTAGGGAAGTTATCCCATATTATTATTATTATAAAGGAAAAAGCAGCGTAATTTTTATAGGTAGAGTCTCTTTTTATTTTAATAAGTAGAATCTAGAGTGTAAGCAAATAGACATTCTGTTCAGCTCCAGAGCTCCAATACCAGGTGGTATAGAAGAGCTCTTACCCCACTTTATCTCTCTCTCTCTCTCTGACCTCGCTCGGTAATTTCTAATCTGATCTTCATTGTATCTGCAACTTCATTCTGTACATATGTTTCTTGTTTTGATTATTTGGCATACGGTCAACATCCCTTTTCTCGTTTTTCGTTGTGGGATAGGGCGTGTGAATGTGTATCAATTCATATTCGTTGGAAATAAATTGTTCGTCTTTCTTTTTCTTGTGTTGAATGGTTGCGAATGCTGCTTTTTTTTTTTTTTTTTTTTTCAATTGAGTGTACTAGATTTGATTCTGTTGATGTACATTGCAAAACCAAGAAGAGAATTTCTAGTTGGCTCATGGGTCCTTCTTCAATTTGTGTATTTCTTCTTCTTTGTCGACTCTATGCGGTCTAAAAGGTTGTACCTTTTTGCGCTTTCTTTATATTATTTAAATTCATTTTCATGGGTTCCTTTCTCTTTTTTATTTATCTTTTTAGTAGTTAGTTTTATGTGGTGTGTTGCTGGTGGATGCCAAGGCTAGCCTGTACACCCTTATTTCACACTTTAAAATTAGTATAAATAGTGTGGGCAATTCTGAGTTTTATTTCATTGGAGGGGTATTTTTCCCAAGGGACAGCTACGAGCTTTAATCGCTCTTCCGGGGGTCTGTTTATTTTTTGCCTTCTTTTCGTGATTATAGTGTTTGATGCAATTACCTCTAAGCTACTGTTAGTTGCTTAAGTATTATTTTTATGGTTAATTAGAGTACGAGCATTGTGTGTTAAACCATTGTCTCTTAAATGTTTAAGGTGGCCAAACCTCTAGAATGGCATCTGTGTTCGGAAGGACTCATGTTGTCAGGCCAAAAGGGACACACCAAGCAACTATAGTTTGGCTACATGGCCTTGGTGATAAAGGATCAAGGTATATTCTAACCTCTTTTAGCCATTGGAAAGGAAGAGAATTCTTCTATTACTTTGGTTTTTGATGAAAGGGTTCCGGATTAACTGAGCAATAATCACATGAATTCATCTTGACACGTATGAGGATATCTTGTTGCAAATACTGTTTAGTATAGGTTCTAAGACACAATTATTGTGAGTGGTTTATCAATTTCAAGGGTGTTGATGTCTTTCATCTTTGAAAGATGAAAATTGGGTAAAAGAGTGCGTTTTCTTTTTCCTTCTTATGCGTGGATTTTTTTTTGGATCAATTATAGGAGAAGACAAATGGTTTGATGCACCGCAGTGCATTCTTCTTGTCCTTTCTTACATTCTCAATGTAATTTCTATGCATCAGAGGGTGCCCTCAAGTCTGTAACTGATGGAAGGTGTGGACTAGGGGATCAGATTCTCATTAGACATTCTTGTACTTTATATAACGTAAAGCATAAAAATGTCTTTATGTGACCTTTTAAGGTTACAGTTAGTAAATAGTTGCTTGTCATTTAAGCATTGGGACGAAGCCGAGCCATTGCATTTTCAATTCCTTAAACCTTGGCCTATCTTTGTCTAAACCATCATATTCAACATTTGCTTCTTGTAAATGTAGATCCATAGCCATGTGGATAATAGGTTGAGGTGGTTACTTTTAATTATCAATATATAGATATATGAGCCTAAAGAGAAAAGCTATCAAATCTCAGTTCGCAACCTCTATTGCTTGATATGCTATCCACTTGATTGAAAAATTGAAGATAACAATAGTTGCTAACTTGTTACTTTACCCTCTATTGCGATAAAATTAACCGTCTCAAAGTGCTATAGAGATTTTTATGTTTTGAGTGCTAGGACATGGGCACTGTAGGCCCGGTAGAAGGTTCCCTGCTGCATTCTTCTCGATTTTAGAGTTAATTTTCATGGTGGTTTTAATTTGATTCTTACTTGTGCAGCTGGTCACAGCTCTTGGAAACCCTTCCTCTTCCTAATGTAAGGTTTGATTTAATTTGTTTCATTTTATGGCACTAAAGCATGGATTATGGCGACATGATATAGCATGTGAAACCAGTTCCTGTTTGAGATTGAAATATCAGGAAAATCATGTTGTATGTGGCCAATAACCTCATTACTTCGTTTTGAACCAAACACCACGCAGATAAAGTGGATTTGCCCAACTGCTCCTACTCGTCCAGTGTCGTTATTTGGTGGATTTCCTAGCACTGCTTGTAAGATAATTCTTTTCCCCTTACCACACCTTGTCTACACTTATGACTTCTAGTGTTTCTAAAGTGCTGCTAACTGTCGCGCTGTCATGATTAGTACTTTAAAATGGGTGGTGTATTTCCACCCACTTATGTTCTAGTCCTTCGGTTCGTTTACCTGCTATATCAGTCGGCTCAGATTCCTCCAATATTACAGGGTTTGATGCTGTCGATGTTTCAGAGGATGCACCTGATGATTTAGATGGATTGGATGCAACAGCTGCACATGTTGCAAATCTCTTATCGACAGAACCTGCTGACAGTAAGTATCTTTAGCTAAACTTGTATGTTTCAAAAGGCTTGTATCTTAAATGAGTACTTGTTCCCGCTCTTTATGGAAGGTATAAGAAGCTTGTGTTTCTTGCTATTCATATGGAAAATCACATGGAATTTACCTATGTGGTATCTGACCTTCGATGAAGGGCTCCATCCCCATAATTCAGCAAACTTAGTTTGTTGTGTGTTTTGCTATGTGCATGAAATAAAAGCAAAAATAGAGGTAAGTCACGGCAATGGATGTAGGGTTCAAATAGAGGTAAAACTAGATTATATCCAACTCCAACAGATTTATAATTCGGGACAGACCACTAAACTCATCACATACCATTTTCCACATTATCCAGTATTCCACTGAATAACAATTCTCTCAAAATTTAACACCCGTCATTTTGAAGATGACAAAAGATGGAATTCCATTAATGCACCTTAGGAGGCCATCTGAACTAATGAGGGGTTTGTAGCCATTTAGAACTGTGTATTGATGCATGTCGATTTGTTGTTTCTCAACAGTTAAACTAGGAATTGGAGGATTTAGTATGGGTGCTGCAGCTGCTCTTTACTCAGCCACGTGCCACATTTTGGGACAATATTCTAACAGAAACCCGTACACGGTTAACCTGGGCTGTGTTGTTGGTCTTAGTGGCTGGCTTCCGTGTTCCAGGTATGACTTCATTTCCACTTGCACCCACTGAACAATGTGCATGGCAATCAGGAATTTCTTGGTAGTCGCATGCTTCTTTTACTTAGCAGCTAATGTTTTTCCTAGGACACTGAAGAACCGAATGGCAGGATCAAATGAGACTGGAACTCGTGCAGCATCATTGCCGATTTTGCTCTGTCATGGCTCTGGTATACATATTGACGCACATTTCAAAATTTGACAAATATATTCAAAATTTGCTTCGTCATGGCTGTGCCCTTCGTCATTTTGCATGTTACGGTACTATTACCTGTGACATTCTGGACCTTCCTAAAATGACAAATTCTTGTTCTTTCCATTTCAGTCTATGCACACATATGGAGCAGTTTACCATAATTATTTTACATCAAGCATAATATAAGTGCTCTATACATTGGATACATGGCTACTATTTCAGTCTATTCTCAGTTGAGAATTATCTTTGCGTTTCAGGGGACGAGGTGGTACCTCATAAGTTTGGAGAAAAATCGGCACATTTCCTACGATCATCTGGATTCGAAAACCTCACATTTAAATCATATGATGGGTATTCATACACTCCAATAAACTTTAATAACCTCATATTACACATATGACTTACACCATAGCTTCTCATCTCAATCATTCTCCCATTTCCTGTTCATGCAGGCTTGGTCACTACACCATCCCCGAGGAAATGGATGAAGTTTGCCGCTGGTTAACTGATAAGCTGGGCCTTCAGGGATCGTAATCTGACAAAGCACCGGAGGCAGCTTGGGGCACACACGGGATGCCAAAGTAGGACACAACAGCATTAAGAAGAGTAAGACGTTGTTGCTTAATTACGATGGAAATAATGAATACGGTAGACGGTAGAATCTCCATTCTTGCATTGTTGAAGGTGAAAATGAAGCTTATTCTATTATCTTTTGCAATGAGGGAAAAACAGTTGCTTCTTTCTTTTCCCTCAACTCTTCTGTTCATCTTCTTGTTTCTCTTTCTCGTTGCTTTCGAAATAGAGGTGTCTTTGTTTAGGGTGATCAACAAGTTGAAGTCTGTGTTCTTACAAGATCATTGTTATAAGCAGATGTGGTTTGTAGTTGCAGTTTTCCATGCTTGCTGGACTTTCTGCTTTCATTACCAGTAGTCTGGTTCTATGTTTATCGGAAAACGCACCTATGAATGTAACTATCACTACTATCACTTACAGTGGACGTATCAATACCAATTTTCTTTTTTCTTACAATACACGTACACATTCAAGGTTCGAACACGACAATTTTTATAGAGAATTCTGATGTCTGAACTATTGGAATGTCCCCCTGGGAACAGACGTCTCAATACTGATTTGAGACTGAAGATGATAATTGATGCAACCTGCAGGAATATGATTGTTCCAAGTAGATTATCATACTTGTAACAATTCTAAAAGGGGAATATTCAGTCATAGTTTCATTATTTATACCAACGTTATTTGGCACATTTCGATACGTGTGTTTAAATATGTCAAAGTATATTGATTTTTTTTTAAAAAAATTATATAAAAATAAATATTTTTTACTATTTTAATGTACTTATTGAATTTATAGTAAAGTGTAGGAATAAATTTAATAATAGGGTTAATCACATTTAGACCTGCTTAAAATTGTAAAATTACACCTTTCCTAAAAAAAGTATCAAAATTATATTTACACTCCCTTTGAAGTATCTTGTTTATACTTAACACCTTTCTATTAGCGTTTAGATGGAAATTGATGACTTCAGCAAAAAAAATTAAGGTTAATTACACTTAGATTCCCTTTGAAAATGCAGAATTACATTTTCCCCCAAAAAAGTTTTAAAATTATACTTACACCCATTCCAAAAATTTTCTGTTTAAACTTGGTCCCCATCTATTAGAGTTTGAATGGAAAATGTTAACGTCAACAAAAATAATTACATAATTTTCATTTTTTTCCATCACTTAACATTCTCATGTATATTTTTGTACTTATAAGAGGATAAATGTAATGTATATGGTGTGATGCCAAGATTATTTCATTTTGTACCTTATAAGTACAAAATTATTACATGAAAATATTAAATGAAAAGTAAAATTGAAAATTTATGTAATTATTTTTGTTGACGTGAACATTTTTCGTCCATACTTTAATGGATGGAGTCAGGTGTAAAAGGAGAATTTTTGGAGGGGGAGTAAGTGTAATTTTCAAATTTTTTTGGGGGAAGTGTAATTATGCATTTTCAGAGGGTGTCTAAGTTTAATTACTCAAAAAATTATATAAATTTTTAATTTACTCTTTATATAATATACCCATGTATATTTTTTGTGCTTATAAGGGAATGAATGTAATACATATATATATATATATAAAGTGAGGTTAATATCGTTACACTTTTTCCCTTATAACTATAAAATTATTACATTGTAATGTTAAATGATTATGAGAAGTAGAACCAAAAAATTATGCATTTTTTGTCCAAATTTTAACGCAAGGGCAGCAGGTGTAAACAGTGGATTTTGGAGGTGGTGTGTAAGTGTAATTTTAAATTTTTTTTGCCAAAAATGTAATATCGAATTTTTAGAGGGAGTCTAAATATAATTACCCCTAATATAATATAAATTAATATAGCTGAAAAAGAACAATTTTTCTTTAATTTTTGTACAGTATAATAACAAAATCTACATGTATACGGCCCAAAATACTTGGGTTTTATACTGAAATACAAAATGGGCCCAGTTAGTAGGCCTGCAAGTGGTAAATATCCAAAGTCAGCCTGGCCCACTAACTCTTTTAATTTGTGCTTTATACTCTGTGAAAAGAAGGGATCAAAAGCAGTCTTTTTAGCAGCACTGAGAGTGAGAGAATGACTCAAAAATCTTTATAAGTTTTTGGGTATTATTTTGACTATCACAGTAACTCACAAAAATCCCTACCATTTTATTTTTGTTAAATGCAACCAAACTTTTGGGGGCCATATGACCATTTAAACTCATGATTAAAGGCCTTCTTGTTTTTACTTTCAATGAGATCAAGAACCCCTTTATCATTTGTTTCATCAAAGTGAGAGCCTTGATTGAGTACTAATATTTTGTATCTATATATAATTATATGTGTATATCTTTGAATTTTTGATGAGATTTGAATTGGATTATGGATTCATCATAAAATCCCAATCAACGAGGGGGTTGTGGGAAGCGAACGATAGTGAACGACAGTGAACAAAGAGAGCGAAGTATATCAAACAAAACCGGACTGTAGTGAAGGTAGAGTTGCCAATATAACGCCGTGAACGAGGAACGCACTCAAAAGAATTCGTTCCGCAGCTGAGAGCCAAACTGTTTACTTTTGTGCGTGGGATAAATGATTGATGGGGTCTGATTTGAATGAAATGTGGGATATAATAAATTAATAATTTTTATTGATGTTTATCGAATTGAATAAAATGTGGGATGCGTCTGAATTATACTATCAGCACCCCCCCCCCCCAAAAAAAAAAAAAAGAAAAAAAAAAACCCAGAACACCATAAGTTATCGAGTTTTATTCAGGGCGTAATTTTTACTAGTGAACCATCATTTCTTATGGTTTAACCATGAATAAAGGTGGACCGGAGGCCCAATTTATTCTTTTCAAACCTTGTAAATGGCTCCTATGTAAAACGCATTAGTTGTTCGTGTTCAAATTGGGTAGCAAAAGTTGATAAAGATCAACCACTCATCTTACAATCACTGTTTTTCAAAATTAAAACTATATATTTATGTATGTATCTACGTATATTCTTTAATACCTATCCATCTGATAATACTATATTCTGATTCAAAGTAACATAACTCATCAAGAATTAATCGCACCGTAAAAAGTATTCATAGATCACTAGATCTCATACCCACCAGATTTCACAAGAGTTTTTTTTGATAGAAACATACACATATGTATACACACACAAACATGTGTACATGTGTGTGTGTGATGAAGAGCCAAGAATTACTTGAGGCAGGGGGGGGGGGTGGGGGTGAGGGTGGGGGTGGGGGTGGGGGATGCTAGGTACTTGCTTGACTTGTATGGAGAAGACATATGAGGGAATGTAAAGCCTGCTTAAAGGGGGACAAGAATCTCCTTTAAAAGCCAAATAATGGAGTGTAGTAGCAGACACTTAATCAATCTTTGGTTACTTTTTGACCACTTATATCTCTCCCTAAGCATGCAAATAAGGTCAATGAAAACAACCCAAAAGATTGATTTAATCCCCTCATCAAAACCTAATTGGGAATCCAATGTGAACTCAATTCCTTGCCCTAATTCCCCAATACACACCAACCAATTAATATTCTCTTTATTAGTATTTGTTGATTATAAGTTAATAACATGTGGGTTCATCATAGTTTTTGAGATTGCACTTTTATTGAGGTACGGCAGTTATTCTATAATAATCAGGATAAGGACGTCTCGATAATTCATTGAACCACTATATTGGAATAAACCATTGTCCGTTATCAAAATACTTCTCCCCGACATTGTTCTAATTACAAATCCAAAAAGAATGACAAACACTACTACCTGAATCAAGATTCAAGGATACGAGTCATCTTTAAAGGAAATTTTTCACAAGAACGATTAATGGCAGAATAATTGTCTTTGCAAGAAAGGTCTGCTTTCAACTGAAGTTAATAACATGTGGGTTCATCATAGTTTTTGAAATCCCTCTTTCATTGGGGTATGACGGTCATTCTATAATAATCAAGATAAGAACGTCTCGATGACTCATTGGACCACTATATTGAAATAACTCACTGTCCGTTATCAAAATACTTCTCCCATAACGACATTGTTCTAATTACAAATCACAAAAAGAATTACCATTCGCATCTCTAAACTTAATATGACAAACATTACTACCTGAATCAAGATTCAAGGATATGAGCCCTCTTTAAAGGAAGATTTTCACAAGTACGATTAACGTCAGAATAATTGTCTTTGCAAGAAAGATCTGCTTTCAACTGAAGCTTATACAAATCATGTCCGACCACACCAGATGAGTCAGATTGTTATGTGATTGGACGCCTTCTTTAAAATGTACGTTAATCACACAACGAGTATAATATATTGAATGATTAATTTAAATTTGGAATCCAAACTTTTTTTTTTAAGATTGAATTTGTAAAGTAAGTGATAGTAAATGAGGTGCAAAGCTGCAGAGGCTTTAGCATTGAAAGGGAAAGTGAAATGATAAGCTAAAATATGATTGTGAGAAATGAGAATGAGCTGTGCTCAACTTCACATCAACATTGTGGCAAAAGTACTACACACCAACTTCTTTGAACGACGTCGTACCATTGCTTTGTTTGTACGAAGAATAATCTTTTTTTTTTTTTTTCTTTTGAAAGGAGAATAATCTTTACTTATGTAATCATTGTTTACATGCATAGGGATATAGATAGATATACGTGAAACGGTGGACATCACATCACACAAACATATCTCATATATATATATATATATTTATTTTTTTAAGGATAAATCACGACGAGCTAACATAAAATTTGATGTAATTACGAATATTCTCTTATTATTGGGGGAACCATCAAAATTCTTGATGTTTAATGAAATTATGTAATCTTTAGAAGAAGTTTGAAATTATTAATTTTGTCCTTACTGTATTTTTTATATAAATAAAAATTGTATAGATAATCGGACGAGGTGGATGGAAAAAATTTTGAAAATTATAAAAGAAATTGTCCATGAAACTTTTGTAGAAAATTTTGAAAAAGTATGTTTAATACTTTATAGCCCGCAAGGATATTTTCGTCAATTAACAACAAAATGGATGGAAATCTGACGGAGAATAATGAATTGTGGTAGTTATTGGATGACTGTTAAAATCGGAGGGGAGAAATATACTTTTAATCTCATAGGATAGCGGGTTCAACATTTTTAGTCATATGCTTTATGAGATTTTTCAAAATAGTTTTAAATTTGGGAAAATTGACACATTTAGTCCTATATTTTACGAAATTTTCAAATAGGTGGAAAAGTAGACATATTTAGTCTCATAAACCCCGTAAAACAAATGACTAAATATGTCGAATTTTTTTTTCAATTTTGGACTAATTTGAAAATTTCGTAAAATAAAGAGCTAAAAGTGTTGAACCCCCACTAGAAAAAAAAAATACATACTGTTGCCTACATTTTTAATTGCTATGGACTAAAAGTCATGGTAAATAACCATTATTAACCATGATTCTACAAAAGCGAAGCAAAAAATTACCTTATTCACCATGAAAAAAGTATTCATCGTGGCTCTTAGCCATCACAAAAATATTCGCCATGTCTTGTAACCATGATAAACGTTTTAGCCACACTTACAAAAATCACGGTCAATAAACGTTGTGCGATTGTGGTTAATAACTATTTACTATGGTTATTTCTTTTAATCATAACAATTAGCCATGGTTAAATATTATATTTCTTCTAGTACCCCAGTCTAATGGAACTAACAGTATAAATTTGTCAAATGAAGGGGTATTGATAATTTTTGAAACAATAAAAGGGTATTTGTAATTATATCAAATTCATTGGAGCTCGCTGAAATTACCCTATTCTTCACATGCAAAAACTATATAAATATATTTTGACATATTATTTTTTGATTTTCTAATTATCATCTAACTTATATGTGTTTATTTTATTTTTAACAATTAAAAGGGTAGGATTAGGATTGTCCTAGCTAACAATATCTTGGACATGACTATATCAATCCTCTTTACAGCTACTGAATGTCTAAATGAGCTGTATGTATTGGTCATAGGGTAGACCACCTTATCATCATATAGTAATCTATTTGTTTTTTTTTTAAATAAAATAATAACTAACTTTTATCGCACACGATCTCTGTGAGTATATTTATGATGCATCGCAATTTGAGATGAAAAAAAATAATTGTGAACAAAAACAAACTAATAAATAGGAGGGGGGGGATGAATGGTGAGAAGACACTAGAAGAAAATTAACTTTTAACTACATATTTATTGGCTACGAACTAAAACCATGATAAATAATTATTATTAACCATGATTAAATAAAAATCGTTCCAAAAACTTAGATTATCCACCATGAAAACTCTTTTTGCCATGGTCATGAGCCATAGCAAATATTTTTGCCATGACAGATATTTTAATCACACTCGCAAATACCACAGCCAATAACCGTTATATGACCGTGGTAAATGGCTATTCACCACGACTATTTATTTTTAATCATGACAATTAGCCATGATTAAATATTAAATTTTTTCTAGTAAAAAAAGTACGTGAAGTGAGGTAAGCACGAAAAAATTGTATATGTTAATTATTCAAATATACTGAAATTATTATTATATCAAATTTTAATAAATGAATGTGTTGAATTAAAGGATAAATTTGAATATTCAAAATTGGAATGACAATAGAGTTCTCTTTCGTAAAAGTATAGATAGATATTTCGTGTTATAGTTTATTTTATATAAATTTATAAACAATTAATCTTAAGTTTGTACACATGATTTATGTATCAGAGTTACATTTACATTTATCATCGAGTCACATTCTTCATACAACTTTTCTCACTATTAAAATTATAAAGTTAATTACTATAATACGTACTTCATAATTATTTTCACCTTGCCACTAATTAATTAACATTTTTTTCTTAGTTATAATTTATTTTACAATATAACTTCCCATCTTAATATTCTCTTTGCATTTAATTTATTATAATCAATAAAATTATAATTAAACCATCTTGTGCTTCATGTGAGATTTTTTTAATAACCATGGTTTAAAATTTTCATACGTTCTCATCAAAATTGTGGAAATATTTTCATTTTTGATGTTATGGAAATAAAAATACATGAAGTTTTGAAATTGTCTAGTTTCTTTCGAAACACTCTATTTTTTTAATTTTCTTTCGAAACGTTTGAGTTTCCTAGAAAACTTTTCATCTTTTTTAAAAAAAATTTAGCGAAATATTTATTTCATACTTTTAGTTACAAATATATAAATTCTTGTGTTATGTATAAGTATTTCATTGGATGATAATTGATTTAGTATTATGTTAAATTAGTATTGTTATAACTTATATGTCTACATATCAATGTAATAAAGATATTTCATTATACATAGCTATAAATAAATATTATATTATTATTTAGTTTTAATAGCAACTACATCAAATAATAATTCCAAAATATAATTATACTGCATAAAAATAATTTTATTTAATTGGCATATATAAATGAAACAAAATTAACTAGATACACTTGAATTAAAAAGAGAGAGGTAATATTTTAAATCTTTTTCTATGACCATTATGTTCGTATCTTTAATTTTGCGATTTTTATGTAGCGTTTTTCAAATATTTTCAAAAAGTTTCTAATATTTATTAACTCGAAATATGTGTTGGAAACGAAACTTTTATCCATGTTAATAGCAATGTAATAACAACTGAAATTCACAATAATTTGCTCAAAATTAATAATTATTATGCATTAATTTAAATCTCTAACAAAAAGATCTCACGATAAAAAATTCTTAACGTAAAACACATCGATACGTAAACGTACTACTATAATTAATTAGATCAAAATAACAAGAAAATACAAAAGGCTAATACCTATATATCCATACTGCTACCAGCTACTACAAAGCCCACAAATTTAAATAATTTTCAACCATAATTAACCTAATTAACTTGAAAACTAAATTAAACATTTAAAAAAAAGAAAAAAAAAAGAAACTGGGAAATTAAGGCAAAGTGACGTGGAGGCAAAAAGCATTAATTGATCTGCTACTTTTCGTGCAGTGCTCCGATCTTGATTCCCTCTGATCTTGAGCCTGCAGAGAAGCTGAATATTAATCGAGTCCACCGTAATTAACATGCACGTACTGATCTAAACTGAATTAATTTAATTTAATTACCCAAAAATAGAGAATCTTGATGGGCTGTTTGATGATTAAAACGAAGATTTGCTGCTCGACTCCCTCGGTGCATTGCACCTGAAGCACTCCATCCTGCTAGCAAAGTTGTGCTCATTGCACCCTGACCTGGCGCAAATCCAGTCGCCGGATTTCCAACCAGAGCGGCCTCCACCGCCACCGCCTCCGGCGAACATGAATCCACGACGTGAGAGGTCGCCGTCAAACCCGAATCCTCCACCGCCGGAGATTTCATCCTTGAGAGCGCCGCACTTGAAGCAGCTGGAGCGGCTGGCGAAGTTGTGGGCGCCGCAGTTGGGGACGGAGCAGTACCAGTCGCCGGGCCTGACATCGGGTCCGGTGCTGAATCCGAACCCGGACCCGAGCCTGCCGCCGAAACTCCCGTAATCACCGGGCCTCGGGTCGCCGCAGCGCTGGCAGGAGTCTCTTCTTTGGAAGTTGTGGTGCTGGCAGGACCGGCAGTTCCAGTCTCCCGGTCTGTTCATTTTTTCCTACCTAATATTCAAAAATTAAATTAATGAAAATATACTTGTTTTATTATTATTGGTCAGATGAAAATATAAATGAAATAATAAGGATGAAATTGGAATTTCCATTTGTTAATTAAGAATAATATTCAATAAATAAATCAATCCTTAATTTTTAATACTAAAATATAAATTAACAATTTAATAATTCATACAGAAGAAAAGACAAATTCTTGAAAAAATATATCCGTAGAACTCACAAGATTTGAATTCTAGAAATTATTGTTTCACGTAAAATTTTAATAATATGTCAATTTAATAATAATGCATGCAGGAATAAATATAAATAAAATAAATAAATAAAAGGCTTACCTTAATAAATAAGTAAGTGAATGCAGAGAAATGAGTTGATGTATGTGAGAATGTGAAGTTATATATATTGAAGGTGAATGGGAAGGGGGCTTATATATATACTGGTGAGGCGGCCTCGAAAATCCGCAACCTGCCCTTATTTCTTTAATAAATATCGGTAAACTACGACATAATTATAAATATTTTCTTGTTGTTTGAATAAATTATAAATAATTTTTTAAATTTAAAATAATTATATAGTAAAGTACTATTTTATCCTTACTGAATTTTTTATTTTTTCAAGAAAAATATTTTAAAATATCTTAGGATGGGTAAAATAAATAATCGATAAAGAGTATTAATCCATAAAAGTATTTTGAAAATTCTCAAAACATATATAAAATTATAACTTATAATCTAAAAGGGCATTTTGGGTAGTTCATTATAAAAAGTGGATGGAAATCTGACGAAATGAGCTCGTTGTAATTAGACAGACGTTAAAAGTAGGGGGTATTGCAATTTTCTAAACAACGAGGAGGTATTTATAATTATATCAAATCATAATGAAGGTTATTGTAATATATATATATATATATATATATTCTTTCACTTTCCTCCTCTATGGAAATGGAAACACATTAAAACAACTAAGTACAAACACTTTAAAACATAATGTTTTGCTCCATATAATTTACATGATTAAAGCAGTATTTCAATCAATTGACCAATACGTTGATTCAATTCACACATCAATATAACTAAAAATAATGAAATAAAATTACAATAAATTCATATAAAATGAGACAAATTAATATGCACATGTTGGTGGGGTTCGAAATTCAGAAGACCACGAGCTTGTTCATAGGATCTCAACTATAACCACTAAACTAAAACACAAAGGATCATATACGTATTATTGAGAATGATTTATAGTTAGATTTTAAATGCGTAAAAAAAATTTATAAAAATAAGCTAATTTTAAACTTCAAGATTTACGTGATTTGGATAATTCTACTATGTTTACGATTGTTCAAAATCAATTGTGTGTATAATACAATAAAAGGCCACCCATTAATTATTTATACTGTGACATCTACAAAGTATTATTGTAAAATTGGCTTTAATAAATTTTTGGTCCTGTAATTATAGTACTTTAGCATTTTTATCCTTTATCTTTCTAGGGTTGCAAAATAGTCCTGTAATTTTTTGACATTTCGCAATTTTGATCCTTTCGGTGCCGGATTTCAGAAAAGTTGCCGGAACAAATCATGTTGCCCTCGCGATTTTGACATTTTTATCCTTTATCTTTCTAGGGGTTGCAAAAGAGTCCTGTAATTTTGGCATTTTGCAATTTTGGTCCTTCTGGTAACGGATTTTGCAAAAGTTGTCGGAATAAATCATGTGCTACGTCATTTTGTTTTTTAAATTTTCGCTCTTGTTGGGACAAGTGAACCAATTCGAACAAAACCCCCAATTTAAATGAACCACATGAGGCGCACATGATATCTTCCGGCGACTTTTGCAAAATCCGACATTAAAAGGACCAAAATTACGAAATGTTAAAAAGTTAAAGGACTCTTTTACAATTCTAAAAAGATAAAGGATAAAAGTGCCAAAGTACTAAAATTATAGAACCAAAAATATATTTAAGCCTTGTAAAATCACAATTATACTAGCCGACTACATATATTGACAGATGGATCGATAATCTCTTGGGACAGAATTCACACTCCAACTCGTAAATATACATTCATATTGGTATTTAATTTTTTTTTTCAGGGATTATAGCTAGGGTTGGGAGATGCATGAAGTCTTGTACAAAAAATTTGATTTTTGCATTTTCCAACAATGCCTTTTCCAGTCCAATTTATCTGCTCTTTTTTTTTTTTTTTTTTGAGTCAAATAATTGCTTTCCATAATGGGGTCTTTAAATCTCACACATTCCAAAATTGTTCTTTGTATTTTTAAATAATACCAATACTACTTTATGCTTTATTTTTTAACGTATACTTTCTTTTCCTTTTTCTCGTTTAAAGTATGTGATGCAGGTAACATATATAGCCTACCTCTCTATCATGTTTTTATTTAATTTATTAGAAAATATGCATTTAATTATATATAATATATAGGAGCTACATATATATTAATTCGGATTGATTTTTCAATAGTCTTATTGTATCTTTTGTTCTATTTTGTATATACACGTCACGTGAACAAAAATATCATTTATTATATTTAAGAAAAGATCCTATACACAGAACGTGTATATACTTAATTATTATGTAATCAAATTTGAAACAGAAAATTCAATTAATAAATTAGTCCCTATGTGTGACATCCAAAATATCATTCATAAGATCTATATAGAGAGAGGGGGATGACGAAAAACTCTTACTGAAAATCAAACTTGACAACATCAAATCAATCATACTATACGGGTGTACTAACGAAACTACCCCTCCCCCCCACCCCACAACAATAAAAAATTAATTTGTGTAATGATGTTGACGTTTTAGAAGATGTGAGTGTAATTTTTCAAAAAATAAGAGTGTTTTGCGTAAATGATGTCGACTCTATTAAGTATATACATAATTATCTAAAAGGCATGAGTAATTTGTATAAACAGATCATAAATGTGCAGCAGTTATTAATGTTGAGAATTGAGGCATGGATTGGATAAGCAGGAACAAAGAGGAAGTATGAATATCCCATGCATTTAAATCTGACCCTACATATATATACTATTTATTCTTATCTTAGATGTTGCTAAGGATATGACTGAGTGAGGGCCACCTCTCCCTTTCTTTATTGATTTTTCACTTTTGAATATTCTTGTTTTGTACTTGACAATTGAGTTCAATCATAATTCATAATTGTGTTTGATGCAACATGTTCTGTTGTGTGATATATTGTTAATTTTTAATTTCGTATGAATTTTATAATTTTATTTTGATAAAGATATCTCGTTATAAAGAGGAAGTCGGCCCTTAGGATTTATAAATTGTTCAAACTCATTAATTATCTGTAGTTGATGTAAAACGTGCTTGTAATTTAGGAAAGCTTTAATCCCACAACAATTTTGCACGTATTATCACCGTTTTCAGGTATTATTTGTCATTTCAAGAACAAAATCGAACATATATCACTTTTTTTTTTTATAATCTCCTTTAATTTTGCCAAAATGTTACTCAAGTTATAATAAGCATCAATTAATATATATTTATATAGGGATACTTGAGATAAATTAGAAATTGCATTAATGCCCTTAGGATCCGCGCACTTCTAAGTCGAGTTGGACACATTTGACTCGACCCGCACTAATGACCCGGCGACGTGGACCTCGTGGAAGTCTTTGATTCTTTGACAAGAAATTATCCGAATCGTGACACGTGGGCCAGGCGACTCCATACACATGGCCCTATAAATAACTGACAACCTCATTTATTACAGTTTACGTGCATTTGTTATAGCTTTAACTATTCTAGATCGCATATATGTATTTCGAACTCATACTGACTTAAGCATCGGAGGGTCTTTGCAGGGACCATCCCGATTAGCCTGACGTTTGCTCTCTTTTCAGGGATCTCTCTAAATTTGGGACAAGCTACTAGATCGAGTATCTCAAGGACTTAAACGATAGCCTTCGCCCACTTGAACCCATAAGAGATCGCATTTTGACCGGAATCAAATATATATAGATATATAATATGTTGCGCTCGTGTGTGTGTGAGAGAAAGAGACAGAGAGATATTTGGGTTGATTATATTACATTACACGACGTCCAATTTAAAGCTTGCATGGCTGCGACTTCCAAGAACGACGACGTTAGTTGCTCATCATCAACTCTGATGATTATTATTATTTTTTTAGAAAAATAATAAAAGAAAATGATAAAATAAATATTAGTAATAATGGGGGTAGGGTTTCGAGAAAATAGGAATGGAGGGAGGGAATTTAGAAGTAGTCTTCGAGGTCCAATTTTGACCATCCCTTTTTTCCTTTTTCATGTAATGTGATATTCCCCTTTTCTCTCTACACTCCCTTTTTTGCTGTCAACATTTCTCTTTAATTATCTACATTCCCCCTTTTCTCACATCTCTCTCGATTTTCCTTTTTTATCTGAATCAAATTTGATTAAATTAAATTAATAACAGCGTAAATATAATATATTTGTTATGTGATTGACCAATTTTTTTAAATTACACTGTAATTTGTTCAAATTGGGTCATACTCGATTCGGGCTAGAATTTTTTCCTATTTTTTTTTTTTGGAATGATTATCTCTCTCTGTATATACTCATTTGAATTTGAGAGAGAGAGAGAGAGAATATAGGTGTATATTAAGAGAGAGTATAAGCCACCATTTTCTTGGGGAATGGTAAAGAGAAGATATATATATATATATATATAGGTGTTGCAAAGCATAAAAGGAAGGGATTACACATTGGTTTTTTTTGTTGCGAATCGTATTCTATTTTTTGCTTCATTCAACATGCATACGCTACGTGTATCTGTATCCATCTTTTGCTAATTCCATGTAACACGTCCTCATTCACGAATTGCTCTGAGTTTAATTCAGTTTAGGATAAATTATGTTAACACCTCCAGAGGTTAGTTCAAATTACACAAACACCTCATGTATTATGTAAAATTACAGCTACAACCCCCTAAGTGGTGTTAGTGTAATGTTTTTCAGGGGGTGTTAGTGTAATGTTTTTCAGGGAGTGTTTGTGTAAGTTTAGATTTTGAAATAAGGGTGTAGTTGTAATGCAACTATAACCTCAGGGGTGTAGCTGTAATTTTACAAAAGACAAGGGGTATTTGTGTATTTTAAAATCTCAGGAAATGTCACTGTAATTTATCCTTAAATTTAAATCAATTACATAATAAGTGAATTATTTACCATGCTACAAATGTACTATACCTATTTAAAATAAATATTAGCAGCTTGTTCTTGCTAGACCTAATTGGGCTAGTCTGATTAAATAAAAAAAGGACCTAATTTGGGCTAATGAGAAAGTTTTAATGTATATTGGGCTGGTTTCTTGGTCCAAAAATGTTACTCTGTTAGACAGTTATATTGTTAGTGGGCCTGGCCCAATCCAAATGGCTAGCTGTACTGCTTGTGGCCCTTTTGTGTTGATCTCTTAGCTCTCGCTTTCAACCCAATAATTTTTTGGTATAATTACATTTTCTTTTCCTGAGATTTGGTGTAATTATATATACATCTTTTGTGATTTAGAAAATTACTCCTAGTGCCATTGAACTTTACTTCTCTCTAACAAATAGATCAATTCGTTAGTTAAAATTCACCGAATTTGTTGGTATTAACACAAAACCTGAATGAAAATCGATATTTACCTCGATTGACTTATTGTAGGAACAAATATTTTTTGACTAAAACTACTCTTATAACAGTTAAGATATGCCTCCTCAGATGCATCAATGCTTGAAGATGCATAAGGATAGTTTGATCATAAAAAGATTTGTTTAACTTACAAAAATTCAATAATAATTCGACTGATTGTAAATGTCGAGTTTCATTTAGCTTTTTTCTTTTTTTGGCTAATATCAATAAATTTACTGAATTTTGACTAACAGATGGATCTATTTGTTAAACAGAAATAAATTTTAGAAGTACTATATGTAATTTTTTAAATCACATGAAATATAGTGTAATTACCCCAAATCTCAGGGAAAGCAATGTAATTATCCCTAGTTTTATAAATATCAAAGGTAAGTTCTTGATCTTGATGCTCTTCACACACGCGCACGAACCTTCCATGTAATTTCTATGTACCTACCTACATTTTGAGATTTTGATATTTAATGAATTTCTAACAACCTTTTCATGTGTGTGTATGTGTTATTTTTTTTTTTTATTCCATATAAATACATAATAATGTTACTCTAATCATCGTATAAAAATTGTGGGTTAACAAGTTCATATACCTCCTACAAATTTTAAAATCATGTTATGTATATTAATTTGAAAACTACGAGAAGAAAGGGATAGTTAAAAGATATTATTGTATTTTGTCTTATTGTGTAAAGTTTATCGACATTTTAGCCCAAACTAAAAATTATCCCGAGTGCTATTATCACTTGGATAGTGTATCCCAACTCCTATGAGGATTCATAAGACCAACCCTTATTGCTTTTATCGAGCTTCAATCAACTCAACCAAACAAGTGATTATACATAATAGGGAATTCTATTATGCATAATTACACCGACCAAACAAGGCCCTATAGAATCTCATAAATAATAAAAAAAAAGTCAATTATAATAATGGAGACATAAAGTTTAAATAAATAAACAAACAATTTGAATAGGCATATTGGTATGCATAAAAAAAATTGGCCCAAGCTCAAAGTCCGGAGGCAAAAAAAGTTCCATTAAAGCCGAAAGAAGATACCAAAGTCCAAACACGAAGGCTCGAAGGCCCTTTGGATACAACCCAAGGGAAGCTCGGGTCCAACCCAGGAGAAGGGTCGAATCAGGCCCCCTGAAGGAATTCAAGATCAGACTCAGACAAGGAGCAAGTGTTTAGCCAGTCCCCCTATCGAAAGGCCTATAGATAGAGGCTCGGCCCAACTAAGAAGTCCGAATAAGGGTCATCTGGCCCCATCCTTATCCAAGCCAAATTCTCGCAAAAACTACCTCCTACCTTTCAGGAGGCTTTGCCCTACAGGACCTTAGGAAGGTCGGTAACTGACCCTCTGAGAGTTCCAAGCCTTCAATAGTCCTTCTTGTTCACAGATTCTTCTCTATAAACACCAACCTTCTTGACTGGATCTGTAACGTTTTGTTTACACTCTTAAGCTCTCGAATTACTCTCTACACTCACGCTAAGCTCATTTTATGCTCAATTCACACGAATTTATATTATTTTCTTATTTCATTCAAATTTATTCTCTCATAATTTCTTGCTTACTAACTTAAGCGTCGAAGTCCTAACGCTTTTTTTTACAGGCCCCCTTTCCTAACTTATAGAAATCGAAGCCCACTCCACTCGAGTCCAAGAAAATCAATCGGATCAAGCTCTTTTAGCTCACATCACATATTACATGAAAATAAAATATAAAAATAATAGATATTAAAAAATGTTTAGATTGTCTAATAATTAAATCAAGATATGAATTGGATTAAAATATTAGTACAAAGTACAAACATTACTTCAATTATTCCTATAGAAGAAAATGGGCCCAAAAGCCTCAACTAAAGGCCCACTTGACAAGTATAATATTGGGCCTCGTACATATAAACCGCATTGAATGGTGCACAAACACCGAAGCGACCACTCTCTTAAAAAAGCACGCCGCAAGAATATGCTTGTACTTAACACGAAGGATAGCGAAAGTGTCCTAAAGGTACAAGAATTTGATTCGCGTTAGCAAGTGTCCAAAAACAGGGGATTATTTTCCTGGGAATCAACCAAAATCTGTCAGAGTCAGTCCTTCTTGACTCACACTCTCAACGTTTAAGACTCCATTACTCCGTAGTTAAGGCAAAAAATCACCGGAAAAGAGGTGTCGGAAGTCTTTCTTCGTCTCCGGAGCATCTGTAATTCTTTTCTCTTCTTGTTTTTCTTTGTGGGGTTCTTCTGTAGTTGTGTTTATGGCCGTTTCCTGTTTTGTTATTTATATTCTCTGAGCACCCACTTTGTGTGGGAATTTTTAGCTTAAAGTGTGTTCTTGATTGATGCCCTTCATCTTCTCTCACACGCATTCCACGCACACGGCATTCTTGTTTTCTGTGTAGAAGGTTTTGAGATTTTCTAGAACGAGCTTTTAGCCAACCCCTCATGTTTTTCTTGTGTGATCATTGCAGGTTGTTCAAGAAAATAGTGAAGCAATGGGGTCCGCAGAGGAAGCAAAGACAAACCCATTGAAGAGAAGCTTTGAGGCCTTGAGTTCTTCGCAGAGTGAACCCATGGATACAGAAGCTTCATTCATACCCAGAGAGTATGTCCCTTTCTTTCTTTCTTCTTTTTTTTTTTTTTTTTTGTTTTTGATGTTCTGTAGAATTATTTGTGGGTTTTTTGATTCTTGATTCTTGGTGCACAAGGGTTTGTTTGTTTTCTCTTTTAATGTTTTATTTAACTCTTGAAATCTTGGTATAAAGTGTTGTTTTGATTATGGAATCTCAAATTGATGCGTTTGTTCGTGCATGGTAGCTACCAATTGAAGGTTTATGAGGTGGGAATGAGGAGGAATACTATCGCAGTGTTGGAGACTGGGGCTGGAAAAACTATGATAGCTGTCATGATGATTAAAGAAATTGGGAAATCTTTGAAGAATGACAATGGTGGTAAAAAGTTGATCGTTTTCTTGGCTCCCACTGTTCATCTTGTTCACCAGGCATGTTTCCTCTTTTTGTGTTTGTATTATTATCTTGAGTTCTTGATATTTACTTTCTGAACTCTGTGTATGGTTTTGTGGGAAAATTATTCTTGGTTGGATTTTCAATGATTTTCGAATAATTTACTTGTATGGATGTTCTTATGAACCCTGTTAAAATTTTGGGAAATCTTGTTTCTCCTCCTGTTTTATGTGGCTGTTCTTTTATGTTATCTCATTCAAGTAATTAGTTTGTGGTGTTGTTTGTGGTAGTACATCTAGTTATGTGAGATTGTTGATAATTGAAACTTGTACAACCATTTAGCGGCTTCGGGATAGACACTTGGTACAACTGAAATTATAAGGAATCTCATATTCCGGTTCCAATTTCAGGGGGCCAATCACGTTTTGGAACAGCATACGCCATTGTAAATATAGAAAGTTCCAGGAGTTGTGTACATTAATTAACACCTGCTGCACTATAGGGGCAGCCCCTTTTCCACTTTCATTTATTCTTTTGTTATACCGTCGAACTACTTCCATTTAATTTTTGTATTCCAGTTTATCTGAGAAAGACTGTTGGAAGAAACTGAGATTTTCTACATGTGTGCTGCTTATCACTATGTTACTGATTGTACATGGCAGCAATATAAGGAGATACAATCGCACACAGAGCTTGATGTGGAGGAATACTATGGAGCTAGAGGGGTTGATGAGTGGAGTGCCGAGATCTGGGAGAAGGAAATCAATGAGCATGATGTTAGTTGATTGGCCGTCATGGTTACATTATTCTGGATTGCCTTGCCATGCGTACTCTGTCTTTTCTTGTGCTTCTGTTAAAATTATACTCACTCTTTTCTCAGATTTTTTGTTCCTGTGCACTTAAGACTGTGACTAATATATTTGCTGTTAAAATGGTAGCTTTTTTAGTTGGAATGCAACATATGCAATACACTAGGAAATTTATTGCTTTTTCATTGCTATAAATTATTCACTAAATAAAACAGTTTCAGTGGTTAGTTAAGCTTGCAAGTTGTGACGATCACTAGAAATTCGTCAATACTTCTGTTTATATTGTATTGGTGCATGCTAGAGATTTGGATTCTTGTAAACTGCTTGTATGTTAGTCGCATCAAATGCTAACATAGTTTGTATGTCAACTGTTTTTATGCGGCTTGGATCTTAATCTGGTGTTCTTGTTCTTTAGGTGTTGGTCATGACTCCTCAAATTTTACTGGATGCTTTGCGGAAGGCATACTTAAGTTTCACAGTATGTTGCTTTCTGATCCTGGATGAATGCCATCGAGCTACTGGAAGCCATCCCTATGCAAGAATAATGAAGGTCAACTTCATTTGTTTTTGCTATCCATACATCTTTTGATTAATACTTCCGCAGTTCTTCCTTTTGTTGGTTATTTTAATGTTGGGTTATATGTTCCTTGTAAGGCAAATTCGTTTCTGAAAGTAGCTTCTGATTATGAAGGAATTTTATCACAAATCTACACAAAGACCCAAGATATTTGGGATGACTGCTTCCCCAGTGATCAGAAAAGGTAAGCTCAACTCGTTTTGGAAAATTTGTGTTTCTAATGCACAATTCAATGGATCTGAAAGTCTAGATTATTTCCTGTGCTTTTTGGTGTTCTCAATTAATATGTGGACATAGGCCTGTGCCGAACTGAATAGATGAGCCCTTTCTTAGTTCGGAAACTTTTTTCATTTACATTGTAACTTTTTAAGTAATTTAAGTACTAATTTTTTTTGTTTGTTGTCTCTCTATCTGCATGAAATTTTTCTGCACATAATCTTAGATGTGCCTGTGTTCACCAGGGGTGTCATCTGCTATAGACTCCGAGGAGCAAATACGGGAGCTTGAAACTCTGTTGGATTCCCAGGTAGTGTTTCTGAACTGCATAGACTAGAGTGGAAGTTGCATTTTTAAATGATTTATGCATATTTATTGATTCATGACGGATTTTCCTGTGGTTACTCAGGTTTATACAGTAGAGGACAGCATTGGTCTTGGGGAATGTATCCCGTCAGCAACAACTATATGCAGATTTTATGATCCAATTCAACCTCCCAATTTGGAAATGAAAGTGAAAGTAGAATCTTCATGGTCTAAGGTAAATTTTGTAGGGTCCTATAATGGATTTAACATGGAGCAGAGAAAATGAAAAAAGAGAGATCCTTTCACACTTGAAAATAGTTCCTGTAATAATGATCCCTGCTCCGATAGACCGTGTCCATGTCGATTTTCCAAACGTATGAAGAGAAGAAACAATTGGGCCTCAGGTTCATCTTTTAAGGCAACATCACGGCTCATGTTTTCTTCAATATCTATCCTCGATTAAACTTGTCTGATGGATGACTTGTATTTATTTGTTCCATGTTGCATAATGTTTAAAGTTAGAAGCATCAGTGTGAATATAAAGCTCTTCAAAGTTTGCGTGGATGTGGTGGTAACTATATATGCAAAATTAGACAAATGGGTGCTGTATATATGTAGTCTTATCATGGTTCATAATCTCTGCTTTCAGTTTTGTGCATAAATACGGAGTGCTTACTATATCGCCTTCCCTCCTTTGGACAGTTTGATGCCATTTTGCTTGACTTCCAAAAGTCGCTGCCGAGCCAGTACAAAGATGCAGATGATAAATGCAAGATGCTGCGGGATAGACTGGCCAATGATCATTCAAAAATTTTATTCTGCCTTGAAAATCTCGGGCTTCTGTGTGCTTATGAGGTAGATAAACACTATATCTGTATGCTTAAAGACTAGTCATGCTGTTTTATTTAACTGCAGTCAGCTTTGCCAAATCACTAGTTTCCTTAATTTAACAAGCATTTTGCCATCATGCACTAGTTACAATAGATTATACGATCTTTCTGATACTATTATTATTTTTTTAAATTGTGTTTTTATCATATTCGGTAACAAATATATATGTTTGCTCCTTCCGCTCTATGCTCTTCTCAACAAGACAATGACTTTGGATAAGCTAAGATGATCTTTATCAATAGTCATCAATCTCCCTTGTTTTATTTTAACCCTATACGCCAATTTCTTCTGTTGTAGGCTGTTAAAGTCTGCCTAGAAAATGCTCCTAAGCTTCAAGAAGAATGTCAGGTGTACAAGGAAAGTGTTGTGCAATACGAGAATTTTCTTCAGGAGGTTATATCAATAATTGAAGGACCTGATGGTAAGTTCTACTGTTTTGCATGATAAGATATGCTCCATTACTTCTGGCTTCACTTGTTCTCTTTATGCATTTTTGCAATCTCTCTGAAGAAACCAAGTGTCAGAGCCAGATATGTAGCATATCATCTCACTCTTTGTAAACTTGAGCGTAGGAACTTGGCCTGAAAATCAAAAGTATTATAAAAGTATAAGCTGTAGGACATGCGACAAACACTCATAAATGTACAGCAGCAAATGTGACGGAGGATACTCACTGAAAAAGGTTCTTTGTCATTGTCTTGTAGAAAATCATTTTTGGCACCATACATTTGGCCATTGATGAACAGAGCAATTTATGACGATGATCAGAAGTTTGTTGCATGTGTTAACTCTAGTCTCCTCTTTATTACTCCATACAATGCATATATGAGACGAGAACTAGAACTTAGTTTACAAGTACAGTCATGATGTTTATGCTTGGTAACTTTAACATCTTTCTCTGCCACGTGAATGCTTTTTATTGAGTCCACGTTCCCTGTAATTGGGAGAGTGCTTGAGCTGATGCTTAGATGCGCATCCATACCCGTTTGCTTGCTGTAGTCCAAGTGAATAGGTCATATTACAGACATGATTCTTCATTCTGATGTATGTCCCTGATCTGTAAATAGTTATGTGCCCATTAAAAACCATACTTTCTGTATTCCAAAAAATCCCAGATCCCGGTTATGTTCATCAGATACATATACCCTATAATCAGAACCTAAAAGGTATACATTTCAAAAAGACCATCATTTCACACCAAATTCCTTTTATTGTACTTGTTTTTTCCAGCAACAAAGCAGGTTATTTTAGAGAAATGTAATGAAATGGGCAGGATGCATGTATTTGATTT
This sequence comes from Sesamum alatum, assembly GCA_034509735.1. Lineage (NCBI taxonomy): Eukaryota > Viridiplantae > Streptophyta > Magnoliopsida > Lamiales > Pedaliaceae > Sesamum > Sesamum alatum. The sequence continues at coordinate 1,487,913 of JACGWO010000007.1, forward strand.
CAATTTCTTTAATCCTTAATTCCTATTCGAATGTTGCTGATACAGTTGTTTGAGTTAACATCTGGGAACCTTACAGCTAGTCTTGTTTAAAGTGTCCACCTTATAAAAGTGTTGGAAGAAAAGAAATAACAGTAGCAATAGTTATAGAAAGAAAAGAGATACTTAGAATCTTACTGTCTTCGCAGAGCATAAGAAGCTTCTGAGTGTTGTGCTTGGTGGATCAGACGCACTAGCTACTGGCCAAATATCTTCAAAGCTACATGAACTCCTTGAAATTTTTAGATCGTTTGGGTAACAAGTCTTATGTCACTATTGCTGGTTTTATTTGTTCAGATGCTTTTATCTCCCACATTATCTGTTGTGCGGATTTCCTATTTGACATTGGCTCGTATAATGCTGCAGGAAAGAGACAGAGGTCCTTTGTATCATATTTGTTGAACGGATAATCGCTGCTAAAGTAATTGAAAGAGTGATGAAGAAGATTGCAGACCTGTCGCATTTTAACGTATCATATTTGACCGGAAGTAACTCTTCTGTCGGTGGACTTACACCAAAAGCACAGACTGAAATTCTGGAATCATTTCGTCTTGGAAAGGTGGGTATTTTATGGTACCTTGACATAAAAAAGTATTACATTTTCGTTTTCTGTTTCCTTGATGGACGAGTAAGATGTTCTAGGTCAATCTTTTGTTTTCTACTGATGTGGTTGAGGAGGGAATTCATGTGGCCAAATGTTCCTCTGTAATTCGCTTTGATCTACCAAAAACTGTCCGTAGTTATGTACAATCGAGGGGACGAGCTCGTCAGAAAGATTCTCAATACATCATCATGCTTGAAAGGTGACACTTTCCATGCATGCTATTTCTCTGCTCTAATCTTCACCTTGTTTTTAAATATATTCAAACTAGTAGTCTGGAGATGGCATTCACTTCTGCTTAACGAGTCCCGTATCATGCAGAAAGTTTAACAAACTCTTCTTAAATGTTCCAGAGGAAACTCAAAGCAAATAGATCACATGTCATACATTACTAGGAGCGAGAATTCTATGACAAATACAACGATGAAGAGACACCCTGATGACAGTGTGGTAAAAACTTCCGTAACAGATGAAGCACTTGCATATGTTTCAGAGTCGACTGGGGCATCAGTAACTGCCAGTTCCAGCATAAGCCTTATACAAAGATATTGCCAAAAACTCCCTGGAGACAAGTACATATGTTTTTCTTTATCATTTTCCTCATCAACAAGGAAATTAGCCGGATTGCATTCTTTGGGTTTATCTAGGCAGAATTTTATCAGACATAAGTCAGTCTATCTGCTTAACTATCATGTTCCTTGTGCAGGTACTTTATTCCGAAGCCAAAATTTGAGCAGTTGGTGGAGGGGAGCTTGTGTAGGTGTAAACTGATTCTACCTCCTAATGCAGCTTTTCAGACTATCATTGGTCCTGAAGCTCGCAACTTTCATGTGGCTAAGCAGCTTGTTTGCTTGGACGCATGCAAGAAGTTGCATGTAATGGGGGCTCTTAACGATCATCTGCTTCCCTCCAATGAAGAGTCTCCACAGAATGATTCCACCTCGAACAGCAAAGTATTAGCTTCTAGAGCAGGTAAACATATAACACTGCGTCTGCCAAGTTCTTATTCTTTCTTCAACTCAATAATTGGACCTCTTTTTGCGCTGAATTACTTATTAATCATGCAAACCCCAAATATGTGGACGCAAATTGACTGAACAGGAAGACTTGAGCTATTGGAATCTATGTTGAGGCAATAATGTTGAGTGTGTTTTTGATTTGCTGTATTAAATAAGTCATCTTATCCAGAGAAGTCATCTGCTTTCATCGGCTGCATATCCATGCCCCAAGTCTAAGTGCATGCTTGATATGTTTGCATTTATTTATGCTTCATGGGTTGTGAAAAAAATCGTTCAACTTTGTATTATTACCTTAATCTTGCTGAATTTTGTGGAGTTGAATTGGTAATTGCTTTTCAAGTTAAGTGCTTTCGTAATTTGTTTGTATGCAATGCTTCTAGGAACAACAAAGAGAAAGGAATTACATGGTTCCATTAGCATCCGAATGCTGTCTGGAACTTGGGGAGATGACAGTGCCATTTTTCATGCATACAGAATGGACTTTTCTTGCAGCATTGCTGAACAAAAATATTCCAGTTTTGTACTTTTATTGGAATCGAAGCTAGACGATGATGTGGGGAATATTGAAGTGGAACTGTACTTGTTATCAAAGTTTGTCAGAGCTTTTGTTTCTTCATGTGGGCAAATACATCTGGATGCTCAGCAGGTTCATATCATATGTCAAAACTAACAATCTGCTTCATCATACATTCTTATCTGTCGTTATGTTTTTTATATTATTTTCATTCTTTGATTTGTCACAAACCTCCTTTCATAACAGGTGGCAAAAGCAAAGTGCTTTCAAGAACTGATATTTAATGGTTTGTTTGGGAAATTGTTTTTCAAATCATCAGGAGTAAGAAAGTTTTTACTTCAAACAGAGGATTCATTATGGGATTCGTCAAATATGTATTTACTCTTACCCTTGGAGTCGGAGGAAACAGCTAGTGAGAGAACATTGAAGATTAATTGGATGGGAATTGAGTCTTGTGTTTCAGCAGTGGAGTTTCTGAAAAAGAATGCTTGGTTAAACTTTCAGCGACCTGAAGCAATTGATGAAAAGTCATCCACTCATGCAAGTGATCCAATTACGACTAAACTCAATAGTGATATCATTCACTTGGCCAATAGGTCTGCATCTGCGGACAGCATCAAGGAAATGGTGGTTGTAGCCATTCATACTGGCAGAATTTATTCGATTCTGTATGCTGTTGCTGATACATCTGCTGAAAGCCCATTTGAAGGGGATCCTGAAGCGAGTTATTCATCCTACGCAGATTATTACCATAAAAAGTGCGTCGTTACGGACTTATTATTTCTGTTTCACACTTATTTCCCCATTATTTACTTTTATCATTGCCAGGTATGGCATTGTTCTAAAGTATCCAGAACAGCCTTTGTTGCTTCTGAAGCAAAGCCATAATTCCCACAATCTTCTTGTGGACTTTAGAAACGAAGGTTAGTAAAATTTCATGCTTGATGAGTTGAAAAGCTTATCTCTAAAGCTTGGAATTGGAGATGCATCATGTTTTTGTCATGCCTTTGCTTTTGCACAATCACGTATTTTTGTGATTCCTTTGAGTGCACTCTAGTTATCATTTATCAAGACGGTGCATTGTAGTGGCCCCCTTTGAACAATTGTTGAACCATTTCAACAGTTTTCTGCATGTGCTTTTCTGTTTTTCTTGGTCAATAGGATTTGTATCTAAGGGTCTCTCCTAAGTTAATCAGGTGCTTCATTAAAGCATAAACCAGAAGATATCCGAAAAAAGGTCGTGGGAAAGCCGCAACAACACGCCCGCATGCCCCCGGAGCTTCTAGTTAGCACTGATATCAGAACAGATGTCTTGAAGCCGTTCTACCTGCTACCTTCACTAATGCACCGGATCGAGTCTCTTATGTTGTCCAGCCAGCTTAAGGAAGAAATTTCTAGTCGTGCTGGCCATTTCGAAATATCAAGCTCTTTAGTATGTAGTTCTATGTAGTATGTAATTACTCTTATGTTTTTATACTTCTGTTTTGTACTGAACTTTTACTTGCATAATTAGATTTTGGAAGCTCTCACTACTCTAAGATGTAATGAAACTTTCTCCATGGAGCGATTAGAATTGCTTGGAGATTCAGTTTTAAAGTATGCTGTAAGCTGCCACCTCTTTCTCAAGTATCCCAAGAAGCATGAAGGACAATTGTCTTCTCATCGTTCCAGGATTGTTTCCAATTCAGCTCTCCATAAATTTGGAACCAATTGCAAGTTGCAGGTGTAATTTGTTTACCTTTATCATATGCTGGCAGTTTTATTCAATTTTTCATTTGCCTCCATTTTCCTTTCTGAATCTATCATCTAGTTTCTTCGAGTTTACTGTTTGTTGTTTACCAAAGGAATACATAAGAGATTGTGCATTTGATCCACGGCGATGGACAGCTCCAGGACAGCGTTCTATATGGCCTTCTCCTTGCCGCCACGGATTGGATTGTATGGAAGTGCCGTTGGACAGCAAATTTTTCAGTGAAGACACAAAACTATTGCTAGGAAAGACCTGTGATAGAGGTCACCGATGGATGGGTTCAAAAACCGTATCTGATTGCGTCGAAGCTCTAATTGGGGCATACTATGTCGGTGGAGGATTGACTGCTGCCCTTAGTTTGATGAAGTGGCTTGGCGTGGAGGCCGAAGTTGAGCTTTCGTTGATAGATGATGCTATTAGAGTGGCTTCTCTCTATTCTTATGCTCCAAAAGCTGAGGATATCGGCATTCTAGAGTCGAAGCTTGGGTATATATTCTCCACGAAAGGATTATTGCTTGAGGCCATTACACATGCAACTGAACCTGAACAAGGCATCGGCTACTGTTACCAGGTGTGTCTCAAAATTTTGAAGTTGAATACCTAAGGCTTTCTACTCTGGTTATTTATAGGTTGTTCTAACCCATACTTGCAACAAAAAGGATGAGTTCAGGAAATGTATCTCGAAGTTCATGCTTGTCTATAACATTATATAGCTCTCTCCTTTGTTCCCTGTGTATGGAGAGGATAGAGATTATTTTTGACAAATCTCATAAAAAGAATCTCATAAATCGAGAATTTTAGCAGCCCGTTTTGAATTTGAATTTTTACCAGGTGTAAACCGGAAATGTTGAATTAGTTTTACGCTCAAGATCTAATAATCTGATTATTTATCATCACTTTGCTCCCAATACTGCAGTAAGGAAAAACTAAAATTTTGAAATAAGACGACACTTAACGTTATAAATATACAATCCAACTGACATCTTTTTAAATATATGAATCTATGGCAGCGGCTTGAATTTCTCGGTGATGCTGTGCTGGACATCCTTATTACATTGCATCTGTATGAAAATCATAAGAATGTTGATCCGGGGGATTTGACAGACTTGCGTTCTGCATCCGTTAACAATGACAATTTTGCAATTGCTGCTGTGAAAGGGAACCTGCACCTGCACCTTCAGCACAGTTCGTTGTATCTTGAAAATCAAATATCAGAATTTGTTAAGCATGTAGCTGAGATGAGCACCACGGTATTGACGCCGGATACTAAAGGTCCCAAGGTAAGTTTTTCAGTGGCAGGCCACACTTCCTATTATTAGTTTAATCCTGTTTTTGGTTTAATCTCGTTTCTCCGATTCCCAAAATCTACATTTTGACTGCCTGCGAACTTGTTTTCTGGTTTAGGTACTTGGGGACTTGGTGGAAAGCATAACTGGTGCAATACTTATTGATTCTAGACTTAATTTGGATATAGTTTGGAAAGTGTTTAAACCACTGTTATCTCCGATTGTGACTCCTGATAAGCTCGAGCTTCCTCCTTCTCGTGAACTGATTGAATTATGCGACTCTCTCGGTTACTTCATCAAAGAGCATTTTACGGCAAATGGAGATATCGTGCAAGCGGAACTTAAGCTACAGCTTGAAAATGTTCTCTTAGAAGCTCAGGGCTGTGGACCTAACAGGAAAGCTGCGAAGGGAATGGCAGCTCTTCGTTTACTGAAGGAATTAGAGGTTTCTTCTGCTTAATCTTCTTGTTCTTCTAGTTGTTGCTGGAGCTCCGTATAACACTTGAATGACTTGGATTCTTTAATTCTGATGCAGTTGAGAGGGATTACATCTTCCAAACGGAGAAAAACCGATACGGATAATGTTGACACCGCATCCTCTCCAAGGTCAGATGATAATATCCGCAGCCAGCCAGACGGTGAAGCTTCTGGATCAGCAACTGAAAAGCGTAAGCCGCCTGAAGCTTCTAGAGCCCATGATTCTAAGACCGCTGACGTCCCAGGTACTTATCATTGTTTTCTCAAGATTTGTGCAACTTTGAAGAATAAAGAATGGTCCATTCCACAATCACATGCATTAACTAGGTTCAAATGTAACATGGATTTTTGTCCCCTTTCTGACCTCCAGCTGGTATTGTGAACACAGACACACAAGAAGAATTCGAATCGATTCAAGCATGTGCTCTCATTATATGTCTGAGGATGTCGTAGAATTTTTTTCTAGGTTGTGATGTTTTCGTTCTTGACAGTGCTGCCGCCTATTGACATGAAGAAAGGAGGTCCTCGGACGTCGCTCTATGCCCTCTGTAAGAAATTACAATGGCCAATGCCTGCTTTTGATCCAATGGAGCAAAAATCTAGGTTAGTGTGTAATTATTTTTCTGATGTAAGATACAATTTTTCTTCTGCTTGCATTCTTGGCCTAATGGTGATTGCCGTTGCACAGAACTCCCATTCAGATTGGTGATACGATGGGGTTCATTAGTTTCAAGTCACAAATCGGCTTGACCATCCCTGATTGTGGTAAAATCGAGCTCATTGGAGAGGCAAGAGCCGACAAGAAGAGCTCTTTTGATTCGGCTGCGCTTGTGATGCTGTACGAACTTGAGAGACGGGGGAAGATCATAATAGGCGAATGAATAAGCCGTCTGGATAGCTGACATTGTTATGGTTGTGGGAATAGGTGGTGAGACGAGCAACGGGCTGATGGGTGTACCGAGCAAATGTCATTCCCATGACTATTTGAGCTACTTGATGAAAAATCCTCCTCAGAATGGTGTATGTATTTATTATTTCCAAATTGGGGTGGAAGAATGAGTTTGTAGCTAGGTATTGTATACGCCTAACTGAATTTAGGGTTTTGCTGGTAAAAATGATACACTGATAGCAGGTATAAGTTCAATTAAAAGAATAGGGTAAATTACAAGGGGCTCCCACGAGATTTGTTATAATTATAAATACCTCTTGTTGTTAGAAAAATTATAAATACTCCTGAAATTAACGTTCGTCCATCCAATACCCCTTGTGGTGAACTTACAATTCTTTCCCTCCCTTCTTTTTTTTTTTTATTTTGTGATGAAATAATGGGAAAAATGTTGAAATGGGTGAGTTTATAGTTTAGTTTAATTGAATTGGTTGTTTGTTTGTTAGAAATTAGTCTTTTAAAGTTGGTTTTGATATAATGTTGATCAATTATTTAAGTAGGTTTCATTTATCAAATTGGGAGTACTGTACTTTGGCTGAATAGATGTGTGTGACATATTTTTAGTTTTTGAAAATTCAGTTTTGGGTGAATGAGAAATTAAAGCCAGAAGTTTCAATGGCGAAAAGAAAGTCTTGTGTCCCATATTGAGAAATAGAAAGTTTTATGACTATATTATGTTTGACAAGTTTGGTACTTGGATTCAAGTTAGGAATCCCATATTGAGAAATAGAAAGTTTTATGACTATATTATGTTTGACAAGTTTGGTACTTGGATTCAAGTTAGGAATGACAATGGGGACGGGTAGACCAAGAACAACTTGGGGACCGTTCGACTTGGGTTTAGGTTTTATCATGATTGGATTCAGTTGCAATAAGATTTTGAAGTATTTGAAACGATGGAGACGGGAGGTGTTTATTACAACGATTGGCTCAATTGGTAAGAACAAATTATTCAACTAGTAAAAACATATTGTGTTGGTATACAGTTTATAAACACCTCTATACATAAAATTGACATAGTCTTTAGAAGAAGACAAGATGAGAGTTTGAAATCAATTGTAGGAATTCAATCATAAAAAAGTAGGTTAAAGTTTCACACCACCTAGTTATTTATGATAATATTAAGATATATATATATATATATATAAGAGTTAATTACACTTAGATTCTCTTTAAAAATAAAAAATTATATTTTCTTCCTAAGAAGTTTTTAAATTACACCACGCCACTTTCGAAAATATTCCATTTCGACCAGACCCCATTCTTTTAAGGTGGACGGAAAATGTTTATGTCAGCAAAAATATGGGATAAATTTTCAATTTTTTTTTCTAATATTATATTCTTGTGTATGTTTTTGTATTTATAAGGGTATAAATGTAATGCATACATAAAAAGTGAAGTTAACATTATTACATTTTTTCCCTTATAAGTACAAAATTATTATATAAGGATGTTAAATGAGAGGCAAAATTGAAAATTTATATAATTTTTTTATGGTAACGTCAAAATTTTTCGTCAAAATTCTAAGGAAATGGAATTCAGGTGTAAACTGTGAATTTTTGGAAGGGATTAAGTGCAATCTTGAAACTTCTTTTGACGAAAGCGTAATTTGCATTTTCGGAGGGAATCTAAGTGTAATTAATCCTATATATAAATAAAAGAATTGAGTGATAGCTTCAATAATCACAGACGCTATAAGTAGTTACCCCAGCCTCAAGAAGGAAGAAGTAATATTTAGTCGGACGCTATATATAATTAAGACAAACAAGGCTATTACCAAATATTCAAGAATCAAAATAAAGACAAGAAGGCATGGCATGTATGTTGTTAAGCTAAACGAGAAAGACTGTTGCTGTGAAAGCACACTACTACTATTTGAATAAAACGCAGCAACTGCTTTCTTTACCTAAAAGAATTTATCCGGTTACCAAAAAGGAGGGCAAAAGAGAGACAGAAAGGGGCATGGGAGAAAACAAAAATTTTAGGATCATAACACTTCATGTGAGCTTGTTAGGGTACGTACGCTACGCGGTTCTTGCTCTGTCCTTAGGCCGGCCGGTATACGGAAATGTATCAGCAAGTACAGCAGCTCTTTCCTTCCCCAGGATGAAGGTGAATTGATGGTAACAAAAATCTGAAAAGGAAAAACAGCAAAATGAAGTGCCATGAGATCTGGGGCTTCGAAGTATAACACTCACAGTTATATAATGTCGCAGTTAAAACTAACCAGTTAGATCAGAATAATTTCAAAATCAACTACTGCATTAGGCGGAATTCAATAACAGTAAATTGCAAATAGAGGGAACCATCATCGTTATAAAAAATGGCGAGTAAAACGGGCAAACAAGTTATGCAATCCTTTTCTCATCTTAATCCTTTGGAAGAGATTAGGAAGCTTAAAGGACTAGCAACTTCTCCAATGGAGTTACTCTGACACAGTTCTTGGAACACCAGAGTGAACTGCTCATGTTAGGGCACTGGACAACAGGCAACTAAAGAGACAACACAGTTTTGATAACTTGGATAATGGCAACAGATAAAAAGTACTTATTTTTAAATTTAGGGCCCACGATTTTGTATCACTTATGACAGTATTCCACCTAGAAGCCATGGACAGCGCAACTTGTTGATATGCGCCTTCTGCGACATGGAAGTTCGATTCAGTGATATTCTCTATCTTATATCCCAGTCTGCACCACTATATTATCAGAAGTGAGCATCCCCATGAAGGGGCATTTGTGCAAATCTCCCTCCCATTTAATTATGAAAAATTCAGATTATGTACCATGCATCCCAGGGTAGCAGGTTTGCAACTAGCAAAAGCAATAATAATTATGTAACCTGAAAAAGGAGTAAAAGGTAGTCATGCGTACATTTCTAGGCTAGTTTGCCAAGGATGAAAAGGATAACTGATGCTGCTAACAGAAGTGTGGAAGCTGCTGTAACAGTTGTATACCCAGTTGCTACCAAACTGAAGGAAGCTGCACCCAGGATCAACACCACCATGATTGAGAGCATTTTATTCCTCCAGAGTGAAGGAGTCCTCGCAGCTAGAAATGCCATCACATTTGTTAGAGATTACGGAAAATATCACAAATTTCAAGTCAAATATTTATCTCAAGCCCTTCATGAAATGAAAGCTCATCACTTCCATAAGTAATAGTGTTAAATATTGAAATCACCCAAGGAGCAGAGCTGATTTATCAGGTGAAAAAGCGACTACACCATGCTGTAGGAAATGCAACAATAGCAAATATGCATTGGAAAATGACTATTAAGGTATAATCTTGTTTGCTTCAATTCTTCCCCCAAGTTTCCAGCTAACTTCCTTTTTCTTCATTCATAATGATTAGTGAAGTTTACCCCTATTCCACTTTATGGTACTCCCCCAAAGTCCATACAGTGCCCCAGTTTTGCTTTTATTGATCAAACCCAAGCCCTGGGCATCACAAGTTGCGTAACAGAATCCTTATGGTTCTGAACTAGTTTCTGAAACAAGTTTCTAATATTCCAGAACCCTCTTCCTTTGACACCCTTTTCATGATCTCCCTCAAATTGTTTATTGCTACTTGCTTGTTTGCCCTTTTGACATTTCTCAAGCTAAAATGTGATTGCAGGTACACTGTTTTATCCTGATTCACAATGCATATTACTGCAAATACAGTGCATATTGTTAAATTACAAAAATGCAGATAAGGATTACGCACTATATATACAGAACCTTGCAATACACGCATATCTGGAATACATTGACGAAGAAGGAAAGCTAAGGTAGAAAGGAAAAATTTAGTACCTTTTTGACTGCCCATTTTGGTTTCAACACCGGCCCTCAAGTGTGGGTATGATTCGATAGTTCTTCTAAGGCCTTCCTGCAAATACCAGTGAGGGCATATCACGAAAGTGATTAAGTGACTGAGATCAGTCTCCATGAGGAAGCCTCCTACAGCATCATTTCTATTACATAGGTGATAAACCAGCCAAATATCAAAAGAAAGAAAAAATATAAATTCAAATTCATCATTCCTTTATATATAATATATATTTTTGGGTGTGGGGTGTGTTAGGATCCAACAGAGCCAGAAAGGCTCTGTTTATTTTGTGGGCCTAAAAAATTACAGACAGCATGAAGCACCAACCGAGGCTTATAAAGTCTAGATTCCCAATTATATCAGATAGCATTAAAATAAATAGCACAATCACTTCATCAAAAAGGTAGAACTCCATCTTGCAACCCACACGTATAGAGGTATTTTCTTAGACAAGAGAGAAGGCGACTCGTTAAGGGGCATGTGTGGACCTGGAGAGGCACAATAGGTATGTAGCCAAGACGATCATGGGCTTTAGAACAATCAAAAGTTCTGTTGCGAGATAGAAGCCTAAGCCTTGAAGGTGTTAACTGCGGCACCTTCATCCCATAAGGAGCTAAAATCTTATAAATTAATTCCACCATAAGTGCAATTGGCATCATGACACAGGCAGGAATCTTGATCTTTGGCCTGCATAATACACAAGATCAGAAACAAAGATACATATGTAGTATATTATGAAACTCCAAAAGCAAATGATCCCTCTGTAGAGAATTGAACTGGATCGTATTGAATGCTCTAATAACTAGGGAAGTTGAAGAGTGGGGTTGAATAAAGATGCAGAAGCTTTAAAGGAAGACTACCTTTCATAACCCAGACCTTCAAGAATGAGAGACATGAAATCCCAAAATCTTATTGGTTCCTTATTGGTAATGAAGTATGCCTGCAAGCCAGATTTGCAAAAGAAACTCTGTTATCGAGCCTCCCACCCAGGTCAGGCAAGTTCCACCAAAGAAAAGAGTAATTTGGAAACCTTCCTCTTATGCCCATAAGCTATCGAAGTTAATTGGGCAATCAGGAAATCTGGAAGAATCTGATTAGTCGCTTATGAGCAAGGGGCCTTTAGGAACAGCCTTTCTAATTGCGAATGTTTATTCATTTTACCATGTATGACATAATTTTTGTCTAAACCGGATTTAGATGGCTGCTCTCATATTTAGACGAAACTTAGAGTTGGTGCATGTGTTATAATAATTGCATACAAAATCTAAAATAAGCCATATGCATAAAGGATATCAATATAATAAGCCAAACTATGAGAAAAAAACTTTGCTTCCAGTAAATGCCTAATGTTTTTTTAAAAGGAGAACCAGTTTGCGATTATACTATAAGATGCATTTGAAAGAAAGAACTTCATTGACATGCACAAACATCCTTCATAAAAAATTCCTGGCATAAGCATTTGGACTAGAATTATATGCACTTAAACAGACACTGGTTGCTTACATATACAACCACATAGGGCAATAAAATAAAACGGTACCTGTCCTGCAGCTCTCTCTGCTACTGTCTTTTCAGATGCCAAAGCTCGCTCAGCACATACGTGAGCATGTGCCACATTCTCTACATAAGTAAAATCATACATGTTTTTGCCATCTCCAATGATGAACTGTCATTCACATCAGCAAATCAGAGAAAATAACCAAAATCATTGTAATATACCATGCCCCAAGAACAATTTGGTGTAATGTGGAAAACCTATTAAATTAAAATTGAAAATGAAAATCATGAGATACAAAACCACACTTGGTCAAGTAGAACCAGAATAAAATAAGTCAAGGGATCCAAAAAACATATTCCATGTAAACACACACATATCATTCTCTCTTAAATGACATCTTGTATAAATTAACTGCAGCCAAACAGGTAGCTCGTAATTGAAAGCAAGTTAATGCAAGACTCAGTAACAAGAAACTCTCCACCTTTGATTTCCCAGCCCTGGCGGCAGCAACTAAAGATGGAACAAGCAGCTTATCACCAGGCCCAAAAATGCTGCTAGGTCGAATACAGCATGTTAGAAGTCCATTTGAACCATTTGCCTTGATAACCAGGGCCTCTGCTTCAGCTTTTGTGGCAGAGTATGAATCATTGTGCTTAAAAAGTTAACCAGGACAAAATCTAGTGATTAGATAGAAGGGCCTTGATGATATAACTAACACGACTGAAAGCATAGGTGAGGAAATGTCTGACATAAGCCTTCACATTGATAGCTCAAGCAAAATAAGCTTAGAAAAAAGACACCAGAGTTTTTAGTTTTTCAAAGAAAAGATAGTAAAGTAAAATCATACAAAAGCATAAAATCTCCAAAGGCAAAAAAGGAAATTGGAAATAAATAGAAAAACAATTTTCATCAAAGAAGATATAGAGATTTTAAGTTAGAAAATTCACTCAACCAGTGATAATCAAAGAAAAAGTTCAACAAGAATGCAAATAATATTACTCTCAGCATTGAGCTCAAACAATCGTAATATCATATGAGATGGTTCAAGACCTGCATACCTTAGAAGGATATGGCAACGATTCATTTCCATTGAATATTCCATGAACTCCATCAAAGATTACACTTGGGGAGCTTGTATATATAAGTCGTTTTACTTTCAGCTCAATACATGCATCGATGATGTTCTTAGTTCCTGCGGGCCATAGGTTACAACCAGCAAACAAAAGGAAAAACTTGTTTGTCAAAAATATGTGGGCTAGATAATTCCATAAATGCAAACACATAGAGACCCACACATGCATCTTGCTCTGACCTAGCAGACCTAAAACTTAACCTTGTACATTGACAGAATAATGCAGCTGATGGTTATTGATGGAGGAATCAGGAGCAGCCATGTGAAAGACAACTTCAGCTCCTCGGCAAGCTGCATTGACAATGGTAATAAAAAAGGAAAAGAGAAGCATTATGTTAAGCACCCAGAGTAAAGTCCAAATCAGAGCACCACTATCATAATATCACGGAGTAACACTGGCCAACTTTGATTTTTTTGTCAAACGAGACCCAGCATTTTGAACTGTTCAGTATGAGTTGGGAAGCTTTAGACTTGGACATTGAGATTCTTTTCCTTGAACTTGAAAGTATATTTATGAATCAAATTCTGAGCACAAAATTCATGCTGCCAAACACAGTCGAGAATCCTATAAGATATTATTATCTCTAATAGAAGTGGCAAATTAACAAACTTAAAGCCCTGGGCAAACCGGGTGGAAAGGTGCAACACTAAATGTGCCAGAAACCAGCAATCACACTGATTCACATAATAACAGGTTCTCTTTAAGCATAATTTGGATCCTTTCTCCAAGTAAAGATAGGCTATAGAAAGTGAAACTGTCATAAATTTCAAAACGTGGACAAATATAGTATACTTCAACAAAGTAGTAAAAGAGGTACAACAGCACTTATATTTCCTTCATGAGTCACTGGTTTAAAACATATCTCAAATACATTTTACAATTCAAAAAGACATATCACATCAATTGTAGCCATCATATTTGACACATTTATATCTCACCCCAATTATCGTCATTATACTTTTATTTCACATTCTAACACATTAAAAAATCATCTCCATCTAAACCAAACTAATTTCCATCTTATTGAGATGAAATCAGATCAAATGTCCAACAATCATTTTCTACATTACTCAGCTCAACTTAATTAAATTTACATTCCTCACTAGCTTGCATCAAGACTAAATATTTTTATGCATGAAACAACAACTGAGTAATCTAAACCATATACGCACAGCCTTCATTATTCACAATAATTACAGACAGTAGAAAGCCAAAACAAAAAAATTTCAAAGAAATTAAACCTCAGTCACAAAACTAATGCTGAAAAATAGGACCTTCTAGCACTTGCGATTTGACACGAAGATCTGCTGACACGTACTGCGCGCGGCCAGACTTCAGAGCCTCGCCGATAACGTCATTCTCCTCGTCTGGATCGAGCTGGACCGTAGGTCCTAAATCAGCAATACGCACACAAAACATGTCGTATTTGATGAGCATCAACACCAGATGCCTCGCCGCAAATCCTCGCCCGCCGGTCACCACGCACCACCTCTCTTCCCCGCCCATGTTTCCCCAATTTTAATCGATATTTTCACGTAATGTATCCCTCTGAAACGATAACAGAGCAATTCTGTATTAGCAACACATATCAGAAGAAGTGTTTGTGAGTGTGTGTGCTTGCAATTTGCAAATGAGAGTGGAGATTAAGATGCGTGATTAGAAATTGATGTCCGATTAGCGAGTTAATTAGTTAATCAAAAGGAAGAACGTGATTTTGGACTCGATGGAATCTTTAGCTTATTGTTGTTTGAATAAATATAAAATAAACATATATTTATTATATATAAATATAATAATAATAATAATAATAATATATTAATAATAATAATAATAACTGTGACACTGGTGAGAATATATGCTTTATGTTGAAATATGAAATGTTTTATCAGATATTAATAACTATATATCATAAAATAAAATAACAATATTATGGTGTATGGTCCTGTCCGTCCTTACTAGAGCATCACAATATTGGCATATCACGTGTGGCAATATTACAAAATTAGTCCCGAAATTTTGGGTCATTTCATTTTTTATCCCATATTTTATGAAATTTTAAAATTGAACTCCATGATTCATTAAAAATTGTGAAAAAGAACCCTTAATTATAGCCGATGAGGCCTAGCTTAGTTGGCGAAATTGAAGCCCCATGATCTTAGAGGTTTCTGTGTGGGTTGATGTTATTTCTACTGTATAGTAGGTATGATTTGTTGTTGTAATAGCATGTGTTAGTTTATGTGATATTATTTGATTTGATTATTTTGTAATTGTCTCTGTTCGATATTGATAGCCGACAGGACTGAATGTAATCACTTTACTTTCGATTAATAAAATTCATTGTTTCCTATTCAAAAAACAAAAGACCCCCTAATTGTAGGGGAGGTCTTTTTTGCAACATTTTTTTTTAAATATCCTTTTTCAGCTTTTAACGAATATAGAATTAATTTTAAAATATCACAATAGAGTGTGAGACTAATTTTATAATTTTACATATCAGGTGTTGCGCTGATCAAGTTGGGCAATCCTATATATCTAGCTATAGTGTTTGGTACGAGTTGTTCTATTTATAAGCCATGAAGAGTGCAACGATGGAAGGTTGTTTTTTGACGATTGGGTTTTTAATATGATTTTAAGTATGATTGAATAATTCGTAAGTTGTTGTTAAAAATATTAAATGATTCTTTTATTTATCAATTTAAAATTTTACAATAGGTGCTCATTTTAACATATTATCAAATCAAACTAAATAGAAAGTTCTAAATTTGAATGTTGGTGCACAACTCTCTACTATGGTTGGAAAGATGTACAAAACACACACACATATATATATATATATATATTTCTAAATAAAATACTTGATTTCATCTTTATACATATGACGAGTGTACATATATTTAAATAAAATATAACAGGGATAATTATATTTATATTTCATAATCTATGATCTGTTTACACGAATCGACCTGCTTTTTGGATAATTGCAATAGATTCACTTACACAAATCGCCACTGCTATTCTGAAAATTATACATACACTTTCCAAAAAGGTCAACATTATTACACAAATTATTCATATTTTTTCGGTTGTTAAGAATATTTTCTGTAATCTATACTATTATAAGAGAAAACGTCTTATAGGTACCAAATGATAATTTTTATATCACTACACCAAATTATTATAATACCAAAAATACCATTCAACTTCTCAATTCATGTAATTGAATTAACCATTCAATTAAGTTTCTTTAGGAAATTAATTTCATGCAATTACATATACTAAAAATTAAATTTACTTCCATTTCGTTTAAGTTTATTGTTAATTGATATAGAAATAACATGAATAATTTACGAGTTTCAATAAAATAAAAGTATTACTAAAAGTTTTGCGTGCAGGTACTGCGTGCCACAATTTCTAATTATATAAGAGGGTTAATTACACTAACCTCACTTACTACTATGGGAATATACAAATTGCATTATCTTACTATCAAAATTATATAAACTTCCCTTTCAAATATATCCACCTTACAAATTGTCCCTTCCATTAGTCAATTTAATGGATTTTGCTGATGTCATAAAAAAAATTTGTCTAAACTTTCTATAATACCCTCAACCTGAATAACTCTTTTTTATGACTTAAATACCCCTCAGGAGTAACTTGCTATTTTTAAATTTAAAGAGGTGTATACTTGTAACTTTTAGTATATTATTTTATAATATTTTTTAATCACATATTGTGTATGTGTAGGTTGTGACATTAATTTCTATTCCTAACAATCATTAAAGCTTGTAAATTTTGTCGAAATTATATTATTTTATTGAAAATAAAGCTTATATTTAAAAAATATATACTTGAAAATATTTTGGTCCACTTATATTTTCAGGTTTATTGAATTATTTTTAGTTTTATAAATAAGGGCAAAATGATCATTTAAGCATATACCGTTAAATTTGAACACATGTTAGTCAGAGGGGGCAATTTGTAATTTTCATAGTAAGAAGGGGGAATTTGTACATTTCCATAGTAATAGGTGAGGTCAGTATAATTAACCCGGCTTTAATAAATTTTTTGTCATGTAATTATAGCACTTTGATATTTTTATCCTTTATCTTTCTAGGGTTGCAAAATAGTCCTGTACGTTTTTTACATTTACGATTTTGGTCCTTCCGGTGCCGAATTTTGCAAAAGTTGTTGGAATAAATCATGTGCCGCCTCATTTTTGTTTTTTAATTTTTCATCCATGTTGGCAAAATTGAACCAATCCAAACAAAAGCCTCAATTTAAATGAACCACGTTGAGGCGCACATGATATCTTCCGGCGACTTTTTCAAAATTCGGCATCGAAATGACCAAAATCACGAAATGTCAAAAAATTACACGACTCTTTACAATCCTAAAAAAATAAAGGATAAAAATGCATATAGAGCCAAAAATTTAGTTAAGCCTAATTAATCCTATATAAAAAGTAGAGATAATTCGTGTAAACATATATATCATAAATTGGGAATATAAGGCTTCCTTTTCTTGCAAGGATTAGCCATGATATCATGGCTAATTCTTGCTAGTAATATGTTTACTTTTTTTTAGCCCAGCCCGTGATTAGTGAAGGAGGCCCGTATGTTGGGGTGATAATTGTAGGATTAAAATCCACTTCTCCACCCTCAAATTATTTTATCCCGATGGCCCACTTCTTTTGATTAATTTTCCGTTTCCCTTTATGTCCTCATTCTTTTTCTTTTTATACCTACTTTGCCCTTCGGTTTTGGTTTTATTACATCCAAAAAATTGGTCATGATGTGACAACACATGCAGAAAAATTTTAGTGATGTGACAACACATACAAAAATACTATTCACATACACAAAAGTCAAGATGAATAATGATTTAATCCAACTTATCAATATTCAAGTAAACAAAATACTAAACAATCTCACTTGCTCTTATCACACTTTTAATCACATTTTAGTCAATCCACACTTAATCCATACCCAAGAAGTAAAGATGCCCTAAATGTACTATCTCAATAGAGTCTATACTATTAGGCTGTGTTTACCGGACCGTATTAGTCCATATATCCGGGTTAATAATGGCATGTCACTTGTTTATTTGCAAAAGTCGAAGCCCACTACTAATTGCCAAAGCCCTCTACTCGCCCTTACTATTTGCACAACATCAATACAAGATTCAAGTCCCATATTGTTAATATGTGGGACCCACACCAATTTCTACTAACTTTCATTTTCTTTATTGTCCTCATAAAGTGTGTGTTGGAAGTCTAATTTGCCCCTCAATTTGTACCAAATTACACTAACAAACTTTATTAATTTTCTGAAAGTGGGAGGTGACATTTATTGTAGGTAGGTTTGGCATTTATTTTTTTGCAATGACATTTTAGTTTTACTCCAAACTTAAAACACACAAGCTTCACCATCCTTCAGAGCATTGCGGCTAGGGTTTCAGTAAACCCTACTATCTCTTCTCCTCTTCTCTTATACTCGGTTGGTTAGATCTGTTAATTTTATTGGCTTTAATAATGATTATGAAGTTGGATTAAGAGTTGATTTGTGAGTAATCTGAAAGCGAGGGGTTTTGCATTTGCTGTTGCGCGGAACAAACGGCAACACTGAACCCATTTGATTTGCTTGGTGACGATGATGCTGAGGACCCATCGTTGTTGATTGCTGCTCAACAGAAGAACGAGCCCAAAGCTCCATTGGCTAAGCCTGCGGCAGCTAAGCAGCCGTCGTCGCATAATAAGGCGGCGGCTGCGCAGCCTAAGCTTCCATCTAAGCCTCTTCCCCCCTTGCAGGTTGTTATAGAGGCAAAATCTGAATCTGCACGAGGTGGCCGTGGATATGGGTGTGGTCGTGGTGGGCCCTTTAGAGACTCAACCAACAATGAAAATTCATATGGCAACAAAGAAATACAAGCTGGGCAGGGTGCAGGTGCTCCTGATGAGGGTGATGCTGGAAAGCCTTTTGAATCATTTTTCCTTGTCTTGCTTCTGCCATGTTATGTCAGTGTGTTCTAACCGATTGGAGCAGGAGTTAATTGCATGGGCAAAAATATAATTGTAGACACAATCTGAATTGAAGTGGCTGATAATAAAAGATTTGTTATTTTTGTATCTGGATTATTGCTCATATAACTGATGCAAAGTAAACCTACTATAAGATAATATTGTATAGACTAATATAATAGATAGTATAGGTCTACTATAATGTGGGTTAATACAATACGGTCCGATAGACATGGTCTTATATAAAGAAAATCCATTTTTTACTCACAAATGGCGGTTAATGACACCGCCGCACCACTTTTATGTAATGCCAAAAATAACCCTCAATTGATATGATAACTACTTTATTGAACTTTTTAAATTTTATATTAATTGATAAATTAATTTTTTCATTCTTTTCTTCTTCTTTTTTTTAATGTGATGTATTAGTTTATATATTTTATTTTTATTTATAATATATTTTTAAAATATAAAAATTTATTTATTATATACATGTAAAAACGACGTACAGCTAGTATAAAAAAGAGAATTTAAAATAAAAAATTCAATCCCGAAAATTTATACCCCTCCCTCAACAAACCAAAGCAACACCAAAAGCACCTCACAACTTACCACTCCAATCAAACACGAAACTCCATTATAAAAACACCAACTCCCACAAACCAACTCACAATCATTTACACCATGATCATCATCAAAATCAAATCACAAAACATGCTAAAATCCTCAATCACCAC
This sequence comes from Sesamum alatum, assembly GCA_034509735.1. Taxonomy (NCBI): domain Eukaryota; kingdom Viridiplantae; phylum Streptophyta; class Magnoliopsida; order Lamiales; family Pedaliaceae; genus Sesamum; species Sesamum alatum. Next base: position 1,507,738 of record JACGWO010000007.1, read on the forward strand.
ACTCCCAATATTCCTCATCTTACTGATGATCCTCAGCCTCGCGCCTCCTCCCGCCTCCGCCCGCCGTCCCACTGCGGAACTCGAGCTGCACAGGCTAGCAGCACGCGACGCAATCACACTAAGCATCCGCGAGGTGCGCGAAACGAGGAAGTTCGTCAACGGCATCCCTCTTCTGAGGAGCTTCCGCCTCACTCCGCAAGACCCCGATCTCCTGCTCTGCGTGGAGCGCCTCATATCCGATCTCACCGATGCCAAGTCCAAACTCTACCGGCTGAAGCATCTGAATCCGTTGTTCCTCCGGTCGGACAGGGAGTCGCTGAAGAAAACGATGAGGCGCAGCGTTGAATTGGAGGAGATGTGCGGCAAGGCGCTTGGGAATGTTGATGGGATCGTGGCGTCGATGCTTATGAGAAAGCTTGATGATGTACGCATGGTGGTTGATGATGCGGTTTATCATGTGGCGGAGATTGAACGGGAGACGTCTGATCAACCTTGAAAAATTAAGTATTGTTGCATGGAGAGGGTTGAAAAGTGTTAATAAATGTTGGTGTTCGGTTGTATAATAAACTCGATCTGGGTTAAAATTTTCCGAGCATGTAAGAACTATTTGTGGAGTGGAATTATTGTGTTTTACTTATATTTGTGTCCGAATTACTTATAATGATAATAAAAAAACAAAAGTTGAAAAAAGTTTAAATCTGAAGAAAGAAATTCATATAATATCAACGAACTTGAGTTTGAATTGGACTTACTACAACCCTTTTAGGGTTGGCAAATGAGTCGAGTCAGCTCGCGAATTTGAGAAAAGCTCAACTGAAGCTCCTTGATGAGTCGAGCTCGAGCCAACATATTTTTGTTGGAAAGCTTGCGAGTGTTTTTCTATTTTTCTATTTTTATATATTTTTATATATTTAACTATACGTATAATAGTATATCAAATTACTAAACAAGATATTTATAATATATTTTAATTTATAATATATTTTACTAACATAATTAATAAATATTTTAAAATAATAATTTTAATTATTAATTAAAAAAATTAAACAAGCTCGAGCCTAAAATTTTTGAGCTCGTCGCGTTCGAGCTTGAGCTTGAATTTTTTGCTGAGCTCGACTCGAGCTCGCTTTATTTATACTTCTACCCCTATATGCGAAAATAAGATACAATGGAGAAAATATTTATAACAAAATTTTTATATCTCATTTATTTGTGGCATCGCACTTGTGTTTAATCGATCAATATGCATGTGCATTCTCAAAATATTTAAATTGATTTTAATTTATGATGCGAAATAAGAAAAATATGTGACAAAACTAACTGGAAAATTTGCAATTTTAAACTAATAAGTATGGGGTCACAACTTTAGTTTTATATAAATTCATTTCGGCATTTTTGTTAAAAACTTTGTAACATTGGGAAAAAAATGGTTAGAATTTACTAAAATGACTAGCTTAAATCAACAAAATTATCAAAATATATCGATCTACTACTACTACTACTACTACTACTAATAATAATAATAATAATAATAATAATAATAATAATAATAATAATAATAATAATGACTATGGGATGGCGACAGAAATTACATCGATATTCCAATCAACAAAAAATTTGGGAGTGAGGATATAATAATAATAATTTCCTCATCTGATACTTATTGGGTTGCCTGTTTGCTCATTCAACCAAGTTTAATTTTCTAATTTCAAGATTGAAAAAAACTATAAAAAAAAAAATTATTGAAAAAATTACTGGTGCCCACAAGTTTTTATATGTGAAAATGAAAAACAAAAAAATAAAAGAAAAAATCAATCTTTCTCAGGATAACCAGTCTCCATCCATGCCTTCAATTTCCTGGATGTCCATGCTGCAATTTTCCACAAGTGGAAATTTCAGAACAAAACCGATTATAAGTAGTCAGTAATTAGAAATTGTACAGGAGACATGCATTAATATCACTATCCCCAAAAAATAATATATTAAATATGTCACTAGTAATAATTAATAATAAAAGAATAAACTATTTTATGTCTATAAATAATTAGTACTATAAATAATTAGTGACACGTGTATAATGACAATATAACGACAACAGATATTATTATCACTGATTGTCTGCGATGACAAATTTATGTACAATTCTCATTATTATGACACTTTACCTCTATGTGCATGTAATAAACAGTCTTTCACACTTGAAAATATATTATAAATAATCATAAAATATATGAACCAAAACATCACATTTCCAGAGAAAAAAAGCGAAAGCAACTTAAGAGGATCATCGACGCAACAGAAAAAATTCGTGTAATAATATTACAAACCGTCGTTTATTGGTTGTGTGAGGTACATCATTAGGGACAATATTAGAATGGCAATTTTAATATTTTTATTTACTATTTTGCTATTGATAGTATTTTTTGTCCTAGTGTATTCCAAATCCAACAAAAACAGAGTTATTTTGAAAGCAAAATACCCAGGCAAAATGTTTTTTTGGTCCCATAAAATTAGGATATTATTTGCTTTCGTACTATAATTTAGATAGGTGGTTGTTTTAGTACCATAAACACCATTTTTCAATTTTTTTTTGTCCCAAAATATCATGTGCCTTGCACATGAAAAATGACATTTTAGGATAAAAAAAACTGAAAAACATAATATTTTGGGATCAGAAAAATTAAAAAAATGTGTTTTATGAGATTAAAACAGCCACCTACCTAAGTTGTTGTACCAAAATAAATAATGCCCTAGTTTCACGGGACAAAATTTTTTTTTGCCCAAAATACCAAATATAAATGGAGATGTGAGGAAAAAAGTAATAATAATAATAATAATATGATCATTTAATATTGAATTAGGAAAATAAAACATTTAATTCTTACCATGGCAAAGCTAAATCTTGAAAGTAATCATCAGAAGAAAAATCATCCACATGCTGCGATAGATTCTCGTTTGCGTTGAGCCAGGCTGGGAATTCCATGACTTGATCAAACGGAGAGGTCACAAAATCCTCATCCTTCTGCTCTTCGGGCGGCCCGATTTCCATGGACTTCAAGAACTTGAACCACTCTTGTGAATTTTTCACGCTGTCATGATTCCACTGATCGCCGAAAAGCAAGCCCGAATCCCCGTTTTCTGCCACCGAAGTTCGGGCCTGTGGAATTTCCTCTGAAAGAGCGGGAGAGGAAGAGGTCGTCGATGGCGATGAGGATGAGAAATTCGATGAAGGGTTGGTGCTGCAGTGAAAAGCGGTGGTGTCCAGGTTTTCAAAATCCTCAAGATTAAGATTCAGGCCCAGTGTTTGGGTGGGGAGTTGAAGATTCAGCGGTGCAATTGGAGAAACGGGCCAAGAATATGGAGAATAAAAGCCCGGTGAGTAGGCGAAACTGTCTGCTGCATAAATTCTAGGGTTTCTCCTGGATTTCAGCTTATTGGCTTCTTCTTGCTCTAAAGAAAACTGATGATGAGACGAAGCCGGCGGAACTTCGGGCCCTGATTCCAGCACCTGCTGCTTTTCACGGGCCTGTTTCATGGCCGCTCTATGAAGTTTAAGCGCCGTGACGATTTCCCTCCGGGCTTCCGCCATATTCAGCAGGCTGTCCTGGTAAGGCCTGCTGGTGTGAGCTCTTCTTCTCACCTGTTTCTTGTGCTGTTGAGGGCCCTGACGGGGTTTTCCGGCCTGTTTATCAGAAACTCCATCGGCAGGGCCCGAACTACTCCCTCCAGGCCCGTCCGAATTCTCACTGGAATCCGACCAATCTTTGGTTCTTGACGAGGTTAATTGTTTCACAAGGCTGCGAATGTAAGCACCCGACAGATGGGGTGCTGGGCCGTTTTCAGATTCCGATGAATTACAAGATTTTCCCCTCATCTTTGACAGTAGAAATTCTGGGCCCGAAAAAAGTGTAGAGAGAGTGGGAGGGGCTCTAGAAAATCATGTGTTCTAAATCTAAATGGCTGGCTGATGAGATAGACATAGACATGGTTTGTAATTTTAATGTTGGTTTGGATTTTTCCCTGTTTTGGCAAACAACTAGGTTTGTAACTACTCCTTTTTATTGCAAAAAAATGTCCTAATCTTCAATGGGCAGTTAGAGGAGGTTTCACAGTTGATTTTGACCTCTTTGCCTCCACACCATGTCATCCAAGATTGATTGCATTCTGCACTAGATTCTTCACCACTAATAAGTTTAAATTATAAAGAAAAAAGCTGCTATAGACTATACAAAGCGTTATTTTGACACTGTTGTGCCCATTTTTTGTAATTTCAAACGATGATAAGATAATAACTATTCAACTTTTCAAGTTTTACATTAACGTAACTGTCGTTCTTGACCACTAATAAGTTCAAATTATAAACAGAAGTGGTACTATAGACTACACAAAGAGACAGTTTTGACATTGCTGTAATAACTTTAGAAATATTGATAAAATAACCAACTTATTCAAAATTCTCAAGTTTTACATTAACTCAACTGCCCGTATTATATATTTTATTTTGATTTGTAAAATATTTTAAAAATTATTTATTATATGCATGTAGAGACGACGAGCCACACCGAGTGCTGATAAGGACAACTCTAAGTTTAATTTAAATTTGATGAAGTATGATTGAAAAATAGGGATAAGTATCGTGGAAGTTTGAACAATTTAGAGTCGAGCAGAAATGGCTGGCTGTGAAATCGGTTATTCTGCCTTATCTCTCCACGTCTTAGATGATGATCAAACCAAACCGACTCCAGATCTCATCTAAGCTCATGATGTGAGACTTATGTAATATAATGCTTATTTTATATTTATATAAATAAAATGCTATATATTGAGTGCGAGGGTCTTAGAAAAATTGATTGTTATTTGGAAAAATATATGTTTATTTAAATTCTCTTGAATATATTTTTATTTTTATTTTGTCAAATCTCATTGTTAGTCTCTCATTTTTTTTGTTCTTGTCCTATTTTAGTTCTTAATCTTTTAAATGCACTTTAGGTTGGTTACCCTCATTTTTTTAAATTTATCTGATTAAAGTCCTTAATCATTAGATTTAACGGAATGCAAATAATAGAGGACGAAGTATTCTATTAAAAAGGGTAAAATTGGAGAAAGTTGAATTCCTATATTATTCTTCTGTAGAAGTATTTACCTGACGTATTATAATCTTATTTGAACGAAAAAAATAAAATAAAATTTCACAAGATCACACAACTAGTATAAAATAAATGGCATTGCAATCGTGGGATAATTAAGATTTATTTGATGAAGAGGGTGCAATCGAAGAGATAATACATCACAAAGTATCCTAACTCACTTTGTCCAAAAGTGCAAAAAATGTTAAAAGAATTTAAAGATGAATGTAGGGCATCATGCATTGGTGAACATACTTAGTTATTTTTTGTTGTCGGACTTTATTTTTTAAGTAGTTCCAAGTGTGTAGAGTTTAATTGCAGGGATAGACTCAATATGAACTACCAATAGCATTGGTGGACTTTCAATTAGTGCTGACTTTGTTAAGTAGTATTGTATATGGTGCGTTACATTAAAATTCTTGCAAAGTGTTGCGAGATAATAACTTGTGGGAAAAAAAAGAGAAACTACATACCGAAGTACATGATGGTTTTTTTTTTTTTTTTAAGTGAAAGCGATGAATATTATTAATTGAACTAAATCGATTACAATTAGCCCTGACGATTATCAATCTCTAATAGAGACAATTAGAACAATTATACATTGATCAACAATATTACATAAATAAAATCTAAACAACCTTTTACTATAACAATATACAAACAATCCTATTATACAGTAGGCCATCATCCCACGTATTGATGGGGATTTGAACCCATGATCCTAGAGATTATGGGACCTCAACCTTAACCACTAAGCCAAGAGATTATTGGTATTACATGATATTAAAAATATATACAAATATTTTATCGGCATCAGTGATAAATTGATATTGATTTTTTGTTAATATAAATAAATTATAGTACGTGACGTGATATCATTATAATAAAACTTGAAACTTTTTTTTGCATGTGCTTTTATATTTCATTATAGGGGGGAATTGCAATAACATTTAATTTATACATAGTTTCGTGATTTTTTAAAAAAATTTGTATTTCTTTTCATGCAAATAAAATTATAATTAAGTAAATATTTTATGAAAGAATAATATAGGAATTTGATATTTTCCAATTTTACCTCTTCAATGAAACATTCAATCCTTTATAATTTAAATTTCATTTAATTTAATGCTCAAGAACTTTAATGCGTCAAATTTAAGAGATAAGTGACTGTTAAAGTGCATTTAAAAGATGGACTAAAGTGAAAAAAAAAAGATATGAGGACTAACAATGAGATTTGACCTTATTTTTTTCGTTTAAAAACCATGTCTTCAGTCATTTGATTGTATCAATAATTTTATATTTATGTAAAATATTTTAGTAATTTTGATAAGTTATTACATGTTTACCATTAACCTCCTATTTTCACCTGGCCATTTTATTACCTTGATTATCAGAGTGTCTTTACTAGCTGCCACTGACCCTTGTTTGATTTCAGGTTATGTATGGATTTGAAGGAATTTCAGGAGTAACTACAAATTACCCTTCAAGAATGCATATATACAAATAAAAATTCTTATTCTAATCAGGTTTAATCGAACCAAACCAATCATAGAGCAAGTGTGGTACACTTGCTATGTGATTAGTCATTTTCCTTAAACTATACACCAATCACACAGCAAGTGTATTGCACTTGCCATATAATTGGTTCAGATTTGGTCGAGCCAGATCCGAACTAAAATTTTCATATACAACTACATTAATAATCAGACTTTTCACGAGTTAATGAAACCTGCTTGTAATAAATCATATATATGTAATGACATATATCTTACTATAAAGATCAAAATACCCCCTTTTCCTCCCCTCCAATCCAAAAAGAAAAGAAAACGCAAAATATTCAACCAGGTTTAGGATCCACGTGTTTTTCACTTGGGTGGTGTTGTGTCCCGACCCAATTTGACCTGGGACCCAGAATCGGTTCGATGACTTTGTACTTGGAGTTTGAGATAATGATATGTGGACTAGTACAAGTACGAACATTCGGCTTTATAAATACGTCAATTATTTCGAGTAATGGTATGAGCTTATAAGCTTTTCTTCCGATCTCTCAAACTGACTATTTAAACATCGAAACATCTTTAGTTGGGACTACCTAATAAGCCTAACCATCTCCGTTCTTCTCATATTTCAAATTACTTTACAAGTGACTTAGATTTCCGACTCCTATGCAACCAGCATGCACTGGAATTGACGGGAGAAAGAGTACAGAAAACTGACAGTGTTCCTCTCTTGATATATATATAGAAAGAACAAACTTAAATCACTGTCTCAAAATTATATAGTATTTGATTCTCCAACATTGAAATATTTGCCAATTTTTAAATTATATTATATATGGCAGCATAATTATGAGAGTGAGTTAAAGAATACAAAGAACATGGTCCTATTTTAATATATTATTCATAAAAGAACACAGCCTGATGAGGACAAAAATGCCCCATACTTTCCTCTCTCATTGTTTCAGTTTTCCTTTTATTTCTTGCTCCTTTCTTCCCAAACACCTTTTTGAATCACTCCCCCTCATTAAAAAAAAATAATAATAAAAAGGTCACTGCATGAGATGAAATTGAGTAAAGAATATTTGTTTGTTTATAAGGTGGTTATATAATTAAGGGAAAATAGCACTTTCCTTTCATAATTTAGAGTCTTTCTAATTTTTTGTCTAATTATTGGTTACATGATTCTTATTTTTGATTTTATAATTTTGAAAAAGTAGTATTTTTGACCCCATATCACTTATCCGTTAAATATTTTATTAGTATAATATTATTTTGATAAAAATCGATGAAATGAGAACAACTAATCTAGATGACTTTTTGGTCACCTATTCTAACAATCTCCCATTTGACCATAAAGCCAATTACCCATGTTAATTGCTCAGAACATTCTGAGCACGGGCAATCTAGGATACCGGCCAGGTGTCGCGGGTCTACTATATTTCTCTCTCGATGGTGAAGATGTTATTGATTGTGAACAAAATTGGGTTATTTACATAGCGGGATGGAGAAAATTGCGGAAAATCGAACAATTATACAATATTTATCTTATGTAACGCATTGGGGTTACTTAGCTACTATGTTATGGACCCGACAACTAGACAATATACAAGTACCTAAAAGGCTAGCTATATCAGAACTGTTATGTTGGAGTTGAGTCGTATCGCTTCTCATTTGTTGGCCGCATGGTCGTTAAGTGCATGAGGACCAAAAATACTATTTTTTTAAAGTTACCGGATTAAAATTAATAATCTCGTAACATATGGGATCAAAAGTATAAAGGCTCTAACGGCTCGTTAATTAGCATAACATAAATGTGTCATCGGATCAAAAGTGCTATTTTTAGAAGTTACAGAACCAAAAGTGATAATCTCGTAACCAGTGAAGCCAAAAGTAGAAAGACCCTAAGTTACATGACAAAATAATTAATATTAATTTTGGAGATTGATGTGGGATGATCTTATAAAGGTCGTATTCAGACCTTATCCCCGTACACTTTCTCAGTTTCTTGATCTGCAAACAAGCCCTGGGCTTGTTTTATGTTTTAGGATTTTTACGATCCAACCACGATACTTCCAAAACCCTAATAGATATGCTAGGTTAATTTCTTTTGTCCTAGTATTCTTACAATCTTTAGCACTTTTTCTCTCTATGATCTATTTGACTTATGCATAAGAGGATTATTATCAAGACCTTCTCGTTGTGGTTCTAATGGTGGCTTGTTTTGTAATAATCATACTCAAGAGATCTGAAGCATCCTTAATTTGCTCAAGGATAGCACTCTCGTGAATTAACTCTAAAAACATTATCCCGATAAAATCGTAACAACAGATATATTAGTTGACAAGATATTTGAAGTAATTCATATTAAACGTACTTTTTCTCTTTTCCTTATTTTTTTAGTATAATATAGATCGAATTCTGGAACACATGAGTTAATTTGTATCCCAAATTATGTCCATCAGCGAGAAGTGATGCCAACTCAATCATTTGATTCACTGATTGTTACATGTAATAATTCAGAACAGTGTTTGACGAGTATGTAAATGTGAAAAAAGAAAAAAAAATAAAAAAGTAGGCATGACGAGTGCTGGCTGCAGCGCCAGCGCCATTGTTGATAACTTCCAAACGCCACCGCTTTCAGCTCCACCAATCAAATTCTTCAAAATTTCTATCATAATAATAATAATAATAATAATAATAATAATAGAAAATAAATATATTAAAAGAATACATATAAGGGATAATTGCTTTTACACCCCTCCCTATAGTTCATTTACACAAACTATCCATGTCTTTTGTATAATTACAGAAACAACCTTAATTGTTAAAAAATGGGAGTAGTTTGTGTAATAATGTCGATACTTTTAAGGGGAATAAGTGTAATTTTCTAAAAAAATAGGGATAATTTGTGTAAATACTACTTACATTCTAGTGGATGTATGTATAATTACCATAAAATAAGAGTAATTTGCATAAACAGACCATAAATTAGAGGTGTAAATGTAATTATCCCTACTGATAATGGATGATCGTTGGATTCCATTCACACCACCGCTGTGTAAAATCGTGTGGAGCTGTATTCTTCTGTTTCATAATGGGATTTCAAATTGGTAGGAATTTGTTTAAGTCAAATTGTGGAAGTGTGTAGGAAAATATGAATATAAATATATATATATATATAAATAAGATACAAAATTTACGTAGTTGAAAGAATTTTTTGACATCCATAGTTGCTCAAAAATTACATATTGATTTATATTAGGACATCGATAAAATATTATAAAGTTTATTAAAAATAGATTAATAGTTGCTGATTTTGATGTTGTAATGTTGGTTAGGCTCCATACTTCAACACCAATTGTCAAACTCAAAATTTCGGATCGTAATCATGATCATGATCATGATCATACTTTATTTCTCTGTGTGTGCGCGTGTGCGCACGCTTCTTTCTTTAATTAATTTTTGATAAATAAGTTATTTTTGCACGAGCTTTGGATTTTAGACGATCTAATTTGAATTTTCAATAACTTTTGTAGAAAGTAAAAGGAGATAATTATATTTACACACCCTAATTACGGTCTGTTTATATCTGTCATTTGCATAATTACAGAAAGAATCCTTGATAGTTAAAAGACAGAGGTAATTTGTGTAATGATGTTAACATTTTTGGGAGATGTATGTGTAATTTTTCAAAACATAGGGAGTATTTTGTGTAAAAGATATTGATATTTCTAATGGATGTATGTGTAATTATTCAAAAAAATAGGGATAATTTGTGTAAATAGACAATAAATTGAGGTATAGATGTAATTATCCCAAATAAAAATGTTTCTTTTGCGTTTATAAAGTACAATTGAGAGTAGTTAAAAAACAGAACTTTAGTATAGTGGATATAATGATAATATATGTGATAATAAACCTCATGCAATTTGAGCAATTATTAATGTTTAATATTTTCTTTTGATAAATAGTTAATACTAAATAAACCAAAGAAAGAAGGAAATCTCAATGCCCTCATGTCATAAAATTTTGATTCATTTATTTGCCTACAAGGAAAATGTGACTTAGAATACCCAATTAACTAAATGTAGGGTAAATTATGATCACTTCCCTTCGTATTTGATATAATTATAAATATCTCTTCTTTATTTGAAAAATTATAAATATCTGCCTGACTTTAACATCCATCTGATAATGAGCTCATTTTATTAGGTTTTTCTTCAATTTTTGTAATGAACTGCCCGAAATGCTCATTTCAATTATAAGTTATAATTTCATATATTTTTTAGAATTTTTTAAAATATTTTTATAGATTAATATTCTCTATGGATTTTTTTTATTTTATCCACTTTACCCACCTTCATATTTTTTTGACATTTTTTCAAATATATATTTTCTTAAAAAATATAAAATTCGGTAAGGGTAAAGTGGTACCTTTCACATCTCCGTCTAGGGACTACATAATTATTTTTAATTTGAGGGGGGTGTTTGTAATTTTTCAATCAATGATGGAGTATTTATAATTTTTCAAACAACGAATGGGCATAGAATTATACCAAACCTCAGGGAGAGATAACTATAATTTACCCTTAAAAGCATTAAATTTACATATAATTTCAAGGTGACAATTTTCATACATCAAAGTACAGCATTAAAAATACTTTTCAATATCTTACCAGCACTTTTGCACATAAAATATTCTAATCGAAGCTATTAAAAAAGTACTAAATTCTGAATACACTCGTTGAAAATAAAATCATTAAAAATATCGTATCGTATATGATGCTAAAATCAGCTTTATTGTCGACCATTGGAAGAAACCGCAACTTATTGTATGTGTAGTCTATCGAGGCCTCATTTACATTATGATATGCGTTATTTGGATGAAATTACAATAGGCTCACAAATACCTATTCGTAATTTAATAAATTACAAATACATATCTAATAAATATTCCTCGTGACAGCCCTTTATAAGAGTATTTGTTAGATAATCATTAATTTTAAAAAATATTAATAAGTTTTTAAATAATAAAAAAATATTTATAATTATGTGAAATCTGTATATACATGTAAGAACGTTATAATTTACTCTAAAACAAATTCTGCGCGAATTATACTATATTTAGTGCGGGTGCAATGAGCCCTGTGGCGTGTGTTGTGTGTCAAATTGCCAGAAAGTGGTGGGACCATCTGCAAGGAGGACAGACGGAGTGGATGTGACGAGTCAAAATCAACGGCTGTATGAGAATGTGGTCGCCACGTGGTTGAAGGCATTGATACCCAATAAGAGGAGGGCTGCCACGTGGGATACAACTAAGGGACAAGATATCATCCGTCAATCGCCGCACGTCCGTAGCGTAGCCTGCACCCAACCTCAGTAAAGTAGACTGCCACCAAATTCTAGCCCATAACATCGTTCCTTTCCTCCTAAAATTGTGGGGTAATTTAATTACATTTAAATTATTTCTAAAATACAAAATTATATTTTTCGTAAAAGTTTTTAAAATATACTTACACCTCTTTCAAAAATTTATCATTTATACCTGATTTCATATTGTTAGGATCTTAATAAAAAATACTAAAATTAGCAAAAAAATTATATAAATCTTCAATTTATCCCTCATTGAACATCACCGTATAATAATTTTGTAGTATAAGAGAAAAAGTATAATAATGTTAACTCTGTCTCTTTCTCTCTCTCTATATATATTGCATTTATCTCCTTACGAATCTAAAAATATACATAAGAATGTTAAATGAGGGGCAAAATTAAGAATTTATGTAAATTTTATTTTGTTGAAGTAAACATTTTATGTCCAAACTTTAACGAAGGGGAGTTAGGTGTAAACAAAAAATTTTCAAATGGGGTGTAAGTATAATTTTGAAATTTCTTTGACAGAAGTGTAATTTTGCATGTTTAGAGGGATCTACATGTAATTAATCCTAAGATATATATATATATATATATATATATAAATTAAAGTTAAAAAACATAATATTATACACTTTTATACTATCTAAGAAGATCTGGTATTTATTCAAATTTTCACAAAATTAAAGTCACGCAAAAAAATCATAAATAAAGGTAATGTGATTAATCATGTCTTATAATTTGATGTTATGATTTTGAAGTAAATTCTGATTGTCTAAGTTTTGGTTTTTTTTAGCAAGATACGTGTTGATTGCGACTTATTCCATTTAATCGTACTACTTTTTTATTTTTTGCTATTTATTGTTTTATTAGATTTTTTATAAATTGAATTAATGTTTGCCTTGTATATGAAATTGTTAGGCAATAATAAAGTTTATGTAAAGAAACAAATGATATACAATTTAACAGTTCAATTATATTTCATTTGTCAACCACCATTAGCATGTGGTCTTATTTTCTAATCAATTCGAAAGTATAGAAAATTCTTGCGTCTTTTTATTTTTACTTTATGTAGTCTTTTATACTTTGAAAATTAATATTTATCTTGAATACGAAGTTGTTATTAGGCAATTGTAGAATTTGCAAAAAGAAACGAGTTATATATTTTAACAATTTAATTTGAAATATAGGGTTTTTAATTTTTTCTTTAATCATTGAAAAAAAAAATTGAATAATTTTGGCATTGCATTTTGTACGATTATACGCGCGCGAGAACTGTGTGTTATAGTTTAATGATATGGGCCTTACGATAAAAAACTCACGGCTCAAAAAAATAGATCTTCGCCGAGCACTTGCGCTGTGTTGGACTCGGTAAGTGAATTTCAAATTCTTAATAATAAATCCTTTGAATTTGTTTGAATTGTTCTAAATTTAAATGACATCAGACCCTTCAATTCTAATTTTGAATTGTGTTTTGTTGAATATTGTTGAATTTCAAATTGTTTTCAAACGGAATCATTTGAAATACTTTCTCCAAATCCTTGCATCAAATACAAATCCATCAGGTCAAACGCACCCTAAGGTAATATCAATAGAGCGAAATGTAAATAAAACATGGGGAAACGTTAGCAGCTGCTTTCCCTCTCAGCCTCTTTCTCCCTTTTCACATCAAGCCATGATTCCCAGTTTTCTTATTTCCTTGGAGCCTTAGCTTTCATCAAAACTACCATGTAATCAATCATATCCATACCAAACAATTACGAATTCCATGACCAAAAAAAGGGGGCTTGAAACAAGATTTGGAAAACCCTAGAACAATCTGATTTTGTAACTTGATCATTTTTTTTTTAATTGTAAACCAATCACACGACAAGTGTATTACACTATAGGTTCAAGTTTGACGGAATCAAGTTTGAGTTAGAATTTTCCATTTTTGAGAGCATTGATACCGAATAAGAGAATGGTTGCTCGTGGGCTACAACTAAGGCCGTGTTTGGACTTCAAACTCACAAAACGACATTGTCAACAGATTTTGGACAAGCTTGATGCGAAATTTTTTTGTTATTGGGATCAACCATGTTGTCTTTTGCACGGTGAATTCAACTAATAAGGTCAGTTATCTCGATAACGTACTTATATTGGGCTTTTGTTTTCTTATTGCCTAAAGGAGTGGTAAGGAAGATTGAGAAAAGACTAGGAATGTTCTTATAGAAGGGGAATAATGAGAGAGGGATAGCTAAGGTTGCGTGGGACATTGTTTGGATTCTTTCATATTATGGTTGGCGATTCAAAAGAAATTCTCGATGTTGGAATTGCCAATTCCGACTTTTACTTACAAGTCAATTTTTCGTTATCATACTTAAATTACCACTTTCACCCCGTGTTCATCACTAACTCCACTTTTAATCGTACTTTCATTTTTGTTTTCAAAATTTGAGTTATATACTAATGATTATAAGTAACCAAGTATTGCGTGGTACGATGACTAATAGACGGGCCTTGCCCATTTCGAAGTTTCTGCGATAACATCAATATATATATATATATATCAATAGAATCCACGAAGGAATACAAAGAAAGTTGGGAAATAGAGCGAAATGTAAATAAAACACGAGCAAAGAATACTCCATCGTCAGACATACATATATTCACCCCCACGAACGGCATTTGCAGCTCCTTTCCTCTCTTCTTCAGCCTCTTTCTCCCTTTCCTTCCAACTCTCATAAGCATGATCATCGGTTTTCAGTTCGTGCCGGCAGATTGGGCAAGAATTGTGCTGATCCTGTCAAGTGAAGTATTCATGCAAATTCCGGGTTATTATAAGCGTAAAACGAGTTGAAACTGCTGTGTAAAATGCCATGAAAATATAAGAAATCTTACCAGCCATGGTTTGAGGCAGGGAGGATGAAACATGTGCTTGCAGGGTAGTTCTTGCATCTTGTCATCTACGACCAAATTCTCCTGGCAAATGGAGCATACGGCGTCTTTGCCCAGCTTCACCAAAACTTCTTCTGTAACGGTAGTAACTGGAAGCTTCGCCACAACTTCTTTACTGGCAGGTGGTGCTCTTGGAACTCCAGAATCAACATCTAGAATCTTGAGACAATAGACGAATAGCATCAAGATCATGGAAAGCACATTCCTTTTCTTGAAGAACTTAACAGTAATCAGCAAGCAAAAAGCAATCACAACACAACAAAAGAAAACATAGGAACTGGGCTCTGATCGATAAAGTTATTGATGCTATGAAAATACAATCGTGCGGTGAATGCTCATTTGGGGACAGGGAAATCAGAAATCATTATCAGAGAAGAAAAAGAAAGAACCAAAGATACCTCAGGCACAATGTTATCCAGTCTATCAACCAGATCCTGGAGTAGGTTTACAGCACCTTCTACGGAGTTAGTATTCTCCACTTGTTCTCCAGAAGATTCGCCCTGGAACAAGGTGGCGGCAGCTGTAAGCAAGTTCGACCTTACTAACCAATCGGGCTGTGGAGGCTCAGGATCAACAGTGAGATGCCCCTCAAATAAATAACCTGCATTACGCCGGATACAACACTTCCAATTACCAAAGGACAGATCATGCAATCGAGCACACGATAGATGTATATGAAAGTAATAAAAAAGAACTGGTTAAGTGCAATGATCTTGCACCTCTATTAGTTCTATTTTCTGTAGATCTCGAATCCTCCGACTGGTTTTCTACTTCACCCAACTGATCCCGTGCCTGAGCAATGCAACTCTGCAAGTGCTTTCTCTCAGAAGCATCCAAGACGAGCTGTTCAGCCTCGCGGAAAAGGTTAAGCCCGGCATTCCAAAATCCTGGTGAAGTGTATCTTGTCTTCAGAATAGTCGCAACCCGACATACTACCGTGTAGAACTGCAAACACAAAATGATTTGTTTTTTTTCATAAAAGCAAATCATAGAGCATAAAAACAAATATCCTCATAATGTTATCTTTAGTAACCTAGTAAACTAAGTTTTTGTCACTACATAGTGAATAAATTTCTCTTTGATCACTTTAAGCAATAAAACTTAATCCTTTCTACAGTTGGTCAATATATTGATAAAATAATCTTACAAAAAATACTTTACTCTTTCATATAAAGCCAGATTCCCAGTTTTCTTATTTCCTTGAAGCGCTAACTTCGATCCAAACTACACAAGTAATCATATCCATACCCAACGATTCTGAATTCCATAACCAAAAAAAGGTCCAGAAACAAGATTCAAACAACCCTAAATCAATCCATTATTTCTTATTCTAATTTTGTCATTGGATCACTTGGGCTCCATAGCTAAAACTAGTTTCAGGTACCAATTCTCATTGATGAACTCCATAATTCAACAAACCCTAATACATTCAACCCAAACCCAAATGAAAAGAAGAAACCAAAAAAAAAAAAGGTTAGAAACACAAACCGCTTGCCGTAGAGAAGGTGAAGCAGAAGAATAGTGTTGCTGAAGGAGAGATCTGATGGTGGAAACAGATTCCTCAAACATCTGTTTCTTCCCCAGCTGCTTCTGCAATTCCTGCAATCTCTGCTGTAATCCTTCCTCACTCGCCATCCCCTCCAATTCTTTCCTTCCTCCGGTGATTTCTCCTCTATTGATCACAAGAACTGAATTCTCTGAATTCTGGTGTTCCTGGTAAGATTTGAAGGGCTTTATTTAAACGTAGAGAGGGCGCTCAATGGATTTGTCTTGCGGAAGAGGAAACCAGAATTTGTGAAATTGGTCTACCTTGATGTTCTTCCTCCAAACGGAGGAATTTTCTGTAAGGCCGTGTTTGGATTAGAATTTTGGTGAAAAAATTAGAAAAAAAAATGATATATAATAGTCCAGCCCAATATGTATAAAGGGCCTAGCCCAGTAGTGGACTAGGCCGGTATATTGGATAGCCCAAATTAGGCTGGGCTATGTTGTCATTCAGGTTTAGGTGGGCCATGCAGGCCCATAAGAGAGGGGCCCAGTAGTGTGGATTTCAATGAAAATTGTAAGTTTTTTTTAAACGATGAATTATTATTTATTTTGAATAAATTCATTACAATGATTTATATCCAATATCTTATATTTAATAATTTATCAATAATTATAACATTCTATGTTTAACCACATACTATTAAGTAAAGCAACATCTCACACGCTAGTAGAGTTCGAACCAATGACCTTAAGAGTTCTTAAGTCTCGACTTCGCCAATTGAACCAGGCTTCATTGGCTAACTAAATTGTAAGATAAACATTAATAATAGTTTAGAGTTTTTGAAATTAAAAGTTAAAAGTGAAAAAAATGAAGTTAGAAAAATATTTGGAAAAATAGCTTAATATCCAGCTCAATCTCTTGTTTATTTGCATTTAGGTTGGCTTGAGTGATATTACTCGGGCCCGTGACCAATCATGATGATTTAAATCCCACCGGGCTTTGTGGGCTTATTATCCACCAGACTCACTTGAGGGGGATTGCACGTGATTTTATATATTTGTCATTAGATAGGAAAATATCTTGTCCAGAATAACCTTGTCTTTCGAATATTTATAAAATTACCTGATTTCTTTCTCTCACTTGTCTCCCAAATTTAGTTTTCCAAATTTTGTCAATACAAGTAAATCAAGTGTTTGTGAGACGATTTAATCTCATCTTACACTTTATCCATCATTAGTCTATTCCAACTTAATCTCATCCTTCAAAATAAACGAGACCTAAGAGTATTATTGTTGTGATTTAGGTATCAAAGAATTTTAGTGTATGTTTAATCTTGTAATTAAACAGGCCTTCAAACTTGCAGACACAAATTCTCGTCTCGTTTAATCTCTTTTTCAATAGTCACTTTTGAAATTAAATTTCATAAAAATCACGTCTTGATAAAAGCTAATAAAGTTTGTAGCTTTTAGTTCCACTGCAATTTTTTTTTATCTAATTATTATCCTTAATTTTAAAACCTAACTATAATTTGGATTTGTACAATTTTTTTAGCATAATTCTAGTGCTTAGAGGAGGATATCGTTTTGACTTATTAACTATGTCGAAAATATTGAAGCACAAGGTGACAACATGCGATGCAATCTGTATTCCAACATGTAATATGATTTTTTTAAAATGGTAATTACGTACATGATTACATCAACATCTCGATAAATTGAATAATATATGAATTATTCAATACATAAATATAACTAAAAACAATAAATAAATTATAAATATTCACATAAAATAAGATAGGCAAAAATTATATTTTTAGTCCTGTAACTATAGGTCGTTAGTATTTTTGGTCCTGTAACTGTAGGTTTTTAGCACTTTTGGTCTTGTAATTTACTCCACTTACACATTTAGTCCTTTTTTTGACGAATTTAGTGTTAAACATCTCACATTTGGTCATGCTTTGACAAATTTAGTCATGTCTTGGCAATTCTGACCATATTATCACTCAAGTAAATTCATTTTTTGTCATATAACTATATGTGGTCAGGGCCAAATTTGTCAACACATGATTAGATTTTTCAAAAAAGGACCAAACCTGATACGTGTTGGACTAAATTAATCAGAAAAAGGACTAAATATGTAAATGAAGTAAGTTACAGGACCAAAAGTACTAATGATCTAAAGTTACAGGATTAAAAATGTAATTTTGCCAATAAGATAAATACCCACATACAGTAAAACCTCTATAAATTAATACTTTATAAATTAATAAACTCTCTAAAATAAATCTTCCGGTCCCAACTTAGGCCTTTGTAAAAAGTCATCAAATTCGATAAGATAATAATTTTTTGGAAAATCCCTTTATAAATATTCGGTCCCATTAAAACTCTAAATTAATCATTCATAAATATTACAATTATAAATATTATGGTAATTTGCTAAAATATAAATCTATGGTTGGGTGTAATGAATTATTTTATTTCCATATTGAGATTTATATAGGCCATGTCTACCGGACCATATTGTATTAGGCATATAGTAGGTCCATACTATCTGTTATATTAGCCTGTATATATTATCTCATAATTTGTTTACTTTGCATTGGTTATATGGGTAATAGTCCGGATACAATTTTTTTTGAACGTTTACGATCAACCACTTAATTCCGGATTGAGCATGCAATTACCTTTTTGCCCATTGCATTTAATCATTATCACATCTGACGATGTGATGCAATAAATGGTGCGGCTTGTCTACTTTTGTAGGACTAATACTAGAAGGTCACGCAAAGCAATAAATGTTCACCTACCTACAATAAATGCCACCTTCCACATTTCAAAAAATTAATGAAGATTGTCAGTGCAATTTGGTCCAAATTTAGGGGCAAATTAGACTTCATACACACACACTTTATGAGGACAATAAAAGAAATGAAAGTTAATAGGAATTTGTGTGGGTCCCTTGTATTAATAATATGGAACCTGAAAATTGGACTGATGTAGTGCAAATAGTATGGCCTAGTAGCGGGCTTCGGTTTTTGCAAGTAAACAAGTGGCATGCCCCTATTAACCCAGATATATGGGCTAATACGGTCCGGTAAACACAGCCATAGTATATGTTTCATTCATCATGCATGACTATATTTAATTGACTATAATAGTTATTTAAGTGCAACGAATTAATGTAAACATGTATATTTAAGTAATTCCAATGAATTGATACTTGCGTCCATGAATATAATAGTTAATTGTATACAATGAATTGATATTATACATTTATATATCGAATTAATTATAAAGAATTGGTTGATGGATGAATATAATTAATGAAACATATATGAATTCGTTTATTTTCAATATATATGTACTAAATTTGTTGAATTTAAAAAGTCCCTCTTTTAATTAATAAAATATTAATTTATTAATATATTAATATCTCTCTAAATTAATAAAATTATTATTAATTTATAGAGATTTTATTATATCTATTAGAATTCGAATTTATGACCTGAGTGATTGTTTACCAGACTTGAAAGCGTTGAATAATATTAGTCAATTGCGTATAGATACGTGCTGACATCAGGACGCACGCGGTGTTTGTAAACCAATTGATGATGACGAAGAGGTACTAAGAGAAAATGCACTCATCATGCAACGGTCTGCCATTACTCCAACCTATATTTTTCAGAAAAAAAATAATAATTAGTTGTTATTATATTAATTAAAATAAATAATCATATATACCTTCTAAAAGAATCAAGAAATACTATCAAATAATTATTAAAAAAGATCAAAAAATAAATAAATAAATTACCTACATGTTCTATAAACTAGGATTTATAATTTTAGGTTTACATCATCATAAAATCTCAAATTCGACCAGTATATTAAGATCGATTAAATTTAAATCCTCATATGAAAATTAAAGAAGAAAGTTCTAAAGTTTGCGTAAGTACTATATATGTATCCATATTTAACTTCTTTTTCTCTTGCCTTGTTACTAATAACTTAAGGGTGAAAATCTTAATTTATTTCTCATAGAATTGTTCTACGCTTAATTTTCAATAAATCCTACTCGGATTAATATCAGCGACACGTAATTCAACCTTATATTTCAAGTATTTTATTTCTATCACATTGTTGACACGCGAATATATCAAATGCTCAGTCAGAAATAATCCAAAAATTATCCAAAACTTATCACTAAATCGCATATAATATAGTTTAATTATATCAATAGAATAATCATTAAAAAACATCATTAATGCAATAAGTGCATCCCATTAATCCACGCGAAGATTAATATCTTAATCATATTACAAATTAATTATATTTGATAAGTACAATGTTGTCGTGGGATCCACTAAACTCCACATAGGTACCATCTTTTTTTAAATAATAATAATTTGTGCCATACGACTTTTATATCTTGAACAACTTATCTAAACTCAAAAATTCAGATAATATTATTTACACACATTTAAATCTTATTTTATTTTCGATGGCATCTATATATATCGATCATTCCCCTCC
This sequence comes from Sesamum alatum, assembly GCA_034509735.1. Classification (NCBI taxonomy): domain Eukaryota; kingdom Viridiplantae; phylum Streptophyta; class Magnoliopsida; order Lamiales; family Pedaliaceae; genus Sesamum; species Sesamum alatum. Next base: position 1,528,691 of record JACGWO010000007.1, read on the forward strand.
ACTAATACGACATTATTTTCCTTTAATTCTAGCAAAAGCCCATTTCGTATTTGCTTAATTCCCAACGATTTTTTCCATTATCAAGAATTTAATTTAAATTTTCTTGATATTGTTGAATTTTTATCTAAGTTTTTTCCCTAGGAATTATTGCAACATGGGAGAAACGAAGAAAATATTGTTGGGCAAATACGAAATGGGAAGGCTGCTGGGGAAAGGTGCCTTCGCGAAAGTCTACTACGCGACGCATTTAGCGACGGGCGAATCCGTCGCTATTAAGGTCATCAAGAAGGACGAGGTGATCAAGGATCAGAGGATGATGGAGCAGATCAAACGGGAGATCGCCGTCATGCGCCTCGTGCGCCATCCCAACATAGTCGAGCTCAAGGAGGTCATGGCCACCAAATCCAAGATCTTCTTCGTCATGGAGTACGTCCGCGGCGGCGCGCTCTTCTCCAAGGTGGCGCGAGGGCGTTTGAAGGAGGAAGCGGCCCGGAAGTACTTCCAGCAGCTTATTAGTGCCGTCGACTTCTGCCACAGTAGAGGGGTTTTCCACCGCGATATCAAGCCGGAGAATCTCCTCCTCGACGAGAATGGGGACTTGAAGATCTCCGATTTCGGGTTGTCGGCGTTGTATGAGCACCGTAGCAATGATGGGCTCTTTCACACTCAGTGCGGGACGCCGGCGTACATTGCACCAGAGGTTTTGAGGATGAAGGGCTACGACGGAGCTAAGGCGGATATATGGTCGTGCGGCGTTGTTCTATACGTTCTTCTGGCGGGGTTCCTTCCATTTCACGATGAAAATCTCATCGCCATGTGCAAGAAGATTTTCAGGGTGGAGTATGATTTCCCGCCGTGGTTTTCGACTGAATCAAAGCGTTTAATTTTGAAGTTGTTGGTAGCGAATCCGGGTAAACGGATCTCGATTTCGGGTATCATGCGGGTCAAGTGGTTCAACAAAGGGTTTAGAAGACCTAATGCATTCTCCATGCAAGAATCCATGTTCGAGAAATTGGATGAAGACGAGAAGTTTGTACACGAAGCGTTCAAAAAATCCCCCTCTTCTCCGGCCGTTTTGAACGCTTTCCAGTTCATCTCGACCATGTCGACAGGGTTTGACCTGTCGACCATGTTTGAGGCTCATACGAAGGCAGACTCCACATTCACTTCCAGGTGTTCGGCTAGGGCGACACTAGGAAAGATCGAAATGGTCGGGAAGACATTAGGGTTTAAGGTTGCTAGAATGAAGGACTTCAAGTTGAGGTTGTTGGGGGAGACGGAGGGCCGGAAGGGGCGGCTCTCAGTCACGGCAGAGGTGTTCAAGGTGGCACCGGAGGTCACAGTGGTCGAGTTGTCGAAGTCTTCCGGAGACACATTGGAGTATATTAAGTTTCGCGAAGAGGATATTAGACCAGCATTAAAGGACATTGTTTGGACATGGCCAGAAAATAGTGTGTTTGAATCCTACGAATCTGATAGGAAATGTATTAAGCAATGAGGGTTATTTTTTCATTTGTTTGTAATTTTTAATTAGTTAGTACCCTAATTAGGGTTACACATGTTTTCTGTTTGTCTTGCCTACTAATTATTTTGGACCTTTTCTATTTGATTTGTACTTGATTGAGGTTTAATGTACAGCATGATCTGCACATAATAACATCTCAAATTGGAACTTTATAGCCTTCACCTTGTAAATAATTTAAATTTGGTATGTTTTTAGTTTTTACTTTCAATTTTTATCCTAAAGGAGGGTTTTTGAGAAAACGGGGTATTTGGGTAGTTGAGCGTACGTGCATATTTGCCAGGGCAAAATCTTGACAAGACGGATTTTTTAAATTCTTGTCCAGATTCTGCATGTGGGCTGATAACTATTCAAGTTGTATAGTAATTAGTAGCGGACCTCACCTCTAAGCTCGGGCGCTCTTATTGCATTGCGAACGGTCTACTAAACTGTACAATTGATCTTATTCAAGCTAATAAGTCTAGTAAACCGGTCCGCAAATAAAATTAAGGACAAGAAAGAAATTAGTGAAGGGCAAAGGAGAACCACTCGATGACGTGAAATTATAGTATCACCCCTCAACAAATAAACTATATAGCCACATAAAAGGAGTTGAAAGTTGGTCAAATCAGTAATTTTTCCATCATTTTTACCAAATTGGAAAATCCAACGTGTATAAATACCCTTTCAATAATTCAAAAACTGGTGAATTGAAAAAAAAATAGAAAAAAGTTATTCTTTTGCGCTTGAGCTTAATTGGATTTGGGATTGATTTGATCGTTGAAGCATTGTCGTTTGGACATTCCTCTTATGCTTTACACATTTAATCGTATTACAAACTGACCCTAAAGATCAAATGACGTACTTGCCCTTCATCCTATGTCTAACCATCTCAAATACATACATTTCATTTTCTTTTTTCTTTTCTCTATAACATGGCGCTCACTTTGTTTAGCAAATTTGAAATGTTTTGAGTTTATTAATATTTTTTTTAAAAGTGAAAGCGATGAAGTTCATTAATATTATTGGGCACGTGTGTGTCTGAAAAAGAAAGTTTTATTAATGGGCTCTTAGAGAAAATTATGAAACTAACATTTAGCCCACTAAGATTGGATAAATACAAGTCCAAATAACAAGAAAATTTTATTAATGGGCTCATAGAGAAAATTACGAAACTAACATTTAGCCCACTAAGATTGGATAATACAAGTCCAAATAACAAGCACTATTCTTGTAGGGCCATAATTGGCACTCTATATGGCCCAAAGCACTACTCTTGTAGGGCCATATATATTTTTTTTAAGTCGATTACAATCACGTTATAATGATAATTCAAAGTCCAAATAACAAGCATTGTTATTGTTGGATCATAATTTTCACTCTATATATTGAATCGGGCATCGTAAGCCCCAAAGTGCTCGTTGGCTGAGCTAAGAGGGCATTTCGGATATTCAGAAGAACCAACAACCTTAGAGCCGGGACGTATACATGAATTCCGAACTCTTTGTTTTCCAACGTGAATGTATTGCAATATTTTGAATTTTTTTTTTTCATATTTTGTGCAATTTACCCTACATATAACGTGTCTGTACCTCATACTTTTTGTTTAATTATTATTAAAATTTGATTACAATCACGTCATAGTATCAATTATTGACAATTGTATGGTTGATATACTAATTTCAATATCGATATCAAATATTCTATCTAATCAATAATGATGAACTTGGCCGCCACATAGGCGTCTTAGTTGCATGATCAGGCTCGAGTGCGATAACTCGAATAAAATAACCTTGAAATCTACACAACGGAGGTGTCGGGCTTCGTCCTGCTGTAAGAACTCCGTCAACCAAATTAACGATAAGGGTCGAAGGTCATAAGACAGAGATAAAAGATAGTAAATGAGGTGATTAGATACCTAGAATTTTCATAAATGAGGGGCTTTTATACTCCCCCTCTAATGTACAACATCCACTTGGGCCCTCTTAGGATTACGCCACATGTCGACCATCCACATTTTCCTGGGATTTTGTCATTCCTGAATTTTATTTGAAAAATTACAAATACCCCATTTGAATCGAAAATAATTATGTAGCTCTTAAACGAAGATGTAAAAAATACTACTTTACCCTTGTTGATTTTTTTCTAAGAAACATCTAGAAAAAATATAATTTTTTGAAAGTGGATAAAATAAGTAAACTATAGAGAATATTAATTTATACAAATATTTTAATATACTCTAAAAAATATATAAAATTATAACTTATAATCCAAATTAAATGAACACTTAACGAAATGGATTCATTATTAGACGAATGTTAAAATCAAGAAAATATTTATAATTTTTTAAATAATAAGAAGATACTTATAATTATGTGAAATATTTGAAAAGTGGTTGTAATATATATTTTGAATTAATAGTGATCTTAATACTTTTATAGCACGTTGGACCAAAATGCTCGAGAGCTGCAACGTATAATAATACCATTTCCGCTCAATTCTTTTTCTTGAATACGTAATTGTTGCTTCCATCGTTGCATGGAAAACTAAATCCATTCAATGTATATACTAATATAAAAAGAAATTATTTTTATTGATAAAGAGTGATAATTTATATCGTGAAATTAATTTTTTTTTATGCGCCAATAACACTCAAAGTTGTTTTATTTTCCATTTTTATTTTTTTTAATATAATATGTTGGTTTATATATATTTTTTTCTTATATATAATGTATTTTAAAATATAAAATATTATTTATTATATACACAAAAAAATTATATGCTATATGAACTAATATATATATATATATATATATGTATGGGTTTAATGCAATTTACCCCCTGTGATATTGCAAATGAGCAAATTACCCCCTCATGAAAAAATATCAATTTACCCTCTTGTATTTTTCAAAATGAAGCAATTTACCTCCCTGCCTAAGGAGGTAAATTGCTTCATTTTGAAAAACACAGGGAAGTAAATTGCTTCATTTTAAAAAAATACAAGGGGATAAATTGCTATTTATTTTTTCATAAGGGGGTAATTTGTACATTTGCAATGTCACAAGGGGTTGCTTGCATTTATATATATATATATATATATATATACACTTATCTATATTGTTCCCCTCACGCTAACACTTTGAATTTTCAGGTTTTGGTTTCTTTTCTTTCAAAGTTGTAGTCCACCTACATATATTATTCTATATTATCCATATCTCAATTAGTTTGTTAACTTTTTTTTTGGGTAATTATTTTAGATAGAGTTTAATCATTTAGAATTAGAGTGAAAACTTGATACCCGATTGCAATCGATCGATAAAAACTCGTTTAAATTTGATTTGTTAGCTTAAACAAAATTTTTGTTGGATAAACTTTCAAGCACGATTCGATCAGTGCAAAAATAATAAAATATATGTAAAAATATCAAATTACTCAAGTTCGATCAATTTATGTTTGATTCAATTAAAACTCGTTCGAGCAATAACCAAACCAAATTCAAACAAAATTTTTTTAAGCTCAATTGATATTAATTCAAACAAATTTGAATAGTGATATATTCGCCTCGACTCGAATCATCTACGCACTGCCCTATATAGATTGGTAGCCAAAGTTGATATTAATTAAAAGAATATTGTAGAAGTCATGCTACTAATAATAAAATTGTCGTATCAAAATACTAATAAAATATTATTTCGTTTGTATATTATGATATGCATATTCAGTATCTTTACAAATTCACTTATTTAGATAAGTATTATAATGTTTTTGTTTTCACTATCACACGCGCGGAGCCATGTCCAAATCAAAGAGTAATAAATAAATAAATGAGTAAAGAAAAAATAAATAAAAAAAAGACAAATATTGGTGTCAACATAAGTTGGATCAATTCTCAATTATTCTTGACCAAGACCAAAGGGGACAATGAAGTAATGCCTCATTAGTTTATATTAAATTACAGTTTAATTTAAGGGTAAATTTCAATGACTTCCCTGATATTTGATATGATTATAAATATTTTTTTATTTTTTTCAAAAATTGTAAATATTTTTCAAAAATTTGTAATTTTTAATCTAAGATCTGGAATTATCCATTTTGTCATTTGTTTAAAAAGAAAAATTGTAAAAAAATCAGTCTATGCAAATTATATTATTGCCCCTCTGTGTAAAGAATATAAGAAATCTCTCCGTACGCATTTTAAGTCAAGCGCATTTTAAGTCAAATCAATTTCTTCCATATCAATTATATTTTTTAAAGTTTAATGCAACTAACGACTTGATCGGTGTCCTGTTGTGCAAGGTATTGTCTGCTTTGGTTACATATGAACCTCACAATTTTGTCCTGAAAAGACACACCACTAGGAAGAGGAAGTTTTGGGGCTTATAAGTCACTCAAGCTTCTCGTCTGCAATCAATGTGGGACGCTTGCCTACATCATCAACCCCTCATATGAGGGGCTTGGGACGGGCACATGGCTTCGTTCCCACAGACGGCCCCAAATGATGCAGCTTGCGATTTGATCGGTGTCTCGTTGCGCGAGGTATTGTTCGGTTTGGCTACGTATGAATCTCACGGTTTTGTCCTAGAAAGACGCATTTTCAAGACAAATTCGTAAGACTCATATGTAGTCAAAACAGACAATACCTCGCGCAATAAAACATCGATGAAGTCGTAAACTACATCAAAATTGTATCAATAACATAGTAATACGACCCGGAAATACAATAAAAGATTCCTATGTAATGTATAAATTGACTCGAAATCAGGTTAAGGTAATTTTTTAGTTGGAAGCGATGAAATAAAGTGATTACAATCAATTCTGTCAATATTAACAGATAAAGATAAATGCAACATTCCTATCAACAATATCACATATACTAACATCGTGCTATTACAGCAATAAATAACCTACTATACAGTAGAAACAAACAGATCTACTATGCAATAAAAACAAATTATCCCACGCAGGGGATTCGAACGAAATTCAGGTTAAGGTAATAAAATTTTATATATGATTGTACCAAATTTGATGTGTGACGTTTGATTTTTGACGTTGGCAGGAAACGTCGTCGTCAGATTTCCTTTCTCTTGTAGCTTTTATGGAAAACTGTCGGATGTTGCAACAATGGTACGGCGAAGTCTCCCTCAAATTGTTCTCTCTTTTCTTTTCTTTTTTTTTTTTCTTTTTCCTAAGAGAAAATAATATAGAAAGACTTGAATTTGGATTAGCAAAGTGTGAAATTGAAAAAATATTCAACATTTTTAATCGTTCATGTATAGACCACTGATGTGGCAGCTCAAGTGGGCAAATTTGGTGTACATTCACAACAAGAAATATAATATTTAATTATAATTAAATTTTATAATTAATAATAAATAATTATTAATTATGATCACGCAATAATTATTGATCGTGATTGTTACGAGAATGGCTAAAACAATTGTCATAACTAAAAGTCACGACAATATTTTTACCATGACTCTTAGTTGTAGCGAAAAAAAAAATCATGGTGGAAAAGCTAATATTATGCATTAATTTTATTTAATCATAATTAATAATAATTATTCACCATAATTTTTAGCCATGACTCATAAAATCGTAGCCAATAGTAATTTTGTTTTAGTGATCTTATTATAAAGCAAATCTAATAATAATAATAATAATAATAATAATAATAATAATAATAATAATAATAATAATAATAATATGCCTTTTTCTCTAATGATGTGTACTAATAACGGCATCGTATGGTGACATAATTTGCCCTTCTTTTTTCTAGTCAATAACTGACTTCTGTCTAATTGAGTGAGCTCCATTAATAAAAAATAAATAAAAATTAGGTAAGATATAGCTAGTTCTACTGAAATTTGGCATAATTACAAACCTGAAGTTTGTAACCATATAACAAATAATTCATTTCTATCATTTTTAGGCGTGAACTGACCAAAATACTTTTATGCACTGAATTATTATTTATTTATTTTTTAAAATTTTTTTGGACTACAATGTGCAGGGAGATGTTTTTTAAGTTTTTTATACAGAGGATCAATAATGCAATTTGCTTCGGTTGATTTTTCTACAATTTTAATAATAAATTCAATGGCAAAATGGTCAATTTCAAGCCTTCGGTTAAAAATTACAAACTTCAGGGGAGGTATTGTAATTTTTCACAACAAGGGGATATTTATAATTTTTCACAACGAGAGAGTATTTGTAATTATGTCAAACTTTAGGAGAGGTGGTCGTACTTTACCCTAAAAATTAAAACGAAAGATCGTCATTTTTGTTAGGGGAAGGACATTACGTTAACTCTCAGAATTACTTAAATAGATTTATATTTTCAAAAGAGTGAAAATAATATATTTTTGATAGATTTAGGAAGCTGATTATCTTCGATTTTCGAGAGATGAATCTGAGAGAACTTAGAATCTGAAATAATAATAATAATAATAATCTTATTTTTTAATATGAAAAATAAGAAAAAAGAAATTTAGCATGTGTTTTTGCTCATAATATATGATGGATACGAAAATATAGCTTGTCGGAAAATTCTCGTGTAGATCACGTATTGATTGACCAAATCGAATTAATTATATATGTTCTTGATTGATTATTTTCCTGATTTGCATACTAATTTTACGTGAAAAATATATTATACTTATCATATAATTGGTACAGACCCGATGTGGCCAGAATTTCACATAAATTGTCCACAATACTTGGTCCAATTCGAAATAGGATTTAATTTTTAGTATACTGATGGAAGCAATAATGATCAAATTGAATAAATACTACCACTCACAACCTTCGACAATAAAAACACTTCGTGACGAATAAGAAATAATCATAATGAACTTAACATGACATAATATTTTATTTAATTCCAACAAAAAAAAAAGACAGACAATTTTTCAAATAATGACCATTGACTTAAACAATTTGTTCGATATTCGGAGAACATTCCTACAGAACATTTCATTACGATCCTAGAAAACAACACCAATAAGGAATTACTTAGCTATTAAGGCTCCTACACAAACAATATATATATATATATGTATAGTCTTATGAGGACATTAATTTCCATTCCTAGTCAAAATCCAACTTAGTAAAATAATCACATACATCCAACCATTGGAGTTATTACAAGAAGATAAACATGCGACCCCAGAGGGTTGGATTGGATTTTTTTACTATAAATATTATTTTATCTTCTATTTTATTTGATTTATGCATTTTATGTGCATAAAAGAAGTTTTTAAATAAAATGTATGAAATTATTTTTATATACGCGACTTGTTTATATTGAATGAAATAAAGAATTTGGAATAAAAAATTTAATCCAATGTCACCAAGTAATTATTACAATACTAAGAACTACTTCATTTTAACAAAAAGGGAAGATCTTGAAAGCATATAAGGAATTATTGCAACAAAACAAATGAATTATTTCTTACATTATACTGATCTGCTTAAAAATTATGGTACGTAAACCAATAATATCAACTACGGTTGAACAAAATCGTTATAAAAATATAAGATTTGACCAGAAAATTTGTCATGGTTTTAATGATAGGTAAAGTATTTGCTATGGTGTTTAGCTGCAGTTGGCCGCGCAAGTAGAAACAATGGATAAATAGTCGTTGTTAAGACGTAGTTAATTAATATTTGCCACTCTTTTTCACTCTTAAGGGAAGATAGCATTTTTTGTCTCATAAGTTAGGCATGTTTCACTTCGTTACGGGATTAACACTTTTAGTCCCGTAACTTAAAAAAATTTGTACTTTTGGTCCTTATCCACCTTTCAATTTGTTATTTTAACAATGTAGATCACGTGCCTGCACATGGTAGTTAAGCATTTTTTACTGGAGGGAAATTTGGCTCGTTCTCCAGCTTGGCAGCACTTGCGTGTGGGGGGGTACTGGAGGGGTGGGGTGGGGGGGGGGGAGGGATATAACTACATTCGAGGGGAAAAAAATAAATCTTCATGAAAATTAGGGTAAGGAAAGGAGAATTTCTCTCTTCTCTCACAAAAATTGACTCTAAACCTCTCCATAGATTCAATTTTATGTGAGAGAAGAGAGAAATTCCCATTTTCATTGCTCTAATTTCCACAAAGATTTGTTTGATCCCTCAAAGGTGGTAATATTTCCCCCTCAAAGTGTTGCCAATCTGGAGAACGCATCAATCTTCCCTCCAACAAAAATACTCGGCAGTCACTGCTTAGCACGTGGCCTTTGCCGTTAATAAAACAAATAAAAAGTGGATGAGGACCAAAAGTACGAATTTTTTTAAGTTATGAGACTAAATATAAAAGTATGTATCGAATATTACCAAAATTGAAAAACCCTAACTCACGGAACCAAAATATTATTTCTACTATACTCACTTTTAACCATGTTACCAAGAGTAATATTTCTTTTAGAGAATTTTAGCCACATCCCTAGTTGAAAGACGTAGCAGAATCAATCGACACGAAAATTCAGCAACGACTTTCGTCCAATTAGAACTCAATTTCGTGCCAGTTTCTTCCCTTATTAAAAACATAGACTTAGACTTGACTTCAACAATATATACATACATGTTTTCCCTCCTCCATCTCTCTCTCTCTCTCTCTCTCTATATATATATATATGTCTTATTTTCTACAGAAAATTCAGACATTTCTTCAGTTGTATGTGTCCTAACAATAAGCTTATCTGCAGCAACAGTTCAAATGGACAGCAGACATTTGGGTGGTTTGAGTAATCTTACTATTGACCTAAACACTAACCCCATGCACGTTATAAACCCTAGTCATCAAACTCAGGTACGTCAAATTCTAATGTATTTTTGTAATTATATTGTTAATTTACGATCAGATTCTTAGGTTTTATTTTGAAATGTAATTATATATGTTCTCTTTTTCGTTTATTTGATGTAGATTTGCTTTTAAAGGGAAATTTAAATTTTTCATTCCGTAATTTAGGGCTGATATATTTTCATGGTCTCATTGTTTACGGAATTTTCGCTCGAAAAAAGTATCATAAAGTCATAGTTTCAATCTTCATGCTAACTTGAGTTACGGAATTGATGTTGTTATCTTTTCAAAATGGAGAGAATCGACCAGGTGACGTGCACGTAGTTTTTTCCTTCATTTTGTTAATGAATGTTGGTAGGAGAACTAAAAATGAGAATGTTTAACGTTATGGGACTATTTTCGAAAATCCCGTAAGAAACGGAACTAAAAGGGGTTAATTGTAATTTTCGTCCTGTAATTATAGGTATTTGGCGTTTTGCTCCTTTAAGTTTCTAGGGTAGCAAAATAGTCCTTAACTTTTAAATTTTTGCGATTTTCGTTCTTTGGTCGCCAGAATTTTTAAAACTCGACGGAATAATGACACGTGATTCACACATGAGGCTTTTAAACTCACCAGAAGAAGGGGCAATGCCTGAATGTGGTATCACTCAAGAAGACAATCAACCTCATCGAGTGCCATTATTCCGGCAAGTTTTTAAAAAATTCGCCGACCAAAGGACGAAAATCACAAAAATTGAAAAGTTAAAGGACTATTTTGCTACCTTAGAAACTTAAAGGACCAAAACGCCAAATACCTATAATTACAGGATGAAAATTGCAATATTAACTAAAAAGTTAAAGGACTATTTTGCTACCTTAGAAACTTTAAGGACCAAAACGCCAAATACCTATAATTACAGGATGAAAATTACAATTAATCCAACTAAAAGTATACAAAATCTAAGTTATAAGACGAAAAACGAAATTTCGCCGCTTTATAAACATATAAAGTTTCTTACAAAAATGACATTCATTATCAATATTGAACCGGACGTCTACACCTACTATCAAAAGTTATATATAACCGTTAACAATAATACAATTTTAAATTATATAATTGTGCAAGTTGACACTTGTCGTTGTCACAAAAGCTGCCGTAAACAGTAATAATACAACTTAAAATTTCGTGACAAGATCATAATTATTGCCCCATGAACGAACAATTATTAATTCAATGTAAATTCCAAGATTGGTAGAGCATTGTAATAACTATGTATGTGCATGCAGGGTGATGATGAGATGATGGAGGAGTTGAATCGAATGAAGTCTGAGAACAAGAAGTTGAATGATATTCTGACAATCCTCACCAGAAATTACAATGATTTGATGAAAACAAGGAAGAGGAAAGCTGTCGACACTCATGAAACCTCAGCTGCTCTGCCAGATATGATCAAATCAAATGTTTCAAGAGTTTATGTGCGTATTGATCCATCCCACGACACTAACCTAGTAAGTTTTAATTAATTAACTCAATAATATTAAGGGTAAATTATAATTATTTTCCTTGAAGTTTGACGTAATTACAAATACCCCATCGTTGTTTGAAAATTTACAAATACCCCTTAAGGTTTGTAATTGTCTAACAAATAACTGATTTCCATTCATTTTTATGGATGAACTGACCAAAATACTCTTATGCACTGAATTATTTTTTATTTAATTCTTAAAATTTTTTTAGACTACAATGCGCAGGGAGAGGTTTCTTAAGTTTTTTGCACAGAGTAGCAATAATGCAAGTTGCCTCGGCTGATTTTTCTACAATTTTAATAAAAACATTCAAGGGCAAAATGGTCAATTTAAGGCCTTTGGTTAAAAATTACAAGTCTCTAAAGGTATTTGTAAATATACCAAACCTCAGGGGAGGTGGCTGTAATTTACCCTAATATTAATTAATTTTACTTTTTTTCTTTAATTTCTTGATGGAGCAATGAGATGATCAGTTACACTATTTAAAATAAAAATATCAAGAATTGATTCAATACGTTAATAATTTTGTATTAAATAAAAAGTCGAAAGACAATAAATAGAAACTATTATAAAAAATTAACGAACACTTATGCATAGGGGGTGTTTGTAAGTGTTTAAAATAAGCATTTATCCGGTTATTGATAAAAATAACATGCAAAGAGTGTTTTTGTCTTACAATTTTTGTTTTTAACTACTTAAATTAAAGTTGTTTAAGTCAAAAGCTATAACCAGTTCCCTACCAACTTGTGTATTTTTTTCGAAAACTCCAACTTCCAACTTTTTTTTTTTTACTTTTAACTTTAATTTTTAAACACTCTCAATTTTTACTACTGTTTAACTTACTATTGCAGGTGGTGAAGGACGGATACCAATGGAGAAAGTACGGACAAAAGGTGACGAGGGATAATCCGTCTCCAAGAGCTTATTATAAGTGCTCCTTCGCCCCAGCTTGCCCTGCCAAGAAGAAGGTGCAAAGAAGCCTCAACGATCCATCGCTTTTAGTTGCCACATACGAAGGCCACCACCACCACCGGCCGTCTCAAGCGACCGTATCACCAGCAACAGGAGGAGTAGCAGGAACAACCACGGCCGCCTCGATTTCAGGTGAATGCTCAGGCTCTACAGAGAGTCTTGATTTCTCAGATCCCTTAACATGCAGACAAATTCAGCAGTTTTTGGTAGAAAAAATGGCTTCATCATTGACGAGGAATCCGGCCTTCACGGCTGCACTGGCTGCAGCCATAACAGGCAGACTACTTGATGAGGTTATATCAGAGCAAAATCAGGATCTTGTCTCAAATTCAAGGGGGTTTTCTGCGTAGATTCATGCATCAAAACATTTTACCTTTTTTTTTTTTGTGTAAGTATTTTATATAAATAATATATTTATATTAAATAGAACATAAAACATAAGAAGATTAAGAGGATTACAAACTTCCCTTTGATTTAAACCAACACACAACTTTGCTACATTTCTTGGCTTACTGCCTTCAGACAAACCATGTCATGCAAGAGAGATGAGGGACAGAGGTTTGAGATGATGATGTAAAGAGATCCCAGAAAGAAATACATGGAAAGTGAAGAAAGTTAAGAAGTCAAGTTGCATTCTTATATACACACACCTAGGTAGCTGTAAGTTCGGACATCGATGTCTGAAGAAACAATGAACCAGCAACATTCACGCTTATCGAAAGCATCTCAACATAGCTCAGTGTCGAACTTGAGAGATATCCCCATGCTGAATAGCTCCTGACACAGTAACTTAGCCCCATAAGGCACGTTCACCCTCACCACGTCTTCCACAGACTCACAGAAACGGCAATAAGGCCCACGTATCTTCCGACCACCAAACACCGGGCGCTGGATTACATTAGCCATGTTATTGCATTTCCTGCATATATGCATTTGGGATGAATCACTAAGGGTGAAGAGCCGCTCGTGTAGGTTGGCTGCTGCACCGTGGGCTATGAGGCAATCTCGCTCCATCTCACCGAACTTGATTCCACCAAACCGTTTCCTGTCGGCCACAGGCTGGCGAGTAAGGGGGTGAACTGGCCCGGTATTCCTGAATTTCACTTTGTCTTCGGCCATATGTGTGAGCCGCTGGTAGAATGTCGGTCCCATAAAGATAAGGGACTGGACCTTTTCACCAGTCCGCCCATCATAAACTCTCTCATCCCCCCATCTCGAAAAGCCAAGCCTGATAAGAAGCAGTCGTATTATTTTAGAATATACTAGGAGACCTTTTTATTACCAAATGTGCAATGTGATGAGTGTCAGAAAGATTAAAATATCAGATAACGATATAAACAACCTCCAATGCGTGGGCAGATTATAAGAAGAATTCTGGAAATGTGCATTATGTTTTCTTCTGGCAAAATAACACTAAGATACGAGTGCTGGAATGGTGGGAGTGGGGGGTAAGTGTAATTTTCAAATGCAAAGTATTTTTTAATGCGCAACAATCTCAGGTATGTCAGTGTAGTTTTTCCCTTAAAATGTTAAGGGTGTCTTCCATAGGAATATATGTACCTGTGCAGTTGCGCTGTTATATCTTCAACTGATGGGGTGGAAAACGGGGTGGCATATTTTAGACCACCCCCCAGCGCAATCCCTTTGGCCAACGCAGCCTCCAACAGCTGCCCGGGCGTTTGCCTAGACGGAAACGCATGAGGGTTTATCACAATGTCAGGAACTATTCCTTGTTTAGTGAAAGGGAAGTTTTCCTGGGACTCCAGAAACCCCAGCACACCCTTCTGCCCGTGCATGCTAGAAAACTTGTCACCAAGACATGGAGAACGAACCTGAACAGCCATGTATGCAACCGTTACAACCAAAATGAGAACAAGTCAAGTTTGAATGATAAAAGCAGACCCAATAAAAGACACGGGAAATCAAGCACTCAGAAAAGAAAAAATAAAAGGAGAAGAAATTGGTAGGTAGCTCTGTATGCAACAGATTTAGGTGGTTTTATATCACAAGTGAAATAGCAGTTAATCTTAACCCAAGCATAAATGAACAAATTCAGCTTCCATCAGAGAGGAGTAAACAGAGGACAACACATAAGACTTTCAATGTCGAAAAAAGACGCAATCTGCCATAAATTTATCGTACTACTGCTTGCTGTCTCAGCCTGCTTTGGCCTATGTGTCTCCTGCATAAAGATTTCCAATTTACGGCCTCAAATAGGGAGTTTCAGCATTTGAATCTGTGGGGTCATAGAAGAAATAGAAGTTAATCTACTAACTTAAGGCCAAAACATAGGGTATAACCTCTTGCAATCTATACTTTCTGTGGATCCCACGTGAATTAGTTACTTCCCATGTAAACCACTCCAATCATTTACCAATAGCTAATGCATAGTTCTAGATATCTAACAGTTTTATGGGTCCTGATGAATCAGAGATAAGAATAAACCTAGTGCAGGTGTGTATCTCATGGTGAGGGAGTTGAGGGAAAATGAAACTAAGGAATTTGTGCAGAAACATAATCATAAAAAAAGTACACAACCAAAATGGCTCTGTTGAAAAGCAAAAGAATCATGATGACAGCAAGCAAATGAAAGTTATGAAACTCGAAAATAATCATTAATACAGATGAAGATCAAACTTTAAAATATAGAAATTTACCTGTCTCAATGATACGACAGCAAAGTTCTTCCCCTCATCATTAGCGGAAAGCACAACCTTCTGAACCATGCCCTTCTCAGTGTGCTTGAGCTTGATGCTATGATCGACCCCAGTTGCAGCATGCTTTCCAATGACTATGTCACCAGTTTGGAGATTCGCACCAATGTATGGAAAGCCATCATCATCAAGGCTATCAACACGCCCAATCTTGCTTTGCATCTTTCCAAAGCTAACCAAGTCATCAGTCTTTTGCTTTTTCCCGGCTGCTTCTGAATTTTCAACCTCAGCCTTGTAACTCCTGACATGTTCAGTGCGAAACATACCACGCTCCAAGGAAGCACGATTCATAACCAAGGAGTCTTCTTGGTTGTAGCCGAGATGGACATTGACAGCCACGATAGCACACTGGCCATTGAAGAACTCAGGTCGTGGCAGCATGCCCTTGTGGTGATCATATTTTGATCTCCCAAGGCAATCTGAAAGAATGGTTCTAAAAAGTGGCCTCTGGGGGTAATACAATTGATGAGAGTTTGTATCTACTCTAATGCTTGAATTTGTGGTTGAGAACCCAATAGCTTGCTGAGAGTGCTTCTCAGACTGATACAGAACTCTCCTTGCATGATCATGATTTGCAAAGGGGATGATTCCACAACTTAGTCCTAATAAAAAAGAACTATCAAGTTCACAGTGTGTGTATTTGATTGGTGGATTCTCTAATTCGGCTGTGAAAAGGTATCTTACTCCCCATGCAGTTTGGCAATCTTCTTCCTCTTCAGGACCTATGAACTCTATTATGCTACTATCCAGAAGTGACTGAAATGAGAAATCTCCTTTCAAATCTTTGATTTTCTTCAAATTTTGAACAATTAAGAGAGGACGGAGTATCCTTCCAGCATCAGCGAAAATACGAACTTCTCCATGATGCTTGTCTCTTTTAATTTCGATCTGTAAGAGGATAAGATTTCAGTACACAACAGAAATACATGCACTAGATGTGTAGATGCTATGTGACATGAGAGTCCAAGCTAATCTGCTACAGGAAGAAAATGTCATGTTGAGACCCAAAATGACTTGTCTTCTACCAAATTAAAGCCTTAAAAGAATGCCTCAACATGCAGCAATGCAACCAAAAAAATTATCTCCACATTCTTTTAACTTTATCTTTTGGCATGGGTTGGAGAGTGAGGTTCAGATAATAAAAGAGCAGAACATCTCATAATAAAGCTAGGCCATGTGCAAATACTCCAATCAAAATGCGAAGCTCGGGTTACATGAAAGTGTACCACAAGATTTGGCAAGACGAGCAATGGAAAGTCGTGAACAGGAAAATATAGATTTGCCACTGCCCATTTTTTTCAATTATAAATTTGGTGAAGAAAATGTGAATGATATATTGCAAACAAATTTGGAGATCAGAAGCCAAAGAAAGTGAGTGCAGACTTATTTTGCCATTCTGGCAATAAAAAACCTACTACCATTTCAGAATATATTTTTTTGAACTCAAGGTATACCATCTTGCCCCTAGTGCTACCAGAG
This sequence comes from Sesamum alatum, assembly GCA_034509735.1. NCBI lineage: Eukaryota > Viridiplantae > Streptophyta > Magnoliopsida > Lamiales > Pedaliaceae > Sesamum > Sesamum alatum. Next base: position 1,545,660 of record JACGWO010000007.1, read on the forward strand.
AATTAAATGAGTCCCAGACTACCTGATGTGGCACTTCGGTCTTGCGGCGTTTACGTCTAAGCCTTGCAACAAATGATGAGGAATCTTTACAGATTCCAACCCAATCTCCATCAAGAAAAATTTTATGCTTTCCGTTGAGCAGAGTTGAAGCATCATCCACCAACATTTCCATTCCACACTCATAAAATTTTTGAAGAAGAGATTCCCGATTCAAAATATTAGTACTAACAAGACCCATGCTGGCCAGATTCTTAACCAGTCCACAATTTTCTCCGTCAGGCGTCGAGAGGAAGCAAATCTTACCCCAATGAGATGGGTGTCTGCAACATTAATATTAACAATCATAAGATAACTCATTCTAGTTATGCCAAATTCATATACTAGTTAACTTCAATGACATTGTAAGAAAAGACTCAGCAAAGCTGTTAGAGTTGGCCTTTTTTTTCCCTTTTGATGTTTTTGTTGGAGTTCGCTTGTTTCAGCCTAAGAGAGAAAACATGTGGAATGAATCAGCCCACTCTATGACCAGAAGAAAAAGTTTCAAAATCATGAAAAATATAAACCAAGTAGTTTCCCTTGCCACTGAAAGATTATTCAAAGAAAGTACTACATAAAAACATGATCACAAGTTCAAATTCATATTCCTTCAGAGTACTGATCCTGGTCCTTGTTCCTGATGAACTTGCAGACAAGCACTATCAATGTTACACATTAGATGAAACAAATCTGATTGTGTCAATCTTCAAAACAGACTCATTAACAAGATTTAGTTACCGAAGATGCAAAAGAAAGTCCCCTGAGGTGCTAAGCAGGTCACCACCAAATGAAACAATGCAAAACAAAGGGTGAAATACCACAGATTGTGGTAATCCAAAAAAATTCCAGTATTATGTAATAAATAGAATGACAGCTCCTCTAGGCAAATGGAATATATAGTCTGCTGAAGAATGCAAGCCAAAAGTATGTCGCAGATTAAATATAACTAGTTAGCAAAATCATATGCTGAAACCAGATTAACTTACGGAACTTACGGGTATCTAGCATCACCAACCCTGCCCGTGTATGAGACTTGCTGGCGAGTTTTCCTCATATCAGCTGTTGCCTGCAGTGGATTAGTCCGCCTAATAGTAGCCACTATACCAGAAATTCTTTCCATCCTCTTGAAAGGGTGCGACCAAGCCCCAGTTGAGAAAGCTCTTGAAAGACCATTTGTGATGATTGAGGCATCCAAGTAATGGTCAATAGACTGCACCTCTCGATCTTTATAAAGGTCCCTCTGTACAGCTTTAACCATTCGCCTCTCTGCATGTTTGATATGAACTCTTAGCTCGCGCTCAAGTAGCTCACCGGCCAACTCCAACCTCTTGTTCCTAAGATCATCCCTGTTATCAACTTTGCGACCTCCTCTATAAGCTTCCAAGAGACATTTGACCATATAAGCAAGAAAACAAGCCTTTTGCTCGGGGCTTTTGAGATGGGGAAAGAGGTAGTTCGTGATACATTCTTCCACCGACTCTGTAGGTGGGAATCTACAACCCTGCATGAGTTCCTTGATATATTTTTGCGCATTTCCTCCCTTACGGAAACCCTCATACTTCCTATCAGCATCATAAATTGATGCCACAAGTATGTTAGAGATGGCCGAATCTTCTACATCAAGATCAATCATCTTTACCACCTCTCTGTCATTTGGAACACCCAAAGCAAAGAATAAAAGCCAAATAGGAACTTCCGTAACGTAAAAATAGACAGTGAGGATCTTTTCTCCTGCTGTTATGTTTTCCACTTTTGGAACTAACTTTACGAAAATTCTTTTTCGTCTAGAAACTGGCCGATATGAAATGGTCCAAGTAGGATGTTTGGCCACCCACAGTCTCTTAAGGCATATTTGCTCCTGTGCAATGAATGTCTGCAGCAAATTTTGAAGGTAATGAATCAATCATTTGAAATAACTGCCTTGTAAGCAAAATCCAACTGAAATTAGGGAAACCACTTATATTGTTTACAAAATGAAAAGCCAAGCCTACTCTCTCCACAATAGAATCGGTGAATTCAGGTAAAACATAGCATTCTTCACTAGATTCTGCAAGCGACTTATCAGCTTGAACAAACAATGGACCGCCTAAAACGTCTTCAGTACTAGGAAACTCCAAGTTTTGAAATGAATAAAAGAAGAATTATGCCATTACTTGCAAAATGAAGTTGAAATAACATGGTAAGGCAATATGAAAAAACTTATCAGTTTCAATCTTCAATCGTATTCTATTATCACAAAGAAAATAACTGAGAAAACCTTGGCACTTAATTCTCACCTTCTCAGCCCCCTTAATCACAAAATATCCTCCTTGTTCGAATTCACAATCCCTTTCTTCAATTTCACTCATCCAACACAAATCCGAGTTCACCATAACTGGGAGTCTCCCGAAGTTAACATCAGTGTGATACTCATTCAGTAATGTCTTCTCAACAAATTTTTCTACACCAGTTTTGAACTTGTCACTTCTGGAGAGACTTTCGGTGAACACCTGAAAAGTTTGCAATGATCATAAATGTTCAGGAAACCAAAAACCAAAACGAAAAACAAATATTGGGGTGGTGGGTGTAGTAAGCCATATGCCTGTATCATCACCATTTATAAAAAGAGTTTTGTAGCTTTATATGTTGGTATCATCACATCAAGATGCATACAGCAAAAAACAATCAGGAGGCCGTAAGGTAAATCACATTGCCACGAACATCCACAACAATGAGAGATTACAATAAAGCGGCAAGATATAGACCATTTATGACCTGAAGATGAGTCTCAACTTTGATCCTGGATGAATAAGTCATGTTCTGAAGACGAGCATGACGGGGTAAAAGATTCAGATACTCCTTAGCACCGTCAACAGATGAAAACTTTTCACCAGTCCAGAATTTTGGTTTCTCGAGGGTGACCTTCCCAAACTTGAGAGATGCACGCCTCCAATCACCATCCCCCTTCTTTGATGGATCATATCCAGGCTCGATTACGATCTCCCCAATAGAATCGAACACGTTTTGAATTCCGTTTCTAACGAAATCATTGTATGAATTAATTTGATGACTAATTAATCCATATTGGTCAAAAAACGCAGTTGCGGCTTTCTTGCAGAAACTCTTTAGAAAACCTTCGTCCAAATCTTGGAGGGAGCTGTCAAGCTCATCATCCGAATCAGAATAATCAAAGTCCATGTCATCGTCAATATCCATTCTGAAGGAACCATTAGAAAATTTGTCGTTAAAGCTACTAGGTCCAGCTTCTTCAAGAAAATCCCGAGCACCCATCTGCAAAAGGCAGATGAAATTAAACAAATATTACTGGGCCAATGCAATATGAGTTTTGTCTTTCAAAAGCCACATAGGAATCACACTGATCCAATCATGACTAATTTTCTACCATGCAAATCAAAGATCTTAATGAAAGGTACTAATGAATAAACTCTTGTCATAGAAACATATAAAAAACAAGATAAAAGAAGAATTAATTGTGAGATACGTCTATGACAGTGAAACCTTTTTGTCCGAATAGGGTGTGAAACAGGAAACTTCTGCACTTTCCAGCATGGAAGCAAATATCAAACTCAAAAGTAAGACAGATCATCACCAACACACCCAAAAAAAAATGAAAATCAGAAAATAAGGCTTTCAACCCCGAGCCAGAGAAGAAACAAGGGAAGGGAGAAAAGTCTTAGGACTTCTGCTACAATAATGAAAATGCAGGCTTAGGGTTTTCTTCTCCACCGTTTCTATAGGCACTGAATCAAAAGTACAAAAGTTATAGCTCGAACAAAATCCTCCACGAACAAATGGATCAGAGAAATACCCAATAGCACAAATTGCATGTTCAAAAGTTCGAAATTTTCCTTCATCAAAAGAGAAAGTGACTTCTTTGCCAGAACAAGGGATTTTCCACCTTTATCCTTTCAACCCACTTCAAAACCCTCACTAAAACCCAGAAACAACAAGTTTCCAAGAATTATTCAAAACCCCAAAAAACAAAAGAGAAATTCACTGACATAACACCATCCACATGCAATGCACTAGAAGAACACCCTCCAGCTTAAAACAAACTACTTGTTTTCATCTCTCAACACCCAAAAGGGGTTCCTAGAGATCACCCCTTAGTTCTTGTTTCCAGGACCAAAAAGACAAAAAAAACAAAAAAGAAAAGAAAATTAAAGTAAACATTATGACATGCATTTTCATTCTGTACATGAATCTTTCCAACAAAATATAAAAGAAAATCAAACATCACAAACACCCCTCAATTTTGCTTCAAGTCAAAATACATAGTTCGAAATAATATAAACCCCTCAACAAGGAAAAACACAAAAAAATTTAAAGATCATCAAAAAAATTCGTGGACAGATGAACTTACTTCGATTCTGGCTTCTCTGAGTCAATTAATCAAACACCTTGTGGGTTTCAACACTGCATAAGTGTACTCTCTTCACCCCTTTTTCTTGGCACTCCACGCACAGTCACACTCCCAACACACACACACTGAGCGAAGCACTAAACAATAACCAAAAAAGTAAGAAGGCCGAGGCATTGGGTAAAAACAACAGCAGAATCTTTGAACTTCTCTACAGAGGGCCTGATTCAATGCTGGTGGGCTTGGGCCGTCACCAGCCCATTCTCCACCTACTACACTACTTATTTCAAATGGTGAATTACAATGATCTCCCCTAAAGTTTGGTATAATTATAAATATCCCATCATTATTTTGAAAATTACAAATATCCTATTGAGGTTTGTAACTTTTAACCAAGGGCCTGAAATGGTCCACCTTTGACCTTAATTTTTTTTTTCAAAAAAATTATAGAATAATTGGCCGATGAAAATTATTATTATTGTTCATCTGTATAAAAAAACGTAAGAAACCTCTCCCTGCACATTTTTGTCCAAAAAGAATTAGAAACTTTTAATAAATAATTCAATTTGTATAAGGCATTTTTTTTAAGTCACCCATAAAAATTGATGGAAATGGGTTATTTGTAAGACGGTGACAAATCTCGGAGGGGCATTTATAATTTTTAAAATAATAGGGGGATATTCATAATTATATCAAATCTCAAGAGAGATCATTGTAATTCCCCCTATTTCAATGAGATCTTATCTATTGATTTTTAAAAATTGCGTGGAAATTATTTATTTATCATAAAAAAGATAAATCATTTCCACAATATTTTTAATATTCATCTTTTTTTAATTTTTGTTCCAATGTCAAGGATGATTAATTTTATTTTTCTTTTGAATTGGAAGCAATAAACTTTATTAATTGAAGTAAAAAAATTTACAATCAGTCAAGTCGAATATCAACGTCGAACAAAGATAATTAAAACACTAATTATTACAATAACAAATGATACATACTATACAGTAGCAACAATATAATCTCACATAGAAGTTCGAACCCATGACCTCTAGATAAAAACTGATACATCGTCTAATTCGATGTTACTATTGTAACATAGTTATTATGATGATTAAATATTAGTGATACAATTTAATCACATCCTACATTTTATCTATCATTAATCTATTACGACTTAATCCCATCCCTCAAAGTAAACGAAGTCTTAATGTTAGTGGTGTCAAATCAAGCACATCTTTTATTTAAACTAGTAATTATGGCACACCCTATTTGTGCGCAATTTGTATCATACTATTTAAAATAAAATATTTATTATTTTATAAAATCTATACGTAATAATAAGCTAATATAAAATCATAAGAAAATGGTGACGAAAAAAAGGTGAATGAAAATTAAAAAAAAAAACTATTAAAACATGATGGAAGGGTGGGAGGTTAGACGAGAAAATAAAATAAATTAATTAAATATAAAAAATAGCTAAAAAATGTATGCTCCTTTGAATGCACGATTGACCCCTTCAATCCCTTGATAGAGCTTCACTCGTTTCTTTTTGAAGCTTTGTGGGAGACCTCCATAAATTACTTTTCCTCGTTGAATTACTTTTATCTTCTTTGACCGAATATTTTGGGACAATCATATGTATATATATACATATATTTTTTTTAAAAAAAATATTTCTGATAATGAAGCATAAATGAATTTGAATAAAAAAAAATAATCAAAGCAAATTCAGTGGCCGAATTTAGTGCTTTCTTTCTTGCCTCGACCAATTTGGTATTTTCTGGTCGATGCTTCTCTCGACCATATTTGAAGCCTCGAACAAATTTTGTATTTTTTTCTGGTCGAGGCCAGACTTGCCAAATTTTTCACCCCTTATTTGATTTTTTTTTTTTTAGGTTCGTATTTTTTACTAATTTAGAGGATGGTTTAGGGAATGAAACCCTAGAACTCCCTAAGAAATTGTCTGGGAGACATTTGACTCTTTAAAAATTTTTGTCGAGTTTGATTCTTCTGTGGAAGGGCTTTTTTTTTCTTTTTTGTTTTTTTTGATGTGTGTGTTTTCTTTAACTTTGGGGTGTTACGATATTATATTACCTTAAGGAAATCATTTTTCTTGCACTTGTTGTGACTTTGGAGTGTTGCGTATCACACACCAAGGAAGTCATGTTAACTTTGTTCTGACTTCAGAGTGTTGCATATGACACTTCAAGGAAGTCATCTTCCTTTTATTTTCTTGACTTTGGGGTGTCGCATTATGACCATGGATTAAAGGTTTATTTTCAACACATGTTTCGAGTTAATAATTGTTAGAAACTTTTCGAAAACGCTACAGACAAATTGTAAAATTAAAGAAACATACATAATAGTCATAGAAAAACTTAAAAGTATTATCTTTCTTTTTTTTTTTTTTTTTAATTCAAGCATATCTAGTTTGATTTTGTATCATTTAGCTAATTAAAATTATTTTTATGTACTATAATTATATATTTAGAGTTATTATTTGATGTAGTCGCTATTTAAACTAAATAACAATATAATATTTATTTTTAGCTCTGTGCTATAAAATATCTATGTTACATTGATATTTATACATATAACATTACTAATTTAGGGTAATATTAAATCTGCTATTAGTAAATGAAATACTTACGCATAACACAAGAATTTATATATTTGTAACTAAAAGTACGAAATAAATAATTTGTTGAAAAATTTGGAAAAACAAAAAGTTTCTTAGGAAACTCAAAATTTCAAAGGAAGTTAAAAAAAAATGAAGTGTTTCGAAAGAAAACTGGATAATTTTGAAACTACTATATTTTAATGTTTCCATAACATTGAAAATGGAAACGTTTCCATAGTCTCGATGGAAACATATGAAAATTTTAAACCATGATTATGACACCCGAAGAAGCCACTTTGACTTTGGAGTGTTGAGTATGCCATCTCAAGAAAGTTATTATTCTTCTATTTTTTTTGGCTTCGGGGTATCGCATTATGACTTCAAGGAAGCCACATTGACTTCAGGGTGTTGTGTATGCCATTTTCTTTTGTTTTTCTTGGCTTTGGGTGTTGTGTATGACACCTCAAGGAAGTCATTTTGATTTTGGGGTGTTGCGTATGCCACCCAGAAGCCATTCTTTTTATTTTTCTTGGCTTCGAGGTGTTGCATTATGAAACTTCAAGGAAGACATTTTTATTTTATTTTTCTTGGCTTGTTGCGTATGACACCTCAAGAAAGCCATTTTGACTTCGGGATGTTGCGTATGCCACCTCAAGAAAGTTATTATTCTTCTATTTTTTTGGCTTCGGGGTATTGCATTATGACTTCACGGAAGCCACATTGACTTCAGGGTGTTGTGTATGCCATTTTCTTTTGTTTTTCTTGGCTTTGGGTGTTGTGTATGACACCTCAAGGAAGTCATTTTGACTTTGGGGTGTTGCGTATGCCACCCAGAAGCCATTCTTTTTATTTTTCTTGGCTTCGAGGTGTTGCATTATGAAACTTCAAGGAAGACACTTTTATTTTATTTTTGTTGGCTTCTGGGTGTTGCGTATGACACCTCAAGAAAGCCATTTTGACTTCGGGATGTTGCGTATGCTATCTCAAGAAAACCAATTTTTCTTTTATTTTTCTTACCTTCGGGTGTTGTGTATGACACCTCAAAAAAGTCATTTTAACTTCGAGGTATTGCATATGCCACCTCAAGAAAGCCATTTTTCTTGGCTTCGGGGTGTCACGTTATGACACCTCAAAGAAACCACTTTGACTTCGGGGCATTGCAGATGACACCTCAAGGAAGTCATTTTGGTTCGTATTAGGGGACGAGGTAGTAATAAAAACTATTTATTTGATGTTGAGATAAGAAAGATTGGCATTTTATTTCTTGAGAAGCAATCATAAAGAACTTAATACATCTCAAAGCCTCTAATTTTTAAACCTCCTGGTCTTCTACCCTTCTTCCCTACTTATTTGTTTCCTCGATTTGCAACCTCATTTACTCAAGTATTCTTGTCGCCAAATTCAAAAATTAGTGCCAATAATTCCTGTTGTTGGCAGGTCACCATTGTCCGATCTGGATTCTTCAAAATCACTCATTCCTCCACTGTGGATCAAAAATTCCTTGAATGCCATTTCTAGATCAACCTTTCTATTTCGTCTTTCAAATGATAACAATCTTCTGTGATATGCCCCCTATCTTCATGGAATTGACAATAGCGATCAGACTTCAACCTCTTAGGGTTGTCTTGCATGGTGGCGGTTGACGGGATAGACCTTGTTGATCCACGACAGCGAGGATTTCAACTCCCAAAATGCTTAAAAGTTTGTAGCATGGCTGAGTTGTTCGAAGACATATGTTTGCACTCGCGTATGCTTTCTGCCTTTAGAGGCATAACTCCCTCATCCTCATTCGACCATATTTTCATTGGAGTTATCGGCCTTGTGCCTGCAGTTTCCTCTTTTCTTATGTACTTTTTCGCCCTTGCCAACAATTCCTCCTGGGTAGCCGGGGGTTTCCCCGATATTAATTCCTTAAACCTGCACCTCTTTTGGTTCTATTGCATGATCCTTGCTAAAAGTTTTGGGTTTATGTGTGGGACTTCTAGTACAACCTTCGAAAATTTTGGACATTATCCCTAAGACCTTCATGTTCCCGTTGAACTATGGTGATTCATGACAAAGGGTAGGAAGCATCGGGAGAGATGCTTAAAAGTCTCGACAGATCCGGGAAGCAACTGGTTAAACCAAGTTATAGCATTATCCGAGAGAGTTGTACGGAATAGCTTGTAGTAAGCAGCGTTGCTTATGTCCAGTAGGTCTGCTTTAGCTAGGAGCTGATCTAGGTGGTCTTGCGGGTCTCCTACTCCATTATACTCCTTGAAGTTTGGGATTTTAATCCTAGGTTGTATAGCTTCGCCTAGTATGTGGGGTGCAAAAGGACTACACCTCGGTGGTGCAACAACTAACGGGTAAGTTTAGGATTCTCCCAATCTTGCTGCCAGTGTTTGGCCTCCCATCTCCCTTGGAGATTATCATTCGCGATATGGCAATCCTCCAAGAGGCAGGGATGCTTGACCTCTCCTCTCTTGAAGCACTTTTCCTTGAGGTGGCACTCCTCCAGGAGGGGACGGTGCTTGACCTCCCTTTTCCCATCGAAGCTCTCATCCTCGAGACAACACTCCTCCAAGAGGGGGGAGGTGCTCAACTTTCCGTCTTCCCTTTAGACTTTTGTCTTTGCACTGGTACTCCTCCAAGAGGGGAGGTGCTCAACCTCTCTTCTCCCTTTGAGGCTCTCTTTCTCGGTATGACACACCTCCAGAAAAGGAGGTGCTTGACCTCCCCTCTCCCCTTTGCAACGAAACTCCTCTAGGAGAGGGCGAAGGGAAGTGGTTGTCGTCATGGATGCCTCCCCTAGGGGTGGTGGAAGGAAATGATTGTCAATGGGTTGAGACCACCTGTTGTTCACTTCCTCCTCGTGGTTCCTCTCTTCTTAGGCGTCTGCTCATGATCCTTGGGAGCCAAGGGGGCATCTTGACCTCTACAAAGATGGCGAGGGAGTCGTGGCGTAGCCCATGTTCAGCGATGTACTGGACCACCCCCTCTAGTTGCAGCTTGGGCAAAAATGTCCTTGACCAGTTGGCGAAACACTTCCTAAGTCATTTAAACTAATGGCGGTGGAGGTGAATCGCAAAACCCAATCTTGCTGCCCCTGAGCACTTACTTGCTCATTCCGGAAGTCATTGGCGATGGAAGTTTCCAGTTGGTTGACAACAGAGAAATGGTCCTTTACCTCTTCCCCCAAGTCCTCCGCGTCCAACTTCTCCATCTCTAGTTTGCAATCGCGTGTGCATCCTTGATCAATTTCTTCCTCCATCTTAAATTTTGAGAAAATCATATTTCCTGCGGGGGCAAATTTGATGTATGTAAAAGCAAATGACAAATTTATGAAATTATAAGATTATTTATAATAATGTGAAGGATACATCCTTTAATAGTCTAATTATTTTTGTATAAATTGCATTTTCTTTGTCGTCATGCACCCGTTCTAATGTTGTGCACTCATCCTGTTTTGTGCCATGTGCTTGAACGCTCATACAAAAAGTGTCGTGTTTATTTGCCTTTTAGGCTAAATAAAACATGTATTTCAGATAAAACATAAAAAATAAATCACAAAAAATCGATATTCCTATGAATTAATTGAATTTTCTTGGATTTTTATCGAAGTCAGTCTTTATTGTCTTTACTCTTAAATAGTTTTCCAATTATGGTAAAGTGTGACGGAATATATTTTGTTATCTTGTAAATTAATATTCAAGTCAATACAATTTGACTTTTGACCCTCACTTTGACCAATTTTCCAAGTAACGACAATAATACGCTCCTGCTCATTTTCCAGTCAATATGTATGCAAAAGAAAAAAAAAAAAAAGATTAGTAATTTTGTTGGTTATTATTAAATGTATTAATTAACATATTAATGTAATAATACAATTACTTTTTTATCATATTGATAATAATAATAATAAAAAACCTGAAATAAATCCATATCAACTTCGGAGATGTTAGAAAAATGTCTATATATATATATATATGTATATATAGGGTTAATTACACTAAGACCCCATTTAAGATGTGAAATTATACTTTTTTTCAAATAAGTTTTAAAATCATACTTACACTCCCTCCGAAAATTCATTATTTACTCTTGACCCCTTTCGTTAGGATTTGGGCGAAAAATGCTTATGTCAGGAAAAAAAAAAAAAGTACATAAATTTCAATTTTACCCCTTCTTAGTATAATCCCCTTGTAATATTTTTATACTTGTAAGGGGATAAAGATAACATATAAATTCAAAAGGTTGTAATTGAAATAAAACCTTGCTGCCAAATTATAGCATTAAATAAAAAAAGATATAGATGAATGAAAAATTAGTCATGTTTTTTTGTGTTTTTTGCACTTTCTATATATGAGTGATCAGGTTAACATCATTGTTGCATTTATTTCTTGAAAATGTATTGTTCAAGTAATTCATCTAGTGTTTTAAAAAATATGCAAAAATGGTGTTCATTTCACCCTATATATAGGAAGTAAAAAAATACAAAAAAATAACTAATTTTTTCATTCATAAACGGCTATTTTTTATCCAATGGTTATAATTGGGGAATGATATTTTATTAGAATTACACCCTTTTTAACTTTATATATTTTATAATTACCCCCTTATAACTATACAAATATTATATGTGAATGTTAAACGAATGGTAGAATCGGAAATTTATGTAATTTGTTGCCGATGTCAGCATTTTGCGTCCAAACCCAACGGAAGGGAATTAGATGTACACAAATTTTTTTTGGAGGGAATATAAGTGTAATTTTAAAATTTTTTTGAGATAAATATAATTTCGCATTTTTCAAATAGAATTTACTTTCAATTAACCCATATATATATATATATATATATATATATGGGCTTTCTTTTCTTTTCTTAATGAAAATTAAAACAAATTCTCCAATTACTCATGTAACTCGAACTCATCGTCCTGTGGAAAAGTGTATATATGTGTGGCAAAATTCTTGTTGAAGATAAGGGCTGCTATTTTGGAAATATATAACTAGAGAATAGGACAAATTGGGCTGCTAAATTTATATCCAGCCTTTTTTTCTCCCTTAGGGAACCAATCAATTAAAGTCATTAAATAGACTTGGGCAGAAATAATTACGTAAAACCAATACCTATGGAGCACACATATATATATGCATACATCCAATATCACCAAACTAATATAAATAATAGCCTAACACCAATAATTTTAGATTAATTTACAAGTTATATTACACTGGGCTCTCCTAAATTTTTTTATAATTATAAATACTTTATTATAATTTGAAAATTACAGATATTTCCTAAAATTAATGACGGTTTAACAAATACCGCATCGTGGCAACCCATTATAGGGGATATTTGTTAAGGGACAGTTAATTTCAGAAAATATTTATAATTTTTTAAAAGGTTAAAGACAATTTAGCCCCCTGTGTTATTGGAAAAGTTCAATTTACCCCCCCTGTGAAAAAACAAAGTGCAAAAAACCCCCTTATACTTTTAGAAATGATGCAATTTACCCCCTCGACGCGTTTGGTGTATTTCACGCGCTATTTTCTATTTTTTTTAATTTTTAATTTATAAAATTATATTTTTAACCTTATATTAAAACCGTTAGATCTAATATTATTTGGATGAACGATTCAGATCTCACCAACATTATTTATAAATATATTAAAATTTTAATATATATAATTTTATATATTTTTTAAATTTTATATATGTTTAATTGTATATATTTATTTATATAAATATACATATTATATATATATATGTATAGAGAGAGAGAGAGAGAGAGAGAGCGAGAGAGAGAGAGAACGAACAGGGGGAGGAGGGGCTGGAAGGCGGCGGCTGGGTTGGTGGTTCGAAAGTGACGGGCGGCGGTCTGAAGGTGACGGGCGGGAAGTTTCCAGATCTGGGGAGGTGGAGGGGTTGCAGCGGCGAGTCGTTGGGGGGAGGCTTCGGCCGTGGTTGATGGGGGGGACAAGGGGTTTCAGTCGAGGGAAGGCGACGGGCGAAGGCGAAGTGGGCGGCGGCGGGCAAAGGCTGAGAGGCGGCGACGGGCGGGGGCTGGGGGCGGCTGCGTGCAGAGGCTGGGGCTGCCGGCGAACGAAGGCTGGGGGACGGTGGCGGCAGATATACATATATATTTATGTATATGTTATATAATATATATATATATCATATTTATATATAATAAATAATAATATATATATATATAATATGCAATATTTGGACCATTGATCATATTTAATCATAGCCATCCATTTCAATAAATTTGTATTAACTATTGATCGATTGTAAATAAAATCTAACCGTTCAAAATTTAAGATATAAAAAATAATATATTGGTCAAAATGATAAAAATTCGCAGTTGGGGCGCGTGTAATACACCCCTAGCCCCAGAGGGGTAAATTGTATTATTTCTAAAAATATAAGGGGGTTTCTTGCACTTTGTTTTTTCACAAAAGGGTAAATTGAACTTTTCCAATAACACGAGGGGGTAAATTGTATTTTACCCATTTTTTAAATAATAATAAATTATTTATAATTATAACAAATCTTAAAAAAGCACTTTGTAATTTACCCTTACATTGCAACATACCCCCTATAAAAATACTGACAAAAAAACTTTTCCTAAATAAGAAAAAGGGCAATGATCCCACTATTTTTTTTTTTTTTTAAAAAAAGGAGTATCAATGTAACCTTCTGACATGAAAGGTAGTGATTTTTTTTTTTTAAAAAAAAATTTAAGGATCCCGCTGTGTATTTTCATATGTAAACTCAAGATTATTCAATTGTCGAGTTTTTACGAAAATTATTATTTTTGTTATCTCGTAATTATTTCACATTTACTGAGAATATTATACTAATTATTAGAATATTAATGTCATTATTAATAAGAAATACAATTTATGAAAACATGCAAAGTGGATAGAAGAATTTTCCACCCACACCTTCAAACTTTATTTTGGGTCAAATAAGTACAACAAAAGAAAAGAGCATTGGAATTTTTAATTAATTTCGAGAAGGGGTTTATTTGTAAATTACAACATTTTATGAAAAGTAAAACACAGATATTAGGAGAACATTCTTGAAAATTCTAGTACTCCTCGGCTCTTAGGTTACCGGTTCCATTGTGAAAACAGTGTTTGTTTATACGTATTTTAATAAAAAAAATATATTAATTTCACACCGCAAGCTAATACAGAACACAATGTCATTAACTAATTTTCTCATTTTCACGCTAAAAAATGTACAAAATTAAAAAACTACATAATTTTTTGAATTGAAAACTGAAAATGAACGCACAAACAAACATGCCTTAGTAGCATTATGCTTTTTAGTTAATTGGTAATTAATTCTCCACTAATGACAAAATGATACATATATAAATACTAGATTATCTTAATTCCTCTCGGAATAAGACAAATCTCACGTATTTAATTTTTAAAACTCATGTTAATTTATATTAAAATTCACTCAAGTACTATGATAAATTTATACTTTATTATATTTGTGTTGCATCTCTAGAGACGATTTTAAAATTGTTATTTAATATTATATTGTGTCGTGACTATTCTTAATCATCGTGGAATGATTCTTCAGCCAAAAGTTGTCGGATCATACCAACTTGGAAACTAAAATTCTATCTTCATATATTAAGAAATAATCCTATTTTTCAATAAATAATATATTTCTAAGTCAATCGTTATTATTTTATGATATATACACAACATAAAGTGATGAAGTCTATATTTATTGATCCCATTAGATAGGATCGTTCTCACTTTTGATTCCCTATTTTACGGAATCGACACTTCTAGTCCCAAAATCCTAAAATTTTGACACTTTTGGTCCTATGCTTTTAAATATTAACGGTAAAGTGTTAAGTTCGTTAGTCACCCGTTGTTGATCTAACCAATAAATACTCAAATTCTATTTTACCCTCTTATATTTTCCAAAAAAGGCTAAAAACCCATCTGTGTTTTAAAACTAGTTAAAATTCCCCGTGTTTTGAATAAACCCCTTTTAGAACTCAATTTGACTACAAAATCATCTTTGATTTTATAAAATCGCCCTCGTTTGTTTCTTTTATTTTCAAATTATTTTTTGTGATTTTTATTTATATTTCTCCCTCCTAAAAAATAAATAATTATTTCTTAAATACATTTATTTAAATATCAATTACTAGAAAATTATACCAATTATTTTAATTTTTTATAATTTAACTTAAAATGTTAAATTAAAATAACATAAGAAATTAATATAAAAATTCATTTTGCAAATTTAAATATCAATACAAATATGAATATGAATCAATTATAACAATTATATATTGTTATTTAATTTCAATAAATTATATTCTTTACTATAAATAATATTTTAAATTAAATTACTATTATAAGTATTTAAAATGAAAATTTAATACTTTTTTGTTATTATTTCTAAGTGTCAAAATTTTAAATTAATTTCTTAGTATTTTAAAAACTTTAAAATTATAAATTATAAAAATAAAATTATTATTAAAGAAATAAATTTACTAAAATAAACACCTACTCACCCATCCCGGCACCACACCCCCTCCCCCGCTGCCCAGGTCTGGGCAACCGCAGCAAGGGGTGTGGGCGGGGATGGTTGGTAGGGGTTAATTTAAATATATTAATTTTTTATATGATTTTAAGTTTTTGATGTCAAATATAAAAGAATATTAAATTTAATATATTTTTGTGGTATTTTAATATTTAAATAAATATATCGAAGAACAAAATTACTTATTTTTTTAAGAGGGACAGAAATACAAAACAAAAATTCACAAAAAATAACCTCAAAAAATAAAAGGAGGGTGATTTTATAAGATTAAGAAAGCTATTGCATCAAATTAAGTCCAAAAAGGGACTTTTTTAAAACACGGAAGGTTCTTAGCATATTTTAAAAATATGGATTTTTTTTAGCCTTTTTTAAAAAATATAGGAGGATAAAGTAGAATTTAGGTATTTATTAGTTAGGTCAACAGCGATTGACTAACGAACTTGACACTTTGCCGTTAACAGTTAACGGCACCAAAGCAGGAAACCAAAAGTGAGAATGACCCTATTTAGGGGACCAAAAGTACGATTTTGCCTATTTATTATTATTAAAGTTAGATTAAAAAAAAATTAACGTTGGAGGTTGCTGATTCGAGCAGATACGTATTCAAATTAATTCATCTCACTTAAATAAATAGATAAAAAGTTAAGGATCTAAGTCTTGATGTTGCTGATATGAGCACATACGTATGTTAGCTCCGTGACCACCTAACAAGAAGGTTCTATTCTTTGAAGGGCAAAAGATACCAATTTTCTTCTTTATTTTTTTTTTATTTTTTTACTTTCTTAGAAATTTAAATAATTTACTTTTCACCTAAACCCATATATTTTAATATTAGGCTCAATAAAAAAATATTCTTGTATTTTATAAAATTATAAGTATACCCTGTGATATTGTGATTATAATTATAAGTACACTTTTTAATTCAACGGAAAAAATTTATACATCCCTTGAGATAAATTATACTAATACCCCCTTAAAGGGTGTACTTGTAATTTGTAAAGAGCATGTTGTGTTTGTATATTTTGATCTAGCCTTAAATCAATGGAATTTACGCTATATACACACAACCCCCTTACAATTATAGTCTATATTATTGATGATATCTACTTATGAAATATTAATAAATAGAAAAAAAAATTATAACCATATCATATGTGGTCATATATAATAGGGATAATTACACTCTCCTTCCCTGAGGTTTGGTGTAATTATACGTAGCCTCATGTAGTTTTAAAAAATACATCTAATATCCATGAGGTTTGCTTCTGTCTAACAAATAAATTCTTCCGTTAGTTAAAGTTCACCGAATTTGTTTATATTAGCAAAAAACTGAACAAAAATTTGATATTTACCATCGATTGATTTAGCACTGACTTATTATAGGTCAAACAAATCTTTTATGATCAAACTACCTTTATACATCTTTATACGTTAATGCATGTGAGGTAGTATATTTTCACCGTTACAAGAGTAGTTTAATTAGAAAAAAATTATTGACCTACAATAAGTTAATAATAAATCAATCGAGGGTAAATATCGATTTTCATTCAGTCTTTTTGTTAATATTAACAAATTTGATGAATTTTCATTAAGGGTAAGAAAACATATTTGTTAGGCAAAAACAATCTTCAAAGGTATTAAATGTAATTTTTTTAAATCACAATAGATACGTGTAATTTTACCAAACCTCCTATATCATGATGACTTTTTGATCATATTTCAGCATAGGTAGTTCGTCCTACTTAAACAGATTATTTATTATGAGGCTCACTTTCACATTAATAATCTTCTAACATAATATTAATCATCTTTAGTAGGAATTGATGATATTTAAAGCTATAATTACCTTTTACTTGTTTAATTATTTGCCCACGCATATAAATTTCTACTTTCTAAATTAAATTCGAATTCTCAAACCTCATCCCAAGAAAAACTCTTTGTTTCTATAAGGGAAAAATGTAATTTTGGTCCATTTTCTTAGGGGTGGTGACACTTTTAGTCCAAATCTATTTGAAAATAGCAATTCAGGATAGTAATTTTAAAAAAGTGGCAATTTCAGGCCAAAAAACCCTAATTTGACCGGAATTGGTCACCTTTCCGGCGATCATTTTACATGTGGATTAAAAAAATAGAAGATTTCTTACATGGTAGGTGATTTGACAACCATAGTGAGGTAGTATGGTGACATACTTTATTTAAGGTTAAAATCCATTAAAATAGATACATTTTTCTTAAATTTATATTATTTAAATATCAAAATAAAATTTAAAATTAAAATTTACACCAAATTGATAAATTAAATTAAAATCACATTTAAAAGATTAATATACTAAAATTCAATTTTCAAATTTAAATATCTGTATCAATATAAATTTTAATCAATTTTAATTATTTTTTAATTAACTTAATTTAAAATAATTAATAAAATAAGGAAAATATTAATTTTTCAAAAAGTTCTAAGAAAAAAAAAGAAATTTAAAAAAAATTAAAAAAAGTTAAGAAATTTGATTTATTTTTTGTAAAGAAAAACAATAATTTTTAAAATTTAAACATTTTTATAGTAAATAATATAATTTATTAAATATATTCAAACTAAATTATAATTAAAATATTTTTAATAAGATATAATTTTTATAATTGATTAAAATTTATATTGATATAGATATTTAAATTTGAAAATTGAATTTTATTATATTTATCTTTTAAACATGATTTTGATTTAATTTATCAATTTGGTATAAAATTTTAAATTTTATATTTTATATTGATATTTAAATAATATATATTTAAGAAAAATGTTATCCATTTAAATGAATTTTAACCTTAAAAAAAATATGTCACCATGCCGCCTCACTATGGTTGTCAAATCACCTGCCATGTAAGAAAATTTCTATTTTTGCAATCCACGTTTAAAATGATCGCTGAAAAGGTGACTAACTCCGGCCAAATTAGAATTTTTTGGCCTGAAATCGCTATTTTTTTAAAGTTATTGTCCTAAATTGCTATTTTCAAATGAATCTGAACTAAAAGTGCCACCACCCTTAAGAAAGTGAACCAAAATTACATTTTTCTCTTTCTAGAAATTAAAACACTCTAGTGCGAAAATTTTGAGTTGAATGAGAATGATAATAATAGAGCAAAGGTATTCAAATGTAGGGGAAAATAGATAAAATAAAATAGGGGTATATTTGAGGCACGTGATAAATATTTTCTGACTATTTTTTAAATTTCAACTCAAAGACTAATTCTTTGACAAATATTAAAAAAAAAAAAAGCGATAGAAAATAAAAGAAGGGTCTATAATAGATTATTCTTCTAAGCAAATGAACAGTGAAAAGATATTTAGCTGTAATTTAAGGGGTGCTATAAATATAAAATACTTTAATATATATAAAACATAAGTACTAACATTAAATCCACTTTCATATGTGGAATTTTTATGAAAATACTTCTCGAAATTTTACCACATTTGCTGTAATTTGAACTCAAAAAACTAAAATAATTCTTCAAGTCCAATAACACTAGAAAAAATTTACTATTGGCTACAGTTTTAATGATTATGGGCTAAAATTATGGTAAATAATTATGATTAATCATAGTTAATTAAAAATCGATACAAAAACTCAAATTAGTGAGCCATAGCAAAAGTTTTACCATGATTTTTAGTCATAATAAATGCTTATCCACTCTTGAAAAAACTATAGCCAACAACTGTTGCACGGCTGGCTATTTACTATAACTATTTATTTTTAACTATGGCAATTATTAGTACGAATATGCAAAATAGAATAGTGTATTTTCTCATGAGAAAGACAACTGAATCTACCAAGCAAGTTGGGGAGGAGAGAAGTTTCAACTTCAACTATATGGAGTGGTCATCAAGGGTCAAAAGTCAAACAAGGTGGCATTTCCTGCCTCCAACAATTCAGAGATACAATTCATTGCATAATTTCAACTTTTCTACTCAAAACATAAATAAAATAAAATAAAATAAAAAACCAAAAAATGAAAATAAGAAAAATCCTCAAGTTGAAAATTAAAAGCCACCTTAACTTCAACATGCACACCTATATAAACCAAACCAATCTCCCACCATTATAACAACACATCAAATTCATTCATTCTTTTACAAACAAACCTTAAACCTTAAAACTTGTTCTTTTCTTTCCTCATTCTTGAAATCTTGAATTCAAGTAAAGGGATTCTGAGATCACTTTGCTGTAGGAAGAATGGACACAGATGACATTTACAAAGGTGGTAGTAGCATGAGAGCAAGCAAGAGACAGAGGGAGAGTTTCAGGGCTAACAGCTCAAACATATGGAGGAACACAGGCATGGAGGTGTTTTCACGGTCATCGCGAGAAGAGGACGATGAAGAAGCCCTGAAATGGGCTGCCCTTGAGAAACTGCCAACGTTCGATCGTCTCAGAAAAGGGCTGTTGTTCGGATCGAAAGGCGCGAATGAGGTTGATGTTCAGAGCCTTGGGTTGCAGGACAAAAGGAATCTGGTGGAGAGGCTGGTGAATACTGTGGAGGAGGACAATGAGAAGTTCTTGTTGAAGCTCAGGAACAGAATTGACAGGTATTTTTTTTCCTTTTATGTGTTTGTTTGAAACTCATATTAAAAAAGTATGTTTTCTAATGTAAATGGTTGTGTTGTTTTTCAGAGTTGGGATTGATATTCCTACAATAGAAGTGAGATATGAGCATCTCAAGATTGATGCAGAAGCCTATACTGCAGGCAGGGCTTTGCCTACTTTTGTCAACTTCAACATTAACATGGTAGAGGTAAGAAAAACTCACAAAAAACAGGGAAAAAAGAAATTTTTTCATAAATAATTATATCGATAGCCCTTAAAGTTAAAATATTATAAACAAATTTACGTGTTTTGATAATAAAACTGTACCTCGTACAATCATACTTTATATTATAAACTTCCTCTTGCAAACGACCGGTGGAGAATCTATAATATAAAATACGATTGTAGAGATGTCGATGTAAATTTTTAAATTTGCAGGTGCTTTATTCAAATATATTTAAACTCAGTAGATGTTTATGTAGATGCATTTCTAAACTTTAGAATTCACTTACCTTGCAGGGAATTCTGAATTATCTCCATATACTTCCAAGTAGAAAGAAGCCTTTTACTATCCTTAAGGATGTGAGTGGTATCATCAAGCCATGCAGGCTGACTTTGCTTTTAGGTCCTCCAAGTTCAGGAAAATCAACCCTTCTGTTGGCTTTGGCTGGAAGGCTTGATCCAACTCTAAAGGTAAATAAGCGACTTCAGTTTCTTCATGAATAATCAAATTCTTCTCCTGCAAAATCGTGTTTCTAATTCACAAAAATGGAAATATTGGGCCAGACTTCAGGAAGGATCACTTACAATGGACATGAAATGGAAGAATTTGTACCACAGAGAACTGCATCGTATATCAGTCAACATGATTTGCATATTGGAGAAATGACAGTAAGAGAAACCTTAGCATATTCAGCCAGATTCCAGGGGGTTGGCTCACGATACGGTTCGTACAATTACTAAACTGTAGAGTATATATCTTAGTTTCTCTCCAGAAAAATCAGATGTTTGTGTTTTTACTTAACTGTTGAAAGTTCTATATTGTTAAACAGAGATGTTGGCAGAACTGTCAAGGAGAGAAAAAGCAGCAAATATTAAACCTGATCCTGATATTGATATGTACATGAAGGTAAAACAAACATGCAATGGCAGCTTTCTCTTTCTGCATTTAAAACTGTGCAAAGAATCGAATAATGCTATTTTAATAATACAGGCAGAAGCTACAGAAGGAGATGATTCAAGTGTGGTCACAGATTACATTCTTAAGGTACCAGGAGCCAGCTTTTACCTTTAATAAACATAAGAATTCTCCAGCACAGAGTTCTCAAACATCACCTTGTTCGTTTCAGGTTCTGGGGCTCGACATTTGTGCTGATACTTTGGTTGGAGATGAAATGATAAGGGGTATTTCTGGGGGACAGAAAAAGCGTGTTACAACTGGTAAACAAACTAAACACAAGCACTTGAAATGAAATGAAATGAAAACTTGTCAATTGGTTTTATATAAAGACTGATTTGTGGTATGGAAACTCACAGGAGAAATGCTGGTTGGGCCGGCAAAGGCACTTTTCATGGATGAGATATCAACTGGATTGGACAGTTCCACAACTTACCAAATCGTCCATATGCTTCAACAATACGTCCATATTATGAAAGGAACTGCTTTCATCTCCCTCCTGCAGCCAGCACCAGAGACATATGATCTGTTCGATGACATCGTGCTCTTGGCTGATGGGCAGATTGTTTATCAGGGTCCTAGAGAAAATGTGCTAGACTTTTTTGAATCCATGGGTTTCAAATGCCCTGAACGAAAAGCAGTGGCTGATTTCTTGCAAGAAGTAAGCAAAAAGAAATAATGAAGTCACAAAATCTTTAGTATATAGTCTCTTATTGGTTCTAACTAATGAGAGATTGATATTAATGGGCAGGTGACGTCTAAGAAAGATCAACAACAATACTGGGCAAATAAGGATGAGCCATACCGATTCATCTCAGTAAGTGAATTTGCAGAGGCATTCCAATCATTTGCATTTGGCAGGAAACTTGGGGATGAGCTTGCAATTCCATTTGATAAGAGCAAAAGCCATCCTGCCGCTTTGACAAAACAAAAGTATGGTCTTGGAGACAAAGAAGTTCTGAAAGCCTGCGCTGACAGAGAACTCTTATTAATGAAGAGAAACTCATTTGTCTTTTTCTTCAAGATCTTCCAGGCAAGTATTTAAAAACTTGAACTCACCTTCACCTATTATGTTAAGTTGGATGCTTATCACTGAGAGTAATTTTATCTGTCTGCTTTCAGCTTACTGTGATGGCCCTTACGGCAATGACTGTCTTTTTGCGAACGAAGATGCACAAAGATACTGTAGAAGATGGAGGGATATACACTGGTGCTCTATTTTTCAGTGTCATTATGGTCATGTTCAATGGACTGACAGAGCTTTCAATGACAATTCAGAAGCTTCCTGTCTTCTACAAACAAAGGGATATGTTCTTCTTCCCTCCCTGGGCATACGCTATTCCCTCATGGATCCTGAAAATACCAGTTACTTTCCTTGAAGTAGCTATATGGACATTTCTCACTTACTATGTGATTGGATTCGATCCTAATGTAGGAAGGTAAGACTTACAAATTATTGCCTCACGTATAATATTGTTCTGTCACTTCTTCAAACATAATTTACTGATAAAGAGTCTTTTTCACAGGTTAATGAAGCAGTACCTATTGCTTTTACTCGTGCATCAGTCAGCATCAGCACTGTTCAGATTTATTGGGGCAGCTGGTAGGAACATGATTGTCGCAAACACATTTGGCTTGTTTGCGCTGCTCATGCTCTTCGCATTAGGTGGCATTGTCCTATCACGAGGTACAAAACCACAATCAAATGTACAAATCCATTTTACAATAGAGTGGCTCATCATTTCTCATAAAAATCTTTTATTGGTACTGCAGATGATGTAAAGAAGTGGTGGCTATGGGGCTACTGGTCCTCACCATTGATGTATGCTCAGAATGCAATTCTTGTTAATGAATTCACAGGGCACAGTTGGAGCAGAGTAAGTAAATGCATCAATCCACGCTTCAGGATGCTGCACATTCCACATCTCATTATACAAGACTAAAGATATTTTAATGTTACAGTTGGAAAATGGAACCAAATTGGGAGTTACTGTAATGGAGTCGCGAGGGTTCTTTCCTCAAGCATATTGGTATTGGATAGGAGTAGGGGCATTGTTTGGATTTGTATGGCTATTCAACATCCTCTACCTTTTATCTCTAACGTATCTTAAACGTAAGTTTTTCAACTTTATCCACTTTCAAGTATGTTATAAATTGCATTCAACAATTAATTTTGTTAAAAAAACGATGCAGCTTTTGACAAACCTCAAGCTGTATTACCAGAAGAAACTGCAGATGATGCCCAAAAGGGTGGCTCTGTCAGGCGAGTTTCAGCTCAAGGTAATAAGAGTACACGTAGAAGCATCTCCTCTGGATCCTCATCCACGAGAGTAGATGCCATAGACGCCAATGGGAACAGGAAAAGAGGAATGATTCTTCCATTTGAACCACATTCTATCACATTCGACGACGTTAGATACTCAGTGGACATGCCAGCGGTATGTTGAAACTAAAAAAGAAATGAACAAGAATTGTTTTATCAGAAAGAGTATACATAGGATCAATCAATCTCTAAATAAGTCTTATAAAATGCAGGAAATGAAAACTCAAGGTGCTACTGAAGATAAATTGGAGCTCTTGAAGGGTGTGAATGGAGCTTTCAGGCCAGGCGTTCTCACAGCTTTGATGGGTGTTAGTGGAGCAGGTAAAACAACATTGATGGATGTGCTAGCTGGAAGAAAAACAGGTGGATATATCGAGGGAAATATCACAATATCCGGATACCCCAAGAACCAAGCAACATTTGCTAGGATTTCTGGATATTGTGAGCAGAACGACATCCATTCTCCAAACGTTACAGTTTATGAGTCCCTTGTTTACTCAGCATGGTTGAGATTGCCCCGAGAAGTCGATGCTGAAACTAGAAAGGTTTGTACATTGAGACATCATTCTATGATATGAATTAAATTACCATAGAGAAACTTCAAGAGTAATATTGAGTTCATCTTCTTTTTGTTTTGCTTACAGATGTTCATTGAGGAGGTCATGGAACTTGTAGAACTTACCCCACTGAAGGGAGCACTAGTTGGGTTGCCAGGAGTCAATGGTCTCTCAACTGAGCAGCGGAAAAGGCTTACAATTGCAGTTGAGCTCGTAGCAAACCCTTCAATCATATTCATGGATGAGCCAACTTCTGGGCTTGATGCAAGAGCTGCTGCAATTGTGATGAGAACAGTCAGGAATACAGTAAATACAGGAAGAACAGTAGTTTGCACCATTCACCAGCCTAGCATCGACATATTTGAAGCATTCGATGAGGTAAACTAGATCATAGCAATATAGACTTTTAGCATTTTTGTTCTTTCATTTTGCATGATACTGAAATAACATTTCGCTATTTTGTACAAATGAGTTACCAAACTAACATGATTTGGCAGCTATTTCTGATGAAACGTGGAGGACAAGAAATATATGTTGGACCATTAGGACACCACTCATCCCATTTGATCAAGTACTTTGAGGGAATTGAAGGAGTGCCAAAGATTAAGGATGGATACAATCCAGCTACCTGGATGTTGGAAGTCACTACTTCAGCCCAAGAATTGGTCTTGGGGGTTGACTTCGCTGACCACTACAGGAGCTCAGAATTATACATGTTAGTTGATTTCCTTCATAGTAAAATTACATGCTTTCTTATGCAAAAAAATGTGCTTACAACAAGCTAATAATCTCATGTGTAAAATTACAGGAGGAACAAAGCCCTAATCAAGGAATTAAGTGTTCCTCGCCCTGGCACAAAAGACCTGTTTTTCCCTACTAAATACTCCCAATCTTTCCTCACCCAATGCATCGCTTGTCTGTGGAAACAACACTGGTCATACTGGCGGAATCCACCTTACACAGCCGTAAGATTTTTGTTCACAACCTTCATAGCCCTTATATTCGGGACAATGTTCTGGGACCTCGGATCCAAATGGTAAGTAGTCAGAAAAATGAAAACAAACCTTAAGCTTGTAAAATATCCATTCATTAGCTTAGTGCTAATTCTGTTTGGACATAACGAATTGCAGGACTACTCGACAAGATCTATTTAATGCCATGGGTTCAATGTATGCTGCTATCAACTTTCTGGGATTCCAATATGGTTCTACAGTACAACCTGTGGTGGCCATTGAGCGAACAGTCTTTTATAGAGAAAGAGCAGCTGGAATGTACTCGGCTATGCCATATGCATTTTCACAAGTGAGTGGTTAAAATCTATTATCTGTTAAGCTACAAAAACTTAAACATTTGGGCATTCCACAACCCATTGAAAGTCCAGATTTACTTATTATTCATTTTCTCTGTGCAGTTCCTCATTGAAATCCCTTATGTCTTCGCACAATCCATTGTATATGGTCTCATAGTCTACTCAATGATGGGATTCGACTGGAATGCAGAAAAATTCTTCTGGTTTATATACTTCTTATTCTTCTCATTATTGTACTTTGTCCTCTACGGCATGATGACTGTGGCTGTCACTCCTAATCACAACGTTGCCGCCATTATCTCTTCTTTCTTCTACGCTATCTGGAATCTCTTCTCAGGGTTTATCGTCCCCCGGCCAGTAAGTTCAAGCGACCCTATTCTTTCATTATTCACAGAATAAATGCATAAATTTCACAAACGTCAACTAATGTCGTAATTTTCAAAAACAGAGAATCCCTGTGTGGTGGAGATGGTACTACTGGGCAACTCCCGTGGCTTACACCTTGTACGGTATCATAGTATCTCAATTTGGAGAAATTAAGGATCAGATGGAGGGTGGTGATGAAACAGTGGAAGAATTCTTGAGAAGTTACTTTGGGTTCAGACACGATATGCTTGGAATGGTTGCAGCTATACTTCTTGGATTTGTTGTCCTTTTCACTTTCATCTTCGCCTATTCCATCAGGACATTCAACTTCCAGAGGAGATAAAAGTTTCGTTTAATTCAGCAAGTCATATGTCAGTCTTCATCTACTTTACTAGTTAGGAAGATGTCTGAGATTCAAAATTTAAGTTAATTGGCTTCTATGTAATGTTAGAACATCAAAGTGAAAGTTGTTTAATTTTTTAATACAAGTCTTTACTTCTCAATTTTCCCTTAACTTTCTTGCTTTCTCATTTGCTATTCTTCTATATTTTATTCTAAGAAATGTTATATTCTCTTGTTTACTTCTACCTCTCAATTCAAAACTAAACACGTCCAGAACTCATCCACCATCATACATAGAAACAAAATCATCGCAAACTTCATCATAATCAACCCTCATACATATACACCCCTCAATCGCGTACTCCATTTCACAACACCACCACCACAATATTTATTCAGAAAAGTATCAAAAAGAGACTGCATAAAGGGATGAAACGACGAAATTTCCCACCTAATTGGAAGATTTAATCTCAATCACCTGGCTTGATAAAGGAAATGCAATGAACAAACCATGAAACAAAAGGTACCTGGAATTCACGCAGCCAGTAATTCTTCGCAAAACTGTTTTCGAAGTACTCGGATGTTGTACTCAACTGCAACTGTCATCGGAGAGCAAATCTAATTCCAGATCAGTAATTTGGGGACGAAGCAAAAATTAGGGCACAATACGACGTCGCGTCCTTGAGGCTTGTTAACCGTTTTGTTCGCTTCAAGTCCAAAGTAGAATTGCTCAATAGGACTTGAGGACTTGTTTGGTTTCATTTCTCTAGCAAAAAATTATTTATGGGATTTCTTTCTAATTCGGTTTTTTCACCAAATACTTATAATTATTATAAAATATTGATAGAGATACAGCCAAAAGACCATATGGTAGAACTGAAAAACCAAAAAAATAACCTAGAAACTAACACTTATTTATACTTTTATAAAATTAAATAGCCCTCTTGAGGTCTTAAATTTTTTCAATAAAATTTTGCTCGAATAGTAAGGTTGAGACTCACGGTAAAAAATTTGTATGTTCAATTCTAGCAAAATGGGTCGGCGATGATACTGGCGAGGCCACCTCTGGGGGGCTAGCTTCTGGTCCTTTCTCGTATGGAGGGGATCGTCGGTGAAGCATTCGAAATGCGGCAAAAGGGCCGCGCCGTCTACTGGATGAGCCTCCTAGCGGAGGTGAGGATTCCCCAGGTGACGAGGAGGAAGTGGCGGACTCTTTCCTCGACGAGGAGGTAGAGCCTCCTATTATCGGCGGAGAAGGGATGAGGGCAAGTAGCCCTATCCTTTTGGAGGGCGTCTCCTCCTCGCTTCGGGCTTCAGATCTACGGGCTCTTTATGTTGACTTCCATATTCCCCCCACTTTTACTCTTCTGGTCCCTTCGCCTGATAGCCGCTCCTGACCGTCCTCCTCCCAACTGCTTATGTTTTTTTATTGCCTAATTGAAAGCTGGTCTTCATTCCCCATTCCCCATTTTTATGGGGATGTTGCTCGCGTCTTTGGAGTCCATCTGAATCAACTGGCCCCAAATTCCTTCCACCTTTTGGTCAGTTTCGCGATGGTTTTTAAATTTCATGGTCTTTACCCCACTGGTCAGGATTTCTTGTTCTGCTTCCAACTAAAAAAGTCTGAGCCTTGTGTCTTCCATTTTTTTCCCTTGTAGAGGGGTAAATTTCCTTCATGCACCGAGTGCCCCAAGCTATGGTGATGCAGTTTTTTCTTTGTTCTTCCTCTGACTCCTTGGGATTTTCCTTCTGATTGGCTGTACAAACTACCTCCCCTTGTCTCCTTTTCAATCCATGATTGGGACTCTGTTATGACTTCCCTTATTGAAGACCTCAACTCTCGGCCGTATGACTGCCGGGGGTTGATCGACGAGAGGCTCCTATCCCACTTCCGGCTCAGCCCAAGTGTGGTCCTCTTGGAGGAGCCATTGGGTATTTTAGTCGTCTCCTGCAAGGATTTGCCTTTTTTTTCTTTTTCTTTTTGATCCTACTCATTTATGATTCGCTACTAATGTTTTGCCATGTTTTCTATAGATCGCATCTACGGAGCGGCATCCAGGGCGGCTCAGGTAGCCGTCAGGCGACCCCACCTAGCCGTCCGTCTGAAGAGACTCCCTTTTCGGGTGATTCCAGGGGGAAGCGAGCGGCCTCAACCCCTCAAGGCTCTTCTAAGCAGGATAAGGGGACCTCTTCTTCTGCCGTCCCTCTGCAGGTGTCCACACGTTCTGAGGCAGTCTCGCCATCCATGCCTCATCCTCCTCCTCCTCGGGATACTAGTAGTTCTTCCCCCTGCCCCCAAAAGTTTGTTCCTGAATGGGGTCTCTTCCCTCTCCATTCCCTAATGAAGGAGTCAGAGGGAAGTAATTCCCTAGCTATAGACTTCCTCAAGGGGGCGTTGCTGCCTGGGGACCGGAAGGCCCTTTTTCCCATCCTCCGAGAGGACGCATTGGGAGTTCTCGCAGGCCATCTTGCTCAGGTATCCTCACATTTCTTTCCTTTTCTCTTTCTTCTTTATTTCGATGACTCATGTATGTTTCCCTCCTCAGGCGAGCGCGGCCATGGCAAGGTACTCTCACGCCTCTCCCTAACCATCAACCACAAGGGGGACCTCCTGCACCTGAGGGGCCACTGCCGCGACGGGGGCGGGTGCCACCACTGCTAGCTGTGTTTGAATTGCTCTCGTGATCATCCACTGGATTGCCGCCATCAGACCTGGCGACACTCTATCTGAGGAGCATCCGACGAAGTGCTGTCGCGAGGGGGATCCCAAGGCGAATCTGCAGGGACAGAAGGTCCCGCACTGTCCCTGGCTGGGGCCATTAGGATGCTAGTTAACACCTGCAAGACTTAGGGATCAACTGTCATACCGATCGTCTTTTGTTTGTCGAGTCCACTGTTGGGAGCGTCCATAATTCTCACGTCTCAGTCCTATGTTCCCATAGACGGCGCCACTTGATGTGAGCAAAAACTACTCAATCAAAAGAGAGGAATGGACTTGGGCCGGAAATCAGAGATGGGACGTTGCACTGATGCAACGGATGAGGACCTGCAAAAAATATGTTAGCACTCTGATGCTCAAGTCAGTAATTTGATAAAAAGAAGGTGATCGAGAACACAATAAACGTGAATACAAAAGCGTGTTAGGTATAGCATGAAACAATTGTGTTGTGTGCTAAAAATCAGAATATCGTTACCCATTAAGTATGGGAATGGGGTATTTATAGTCGATGGAGATTCCTGGGGCTAAGAAGTCTAGTGCAACTAGGACTTTTATAGATTGCCAGGTAAGGACTCCTTGTTCCTCGAAGGATAGGAAAGTGGGTAAGTCTCCCTCGAATTTGGCCCGAGTCCGAGGGAGAGAGGGACTTAATCCGTCTAGCACCTCTTTCGGACGGAGGTTACTCTGCCCAGCTGGCAACTGACAGGGGTCTTCCAGGCTTGAGTTGGCAGCCCAAGTGTCTACGATCTTAGGTCTTCAAGTTACGTAAGTAGGTTTGGGCCAATCGCCACTGGTCCAGTATCCCAAGATCCACTCGTCTCTTGAGCTGGAAGAGGTTTTACTCCTTTCATCTTGGGCTCCGCCAAGTGGAGGGCCCAAAATTTAGGCCCATCTAGAGTTTTGGTAGCCTTTGGTCTTCCTTCGTTGGGCCAGAGACAGGCCTACCAAATTCTTCCATACCAAATACGATTCGATTTATCGGTGCAAAAAATCAATATAGAACGAAATACTTAAATTACCAAAAAATAATTACTGAATACGGAAGAAATTGAATTTTTTATTAATTGATTTTCTAATGATTTACCGAAAATTGCAGAACCTTGATTAAGATTATAAAGATGTGTTCAAATGGAAGAAATTGTTGTCTATGATAGACAAATATTATCCTGACGACGAGCCAAAGATTTAGCTTGAATTATACACTACAAGAATTAATATCCCTTCTATAATAACTAATTATCATGATTAAAAATAAAAATTTAAAGTAATAGTAATTAACAATAATTTGACAATGAATATTATTTATTGTTTCAATGGTGATATCAAATATTAGTTATAGATAAAAAACTATCATAAATATGTAACGCCCCATCTATTGTATTGAATGTTATGTATCATCTTTTAACGAATTAATTTACTATCGCCTATGATATTTATTTTTCATTACCTAGATCATATTTAAGATCTATTCACGAAAAATTTATTTAAGTTAATTTGGGATAAAGAACAAATGATATGAAACTTCATTAATTAATTTGTAAGAAATAGAAATCTGAAATCAACCAGAAAACAAATTATTGGTTATAATTTTAAATATATGAAAACATTATGAGACTAAACTGAGATTATATAAAGTTTTTATGGTTAAATTATATAAGTATAAAAGCTAAGGGGTTAAATTGAAAATTTTATAAAATTATAAAAATATGATAATTACACGTAGCATGTGGTTTGATCACTAAACTTGATGTTTCATTCCGTCTAACAAATGGATCCCTGTTAAAATAGGGGAAAAATATACTTTCGCCTCACATCGATTAGAGGGTGAGAATGTATAAAGGCAGTTTCGTCATTCTTTTTAGTTATCAATAAGTCAGTAATAAGTCAATTCGGGATAAATATAAATTTTTATTCTATTTTTTCTTTTACTAATATCAACAAACTCGGGGAGGTTTAACTAACGAAGGAATATATTTGTTAGATGAAAATAAATGTCAAAAATAGTAAATATAATTTTTTAAATTACAAGAAATTTACATATAATTACACAATTATCCTATAAAAAGAGAAATAAAAAATTAGAGTGCAGCTACGTTATGCCACTAATCTACTTAAGAATGTGAGTAGTGCGTACAATTCCTCTCTCTCTCTCAAAAACAAAGAGGAACAACGACTCTAGGCTTGTTACCGATGATTTTTTGTTCGAATGGTAAGGTTGAGGTCCCACAATAAAGATGTTATGATTTTTTAGTATTATATATGTAATTTGTTTAGTTTATACGATATTTGTATTATTTCTTTGGTTGTTTTAATGTTGGTGTTGATAGATTGAGAGATGTTGTTATACTGTTAACTGATATTGTAATAACAGTTAGTTGTTTTAGAAACATTATTGCATTTCAAATTAATAATTCATCGCTCATTATTAAAAAAAAAAAAAAAAAAACAACTCTCAGCTTGTTACAGTGAGTCAATTTTCTTAATTCCTTTAATTAAATTATTAGTTGATAACTAATGATTAGATTAATTCATTTACTCATTCTTTTCATTTTTAGAGTAATTAAATTACTGCATTTGTTTATTAGTAAATGATTAGTTCATTATTCAATTTTAATTGATTATGTTATGATTAAGTCAATTAAAATGCCTGATTTAACTTTGATCATTAGCTAGGCAGAATAGTTAATTAATTGAATTAACTTATTCAGTTAACCCACTTGTAATTGCATGAATAATTTTATATTCAGATGCCAATGAGGTCTGATTTAGCTGGAGAAGTTGAGGCTCTATGATCCTAGAAGTCATGGGTTCGACTTCTCTGTGTGGGATTATTTGTTTCTACTGCATAGTAGTTTATTTGTGATATTGTTTCTACTGTATAGTAGGTTTATTTGTTGTTGTAGTAGCAAGATGTTAGTTTGTGATATTGTCGATATGATTGTTGTATTTGTCTCTATCCAATATTGATACTAACAGGACTGATTGTAATCGCTTTATTTCAATTAATAAAATTCATCGCTTCCAACTCAAAAAAATAAATAAATTATATTCAGATAACAATTAAAATGATAAAAATATTTACCAAGGAAGTAATTAACTATTTGTTTAATTAGATAATCTTTAATTAATCGGTTAGTCCTGGTAACTAGCTTTAAGTAATTCATCAATTTTGATTGAATTAAATGATTGTTTTATTATTCAGTAAGCTTGATATGATACCGATTGCAATTAATCAATTACACTTAGTTATATTTTCTGAAAACTTAATAGTTGATGAAAATTAATTAATCATTCCAATATTATTTTAATTACTTTTTATTTATTGTACTTACTTCATTAGTAAATAATGCTAACTGCTCATTTAATTGAATTAGTAAGTATCTATTAAGTAAATATAAAAATAATTATTATTTAGAATAAGAATTTAAAGATATTCTCCGCTCGTTGAAACAGTAAGTTATGTATCTACTAATTATCAATGAATTAAGGTTAACTAATTTCAATAGATTAATTTCGCAAATTACAAATTGAGTTGAGAATGCGAAATTTACTTATGGATTTGTTAGTTAATCATCTTCATTTTTCAACTAACTTTATTAATTATGACTATTAAACTCTAAAATTTATTATTGTGATAAGATAAAGAATTTTATTATTAAATAGATATAATAGTAACGATATTAAACTTGTCACTTAATTTTCGTTGGCTCAAATCTTCAATTTTGGTAGTGAGTATTGATTTTCATCATTTTTAAACTGTAATCATTATAATATAGGGAATATTATGCTTGTTGTAGTATATAATAAAAATATGAATTTTAACTAATAGAATTATATATCATTTTAGATAATTATAACTATTTGGCTGGTGAAATAATTAATAACCACCTTAACAAAGATTCAAAATTAGTGCACTTGGAATACATTGAAGGACAAGTACCTTGACAAAGATTCAAATAAGCGTGATGCATATCGGACCTGGAATCCTTACTGTTGGATGATTAGGTTTGCTGTGTACGAGCTTTTTTCAGGGGCCTTCTAGGTTAGTGTGTAGAAATTGGGCTTATGTATGAAAAGTCTTATTATTTTGGACCTGATGACTTTGGCATGCTGGACTGCCTTGCTTGAAGACATACTCCTAGCTCTTGTGCTGGCTCGATGAATCTGATGGGGCATCAAAGTGCATTCCAGAAAGATTTAAAATAAAAACATTTGGTGAACCATAATGTATAATTAATTTTTTATGTCAGGAAAGTAATTAAGTTAGTCCAATATGAACTATATATACAAGCACTATAAAAAAAATAAATTTTTTTCCAAATATTATAAATTATTATGACTTAAAAACCATGATAAATCAATTCTATTAACCATGGTAAAAAAAAAAAAAAATCAATGCGAAAACTTAAATTTTTACCACGACTAATCAATATTTATCATGATTTTTAGCAATGAGTAAGACATTTGTCATGATTTTAGCTATAACTAATATTTGACCCCATTTGCAGAAACAACGGCTAATGACCGTTGCGGAGCCAGTTTATTCGCCACGATTTTTTTTTCTTTGACCATGGCATTAACTATAGCGAAAAATCATATTTCTTTTATCAAAGTCTTGGATTATTACTTTGTTGTATTTTATTTTAATTAAGGTTGAATTATATATATGTAGGTCAAGGTCAAGTCAATGATTTTAATTAATGGAATGGAAGATAATTATATGCTGAATATTCTATGAGTCAATGTTGTACTGCATAATTAAATTTACATTAATTTTTATTTCTGTGTCAAAAGATAAAAATATAAACTGGAAAAGGGAAAAATATGAGGCAGTAAAAAAGCTATTTTTGTTTCAACATTACTACTTTTCTTGTTCTGTTTGCTATTTGGTTCAAACATTGAAGTTTTGATTAGGTCCAGAAAACATTTTATGTGGGAACATGTAATTAATTTGGAATCTTCTATTTGTATTCTTGGAAAAAATATTTTTATAATATAGATTAACTAATCGATGGAGCGAAAACAATAAATTTTAGAGAATAATTGAACTCGTTTTCAATCCTCTAAGAACATGAAATAAACAACACCCAAAAAAAAAAAATTGTTTATTTTTGAATAAATTCCACAATAAAGTTTGCATGAATTTAAAAGAAATAGATATGAAACAAGCTAAATTTTTGGATTATTTCATAAAATTATGAAATCCAACACAAAAAATACTCTAACACCCTAGCGATAATATGGTAAAATATAAAGACCCAAACAACAAAAAATATGAAAATTAACTCAAGTCATCTAAAAAGTGAAAAAAATTTAAAGAAACACCTGGACAGTGATCGAAAGGATGGAAGTTTGCAACGAATGGTAGCTCCTTACGACAGGAGTGGTGGTGGTGGGGGCCGGGGGGGGGGGGGTGGGTTTGGGTGTAGGTTTAAAAGATACCCCTCATTATTTAAAAAGTGGTCGGGGTTAGATTCTCCTTGAAAAGATAGGTAAATCTCTATGTAACTCCTCCCAAATCAAACGTTATGGTTGTTTGATGAGATTTCACCATCAAATCACACACTTAAAATACTATATGCTTCCATCGATCCAAATGTTTCTAAAATGCATCCGCCTCATTATTAATTAATTCTGTACATTTACCTTGTACTATATTAATCTACTTATAATATAGATCTTGTTGGGTGGACACACCACCAAGTGGATCACAAAGATCTTCGAATGAATAACAAATTACAAAAGGGGAATGGGTTTTTCAAACCCTTAAATACAGACCAAAAAAGGGGAAAATGAATAAGAAGAATAACTACTAAAACTGAAAGATTACAGAAGTAGAATAAGCACAATATAAGCGATCCAGCAGTTAATAGGCTCGGATAAACCAGATCCAGTGCGAGCAGACACAACCACAAAGGTTGGCACTCTACAACCGGTTGCACCAAGGAAGAACCCAAAACACACTTAACCGTGAACTTATCATAGTCCTCAGACCAGCCACAACCAAACAACACCACCAAGGTATTACACACAATACTTTCGATTTTGTGAACAGGGAATGCAAGGAGAGTCTTTCTTGTATATTTTGGCTTAAGGGGTAAAGCCATTTTATAGGATCTGATCGAACTGAAACAAGGAAAGGGAGAGGGTAGATGGAAACAAAATCAGTTAGGGACGGTAAGGGGAGCTATAGATGGGAGGTGAGATCAGAGAGAGAGAGGCACAGAAGATTTTGAGAAGAAGACTAAGTGTTAGGGTTAGGTTTAGGGGTTTATAAGAGGTCTCACCAGGCTGGGTCAGGTAGTAGTGATCTGGACCTGTTTGGTGTTTTGGGCCCTTTGGCCTTCCAGGCTGAATTGGGCCTCTAGTGGTCATGGGCCAATTACAACATTCTCTACATTGGACCAGGACCCACAAGAAGGTTACTGGCCCAGGGTCAGATCTAATATTTCATCGTTGCCTTTAGCTTCCTCGTTGTTCCTACAAGTAAGAGCAATTCTTGAAGCAGGGTTAGTAACAGAGTTTATGAAAGTTTCAAAATCTCTAAACACTTATAGAACTTATCAACTGGAAAACACTTAGTCCCCATATCCGAGGGGTTTGAATCAGAATCAATTTTCTCAAGATTAATGAGATCCTTGCCTACGATGTCTCTAATAAAATGATAACGAACATCTATATGTTTTGTCCTATCATGAAAATATGATTTTTGTAAAGCTGTATAGCCGACTAACTGTCGGAAAAAATAGTGATTTTTCGTTTTAAAAAACCGATTTCTTATACCAGCCCTTCTAACCATAGGGCTTCTTTAAAAGCTTCAGTAGCCGCTATATACTCGGCTTCGGTAGTAGACAATGCAACAACATGTTGTAGTTGGGATTCCAATTTATGCAAGACCCACATAAAGTGAAAACAAATGATGTAGTGGATTTACGACTATCGCTATCGTTTGCATAATTAGAATCTACATATCCAACAAGATTAACACCAGATTGGTTTTTAGAAAATAGAATACCACGGTTAGTACTACCTTTTAAATACCTTAGAAGCCACTTGAGGGCCTCCCAATGAAAAAGGCCTGCATTTGACATGTACCTGCTGAGACAACTAATAGCATATGCAATTTCTGGCCTCGTACAAACCATCAGAAACATAATCGAACCAATAGCATTAGAGTAAGGAACTTTTTTCATTTTCTCTTTATCTTTTTTAGTTTTAGGGCACTGTTCTTTGTTGAGTTGGTGGTGAGCAGATAAGGGGACAGTGCAGGGTTTTGAGTCGGACATAGAAAATCTTTATAACATGGACAAACTATAAGTACTTTGATTCAGAAAAATCGTGGATTGTGTTATGTTTCTTTCAATGGTCATACCAAGGATTTTCTTTGTATCTCCTAAGTTTTTCATATCAAAATTTTTGCATAAATGACTCAATAATATTTTAACATGCTTTAGACTGGGACTAGCAATTAACATATCATCCACATATAAGACAAGGAACACAGGGATATCATCATCATATTTAAAATAGAGACAGTGATCATAATTACTCCTTGTAAATTTCAAAGATAACATAAACATATCAAACTTTTTATTCTATTGTCTCGGAGACTGTTTAAGACCATACAAGGATTTCTTCAAGAGACATACATGATCAGGCTTTGATTTATCAATAAAGCTAATTGGCTGAGACATGTAGATGTTTTCATCTAAATCACCATGCAAGAAAGTAGTTTTCGCATCCATTTGTTTAAGTTCCCAATTAAAATGAGCAGAGAGTGCAAGTAAAATACACATAGTAGTGTATTTAACAACTGGTGAGAAAACTTCAGTATAGTCTATCCCTTCCTTCTGCGTAAAGCCCTTCGCAACTAGTCTCGCATTAAACCGCTTTGATTTTTCTTCTTGTTTAACCTTGTAAACCCACTTACACTTAGGGGGTTTTGGCACTAGAATCCAAGTTTTGTTATTCTTTAGGGAATCCATTTCTTCTCTTATAGCACTAAGTCATTGTTTTGAATGTTCCAAGTTTAGAGCCTCATCAAAGGTACTAGGTTCATGTGATTCAGTATTTAGAGCTATCTCATAATCTGTGAGCCTAACAGGAATTCTATGTTCTCTTCTGTTTTGGTCTCTAGCTAACTAGTAGTGATCTAGGTTTGGTTCAGACCTAGTTTCACTTTAATTTTCTCCAGGATTCTCCTATACCTGTTCGGTTTCTTCTAGGTTTACCTCTACCTGATTAAACATAGGTTACAAGGGAACTGATTGTTCCTTTGGTGAATCACTAAGACATGGCATTTTTTCCTCATTGAAGACTACGATCTTACTAATGAAAACTTTAAAACCAGGTTAACTCCTAACCCACAAACGATATCCTTTTGTCCTTTCAGGGTACCCAATGAAAACACATTTCACGGGTCTAGGTTCAAGCTTATCAGAACTTTGATGCACAAAAGCAGTACAACCAAAAACACGAAGAAGCGAAATATCAACAATTTTATCTTGCTATACACATTCAGGAATTTTGCCAAGTAATGGAACAGAAGGACATCTATTAATTACATGTGCAGCAGTCCGAACATCTTCACCCCAAAAAGATTTTGATAATCCAGAACTTACAAGATGCATCTAACTTTATCCAAAATAGTTCTATTCATGCGTTCAACAACACCGTTTTGTTGGGGGGGGGGGGGGTATAGGGGTTGGTTTTATGCCTTTTAATGCCAAACTCATCACATAAATCAGAAAAACTTTGGTTACAAAATTCAAGTCCGTTATCAGTACGCAAAGCTTTAAGCCTCTTTCTAGTTTGATTCTCAACAAAAGTTTTCCAATTTTTAAAAGCATCAAAAACATCAGATTTGTTTTTCAGCAAGAAAACGAACACTTTTCTGGAGAAATTATCAATAATGGATAAAAAAATATCTATTTCCACCATGGGTTGGTATATTAGCAGGACCCCAAACATTTGCATGAACATAATCGAGAATGCAAGTGGATGATGTGGGGGTAGGGTAGGGTGATACAGGAAAATGCACTTTATGTTGCTTGCCCATTACACAGTCATCGCATAATTTGAGCTTATCAATTCTATCATGCTAAACACCTTCATTTTTAAGCAGTTCTAACCCTTTTAAACTTACATGTCCAAGCCGTTTATGCCATAATGATGTTTTATCAGATGTAGTGACTGATGCAGCAAGAATATCATATGAGACATGAAAAATATACAGATTTCTCAGTTTTTCAGCTTTGAAAGCAGTTAAAGACCCCTTCATGATTTTCATAACGCCTTTACCCCATCTACCCTCAAAACCCTCTTCTTCTAACACAACACATGATATCAGATTATGGCTCAAATTAGGAATAAAACGCACATTTTTCAAGGTAAGCTTATAGCCATTATCAGAAGTTAAGCATACATCACCAAGACCTTGGATTGCACATTGTTTTGCATTTGCCATAGAGACATAATAGAAATTACCAGGCTGGAAGTTTGAGAAAATATTTCTAAACGGACTCATATGAAATGTACAACCAGAATCAATCAACCACTTATGCATGCTCATGTCATTCACATTGTTAATATCACAAATCATAAACACATCACCAGAATTATCAACTGAAACAGAGTTTGCACTTTCTTTGTTGTAATTATTATGATTATTATCCCTGTTATCCTTTTTAGGCTTCCTGCAATCTTTAATATAGTGACCTTTTATTCCACAGTTATAGCATTTTCTTTCCTTTTTAATGTTATCTTGATTATTATCTCTGGTTCGGGATTTACTCCTACTTCTACTCCTGCCTCGACTATGTTTTCTATACTTATGATCCGAGTTACGATTACTGGTTCTTCCCTTTACCGCATTGACTTCATTAGTGGGTTGATTAGGCTTATTAGTCTTAAGGTCCATTTCTTTGCTTTTAAGCCTGTTAATCACTGTGTCAAGGTTCACATGATCTCTAACGTATTTTATTGCCGCTTTACATCACTGTAATTATCAGGAATGACATTTAGAAGTACTATTGGTGTGTAATCATCTATGTTCTTATCCCCCGTGAGTTTTATGTCCTGAACTAGTTTGGTGAAGTCATCTATGTTCTCATCTATGTTCTTGAAAATATCTAACTTATATCTGAAAAACTTCTCTAAAAGGAAGAGCTTACTAGGCAGTGATATTTCAATGTACAATTCTTCTAATCTATCCCATAACTCTTTAGCGGTTTCTTGTTTACCAACTTTCCTTATTACTGAATCAGACATGTTTAATATAATGGAGGAGTATGCAAATTCATCATCTTCTAGTTTCTTATCCTTAGAGGTATTATCAGGATACCCACCATCTATTGCTTTAAAGACCTTTTGTTGTATTAGTATGCCTTTCATCTTCTGTTGCCATATAGAGAAATCAAATTTACCATCCAACGAAAGCAAATTATAACCAGCCATATGAACAGATAACAATATATACTAACAGATTACTGAGTATGATCAGATCACACAAAAACAGTTCACAGAGTATAAGCAAACCACAAAATATCTCACAAGGTTAGATATGTATCAAGACACAGTAAGCAGTATGTAAGGTGGATCAGTAGTAACCAAGAACTACCTTTGAACCTCAACCAGATACCCGACAGTCTCACGGGACTCGGCCAAGTGAGGGATCAGAGGGAAAAGCCGGTGCACTAAGCAGAGATAAGTTTAACAGTATTTAACAACAAGAACCAGAGCACTAAGCAATGTACCAACATAAAATATTTATCAGCGGAAGCGAAGCACTAAGTTGTATACGCAACAGATGCACAATAGCAGTATAGAGGCAGAGTTAGAAAAGTTTACCGAACCACAACGCTCGACCCAGAACCGGTTAAACCAGCTCTGATACCACTGTTGGGTGGACACACCACCAAGTGGATCACAAAGATCTTCGAATGAATAACAAATTACAAAGGGGGGATGGGTTTTTCAAACCCTTAAATACAGACCAAAAAGGGAGGAAATGAATAAGAAGAATAACTACTAAAACTGAAAGATTACAGACGTAGAATAAGCACAATATAAGCGATCCAACAATTAATAGGCTCAGATAAACCAGATTCGGTGCGAGCGGACACAACCACAAAGGTTGGCACTCTACAGCCGGTTGTACCAAGGAAGAGCCCAAAACACACTTAACCGTGAACTTATCACTGTCCTCAGATCAGCCACAACCAGACAACACCACCAAGGTATTACATACAATACTTTCGGTTTTCTGAACAGGGAATGCAAGGAGAGTATTTCTTGTATATTTTGGCTTAAAGGGTAGAGCCATTTTATAGGATCTGATCGGACTAAAACAAGGAAAGGGAGAGGGTAGATGGAAACAGAATCAGTCAGGGACGGTAAGGGGAGCTACAGATGGTAGGTGAGATTAGAGAGAGAGAGGTGCAGAAGATTTTGAGAAGAAGACTGAGTGTTAGGGTTAGATTTAGGGGTTTATAAGAGGTCTCACCAGGCTGGGTCGGGTGGTAGTGATCTGGACCGATTTGGTGTTTTGGGCCCTTGGGCCTTCCAGGCTGAATTGGGCCTGTAGTGGTCATGGGCCAATTACAACAGATCTATTATATTTAATATATTCATATTATGAATGATTTAATTATTAATGTTTAATTCAAATTTTGAACTGATATTTTATTCCTCTTAAGATGAATGTTAACAATCTAGTATTCATATATTATCTTAGGGCTTCTTTGTATTTCCTTTTAATTAGTGAAATTATTTATCTGCGAATAATATCCTTATTTTTGCTAATCATATAAAATTCTCTGCTATCTGTTTTTACATTTTGAATTCTTCTCTAATTTTACTTAAAAAATTATGAATTTAAATTAGCAATTGTAACATATATATAGGTGATCGATCCTTATATTAATCATTTGACAGACTTTGAATTTCTTATCCTCACCTTTATTGTTGTTTTTGTTTTTTCAATTGTGCAAATCTCTAAATTTTGTCTATCCACATCTAATAAAAATAAATTTATTACGTTATTTGATATATTAGAGTATTAAAAAACTTAATAAATATTTTAATAATAACAATAATTTAAATTAAAACATATATTCAAAAGAAAAAATAAAGGAAAAAATATATTTTACTCCATGTGATATCGATAATGTTCAAAAATCCCCATGTGAAAGAAACAACAATTTATCCTCATGTTATTTTAAAAATAGAGCAACCCCCTCCCCCCAATAAAGAGAGCGAAATTCATGCACGCTAAGTGCGAACTTTTATGATTAGTTTTTTTTAAAAATATTATAATATATAATATAATAATATTTTTATATATAATAAATATTTATAATAATATATATAGTTTTATAATATCCCCTCACCCCCAACCCCCGCTATCGCCAGCAACCTTCCCCCTCCCCTCCAACCATCGTTGCCGCCGCTTGCCACGCCACCTCCGGCCCTAGCTCACGCCACGCCACGCCCTAGTCTAGTCGCCCGCCCCCGTTCTCCCATTTCCCCGGTCGCCCCGCTCCTTCCCTTTCCCAGTCCCAAGCGCCGCCCACTCTCTCTCTATGTTATATATATATATATAATTTTATATGTATTTATACATATATTATATATATTATTTTAATTATATATTATATATAATTATATATTTCAATAAATATATAATTTTAAATCTATATCATTAATTTGAATTTAGATAAATTTAAACCATTGATCCGCTAGTCAAATTTGGACCATTGATTCAAACAAATCCAACGATTTTACATAAGGATATAAATATAATTTTAAAATATATTTTTTAAAAAAGCATGAGGGTCATTTTACTCCATTTTTAGAAATACAGGAGTAAATTGCTATTTTTTTTCACATAATTTTTTTTTGCTCTTTTTGATTAATACAAAGGTAAATTACTCCATTTTTTCACACTTAACCCAAAAATAAAAGAGAGATATAGCTTTGTCATAACTCTTGTTTTCAATTTTATCTATATAATCGCTTTTTTCTCGAAAAAAGAGAGAGAAGAAAAAGTATCACACGTCAATTACACATTGAATTTTCTACTGCAATCTTTATTTCATTTAATATATACATGTTACGTGTACAAAAATTCTATTATCAAATTGATTTAAGAAATAATTCTGTACTTACGACGTGTATGTATATGTGAAATGTAACAAAAATTGCAATATAAAATCCAATCGTGTCATTTGAGGCAACCAAGTAATAACTAAAGAAGTGCATTGAATTGTCCTTAGTTTTGTAATAAAAGTTTCACTGTCTTGATTTCAAAATATGAAACTGAAGAAAAGTAGTAGTCTGTGTCAGTCAATATCTGCCGTGGGGATCTATAAAAAAGAAATTAATTTATTATTAGTTCAATTCTGAAAACACCAATGATAAAGTGTGTACATACTGAAAAAATGGTATAACCAAAGACAAAAAAGTAATAATAACAATATTAATAGGACTTTTTCATCAAGTAATAACAAAGTGAAGATACAAACAACAAAACAGTTCAATAGAATCATCACTTGTTTTAGATTATCTCTTGCACGAGTGGTGAGGTTGAGGTCCCATAATCAAGAGGTCGTGGGTTCGAGTACTACAGAATGTAGGGAGTTGTTTAGTTTATAGGATGTTTGTATTATTCTTTTGGTTGCTTGAATGTTAGTGTTGGCAGATCTAGATATGTTGTATTTTCAAATTAATAGTTCTATTGCTCGTTATTCAAAAAAAATCATCACTTGTTTTGGGAAGACCGTTACTTTAATTTGTCCACAAGTTTCCTAAGGAGATGATTTGTCAAATTTATCATTTTGATTAACAAGGAAGACCGTTATTTGATTTTTCCACAAGTTTACTATATATGGAAATGATTTGTCAAATTTATTATTTTGATTAGGATAATTATATTCACACCTGCTGATGTATCGTTTATTTAAACAAATCATTCATGCATTTTGTATAATTACAGAATTCACTCCCGACAGTCAAAAAGTAGGGGTAATTTGTATAATGATGTTGATATTTTTGGAATGTGTATGCGTAATTATTCAAAAAGTAGGAATTGTTTGTATAAATGATGTTGATGTATATG
The DNA here is from genome assembly GCA_034509735.1 of Sesamum alatum. Classification (NCBI taxonomy): domain Eukaryota; kingdom Viridiplantae; phylum Streptophyta; class Magnoliopsida; order Lamiales; family Pedaliaceae; genus Sesamum; species Sesamum alatum. The sequence continues at coordinate 1,588,739 of JACGWO010000007.1, forward strand.
CAAAACTGATAAAAAAAGAATATTTAGTGAATGTACTTGAAAATTTTAACCCAAACTTATAGAATATATATTCACTTTATAATTCTTAGATTTTATTGCATTGTTAGTCTTGTGATTATAGCCACTTGGGATTTTGGTAACGTGACTTATTAGGGTAGCAATTTAATTCTGTAATTTTATTTTATTTTTGCGATTTCATAACAAAATTGGTTGGATTTGAAAATTTCAGCCAATTTGATCTTGAAATCAAGAAGAATAAAAACACGCAAAAGTAAACTAATATCCTAGAAAGTTATTGAATCAAAATGCTAAAAGATAATAATTATGGACCAAAATTATATTTAAGCCTAACTCTTTGGTCACACAGATACTCCCTCTCTCCCAAATTAATGTTATAATTTTATTTTCTCTTTCTTTCTCTTTTTACAAAAAAACACGATAATTACATAATTACATCAATATTGGAATAAAATTGATCAATTACATTATTATATCAATATAATTATTCTTCTCCGACCAACATGTCTTCAGGTTTATCCCTGATAAATTCTTTCCAATCCCTTCACTTTGAAAATAAAACAGTGTAGTAAACTCAAATTGAATTAATCAACACTTGAACAGTGTATCGGACTATTCTTCATTGTACACAATTTTCAACCTCGGACACTAGAACATTACCACCGCCGTTGTGTACCATTAATCATCTTACGAACTTGGAAAAGGACGGAAAATTCTAACTCGAATTTAGCTCGGTCAAAATTGAATTAATCAAATGGCAAATATAATACATGACTTGTCGTGTGATTGGTTAAGAGAAAGTGACAATTCGCATAGCAAGTTTATCATACTTGTACTATGATTCATTTGATCTGAACAAGAATTTTTCAATAGATATTTGCATGCTGATGACTAATCAACCCGTTTGACTTTTTGCGTGAAAAATTGTTTATAAATTCATCCTGGGGCAACACCCTGAAAACAACAGGAAGTTTGGAACTAGCTATCACAAACAGCGCAACTTAAATATCTCTTCAAATCAGTTCTAACACTCCAATTTTCTTACAGGAAAATGAATTCTGGGATTCCTCTAAACCTGACGGTTCTTGCTCTAGTAATTGTCCCTGTAATCTTTCTGTTGATCAAGAACTGGAAGAAATCCAAACCCATTTCTGTAAAACTCCCTCCAGGCCCGAAAAAGCTGCCGATAATAGGAGACCTGCATCTCGTCAGCCGTCTTCCCTTTCGTTCTTTCAGAGATTTATCCAAACAGTACGGCCCGATTATGCACCTGAGACTCGGGGAAGTTCCCACGATCGTGATTTCTTCGCCGGAAATCGCGAAAGAGGTGCTCAGAGAACACGACCCGCACTTCGCCGACAGGCCCGACGCCATTGCCATGAAGATCATGTGGTACAATTACATCGACATCGCCTTTAGCCCGTACGGCGACTACTGGAGACAGATGCGTAAGATTTGCATTATGGAACTCCTGAGTGCCAAGAATGTCCGTTCCTTCAGCTCCATTAGGAACAACGAGGTTTCTCGTCTGATCGAATCTATTCGTCTGTCTTCTGGAGAGCCCGTCAATCTGACGGATAAGATTTTCTCGTTGACGAGCTCGATCACCTGTCGGGCTGCGTTTGGGAAGGTGTGTAAGGATAGTGATGCATTGATCAAGTTGTTGAAGGAAGGAATTCAGATGGCGGGCGGGTTTGAGATTGCTGATTTGTTTCCATCGTCGAAGATTATCAATACTCTGAGTTGGAGTAAGCTGAGATTGGTGATGATGAGGCGTAAGCTTGACGTGATTCTTGATGATATTATCAATGAACACAAGGAGAATTTGGCAAAAATGGCGAGAGAAAATGGAGACGTCGGCGAAGGGAAAGAGGCGACGAGGAGAGGCAACGGCGAGTTCGGGAACGAGGATTTGGTTGATGTGTTCCTCAGAATTAAGGAAGCCGGGGAGCTGGAGTTTCCTATCGGCAATGACAACATCAAAGCCGTTATTTATGTAAGTCCTTGTCGGAATATTCTTACCTGAACTAAATTTAGTCGAACCAAACGAATTATAGAGTAAGTTTGGTACACTTACTATGTGACTGGTCATTATTTCTGAACTGTACGTCAATCATGTGGCATGTGTATTACACTTGCCATATGATTGGTTCAGGTTTGGCTGAACCGGGTTCGAGCCAGAATTTTCCGTCCTTGAACTGAACATCATTATAAAGTTTTGGTAAAAATTATATTTTTCGTCATGTAACTATTGGTTGTCAACATTTTTGGTTCTATAACTTACTCCATTTAAACATTCAATCCATTTTTTGACGAATTTAGTGCTAAACATATCTCATTTGGTCCTTTTATGGCAAACTTAGTCCTGTATTGACAATTTTTGGTCTTGTAACAATATATCGTCGGGACCAAATTTATCAACACGGGACTAAATTTGACGAAAAATTCCCAAATCTGTGATGCGTTGGACTAAATTCGTAAAAAAAAGAACTAAATGCGTGGACGGAGTAAGTTACATGATCAAAACTGCAAACGACCTAAAGTTATGAGACTAAAAATATAATTTTTCCTAAAATTCTTGATAATCTTTAGTTTGGAAAACTTCTTACCGAAACTAGCTTCACTTGAACCAAATCATTTACATGGCAAGTACTGTGATGATTGGTCACTTTTCTTGAACTGTACACCAATCACACGACAAGTGTATTATGCTATATAATTAGTTCAGGATTGACCAAACCCTATCCAAGTTAAAATTTCCCGTTTAATCTCAATAAATGGCAATGAGCTAGCGCATACATGGCAAATAAAACACCTAATCCAGTCCATTTGGTTGAATTCAAGTACAAGAAAAAGGTCTTTGTACTTAGACATGAATGTTGATCGGCTGACTTTTTCCTTGTGTGCTATAGGACATGTTTTCTGCCGGAACTGAAACATCATCGACAGCAATCGACTGGACAATGGCAGAACTCGTGAGGAACCCACGGGTCATGGCCAAGGCACAAGCTGAAGTAAGACAAGTCTTCAAGGGAAGCAAAATCATCCAAGAAAACGATGTCCAAAAATTGAAGTACTTAAAACTGGTCATCAGGGAGACTCTCAGGCTCCACCCTCCAGTTCCGATTCTCCCCAGAGCTTCCAGGTCGGAACGAGTGATCAACGGGTACACAATTCCTGCAAAAGTTAAGGTATTGGTGAACAATTGGGCAATGCAGCGGGATCCTAAGTATTGGTCCAATCCTGAAACCTTTGAGCCCGAAAGATTTGATAATCAGGCCCTGGATTTCTTAGGTGGAGATTTTCAGTACCTACCGTTTGGGACGGGACGAAGAATGTGCCCTGGAATGACGTTTGGCTTGGCCAGCGTTGAGCTGCCTTTGGCTCAGCTTCTCTATAGCTTCAACTGGAAACTTCCGAAAGGTGTTGGGGCAGAAGATTTGGACATGATTGAAAATCCTGGAATTACAGCTTCAAGAAAAGACAACCTTTTCGTGGTTGCCACCCCGTATGAATCACTGGCTTGATGGACAGTGTAATAACTAGGAATCTTGGTTAATTTGAGTTTCATGTTGTGTTTGAAATTTAATCTTTCTTTAATTTTGTACAGTTTGTTTTGAATAAGTTTCCTGTATAGGAAATATCGATAAGGACCAATAGTGTAATTTTGTGTTTTAATTATTTGATCTGTTGTTATTTATAGATGAAAGTGTACCAAGAGTCATCGCAAAATAGTATATGTATGTGGTTGATTTTGAATTCGATTGAAGGCTTTTCGTGTCTTTCTGCACACTAATTGGTTTCACCAAAGGGGAAGGTAACATAATATAATAATATTTAGGAAAAATTACTGTTACCGAGGTTTGCATAATTACAAATACTCTCGTTGTTTGGAAAATTACAAATACCCCTGAGGTTTGTAATCGTCTAACAAATAACTCATTTCCATCCATTTTTATGGGTGAACTGACCAAAATGTCCTTATGCAAACTGAATTATTCTTAAAAAATTTTGAATTTTTTTGGACTATAATGCACAGGGAGAGCTTTCTTAAGTTTTTTACACAGAGGAGGAATATTGCAATATTGCTATTTGCCTCGGTTGATTTTTCTACAATTTGAACAAAATATTTAAGGACAAAATGATCAATTTCAGACCTTTAGTTAAAAATTACAAATCTCAGGGGGAGGGGAGTATTTGTAATTTTTCAAACAACAAATGGGTATTTATAATTATGTCAAACTTTAGAAGATGTGGCTCTAATGCACCCTAACATATATTACCATAAACCCTAATTAGCAAATGCTCTTTATGAGGAGATTCTTGAGCTCATAATCAGAAACACTTTTAGTTGCTTCATTAGATTTCTTTACTATTTTGATGGAAAATGGACGTTCTAAGCACTTGGCCGTTAACTCATCCACTACTTCAATTTTAGTCATATGCTTAGTATTTTTAGTCCTATAAATTAGTTACGGGGTACTTATTAATAATCTCATAAGTTACAAAAATTATCACTTTTAGTTCTTTCATCAGATTTCATTAGTATTCTGCATAACGATCACGTGCTTCACACATATCTTTTCCATCAAAATACTAACAGAATCTGACGAAAGGACTAAAGGTGATAATTGTTTTAACTTATGGGACCATTAATAAGAATTCCATAACCACTTGAAAAAATTATTTTTGCCTACGATTTTATTGGCTATAAACTAAAAGTCGTGGTAAATAATTATTATTAACCACGGTTAAATAAAAATCGATACAAAAACTTAACCTATCCGTCATGAAAATTATTTTTGCCATGGCTTTTAGTTATAGCCATAACAAATGTATTAGCCACACTAGCAAAAATTACGGCCAACAACCATTGCGTAGTCGTGGTCATTGACTTTTTGCTACGTTTATGCAATTAGATATGATTAAATTATATATTTCTTCTAGTGAACCAATGTGATAGAAAGTGTATTGATCCTACAACCGGACGAAAAATGTAATTTCTCCATAAATATTGTATATAAGTTTGGGAGACGGTGATATATAAAAGCACATAAATTACTAGAGTTAACCCAAAACTTTGGACGTTATTATTGAATTGGGCAAAATGCAATTTACCCTCCTATGTTATACGAAAATAGCATTTTACCCCTTATGAAAAATAAATTCTCAATTTACCTCCTTATGTTTTCAAGAAATGAGCAAAATACCCCTCCTCACGCAAGGAGTGAGATACACGCGTCTATTTTCTTTTTTTTAATAAAAATATTTGTATCTTTATTTTATAGCCGTTGGATTTTATCTAACACAATCAACGATCCAGATTCAATTTACATATATAATTTATATAACAAAATTCATAATAGTTTTAAAAATATATGTATATATATGATACATAATATATATATGTATATATATTTATGCTATATATATAATATATGCACCTTCCCCAGTCGGCGGCCGCCGCCGCCCCTTCCCCTTCCTCCTTCGCAACCACGCCCCTTCCCCTTCCCCCTTTGCAGCCGTCGTCGCCCCCTTCCCCTTCGCAGCCGCCCTCGCCCCCCTCCCCTTGCCTAGCCGTCGTCGCCCTGCCTCCTCCTTCCCAGATTCCATTGCCCGTCGCCCGTCTCCTCAAATCAGCCTCGCCTTTCCCCCCACCAGTGCCACCCTCCCCCCCCCCCCTCTCCCTACTCCCATCACCCCCACTTCTCTACGCCGCGCCTCTTCCCCTCCCCTCACCCCCCACCGCCCCTTCCCCTCCCCTCCCTCTCCCCATAATATTTTTTATTGTCAATTTTATATTTTATTAATATTATATATATATATATATATTTATTATACTTTTTTTTATATTTTATAAATTTAAGTCATTGATTTAATTTAAAATGATATAAGCCATTGAATGTATACATCAATGTGAACCATTGATCTAAATAAGAAAAAATCTTGACCATTGAATTGTTTATTAAATTTCAACCGTTGATGCATATATAAAATACGATCTAATGGCTCATATTTAAGGACATAAAAGTCATTTTATAGTTAAAATTGAATCAAAATCGCACCTCCGGTGCATGAAGGACACTCCATGGATAAGGGGGTATTTTGCTTCTTTTTTAAAAACACAGATGGTAAATTGAGAATTTTTTTAACACAAAGGGATAAATTTCTATTTTCGTATAACACATGGGCTAGATGCATTGTTTCCTTTTATATTATAATTATAAGTATAAAAAAATTTTATTTCATGTATTATTTCTATTGGTTTGCTTGTAATTGCATGCATAGTATGGCCTACAGGGCCCTCGTTGCATCCTGTCTACCACCTACGGCTGGAATGAAACAGCTGGAGATTTGAGGAGGATCAAATGTACGTACTTGCAACACTCGTCTTCGAGCAGCTGAGATAGGGAATAGTTAGTGGGGGTTAGTTTTTTTTTAAATTTAAATTTATATCATATAAAATAATAATTTTATTTTTCATAATATCTAATTATTTATAAAATAAATTATTTATAGTTATCTATAATTTTATGTATTTTTAAATCTATATAAGCTATAATTACTTTTAAAATAATAATTTTATGTATCTTTTAAAAAAAATAATTAAATTTTTATAATCTATAAGTATTTATAAAATAATTATTTATACACTACAAAAAACAGACCTATGGCAACGGATTTCATAAAAAATTCGTTGAAAAACAGATTTGCCACGGACTTTTGCAATGGAAAATTTTCCATTGCTATATGTACCACTGCTATATAGCAACGGATTTTTTGGTCGTTGCAAAATATTGCCACGGATTTTTATCCATTGCAAAGTTCCGTTGCAAAATTCGTTATTTAAAAAGTTAACTTTTTATATTTTGCAATGACTTTGTGATGGTATATTCGTGGCAAAGTTGATGACAATTTGTTGCAAAATCGGATTTTATTTGCAACTGCATTTGCAACGAAATGTCGTTGCAATATTGCAACGGAATATTTGCAACGTCATTCCATTGCAAATTTTGCTACGAAAAATTTAGCTATAATTCATTGCAAAATCATTTTATTTGCAACGACATTTGCAATGAAAGTCGTTGCTATATTGCAATAATTTTTTGCAACGACATTTCGTTGCGAAATTTGCAACGACATAATTTACTAAAATTCGTTGCAAAATAATTTTCATTTACAACGACAATTGCAACGACAATCCATTGCAAATTTTACCACGATAATTTCAACGACGATCTATTGTAAAATTATTTTCGTTCACAAAGACAATTGCAAAAACAATTGCACAATTTATATTCAATAATAAAAATATATTTAAGTTAACTTTAACAATTTATAAATTCAAATATGACAATACATATAAGCAAAAATACTTATAATAAAGACAATTCAACATTTCAATCAACAAAATAAAAGTATTCAATTTTAAAGAATACATATTTAAAAAGGGGGACATCCAACAAGCAGGTCTCGTATTGGTCTTCCTACATCGCGACATCACCTCCCACATCTATTTTTCGACCTTATAATTATAACTCTTCTGGATTTGGGTTCTAAGCATTAAATCCCGCTAATATTTCTGCAAAATATAATACAACAATATGATAACAACACAAAAATTAATTAATATTCACATAAACTAAGAGTTAAACATTTAAATCTTACACTAAATATTTGAAACCAAAACTCCTTAAGTTTCTTCGGGAACCTTTTTTAAAGAGAAGGCCATGGCCTTAAATAATAGCATGTAATAATATCCTTAATGACATTTTGAACTTCCTAATCCCTACAAAGTATCACAAAATAATTATAAAAATAAATATAATACAATATTTTAATTTTTTTTAAAATAATCCAACATGTTAAATTGTCTTACGTGATATCCGACAGAGTAATGATAGTTAACAAAATTACATTAGTTTAGTTGCGTTTTTAACTTGTGAGTTAACTAAGTTACATTAGTTTTGTTGAGTTTTTAACTTGTGTATTGACTAAGTTAAATTAGTTTAGTCAAAGATTTTAAGTAGAAAAGGTAACAAAGCTAAATTAATTTAGTTGAGTTTTTAACTTGTGAGTTAAATAAGTTAAATTAGTTTAATTTAAGATTTTAACTTGAAAGTTAACTAAGTTACATTAGTTTAGTTGAATGTTTAGCTTGTGATATAACTAAGTTAAATTAATTTAGTTAAATATTTAGGTTGAAAGTTAACAAAATTACATTAGTGGAGTTAGGTTTTTAACTTGTGAGTTAACTAAGGTAAAATAGCTTAATTGAAGATTTTAACTTGAAAATTAACTAAGTTACTTTAGTTTAGTTGAATTTTTAACTTGTGATATAACTAAATTACATTAGTTTAGTTAAAGATTTTAAATTGAAAGTTAACAAAACTACATTAGTGGAGTTAGGTTTTTAACTTGTGATATAACTAAGTTAAATTAATTTAGTTAAATATTTTAAGTTGAAAGTTAACAAAATTACATTAGTTGGGTTAGGTTTTTAACTTGTGATATAACTAAATTAAATTACTTTAGTTAAATATTTTAAGTTGAGAGTTAACAAAATTACTTTGGTGAAGTTAGGTTTACAAATCCTAATCTACAATCATAACCAAAACACTCATACAACCTCATCAATACAATTATCATTCCCATCCACCTCAATGTACCAAGCACATTCTCAATATATCAAACAAATACTCAATATATTATATTGTCATACACAATTTTATGTTAAACACATAGTTAATATATATTTTATACCAACAAAATCATGCTTGCACTAAAATAGCATTAAAATCATGCTTGCATTAAAATACCAACAAACTTTTCAATTCTAAAGTTACAATTCCTCAAATATTCAAAGCTGAAACTGAAATCCTCCTACCTCCTTCGAGGCAGCTTGGAGGCGGTGGTCGCGGGCGGCGTGCGGCGGCGGGCGCTGACACTGAAAGTTAACAAAACCTCACGGCAACGGGAGGCATTACGGCGGCGGGCGACGCGCGGCAGCGAGAAGAAAGTTAACAAAAGGAGGAGAAAGAGAAGAGAGGAAAAGAGGAGAAAAAGTAGAAGAAAGAAAAGAGGAGAAAGAGAAGAGAAAAAGAGGAGAACAAAAACACCTCAAGGCGGCGAGCGGCGGCGAGCGACGAGCGGCGGATCTAAAAAGTTTAACAAAAATTGAAAAAAAAAGTAGAAGAAAGAAAAGAGAAGTAAGAGAAGAGAAGAAAGGAGGAGATAATATACCTCAAGGCGGCGGGCAGCGACTGAAGAGAGAAAAGGAGGAGAGGGGGGGGGGATTTGGTGGCTGTGGCTGAAATGTATGGGGAAGGGGGAAGGGGGAGAGGGGGAAAAGAGGGAGGAAAAGGGGGGAAAATTAGGGTATGGAAAAAGGGGAGGGAAAGGGGGGAAAATTTAGAGTTATGTGAAAATGGAGAGGGAAAATGTATAGTAAAAAAGTTCAATATTTTTAAAATTAATATTTTTTAAAAAAATTAAATGAGATAAATAATTTAAGATATATTATTCAATTAGTAAATAGATAAAATAATTTTAAATTAATTATTTTTAGAATTAAATGGGATAAATGATTTAAGATATATTTTTAATTAATAAATGAGATAAAATATTTTAAAATTAATAAATATTTTTAGAATGATATGAGATAAATGATTTAAGATATACTCTTCAATTAGTAAAAAACATCATGACAAAAATCATCAAAATACATTATGTTCAATTAATAATAATAATCATCATCATCTTGTCTAAGTGCTTCTTCATCATCAGTTGTTTCGTATTCTTCAAAACTGTCTTCTTCTTCTTCATCATCTTTCATTTCATTATCCTCATCAACAAAATTTGTATGTTATCATATAGAGGTTGAATTTCATTGTCAATAGTAGCCACTGGAATAGATTCGACTTCATCCTCCTGAAATCCAGCATCAATCCATCTTGACTCAATAATTCGTCTAGCTTTTGTTCTACATGCATATTTTAAAAAAATTCAACAATAATAATAATACCTCTCAAAAGGATACATCCATCTATATTGCACCGGACCTCCTACTCGAGCTTCGTACGGTAAGTGAACCAAGAGATGCTCTTTGAATCAAATAATCCAAGGGGAAATATTTTCTCCAAATTGCATATGATTATAGCTACACTCTCCTCCAATTCCTTTATTTTATTTATATCTAGTGTAGTAGAGCTTATGACTTGAAACAAGAGGCTCACTTCTATCAATGCACTCCAAACAAATTCGGGCAACATTTCTCTAAATGCTATCGGTACGAGTCTCTCCATGAAGACATGACAGTCATGACTCTTCATCCCATGCATCTTTAATTCGTTTAAGTCAACACATCCAATTTGTCGTTGATCTATAGAGTTGTCAGCTGAAATTAGATGCTTATAATCCATCTGTATAGGCTCACCATGAGATGTCCAATTGTAGTAATCTTTCCGAAAACCTTTCTTATAAAGGTCGCATGTCACCTCCTCCGTGGATTTGTACTTACGATTTTTACATACGTACTACATGGACAACGAATTTTCTCTCCATCCATAAAATCATGTTGTGTTTTTGCCCAGTTTATAAATTCAGTGACCCCATCTATAAATTCTTTTGTAAGATGACGATTACCGGGTACATTCTTCTCATACATCTATTTTCTCAATTCTCTCAACATCTTGTTCTAAAATCAACAAATATTATACATATTCATTAACATACATACATACATACATAGAAAACTAAAAATTTCAAGAATAAAATGAATATATACAAATAGTAGTAAAAATTTTGTACTAACCTTAATGTAAGTCCGCTATATGTCCAAATGTGTGACTCGTTGCACTAACGTGATCATTAACGATCTAATACAAAGATTTATTAAAAAATCGGTTGTGTGGATGGAAGGAGAGAAGAGGAATAAAAATCCCCAATTTTGCAGCATGTGCATTGCACATGCTATTTCACCCCCCCCCCCCCCCCCCCACCAAAAGCAAAATCCGGCCATCAGAGGACCTAATTGAAGTATTTTTGCAACATAATATATAAAATTAAAAACTATCAAAGTTAGTGGACTAAAATTGAACGAGAACCAAGTTAATGGATTAAAAAAAATTCCCTACTTATTATTGATATAATTATTGATCAGCACCCTATTGATGTCTTGGTCTGTTATTTTCTTTTATTATTCCTTTTTTTCACCCCTAACTTCTACATTTCCCTCGTTATCTATAAGTGCTAAAAATTATCTTTTAATTGGTTACTCATTTTTAACTAATAATTTTTCTCTTTCTCCAACTTCAAAAATATTCTCTTTCAAATTTATTTAATTTTTTCCACGATTTTTTCCATATTACATTTTCTCTTAAAATTTGTTATCTCTCTATTACATTTAAATATTATATTCATTTCCCTTCATTTATGAAAAAATCAATCAAATTACTACACATAAATAACAACAAAAAAATAGTATACGATATTTAATTAGTTATTTATAAATTATTATTTGTGCACATGTGTTGAGTGTGCCACGTACGTATATACAACTAATACACATTATTGACAAGATATATAATTAATTAACATCATTAATGAATAAATTCATAGCATGAAACTATCAAAAACTAGTCTTGTTCAAATCTTGAAGAAATCCAGAAGCAATCCATTGATGTGAGGCTTCAACACTTTCTCCGGGTGAGTGTAGCCATCTTGATTGTGCTTGTACACAACATCTATCAATCGGGCAAGGTTCACTACTCTCTTGATCATCTCCTTCGACACTGCGGTTTCCTTCACTAATTCCTCGTTAATATCCATCCAGGCATTCTCCGCGATATTGCTGAACTCCCTCATCGCCTCTTCCTCAGATACTCCGTATTCATTCATGTAACACTCGATTCCTGTTGTTGTCTGTCCTCTTTTCTTCTCAATCTACAAGATAATTCAAAAAAAAAATTCAAAATTTTAATTTGTAACGAACTTATGTATAGAGTTCATGGTCATGAGGTCATTAAATATTGGAGTGTACGTATTAACGGGAGAAATAGCATTTTTCGTCCAGTAATTTAGGATTTTTTTCACTTTTGACCCATTAGTTTTGGAATTCTCACTTTTAGCCCCATAACTTTCAAAAAATAGCACTTTTGGTCCCATGACACCTTTTCGTTAGATATTTTACAGAAAAGGTCATATATTTGTAACTGCATGAAACCAAAAAATGCTATTTTTCGAAAGTTATGGACCAGAAGTGTAAAGGCCCTGATAACCACGTGCGAAAAATTTTCATTTTTGGTCTCATATCGTAGGACAATTTTTTATTTGGTCTCATTTATTGCATTTGTCTCGCATTTAGTCTCATTTGTTTAATTTTTTTCTCAAATTTGATCTCCGTCAGCATTTTTCCTCAAATTGTTAATGGAGCCGTCAACAGTGGCAGAGTCTTGCCCCAATAACGGACTTGACAGCTCCATTAACAATTTGACGAAAAATGCTGACGGAGACCAAATTTAAGAAAAAATTGAACAAATGAGACTAGATGTGAGACAAATACAACAAATGGACCAAATCAAAAAAGACCCTAAGATATGGGACCAAAAAAACTATTTTTCCACCACGTGCTTAACACTTTTCAAAAGTTACGTACCAAAAATAAAAAATCTCATAATCAATAAGAACAAAAGTGAAAAAACTTAAATTACGGGTCGAAAAATATTATTCGTTCATATTAACTGCATACCTCGTAAGTAGCTATGTCATCAACAACTCGACATATAGTCACGTTAGCTACTTGGATTCTAGGTTTTCTCATCAGCCAATCAAATGCTTCCTTTGGGGCAGACTCCATGCCTATGAACGACGTCGTTGCAAGCAAGTAATAGGTGCTGGTTATGAAACCATTGGCCATGTAGTCAGCAAATGGTGGCATGTATCCTTCAATAAACCACTTTGCCTCTATGTTGTAACTCCTTATTATTTCCTTCATCTGCTCATCAAGATATAAGAAAATAAACTTTATTTCAAAAAAAATAATTTTTAGACTATAATATCACTATTAATTAATTTGATCTTACGTACCATAGCTTTCGCGTAGTGTACAGCGAATGATCTCCCTTGTTGTCTTAATTCCTCATCGTATTGGTCGTACAAATCCAAGAGAGCTTTATAGCATATCTTCATATAGTCTGGGAGTCTGTCGATTTCATTGATATCCCATCTGAAAAATAGGGAAATATCGACTAATTATTAATAGAGTTATATATATAGGGCTAAATGTATCTTTAGTCCTGTGACTTAAGTTATTTGACGTTTTTGTCCTTTAACTTTTTAGGGTAGCATTTTGGTTTTACATTTTTTTAATTTTTGTGATTTCAGTCCTTTTGTTCGCCGGAGTTCACCTCCAGCGGCGAGAATGGTAAACTCCGGCAAAAAAGGATCAAAATCGCAAAAATTAAAAAGATACAAGACCAAAATCCTACCCTAAAAAGTTAAAGGATAAGAACTGTTGCACAAATAGGCCAATAGGAACAAAAGCCCCAATTTAAAAATCCGACGTGAGAGGCACATGCATTTTTTCGGCGATAATGGTGAACTCAGGCGAAAAAATAACTAAAATCATGAAAATAAAAAAGATGAAGGACCAAAATTGCTACCCTCGAAAGTTAAAGGACAAAAACGTCAAATAACCTAAATTACGGAACCAAAAATACATTTAAGTCAATATATATATATATATATATATATATTTGTTCCATATATGCATAATCGAAGAAATTAAATAAGACTAGCTAGCTATATATGTCCAACGTGCAATATTGTTTGTATATGAATATTCATATATATACCTTTCTATTGCATCGGTGAAAATTGCAAGCTCGTCGACAGTTCCATACGAGTCATAAGTATCATCAATTACTGAAATCATAGCGATAGTTTTAGCCAGCATGACTCGAGCTCGAGAGTATTGAGGCTCGAAATAAACTCCCAAAGTCCAGAAATAGCATTCCACCACCCTATCTCTTGCATAAGAGAGTTTTGAGACAAGGTCCAACTCCTTCCACCACCTTCATTAATATACACAAAACAAGAAATCAACATTAGTTACTTCAACTCTTCATCCCATTACAACATATGTAAAAGAGAATTGGTAAATTACAGCTACTTCTTATGAAATTTGGCATAATTATAAATACCTGAGGTTGTTTGGAAAAATTATAAATACCCCCTCAAATGGAAGATAATTATGTAGCCCCTAAACTATAAGGTGGAAATGATTATTTTATCTATCATAAAATTTTCTTTTTAAAAAAAATAGTTCATAAATATTATAAAAATAGGGTAAATGACAGTTAGCTTTCCTGAGGTTTGGCATAATTACAAATACTCCCTCGTTGTTTGAGAAATTACAAATACCCTCCTGAGGTTTGTAACTGTCTAACAAATAACTCATTTCCATCTATTTTTATGGGTAAACTGATGAAAATGCCCTTATGCACTGAATTACTTTTTAAATTTTAAATTTTTTTTGGACTATAATGCACAGGAGATGTTTCTTAAGTTTTTTTCACAGAGGATGAATAATGAAATTTGCCCCAGCTGATTTTTCTACAATTTTAATAAAAAAAATTAAGGGCAAAATGGTCAATTTCAGACATTTGGTTAAGAATTACAAACCTTAAGGGGGATATTTGTAATTTTTCAAACAACAAGGGGGTATTGTAATTATGTCAAAACTCAGGGGAAGTGGATTTAATTTACCCTAAAAAATATATGAGAGTGAGTAGTATAAAAAAGCCCATAGGATATATTAGTCCAAAAATACATAAAATTATAATTCGTAATTCAAAAGGGTATCACAAAAATGAATGAAAACCTAACGAGGGCTAACGAAATGAGCTCGTTGTTAGACGAACGTCAATATAAAGAGGGTATTTACAACTATATCGTCTAAAAAGGTGGCTGTAATTTACCCAAAATAGAACTGATCATGAGAAGGGCATGATCATATATATAGTCATACGTACCTTGAGACTTGATAGAGTTCTTTCTTGTGCAACATTTGGAGCAAATTGAAGTCCAACTTTGCAAACCTCAACAGTGATTCATCCTTGGATTCATCTTCTTCGTAGAATGCAATAAAATGTCGTGCCTCAATTCTTGGAATGCCCCTTTGAAGGGATTGCTCCAATGCATGTCTCACTTTTCTCCCCGTCATAGAATCGCTCGAATCTTGCTGTCCGTAGGACTCAAGACGTGCAGTCGAGAACGTTAGCGCCTCGTCTAGAACGGTCTCTCCACGATACCTTAAATGCGCGGCCTCATAGAGGCTGAGCAAACCCTTGATGTCTACCCTAAGGCTCTCTATGAACTTCCCATCGTTTGTGAACTTGTCGAAAACGCCTAGCACAAATATTAAACATTTAACATTTGTTCTTCTCTCTAACAGTTTAAATTTCAAGCGCGTTACAGTTTGCCCTAATGACATATTTAATATTACGGATATCATATGTTAGTGAAAAATATATGTACTTACAAGAAGAGACATCAAAACCATGTTGTCTTAGCAGTCTGAATTGCAGTGCAGTGATGAACAAATCATTAATCTCCTCGTTTTCGAGCTTGAATATTAATTCGAGTTGATCTTGAATTTCTTTCTCAAAGTGATACGACAAACCAAGGCGTTCGACAGTGTCGATCAAAATCAACTTTTCCTGCAACTTATTCCCATCGGCAACTATCATACTCCTCGCCTTCTCTTTCAGTTCTCCAACCTCCTTAGCATAAAATTCAGATACCTGTAGAGAAATTCCAGGAAAGAATTACTATTACATTACACGTGCATGCATGCGGCAAATAATTCGCGCAAAAATCTTAATTAACCAAATTAATGCAGAAACAATTTAATTACACAAACCTGAGTGTAATCAGCAGAACAAGATGTGAAAAGATCGCCCCAGAGACTAGGAGAGAAATTCGCGACGGGACGAACGATGTGATTCTCCTGCTGAAAGCTAACAGGTGTGTTCATGTCTAAGGAAGCCATTGACAACGTATGATTGAGAAAATTGTGGTTAGGGTTGTCTTAATTAGTGCTAAGAACTTGATCAGATGTGTATATATGACTATGTTGATGAAATGACAGAGAGGTTTAAAGGGTATTTATAGGGACAAGAACCTTAATTTTTGCAATTTAATTACATTAGTGTTAGTAATATTTTAATTTAGGAGCTGGGATTCTTGGAGCTTTCGTTTCTTTTGACTGTTGCATGCATTCTAATCTAGTCGTGATATACTACTTTTCTTGTGGCAGTTGGTTTGATTTGATCACGTCTATTTTCCATGGAAAAATCTTTGTTCAATTCCTTTTTTTATATGTATAATTTTGGCCGTAAAAGGTTCAATGTACACGAAAAGTAAATATATTTTGTCGATGAGGTTTAGTTTAGTTGGCGATGATTTCTTATTATTTGATTTATGACTTCAAGTTCCACTAATGTGTAGGTATTAATCTACTTTTTTAAAGTGAAAGCGATGAACTATTACTTTTTGAAATAAATATATTACAATCATCAATACTGAATATATATCTATATATAACAACTATCCACAATAATCATACCGATCATCTATATAACATCCCACACATTAAGGGAGTTCGGACCCATGACCTTAGAGCCATATGGGGCTTCAGTTTCGCCAATTGAGCTAAGATATTTGATATGAATTATTGTAACAGATTTATTCAAAATAAATAATAGTTCATCCTTTCACTTAAAAAAAAAAAAATATGTATCGTATGTTATTGCGGATTATTGATATCTATAATTAATTATAACCGATTTACTAACAAAAAGGAGTTGGTAAGTTTTCACCAATTGACCAGTTGATTTTCACGTCGCGAACGCCCATATTAGACCGTTGATATGTATATGTTAATAAATCCATGGTCGTGAAACAAAGTCAGTAATGCACAAAAAGAAAATATTCTTTGGGGACTGCATGAGTCAAATTCGATCGTATACAAGAAACTAAAGTCTAAGTATGGAGTATATATATGAATAATTTCTTCGGGTAGTTTTTTAATAAAAAAATCGATAATTATATATAATGTTAATAAATAATTCAAAACCTATAAGATAAATAATGAAAAACAAATTAAATTGTTATAAGTGAAATATTTATGTCTGATGGGATTAAATTAAACTCATAACTTCATACTTGTTATAAAGTTAGAAAGATTAAATTTAGACTTCTATTATTTAAAATATTTGTTCGTATATAAACAATATTATTTTAAGATGAGTCTGACCATCATGATTACTAATTTCATTTGAGAAAAATGCATTTTTGATCCAGTATGTGAGGGGTGATGGCACTTTTGGTCCAAGCCTTTTTCAAAATATCAATGAAAGACAGTATGTTTGAAAACGTGTCAATTTTGGTCCAAATTACCAAATTTGGCCGGAAAACGTTTGAAATTGGGGATTTGTACACATGTCCAGCCAACTTATGTACATGGCATTTTTTACAAAAAAAATATTACATGGCACAACTGACGCGGAAAATTAACCACGTTAGCCATGCCACATAAGCCTTGTGCACTTTGGAGAGGCAACGACGGGGATGGGGGTTGTTTCGGCAACGCTGGCGGTACGTCGCGGATCAGTGGCAGCGAGGAAGGTGAAACGTTGCATGAAGGTGGCGCAACACTAGGGCAAAACCTAGGCGTAAGGTCAGACGAAGAAGGGGAAGCATCGTGAATGGAAACCCTAGCGGACGGTGGAATGTGAAGAGGCACAACCAAAACCCTAGCAGAATGCGCGGGCGAAACATCATCTCCCGGCGGAAGGTGAATCGACATTTCAGAGTGGCCAACCCTAGTTTCAGGCGAGGGCGAAAGTTGAAGGGGCGCGCAAAAATCAAAAACCCTAGTTTCAGGCGGCTGCGGAACCTGAAGGGGCACGCAAAAATCAAAAACCCTAGTTTCAAACGGCGGCAGAAGTTGAAGGGTCGCGCAAGTTTCAGAAACCCTAGTAGCCGCAGACGACGGAAGGTGAACAGACCCTTCATTACCAACGATGAGGAATCTCCTAGCACGACGGGCCTCCGACTGAGGAAGGCGAAAGGGCGTCAGAATGTGGTCAGACGCGGGCTTGAGGGCTGGCGTCGTCGGCCGCAACGAGGATGGAACCAATGTTTGAAAAGGGATGGCGCTTTCATCACCAAACTGATCCCGCCATTGTTCATGAAGCTTTTTCAGAATTTCAATGGCATGATGTCACCACTATCAACAACTCGAGATGCAAGGGAGAAGAAGGCTTATGTGGCATGGTTGACGTGGTTAATTTTTCGCGTCAGTTGTGCCACATAATATTTTTTTAAAAAACAATGTGACGCGGATAAATTGGCCGGACATGTATACAAATCCCCAATTTCACCAGCTCACGCATGCCTCAAGTGATGTTTTCCGGCCAAATGAGGGTAATTTGGACCAAAATTGACACTTTTTCAAACATATTGTCCTTAATTGCTATTTTGAGAAAGGCCTAGACCAAAAGTGCAATCGCCCCTAACATACTGGACCAAAAATGCATTTTTCTCAATTTCATATCGATCACGATTATTCTGCTACTTTTATATTAATTATTAACCACCCATTTAAGTTCCTAGATTACGTCACTACAAGAAATTGACTCAATAGTTACAAAAAAAAAAAATCAGGATTGAGCTAATTAGTAAGTAAAAATTCTCGTTGTTAATCTGTATTATTTAATACAAAATTTTGTTTTGAAGTGAAACCGATATATATTATTAATTGAACTAAATCGATTGCAATCAGCTCTGTCAACTATCAATCTCTAATAGAGACAATTAGAGTAATCATACATTGATCAATAATACAATATAACATAAATTAAATCTAAACAATCCCTTACTATTACAGTATATAAACAATCCTACTATACAGTGACTACCATCCCACGCATTGGTGGGGATGGTAGTCACTGTATAGTAATATTTTTTTCAAAAAGAATGTGACGCGGATAAGTTGGTCGGATATGTGTACAAGTCCCCAATTTCACCAACTCACGCACGCCTCACGTGATGTTTTCTGGCCAGATGAGGATAATTTGGACCAAAATTGACACTTTTTCAAACATATTGTCCTTAATTGTTATTTTGAGAAAGGCCTAGACCAAAAGTGCAATCACCCCTAACATACTGGACCAAAAATGCATTTTTCTCAATTTCATATCGATCACGAATTCTCTGCTACTTTTATATTAATTATTAAGCACCCATATAAGTTCCTTAGATTACGTCACTACAAGAAAATGACTCAATAGTTACAAAAAAAAAATAGCATTGAGCTAATTAGTAAGTAAAATTCTCATTGTTAATCTGTATTATTTAATACAAAATTTTGTTTTGAAGTGAAACCGATAAATATTATTAATTGAACTAAATCGATTGCAATCAGCTCTGTCAACTATCAATCTCTAACAGAGACAATTAGAGCAATCATACATTGATCAATAATACAATATAACATAAATTAAATCTAAACAACATCTTACTATTACAATATATAAATAATCCTACTATACAGTGACTACCATCCCACGCATTGGTGGGGATGGTAGTCACTGTATAGTAATATTTTTTTCAAAAAAAATGCGACGCGGATAAGTTTGGCGGACATGTGTACAAATCCCCAATTTCACCAGTTCACGCACGCCTCACGTGATGTTTTCGGGCCAAATGAGGGTAATTTGGACCAACATTGACACTTTTTCAAGCATACTTCCTTCATTGCTATTTTGAGAAAGGCTTGGACCAAAAGTGACATCATCCGTAACATACTGGACCAAAAATGCATTTATCTCAATTTCATATCGATCACGATTTCTCTGCTACTTTTATATTAATTATTAAGCACTCATTTAAGTTCCTTAGATTACGTCACTACAAGAAAATGACTCAATAGTTACAAAAAAAAAAAATCAGAATTGAGCTAATTAGTAAGTAAAAATCTCGTTGTTAATCAATATTATTTAATACAAAAATTTATTTTGAAGTGAAAGCGATAAATATTATTAATTGAACTAAATCGATTGCGATCAGCTCTGTCAACTATCAATCTCTAATAGAGACAATTAGAGCAATCATACATTGATCAGTAATAAAATATATGGGGGTTAAATACAATTACCACCCCTGAAGTATTCATCCCACATCAATTATCCCCCTAAAATATTAAAACCTTCAAAAAAAACCCTGACCTTCTAACTCCTTTCATTTTTAACTTCAAAAAGTCCATTTTACCCTTACTAAAAATTTCTTTTTGAAAAAAAAAATTAAAGAAATTTTTAAAATACCAAAACCACTCTTTTCTGAAAACTTTGCCTAATTTTAGTTTCACTTGTTCATCGAACTCTTTTAATTTCTGTAATCCTGAAGTGCTTTGAGCTCATTTTATTTTAGTTTACCTTGTTTGTCAAACCAAATTAAAAATAAATTTATATATGTATATATATTTACTTAAACAAATATATAATTAATAAAATCGAAAGAGCTGATCATGAGCTAATAAGAAAATATATAATTAATATATATTTATATATATATATGGTAATTATATAAACGTGGAAATTATATGAATGTATAAATTTATTTTTAACTTGGTTTGACAAATAAGTGAAACTAAAATAAAATGAGCTCCAAATACTTTATAATTATAAAATAAAAAGAGCTCGATGAACAAGTGAAATAAAATTAGATAAAACTTTAAAAAAATGATTTTGGTGTTTTAAAAATTCTTTTAATTTTTTTTTCATAAATCAATTTTTAGTAAGGGTAAAATGGACTTTTTGAACTTCAAAATTAAAGGTGTTAGAAGGTCAAGGGGGTTTTTGAAGGCTTTAATACTTTAAGGGGGTAATTGATGTAGGGTGGATACTTCAGGGGTGGAACTGTATTTAACCCTAAAATATAGTATAAATTAAATCGAAACAACCCCTTACTATTACAGTATATAAACAATCCTACTATATAGTGATTACCATCCCACGCATTGGTGAGGATCGAATCCATAACATCTATGGTCATGGGACCTCAACCTTAAACACTAGGCTAAGAGATCATTGGTAATACAAGAATTTACTTACTAATGAATTTAGAAATGAAAATTTACTTGATAATGAATTTAGCAACAAATTATTTAAAATATATATTAAATGTGTAGATTAGCAACGAGAATTTTATTTTCTAATTAGTTCGATGCTGATATATTATCGTAGTTATTGAGTCATTTTCTTGTAGTGACTTAAAAAAAAAAGAATGTTATTGTAAAAATAATTTTTCAAAAATAAGATAGGTATTTGACTTTATAAGTAAACTAGATTGTTTTTGGGGTGAATGTTTCGTGTATGTGTATTAATTTGAAACCTCAAATTCTTGAGGATGTTTTTCAACCCTACTTGGAAATTTTCCTCTGCTTAACTAATTCTATTCCAACGTAAGACTAAGAAATACAGAATATTTCAGTTTAGGTTGAATACAGGTAAGATTGACTGTCAGTAAATTTTACTCAAATTAAGTCTGGTCAAACTCAATCAAGTACATGAAAATTATAATATATTTATCATGTAAATAATTTATCTCTACTCAGACCTGATTTAAGTTAAAAATTTTAGTTTTATTCAGTTTTTAAGCCCTTTAAAATATTTTATAAGATATTTACAAGATTGTAAAATGTCGCAAAATGTTTGCGAACCATTTAGGAAAAATAGCTAATTATAAGATATCCAAAAATAAGATAATACAAGCTTATAAACTTTTTTTTTTCTGTTTCAATCTTAAACTCTTTCAAATTAATTATAGAATTGTCGTTACTGACATCTTATAAGCTCCGTCATCTTATTTTATCCAAACACTTCAAGAACTTATTTTGAAGAATTTTATAATTAAGTTTTAAAAATATCTTATAAATTGTATGAGTTTTATAAAATCTTTTAAATAAATAAAGTGAAATACCCTTTTACAGTAGTTTTTATACATATTTTGATTTAAATCACTGATATATTTAATTATACTCGGGAAAAAAAAAAGAAAAGGGAAATTGAGACAGTAAATTACACTTTTAGTCTCTATTCTTTAGGTCAAAATCGATTTTGGTTCTTTCGAGGCACGACTTTGGTCCCAAATCTTTACAAATTGTTACAATTTTGGTCCAACAGTTGAAATTTGGTTTAAAGATGTTAAGAATGAGGGAACCGGATAAACCAAAATCGTAATAATTTGTAAAGATTATGGACCAAAATCGTCCCTTGAAAAGTTTAGGGACCAAAATCATGTCTCGAAAAGTGTAGGGATCTAAATCGCACTACAAGAAAAAAATGGCTCAATAGTTACGAAACAAAAATTCAACGTCGAGCTAATTAGTAAGTATATAAATTTTTCGTTGCTAATCTATATTATTTAATACAAAAAATTAACTTGCTAATGAATTCAGCAATGAAAAATTACTTGCTAACGAATTTAGCAAGAAATTGTTTAAAACACATACTAAATAAGTGTAGATTATCAACATGAATTTTACTTGTTAATTAGCTCAACGCTGATATTACCATCAAACTTTTTCGTACGTATTGAGTCATTTTCTTATATTGTCAATTTTAACACAAAATATAGGGACCAAAAGTGTAATTTTGGCGAAATTGGTATGTCTTGACCAAGAAAATCTCATACCAACTCTGAAAATTATCCCTCATTCATCTCTGAATTCTTTTAAGTCAGATAGTCAGTGCTTGGCTGCAAAATTAAAGAAAAATCTACATATCCATGCATACATTTGTATGTATATTATATATACAGGGTAAATTACAACTACCTCTGATGAAGTTTAACATAATTATAATCTTTTCGTTGTTTGAAAAATTACAAATACCCTTCTAAGGTTTTGTAACCATTTAATAAATAATTTATTTCCATCCATTTTTATGGATGAACTGACCAAAATACCCTTACGCACTGATGTACTTTGTATTTAATTCTTAAAAAAAATTGGACTACAATGCATAAGAGAGAAATTTTTTAAGTTTTCTACACAGAGGAAGCAGTAATGCAATTTGGCTCGGTTCATTTTTCTACAATTTCAATAAAAAGTTCAAGGATAAAATGGTCAATTTCAAGTCTTAGGTTAAAAACTACAAACCTCAGAGGGTATTTTTAATTTTCAAACAACGATGAGTATTTATAATTATGTCAATTTTCAAGAGTGGCTGTAATTTACCATATATATATATATATTTGTGTGTGTATATATGTCAGCAGTCCAGTCAATTTTGTTCAAGAATTCAAGGCGTTGGGCTGGAGAAACAGAATTCCAATTGTGCAAGTCAATTTTGAACTATCCAATAAATAAAAATAATAATAAAACATGGGAAACTCGGAAATGTGTAATCTATACTATTAAGTAAAAGAAACTCTCTTTTCACTTACAAATGACAGGTAATGATATCGTTGCACCACTTTTTTATAATGTCAAAAAATAACCCTCAACTAATATGATAACTACATTATTTAACTTTTCAAATTTTATATTAATTGATAAATTAGTTTTTTTCTTTCTTTTCTTTTCTTTTTAACGTGATGTGTTAGTTTATATATTTTACTCTTACTTATAATATATTTTAAAGTATAAAAAATTATTTATTATATACACGCAAAAACGACGTGCTACGACGGCTAGTAATTTAAAAATAAAAGAACAATTACTTGGTTGATTGGTACTTGTATTCTTGAAATTACTAGTCTATATTATTAATGTCAACGGGCTGAATTATTTTACTGTTTTGTCATCGGATCTATCCATAATGTGAAAGGTTGATTCATGAGTTGAATTCTTTTTGGTCTGTTCAGAGTTTTTTGTTGAACAAGAAATGTTTTTTTCCTAGGTTAATTTCAGTCCTACACTTTCGTAGAATACGACCAGCAGCCTCTTTTTTTTTTTTTTTTTTTTTTTTTTTTACATGAAATCATATTCGAGAAGACTTAGAGATCGTGACGGGTTACGATCTAATTTGGTCGTTTGCATAATTGATTTTGAAATAACTTATTAGAGTCCAGTTAAATAGAATGATAGTTAATTATAGGCTACAAAATTTTAACAAAACGTGATTTTGATAAAATTTAGTTCCAAAAATAATTCTAGAAAAGTTGGCGAAAAAATAATTCTAAATCAACGTCAAAACTATCTAAGTTAATAAAGTATGTTAAAAACGTCAAATCAAGTGTAGCTAAATATAAAACAAATTAATACGGACAAGACCGACTTTCCATCTACTGATGATCCTTTGTTCGAGTTGTGAGGTTAAGATCCTACAACCAAAAAGTCGTTGGTTGGAGTATTATGAAATGTAAGAAGTTGTTTAGTTTATAGGATGTTTGTATTATTCCTTTAGTTGCTTTAATGTTGGTGTTGGTAGATCTAGAAATGTTATTATATTGTGTACTGAATATTGTAATAACAGTTAATTACTTTAAAATATTGTTGTATTTTCAAATTAATAGCTCATCGCTCATTAATAAAATAAAATTAAAAAAAAAAAAAAAACCAATTTCCCACCTTCTAATAATTCATTTTGTTAAGGAAAATTATTCATCGCTATATAATTGATGTATATAAAGAGAGAGATACCAATTAAATACAATAATTAGTTTGGTATCATAAATTTTGTGCACCATTTTAATATATATCAATAAGAAAAGCTTCATTAGTAATCAATCATTATCCAAGTAGTGATTAAAAATTTAAAATCTATTATTATCCACGAAAACAAGACCCTGCGACACGGCTTCTAGATACATAATAAAAGAATATTAAAAGTTAATTTCGACATTTTTATTAGAACAAAGTACATGTTATCATCCTCTCACTTAGTTTTCCCATATTGGTTTTACTCTCGTTCACTTGAAAATATATCGAATCGATCAATACATTAATATAATAAAAAATATTAAAATATATTATATACAAGGGTTAAATCCGACACCTGCCAACGTTTGAGGTATTTTGCACTCCCCCCCTCCCAACCTTTTTTTTTTATACTCGACCGTCCAACCTTTAATTTTTTAACACTTTGCCCTCTTTTTCAGTTTTCGAAAAATAAAACGGGAATATCCCGGGTGCTTGTATATGCGCACCCAAAGACGATTTTATTGCTGGGTAAAATTGCAATTTCACATCATAAATTAAAAACCAAAAAACAAACAAAAAAGAATTAGAAAAATCAAAAGAGGTGTGGGTGGATTTCGCACCCCATCACACCCTATTTTTCTGGAAAGGTGGCCGCGGCCTTGGGGTGGGGGAAGGTGGTGGTCGGCGGCTGTACGAGGGGTGAAGATGTGGGCAACAGCTGTATGGGGCGAAGGTGGTGGACGATCTTAGGGGGCAAAGGGGTCGGCAGTGGCTATAAAGGGCAAAGGAGGCGACGACGGTTTTGGTGAACAAAGGTTGTGGGGCAACTGTGGGGGAAAGAAGTTGTCTTGGAAGGCGAAGGAGGTGGGCGAAAGTGATTTGCAGTGGCTATAGAGGGTGACGACAGTCTTGAGGAACGAAGGTGTTGGGGGTAGTTGGGGTTAGGGGTGAAGGAGGTTGGCAGAGCTCTCTTGGAGGCGAGGGAGGTGGAAGAAGGGGGTTGTGTAGCGGTTGAAGATGGCTGCAATGGCGGATGAAGGTGGTGCAGCGATGAAGGTGATCGACATTAGTGGATGAAGATGACATTGATGTTTGAGTTTTCTTTTTCATTTTATTAGATTTTTTCTTAAAATTAAGGTGTGAAATAACAATTTTACCCCACTCGTAGTCCACTAAAAACGCTTCTCTTCGTACCTCAAAGTATTCTCATTTTATTTCTCGAAAAGTAAAAAAAAAAAATGCTACAAAAATTTAAAAGTTGGACAGTGGAGTATAAAAAAAACAGTTGGAGACAAAATACAAAGTGAGCCAAACGTTGAAAGAATGTCTGTTTTTAATCCAAATTACAATAAATTCGTATAAAATGAAATAATATTCACATATTCAATATGACTCAAACTCATAATATTAAATTTATTCATAAAAACTTCGTTATTAATCACTATACTAAAAGACATCATTAATAACTCTCGTTGTTATCAACTTCAACAGTTCTTTTTCTCTCTCTCAATCTTCTATCTATAGCTTCTCGCAACTTTTTTGGAAAAATATGTATATTATGGATAATTATGATTTGAATAATTAGCGATGCGCATCCGTACGTCACAGCCAGACACATTAAATACTATATATACATATATATAATTTAATGGAAGTGCAATTAAAGAGGTAATTGCAAATTGTTGAATAATAACTTCAGCAACAGAAAATCCGATCCGAACAATTCTTCTAATTACTTATATCAAAAGTCGGATCAAAACTATGCTTCCGTTTCAATTTCAAACTCACAAAACAAAATAAAAGTCATTGATACGATAACAAAATTCCACAAAAATACTAATTAACACGTTTAAGTCCTCCAAATCAAGTTTCCACTTACGTAAAGAAGTTGAGGAACCAGCTTTGATCCTCTTAAAAAAAGTTGAAATTAAATTTGCACGTGCAGATGGGGCGCATGTCGAGAACAAAAGTTCTGACATATCCGCCCCGTTTGCCATCTCTACCTGCATTAGTTCAAACATCACAATCCATAACTCATCGCGAAAGCCATTTATTAATTGAAAATCACATCTGCAGCTGCAATTCATCAGCAGCGTTTCTGACATCAAACTTGAGGGGAGGACGGTACAATTAGGGCTAAAAAAAAGCAATTTTTAGCTACAAAAATTTGGAAGCCAAGCGACTAACTTTCAGTTTCTGCTCATCACTGCATAAGCTTCACATACACATAGAAGTAAATAGCAAAATGGAGACAAATGTAAAGCATTCTTGGCTAAGAGAGGAGTCAGCTTCAAAAAACCCGGATTCCTTCTGGAAAAACTAAATTTGCATCACACGTCGGGCTCTCGTACTGAGACGGGCAAGTTTAGTTCAGGTTCGACTTCACCGAGAGGAGAGAAAAAGGAGGCGACCATGTCGTTGGTTACTTCCTCCAACTTTGTCAGACTCCACTGAAAATTCAGAAATATTACATGGTTAACTTGGTTTGTGTTTTTTGTCCGAAGAAATATTATAGCGCCTTACAAACATACCTTTGGGGCGAAATCCTTGTCAACTAATCTAGCACGTACACCCTACCAAAAGGAACATATGAAGTATATAAGCAAGTTTTCGATATTCAAGAAAGTTCCTGAGGGAGAATAGCAGTTAAGGATATACCTCACAGAAATCATTCGAGACCTGTTTAGATATAAATTTCAGGGACGTCCGGTATTCTCTAGCGAGGCACTGGTCGAGAGTTTGGAACCTACCTTCGCGTATCTTCGAATTTGGCACGGACAGAAAGGTTAGAGTCATGAATGATG
Source organism: Sesamum alatum (assembly GCA_034509735.1). Classification (NCBI taxonomy): domain Eukaryota; kingdom Viridiplantae; phylum Streptophyta; class Magnoliopsida; order Lamiales; family Pedaliaceae; genus Sesamum; species Sesamum alatum. The sequence continues at coordinate 1,616,270 of JACGWO010000007.1, forward strand.
AAAGCAAAACAGATGGATTTTTCTAGCAGAAGGTATGCGAGACTTACCGACTGTAAAGTCACTTTCAAGCTCAATGGAGAAGCTTCTCTAATTTTGTTGAGCACCATAGTCAACCATTTATTATTAGATTCTGCCGCCTTATTTTCCTACAGGAGTAAAAACAGGAAATGAATTGGCGCAGCATGCAAATAAAAAGTCGATGATAGCAAGTGGACAAGACGGTATACACTCTAAAATGCAAAAGTGCCAGCGGATAAGGCGTATATGCTCATTCACGGTGTCCTTAACCAGAAAATAAGAACAAAGGAAATTGGTTACAATTACCAACTTGTAAGTAAATATGATAGGAGACTTACCAAAGCTTCAATAATTTCCTCCATGGTATCGTGGCAAAAAATTGAGTCAATTGTTTCAATCCTGATCACCATAAAGAAAAGTGGAACAGAATTAGAATAAATACGATAGTTGACTATCAAATATCATAAGTTAATGCGTAGTTAAGATATATCATTTCTTTCTAAGACACTTAAGAAATGATAGGAATAATGACCACAGAAGGCAGAAAAGGGAAAGGTTGAACTAAAGGGAAGATAAAACAAGGCAGCATGGGATGAAAACATTACTCATGAAGCACACTCCTGCTGTCTGGGTAGACTAAGCTGCCATATTGAGCAAGAGAAGTTTCAATGACTGAGCGGTCATCAGTTATCAAATTACCAAGACGTTCTTCAATCCAAGGAAGCTTCTGTTAGGGAAAGTGAATCGATGAAGATGCTTAATAAGTAAAATTAAACACTGAAACAAGCTGTAGGTTGGCAAATGGAACACTAACTTCCTTCGGTGAATAGTGTGTGGCAAGACCGCAGGCCATCATTTCAACACCATTTAGCTTTTCCCCTGTAAGAGCTAAATATTCTCCTGCATCGAGAATTTATCTTGAATCCATTATTTTCCAATCTCTATGCAACTCAATAACCACTAGAGTTTTGAACATGCATCAACTTCGAGATGTAAGGAAAACAATCTAAACCTCAAAACTTTGTTTCTTTTGTACCTAAATAGCCAGGAAGACGAGAAAGATAATATGAAGCCCCTGCATCAGGATGAAAACCTATTTGAACCTCCGGACTCGAGAAGACCTGCATTCATCAGAAAAATTAATCTTTTCTAAAAAGATCATAAAGACCCATAATTCAAAGAAAAAATGCTTGCAGAAGTGCTAATCATCCTAACAGCCAGATCATTATATTTTCCTGATTACTATTTATAGTTATTATATTGGAGAGGTAACCACGTTCTCTTATGCTGGGAGGCACTGCCATGTAGGCAATACCATGGTAATTTAACCAGTTGTAACCTATGGAATAGATCTTTCGGAGGCATCAAATAAAATCCAATAAGAAACGTTGGCTCATGCATGAACCTGTCAAATGATCAAGTCATCGGGATTGCTATTCTGGATGGAGGGTGCACATCAGTTTATTAGTCAATAGAGCTTTCAAATGTTTTTTCTTGTCTTTTTAGAGTAAACAGAAAAATACATTAATATAAGGCCTCAATAAGTGAATCTTCTTTTAGTTTTGTCAATATGAAGTAAAGAAGACAAAAGATTTCGACTTCTTAAATCAAAACAAAACTACAAGTGAACATGTGTTACCAAAGGCACACCTGAACTTGATACCGATCATCACAAAATGTCTAGCTCATTTGTTGAGGTACAATAAACATAAGCTGCTTCTGAATATCATAAACGACCAACTGAAAGGGCTGAAGCAAAATTTTGAAGCTTTTCTTACTAAATTGTTACTTGAGATCTCCTAAAATTATCAAGCAGTTACTCATGCCTATTTAGCTGGCTTGCAACCTTCTCTTTAAGTTCTAGAAGAGCTGGTGTACATAAGCGAAAATTGCATACATAACCCTACCATCGAGACATCTAATCATTTATCGGCAATATCAATACAGCAAGGAAACAATACTTTCTATTTATCCGAGGTGTGTGATTACAATGACACATCCTTTTCATTCTTTGGACTGAATCAATCCCAGTTGGTAAGCACATCAAGGGGAGAGTTCAACTCAACCTAAATCCACCAAAATGTTGAATGAAAAAATAAATGCAGCTAGGCCCAGGAAAACCCGAGTGCCTTTAACTTGTCCCGAATCAAGTTAAAATACTTCAAAATCAATGGAAGCGAAAAACAATTTGATCAGGATATCCATTCAGGGAGAAGTTTCATACAGTTCTATCAGTTACAACGCGAAACATCCCGGGAAGTGAAATACCTGCCCCGCCTCCCATTACGATACCATCCATTATAGCCACCTGTACAAACAACAATGATTCAGCTAAAATGACAATTTAACACAAATTTCAAGCAAAAGCAACTCCAAGTAATAAATTTACTGAAGAACAAAAATAATAAATTAGGAAGAATATATCCCACCAAGAAGACTCACAAAGATTGCCTATGAGAGAATTCACAAGCTTCAAAATCAACCACTACCAACTTCAACTCAGTAGGATCTCCATGAGATTTTAATCCATGAATCTAGGTAGAATATCACTTTCCAGGAAATATACACTGATATTAACTTTTCAATGAGTCCAAACAAAGTGCACTGCAACACTACATCACTCCTATTAGAAGCCCCCGAATGGTTTTATATTTGCAGCTATGGAATTAAAACTTTGCTCAAAATGCTTATAAGTCAGTATTTCATCACAAAGTACTAATTACGGTATGATGACCAATGCAACTAAGTCTAAGACTTACTGTAAGGTCAACAATCATTGTACAGCATAGTAATTCCAGGTGGAATTGAATTCTATGTCCTCTATTATCTCAGTTTCATAAAACAAAATCCATTGTGGTTCAATCCCAATATAGGTTAAGAAGGTACTTCACCATGTGCAGGCTTACACGTGTGATGCTGGCCTCATAAATAGGAAATCCATCTTATTCATTTCTTAGGAATTTAGGGCAGAAACACACACAGCAGATACGAACACTAAATAGTCCATATATTAAGTTAATGCTCAAAGGAAGAAAAACCTTTCCTTTTAGTTAAATCTTTCAACAGATTTAATAGAGAGAAGTGAACTCACATGTGGCTTGAGATATGTCCCCAGAACATAGACAAACTTGTACAAACTCTGAAAGAATGCTTTGGATTCCTCTGTCTTCCCTGCATATTAGTTTTAAGTCAACAAAACTCCAAAGCAAAAGAAGAATATATACCACCAGATTCAAGGCCATCTGTAATCCATAACGAAGTGAAATGATATGCACATACGTATCAGATTAGAATATAAGAGGTGTTGTTGCACAACACTGAATACATTCTAAGGAATTAAGGCATCTAAATCCTAGTATTTTTCATGTTCATCAGAATCCAAATGCTGAGACCTGCTTCCTGTGTCCATTTATGGAGTGTCTGCGCAAAGCAGTCAATGCTGCCTCACATAAATATTTCACATTTAGCAATCTCCAAATGATGCCATTCACTTTAAGCATTTATCTGATATTTTTCAAGCACAATATCAGAAAACCTTGAAACTTTTATTCACGATATATGAGACCAAAAGGTTATCCATGCTTCAGTCAAAACATTACCCAGGAACAAAGAGGTTCATAAATGCACTCGTAATGATATTATACCTAACATTTGTCAATCTACAGGCTGTTATGATGTATCTGGATATCAAGAACCTACATTTTCACTAGCCTAGAACCAGAAATGGGGAATCGGATTTTAGACGGACTTTAGATAATCTATTCCACAAGAAATCAAAAAACTCCAACACACCGTAATAAATCCTACAATAAGCATCTTATTCAATTCTTAGAAAACAACGCCCAGAATTCATCGCGAACGCACATGCAAAATAAAATTCACTATCATGGATCAATGGGTAAAGTGCCTTGGTAAAGAAGGCTCACACCCATTTGTTAGCAAACTACTTTATCGGTTGAAATAATCATCACATACTACCAAATGAATTTACCATTGTGGTTCAGCGCTCAGTTCAGAGAGTTCAAATTGCTAGAGTAGAAACAGGCAAAAGCAGTTTGACATGATGACCAACCTTCATTAAGCAGCTGATACAGTGCAACAACATCTGTGCCGGAGCAAAATGCTCTGTTACTACCCCCCTTCAAGAAAAAAGAGCAACTTTAGACAAGGGAAGAGAAATATAACTTATGGAGGTGGAATAATAACATAATCAATTTACCTTCATCATGACAAATCCTATATCTGAGTTTTCCTCCCAAGACTCATATAATCTGTTCAACCGAGCAGCCTACCATCGAGTGTAAGAAAAAGTGCAACAAACATGAACAAATTAAGAATTTGAATAAGGAAGCGCAAAAGGTTGAATAATAACAATCTTGAATTATATCACTTTTCCCTACAAGAATCACATAATATCAAAAAGAGCAGGCTTAAACTACAATTTCTTGGGCATATCGAATGGAACAAAATCAAACATAGCGAGAACCCGTGTCAAAAACAGAAAATCGAACGTTAATTCACCATAGAAGCAGTGAGAGCATTGAGTGCAGATGGTCTATTTAGAATGGCGGCCCTCGAATTAGCCCTTCCTTCCACCAATACCTGCATTTAAAAATCACAACAAAGGTCCCTTCACAACTTTATCTTTCAATAAATAAGAAGAATTCGAGTAAAATCTCAATACAGGCTCCCTTGAAACATCATTTCCAAGTCCATAAATGCATATATAAACACAACACAATCGAATTTCCCAATCTTTTCTCGGTAAAAATAGCAGAGCAACTTTCGCGAATGAAGTTAGAAAATGGCTCCTCCCTAATACTTCACCAGTTCATAAGTATCAAACATGCGACACAAATGTAGTTGCAATAAACCATAAATCAAAACACAAGTAAAGATTGAGAAACTGACCTCTTCTTGTTGGAGATAACCGGGTTCCGTATAACTGGGGAGAGCAGAAAAGCTTCTCGTCTGTTGAGAAACAAAGCCATTTCTCTGTAAAGAACGTCTCAAAGGTAAGAGCAATTTCAGTTTCTGCATTCTTCAAACAACGATTGATCTCCGTGGTTAGGCTGTTCCTCGAGCTCGCAGTGTTCTTGCGGCTACGGCGGTCTCAAATGGGGTTAAATTCGAAAAAGAAGAGAGCTTTGGGAGCGGAGTCTCTAATACTGTGGAATAATTACAGTTTGACCCCTGAATTTCTCATATTCATACTTTTGGATTGGTCACTTTCCTATTACTACCATGTAAGATACATTAGTTTTTTCATAAAAAATCCAACTTAAAATACTAAACCAAAGTAATAAAGAAACATGGTATGAAGACAATTGAATTGGACCTAAAACTTAATTTGGTTGGCACACATAGCGAGATGTCTTTTCAAAAATAAATTCGTATGACGTAAGACTTATATACATGAAGTTAAAGTGGACAATATGTTGTTCAATGAAGTATCGATTGTATCACATATTGTATTATATTTGACACCATATGTGAGTTACAAATGTTGGGTATCGATCTCTAGCAGTAGCCCAGGGATAACACAAAATCACATAAAAAATTGAGTTACAGAAACCCCTAATTACAGAACTAAGCAAAGGTAATCAGAATACAGTGAGAATAACAACAATCTCAAAATAATAACTCAACAAGGCTCAGAAAACCAGATCTGGAGATCGAGGCCCTAAGCCACAAAGGCTGCAACCCAAACCACTGGTTGCTTGGAATACTCTCGGCCACACAGGCTTTAGACCACCAAGCTCTTCAGACCAACCAATGCCACAAGGCAAGGATCAGTTACTGCCCACAAAAGGTTAAGGTAGGGATGCCACAAAGGCTGAACCACAAAGGTATTTCATAGTGGGGAGAAGAAGATGTGTTTCAGACTGAGAGAAGGATAACCAAAGATCGAAAAGTTCAGAGTGTAGAAGCACAGAGCTTCCAAAAAGGTTTATATAGTGGTCGGACATCATAACTCCTGGAGGAGCCGATTGGGTGAAGGTGGTGGTGGTTGAAAGAACAGAGGCCATGGGGAACTGAGGAGGTGGCTTCGGGAAACAGATTAGGGTTATGAGGAAGGGGAAGGGTTTAAAAGTCAGCAAGTGACTTTTAAACAGAGTCGGGTCGGGTAGAGCCAAAATGGGCCGATGCGCGGGTGGGCCAAAAACACAAGAAAGTCTTGGGCCATGAGAGAAGTCCAGCCCTCCAAAGTGATTTGGGTTGGGCCTTGAGGATTCGGGCCACAATACAACAACAAACAATGTGACCCTTCAAAGCCTGCACTTGGAGAGTGAAGATGATGCCACACGTTCCATATTGGTAGGAAAGAATGAACTATAGGGGATTATAAATCGTGAAACTTTGTTTCAAATTGATTGCAAACAAGAAATTTGAGTGGTTTATGAGCGTCACGTAGGGGTACAAACGAGCAGAGCTCGAGCACCCATTCTGAGCTTGAGCTCGAGCTTGTTCCTCACGAGTCAAGCTTGAGCTGCGAGCCGAGCTCACGAGCTCAAACTCATTCTTTATGTTTTTTTTAAGTTTTTATTTTTCAATAAGGATGTATTTTGTTAATATGTAATATTAAATGTTAATTATAAAAAGTGTTAAAAGAATATGCTATAATATTTTAATCAAATGTTATAAATATATGATTTCATAATAATTTTATTATATATCTAATATTAGTTTAAAGGTAATATAATCAGTAAAATTATAGAAAATATACATCAAATAACTAAATACTTACACATAATTTTGTATAGTTATATGTACACTAAATTAAAAAATATTAATAAATTATTAAAAATAATTCAATAATACTTATAGTATGCTATTTTAAAAATATATTTGCGCAAAATAGTTTTTTTAAATAATTGAATTGTATAATATATTAATTTTAATAAACTAGATAAACATAAGTTATTTATTAAAAGTAAAATTAATGAGAATGGTCATGAAAATATATTTTTAAAATATGACGGTGGCAATTTAAATTTTATATCTTTCAATTCTAAAAATAAAGTTTGAACCAAGCAGTGATTGATCTTATTTAATATCGATATAGGTATATAAATAACTCAATACCAATAAAAAAAGTAAATTTGTTTAACCATCATTAGATTAATTCATAGGAATCACCAAATTTTAAAATAAGTTTCGTAGTAAAATAAAAATATTACATGTTATGTGTTCCAGTACAAATATATACTCATAAATAAATATAAAACATTATAAGTTAGTTGTTTAAACTTGTAAATTTATAAAAGTACAAGAGGTTACAACTTGATACTAAAATATAACAATAAAATTTATATACGGATTATATTAGATAATTATTTACTAAACAAAATTATCACTAACTAAATTGTTGAATGCGCTTATTTTTAGATAGATATTTGATAATATAAATAAAATAACATATTTTATTATTACCTGAAATTAAAATATGAGATATTGCTTAAATGTAATTATAATATATGATGTGTTTTGAATATGAATTTTATATAATAATGATTATGTAGTGAAATATATAAAACACTTAAAAATACATAAAAATATAAAAATATTAAACAAAAAAAAATCACGAGTCAACTCACAAGCTTTCGAACATAAATACTTGGGCTCAAGCTCGGCTCGTGAAGGAGCTCGAACCGGCTCGAGTCGAGCTTGAAAATTTTCGAACTCGAGTCAAGCTCTTGTCGAGGCAGCTCGGCTCATCTTGCACACAGATTTAACTTGTAATGAGTTAAAAGGTTACTCATTCACACAAGCAAGGGAAAAAAAGTTGCTAAGCTTTGACTTTTTAAAAATAAATTATCATCAAAAGCTAAAGGAAAATAGGGGGGCAGTTTAGAGTAGGTGGATCACTTAAATCACATTGCATGTTTATAATAACTTTGTAACATACCCCACATTAAATAACATCCAAAAAAGAAAAAACTGTGGAAATATTGTTCTTTTGATTCAGATAATAGCATTAATGGAAGGCTTTGCAGAACATGAAATAAGTGTTAGAAATACCTCTACTCATATTTAAATAATTGCCTATAGTCTATGATCTTACTTTCATTAATTTATATTACAATTTCAATAATGCAATAAAAGGATTAAAGTCATTTTTTGTCCTGTAATTAAACCATATTCTCATTTTAGTCCCTTATCTTTTAAGGTTTTAAAAAAGTCCTGTAACTTTTTAATTGTCACGATTTTGATCCGCCTTTCGCCGGAATTTCTTCAACATCGACGAAAATGTCTGAAATTTGGGCCGCCAAGTCAGATATTTCCGACAACTTTCAAGAAATTCTGGCGAAAGGAGGATCGAAATCGTAACAATTAAAAAGTTATAGGATCTTTTTGAAACCCTAAAAAGATAAAGTACTAAAACAAAAATGAAATATAGTTACAGGACAAAAATGCATAAACCGCAATAAAAATACACTTATTCTTTCTTCTTTGTGATGGAAAAGAAAAAGGAGGATAGTAGAGGTGGTAATCTCGCCGGTCCACTTCCGTTTAATTGCAAACTGTACCCTTAGGCTCCGTTTACTTTGAGGACGGAATTAAACGAGTGATAAAATTATTTTGAATTAAATAAATAATAAAAAAGCCCTGTATAAATTGTAAGGTGTTTATTTACGTGTAGTACTAAATTTTGATAAAATATGTGAAGTATTTACTTCATTGTATTTACTTGTATTGGATGGAAAAATTACCCATTAGCGCTTCATGGACTTTACCTCTTGTCTTATTTCAGGGTAACATGAACTTTTGTCACCTACATTTATTGTTGTACAAACCACATGATAACTTATACCACCACTAATTTTCTTATTCAAGCTAATACCTCAAAGTAAACGGGCCCTTAAACAATTAATACAATCCTGATTTATTAATATAACATTACTGAAATTTAAATATAGTTTTCGAACGTCGAGAACAAATCCTTAAATCAAAGAATATATTTGCAATTAACAAATATTTTGTGACAAATGGGCCATTAATTTAAAATTTATCAACCCCTTAAATAAGTTTGACCAAAGAGAAAAATCATGATTTAAGCAAAGACAATATTAGAAAATAGTTTAATGTAGTTTACGTCCATGTGATATTATAAATGAGTGATTTATCACCCTATAAAAAAATAATAACAATTTTACATTCATATGTCCTAAGGAGGTAAATTGCTCCATTTTAAAAAATACGGGGAGATAAATTGATTCATTTTAAAAAATACCGAAAGATAATTAATATTTTATTTTTTATAGGGATAATTTAATTGTTTGTAATATTACAGAGTGCTTGTTTGTATTTTTTTTTTCTATTATAAAATTGTAGAAATAAAAACAACTTTCCTTCATTTCCACTTTTAGCCCGAGAAGTGAGAGTGCAACCACCCGAAGCAACCGACAAGTTTAAATTACAGACAAGAACGATCATTCCATCTCTCTCTTCTCTGCTTCCCCCCTCTGGATCTGAAACCAGAGCGTTCTTGATTGGTTTCACGATGGGCAGAGTTGCTGTTGGATCCCGTGCAATTCCTACAGTTTTCGTATTCACAATCATCTCCATTGTGCTCTTTTCCGACAATGCCCGCTGCTTCTATCTCCCTGGCGTTGCCCCCCAAGACTTCGAAAAGGTTTAATGATTTTCTATGAATCTAAGTGTTTGTTTTTGTGATTTGGGTTTTCGTTTATGAGCATTCTTTTTTGTAATAATCCCATGTGAAAAATCTTAAGTTGTAGCGTGTTTCTTGATCTGGGTTGGTTCTGTTCGAAGATCTGATCTTTCTGTCTGTTCCTCTTTGTGCTTGTAGGATTAGATTAGGTTAGCAATTCGAAATGGGTTGTTTCTTGAATGCGGTATTTAATTTGAGAACTTGATCATGGGAAACGTATAGTATGATCTTGATGCTTAGTGCTAGGGGAAAAAAAACCAAGAACGTTTTGATGGATAAAGTACATCATTGGATCTTATCCCTTCAGTGGAATTGCACTTATCGAGCTTAGTTTGATTAGTAGGAACCGTTGTTGTGTGTTTCTGTGTTGTTGGATGATGCGACTTGCGACTTGATTGGTACCCCATTGTCCGCTCTGCTTCTTACGAGCCTCAAGGTTTTGTTCTGAAAAAGGGGCCTCACTAGGGGAGGAGGTCTTGGGGCTAATAAGCCACTCAAGCTACTCGTCTGCAATCAATGTGGGACGTTTGCCCACATTATTGGATTTGGTGGTTTCTTGCAATTTGTGTAGATATCGTTGTATTGATCCTTGCCATTTGCTTAATTAAATTTCAGGACACAAGGCAAAAATGTAGAATAGGAACATCAAAAAACACTTGGAAACATAATAAAGGAGCATATGGTTAATTTTCGCTTTACGTAGGCGTGCAATTAATGGACGTTCGGGGTTTGAAATTTTTAGTGTCGTCTAAAATGTTTACTTCACTTTTTGTTGTTTTGGTAATGTTCAGTTGAATTAAGAACTGTACTCGCGTTGATCCTCTCGTTCTTTTTCTTGTTTCTCCAGGGAGATCCGCTGAACGTGAAAGTGAACAAACTGACTTCTATAAAGACTCAGCTTCCTTACTCATACTATTCTATGCCTTTCTGTCGCCCAAACACTATAATTGACAGTACAGAAAATCTTGGAGAAGTGCTCCGTGGGGATCGCATTGAGAACTCCCCTTATGTGGTTCGTGTACTATCTTTGATGATATATTGTTTGTTCGACCTTCTGTCAGTCAATTGACCTATTTTTTTCGCATGGTTATGTTACAGTTTAGGATGAGGGAACCGCAAATGTGCAATGTTGTTTGTCGGCTTACATTTGATGCCAAAACTGCAAAAGATTTCAAGGAAAAAATTGAAGACGAATATCGTGTCAATATGTACGTCTATATTTTGCACTGAACTGATCATTTTCTTACATCATGTTTCAATAGAGTCTAATTTGAAACCGTCCCTTAATAATTTTACATTCTGGAATGCAGGATCTTAGATAATCTTCCTTTGGTTGTCCCGATTCCAACAACAGCACAAGAAGGTCCTCCAATCTACCAGCTCGGTTTTCATATTGGCCTGAAAGGGCAATATGCCGGTGTAAGTTCACTAATTATGTCGACGTTTTAGCAATTTCTGAACAAGATTTCTGATCATTTTACTTTTGCAGAGCAAGGGTGAAAAGTTTTTTCTCCACAACCATTTGAGCTTCACAGTCAGGTTCCACAAGGATCAGCAAACCGATTCAGCAAGGATCGTAGGTTTTGAAGTCACACCATATAGGTCGGTTCTTTATATAGCGCATTGTGTTTAAGAAATTGGAAAATTCCATTATTCGCCAAATCTTTTCATCGACTGATTTCCGACTGGACTCATCGTTTGTACTGCTTGCTTTAGTGTTAAGCATGAATACGAAGGAGAATGGAGCGAGAATACGCGCCTAACCACATGCGATCCGCATGCCAAGCGTTTAATTACGTCTTCAAACTCTCCCCTAGAGGTTGAAGATAAACAAGAAGTCATATTCACTTACGACGTTGAATTCCAGGTAAATCAGTTCACCTATATTGTCATCTTTGTCTCCTGGAGCCTAGCTTTTCGTTTTCTGTTCTTTGTATGTTTTAATGCAAGTTATTTCTCGCTTTTGTTCAATGCCAATTTAGCGCCTGATTGTTTCTGTTTTCATTTCCAGTTTTCAGTATTTGAGATAGTAATTAAAGTGAAAACATGTTTGTTTATACATACTCATCGAAAAGGTTGTGAAATAAAGATATTGATTTCACAACGCTGTTCAATGTAAACACAATTTCATTAACAAATCTAAACATATTCTCATTTCACACGAATACACAAACGGTGTTTTTGGAGAATCGATTCTTGATGATCCAATGTTTGTCTTGCAGGAGAGCCAGGTGAAGTGGGCATCAAGATGGGACACTTATCTTCTAATGGCTGATGATCAAATCCATTGGTTCTCCATAGTCAATTCTCTGATGATCGTTCTCTTCCTCTCCGGCATGGTCGCGATGATAATGCTGCGGACACTTTACCGGGACATCTCCAAGTACAATGAACTCGAGACCCAAGAAGAAGCCCAGGAAGAAACCGGATGGAAACTAGTCCACGCCGATGTGTTCAGGCCACCAACCAACTCGGATTTGCTCTGTGTCTACGTCGGAACAGGCCTACAGTTCCTGTGCATGGTGGTAGTCACTATGATCTTCGCCGTCCTCGGATTTCTTTCCCCTTCAAACAGAGGTGGTCTTATGACAGCCATGTTACTACTATGGGTATTCATGGGAGTTTTCGCCGGTTACGCCGCCGCCCGTCTCTACAAAATGTTCAAAGGAACGGAGTGGAAGAAAATCGCCCTCCGAACCTCGTTCGTCTTCCCGGCAACAATCTTCAGCGTCTTCTTCGTACTCAATGCTCTCATTTGGGGCCAGAAATCTTCCGGGGCCGTCCCGTTTGGAACAATGTTTGCTCTGGTCTTCTTATGGTTTGGAATTTCAGTTCCACTCGTCTTCGTCGGGAGCTACGTCGGATTCAAGAAACCAGCAATGGAGGACCCTGTAAAAACCAACAAAATCCCACGACAGATCCCTCAACAAGCCTGGTACATGAACCCGATCTTCTCAATCTTGGTCGGAGGCATACTCCCATTCGGCGCTGTTTTCATCGAGCTCTTCTTCATTCTAACATCAATCTGGCTGAACCAGTTCTACTACATCTTCGGGTTCCTCTTCATCGTCTTCATCATCCTCCTCATCACCTGTGCTGAAATAGCAATCGTGCTCTGCTATTTCCAGTTATGCAGTGAGGATTACCTCTGGTGGTGGAGATCATATTTGACATCTGGTTCTTCGGCACTCTACCTTTTCCTCTACGCAACTTTCTACTTCTTCACCAAACTCGACATCACGAAGCCTGTTTCCGGCGCTCTGTACTTCGGGTACATGTTGATAGCTTCGTATGCGTTCTTCGTCCTGACGGGCACCATCGGATTCTACGCTTGCTTCTGGTTTACCAGGCTGATTTACTCTTCTGTCAAGATTGATTGACTGTTGTAGGAGAAGAGGGTTTTTCTTGTAGGAGAAAGCGGATCAAGAATTCATTCAAATTCAAATCAAAAGTTCATGTATACCCGCAAATTTTTTGAACTGAATTATTATGTTGATTAGTTGTAGACTTGTAGTAGTAGTAGTTCATTCTTGCCATCTTTACGATGTTGATCTCATAATTCAAATTCGGGTGTTATTGTAATATCTAGAACATGAACAACAATAAGAACAACTTTGTTATTTGAACAACAGCATATAAACTACATTTTTCACAAGATTACACGTAGTAATAACAAAATCCCTGCTATCCCTATTTGCGTTGGCGCGTTTCAGCCGGCTCAGCAGCACCGGCCGCCGCCGGGGCTCGAGGGACGTCGAGGTGTCTAGCTTCAGGCTTCCTCCTGCCGTACATGTACCAGAGGCCGCCGGCTACAGCGAGGCCGGCTGCCGCCATGGTGTAGGGGCTGTAAGGCATGCTCCAGTGCTGGCGGACGCCGGCGGAGGGATTCGGGCCTGCTGTCCTGTGGGCATCATTCCCTGCCATTTTCTTGAATTTTTGTCCTGTGTTTGATTTCAGGGTTAGCGAGGATTATATGAGTGATGGTTGTGGAGGTGCATGGGACTTAAAACGTGTCGTTTTGGTGGATGGATTGTTTGTTACACGTGTTGGTTTGGGTTGACGAGACAACTTTCTCTTCTTGTTCATATCTCTTCCAATTTCTTCATTTTTAAGAGCTAAAAAGGAAAATAAAGAAGAATCTAGTTGAAGGGAAATTTTACTTCAATTCGATCGAATACGAACCAATCATATTATAAATAAAATATAATTATAAATAAAATATAATTATTGTGTGATTGATTTATAATTTAAGAAAAAAATCAATTATATAGTAAATATTTTACACTTACTCTATAATTAGTTTGATTCGACTATTTGCTTAAGTAACGATCGAAATCACTCTAGCTCGATCTCCCTTTAAAGTAAAATTTTCGCTAGGGTTGAATGTAGAAATATGTTAATAATCTTACACCTAGACCCCCTATGAGAATGAGGTTGAATGAGGTTCAAATATGGAATTTGTAAGATCTAAAAGTAAAGGGTTAATTACACTTAGACCTTTATAAGAATGCAAAATTACACTTTTTTTCAATTTTTTTTTGAATACTTATACCCTTTCTGAAAATTCTTTGTTTACACTTGAGCTCCTTTTATTAAGATTTGGACGAAAAATACTAATGTTAGCAAAAAAAAGTTACATAAATTTTCAACTCTCATTTAGCATTCTCATGTAATAATTATGCACTTATAAAGGAAAAATTAAATAATATTAACTTCACTCCATATATATATATTACATTTATCTTCTCATAAGTAGCAAAATATACATGAGACTATTAATTGATTGGCAAAATTAAAAACTTATTTATTTTTTTTGCTAACTTAAACAATTTTCGTCAAACTCCAATGGAAAAAGGTTAGGTGTAAACGAAGAATTCTCAGAGGATGTAAGTGTAATTTTAGGGAAAAGTATAATTTTGCATTTTCAGATGGGGTCCAAGTGTACTTAACCCAAAAGTAAAATATTAAAATTTTATAAATTCATTTGAAAAGATAAAAAAGAAATTCTTAATTTATTTTTTGAACTTAATATAAGCTTTTTGAATTTCTATTTTATAAATTTTAGAGATAATTATATTTACATCCTCTGACTATAATTTATTTACAGAAATCACCTCTACTTTATAAATAATTACAGAATTTATATATGACAGTCAAAAAACAAAAATGATTTATGAGGCTAGCATTGTTAGAGGTATATGCATATTTTTCAAAAAATAAAAATAATTTATGTAAATGATGTGATATGTGTGGTAATTGCATATGAAATTATCCGAAAGACAAAAATAACTTATATAAACACACCATAAATCTCAGGAGATGTAAACGTAATACATCCAAACACTTTAATTTTCTATTATTAAGACATGTATGGATTTTAAAAAGTTGTTCTTTTGAACTTAACCTTAAATAGAGGGGCTTAAAGACATAAAAACTAAGCGGAAATGTATAGAAAAAACCTGTAAAGCTTAAAAAAAAGTTGCAAGCTTGATGCCAAACTAACTCTTGAGAAACATGTTTACAATGGCAGCAATAGTTCAAAACAATAATATATTTCTTTCAGACATTGAAGGTACAAGTGAAACCTTAATCAAAGGGTTAGAATCCGAATATATTATGACTAATCCAAAGATCGCATACAAAATTGAAGCCATGCATCTCAGTTGATGATCATCAGCAATCACTTGAGTCCTTCGCTTAAACCTGGCGGCATTCCTAAGCTCTGAGCAAGATTGCTCATTCTTTCTTTCATGGCCTGCACGCTCAACACGACACTATCAATAACGAATGCTCGAGACATGAATCTGGAAACGAACGATACCTTAGGAGGTCATGGGATCTTGAGTTTCAGACAATTGATGACCCTTTATTGTAATTGTCATGAAACTTGAAATCTTGGACCTCGTAAAAGTGAACCGTGATTGTCTTACCTCAACACTCTTCTTGTGTGCGTCCTTGTAGGCCTCCGTCACCAGAAGAGAGAGTTTCTGGAAGATGAAACATTCTCAATAACTCCATAAAAACGGGAAAAAACTATAGTATTACGAGAATTCTACGGAGTATGATAACGATTTAACCAACTTACTTCAGGTCCCAACTCCATAGCAGCCTCAGTTATTTCAATGCGCACAGGTTGTTGATTCCCAGAGAGTGTCGCCTAGAAAAAGATTCATCAATCCATTTAAGAAGATGCACGACTTTGCTGTGAAATTCTTATACTAGTATTTTAACTGTGTAAAGCTTTAGGCAAAACTGCAAAATTAGTTCCACAATTTAGGTTCATTTCAAACTTGACCCCACGCTTTACGAGATTTTCAGTTTGACCTCAGTTTAACTTTCACGTTGGTTCCCTCGTTTCTTAGTTTTGGGGTTCTTTTTGCAACGTTTTGGCCTCCTTTTGCAACTTTTAACGGAACACGGGGTTAAATTTAGAATCCCGTAAAATGTGGAGTCACATTTGAAATAGCCCTAAACTGTGGGAGTAGTTTTGCAATTTTGCCTAAAGCTTTATCAGTAGGTGTGCATAAATGCACTTTGTCCTCAGTACCAACATTGGAGCATATTGTAATATTTATTCCGTGGTAGCTGCACAACTATTATGTAGAAATATCACTAAGGCTGAAAGCATCTTCCAAATTGACACATTAGAGGTACTTAATGAAAATGAGCTCGAATTTTACCTTTATTAGCTCATCTTCACAATAACCATCAAATTCAGCTCTGCAATTTCAGCAGGTATTTGTATTGGAGACAGAATATTTTAAATCCGTAAAAGATAAAAATAAAAATGAAAATAAGTTCCAGAAATGGCACTTACGCAGCGAGTTCTTTTTGCACTCGTACTGCCTCAACTTGGACAACCATCTGCGCCTTTTTCACAGTCTCGTATAAATTTTGCATGTTTCCTAATATTCCTGCCTATATCAAGCAAAATCATACAGTTTAGAGCACATCAATACGAAATGATGAGAGTTGAACTGGTAAAAATAAGCATGCACACAGACAAAAACAAGAAAAAAGATGCAGACCAAACAAAAACTGTGATACGTTCATTTGAAAAGTGTACAGATGATATGCCAACTGGACATTTGGAAGCTACTATTGGAGATCAATGTTTTTGGATAAAAAATTGTTTTATCATTTCGATGCATATGAAACCTTAAAGAACATTCCATATATTTCCAAAGTAGACAGCCCTCGTTTCCACAAAGTTCGGAAGACATAAGTATGATTCTATAGGTAGACTTTTCATGTTTCTGTTGTAGTAGATTGTTGCCAATTCTGTAGTGAGCCAAAGATAGCAAAATTATTGAGGGAATTGCATTCAACTAGAAAAACTCCTCTTAATATAAATGAAAATTTGTTCACATGCTGGAACCTCTTATCTAGACTAACAGCTAAGGTCGAGCCATCTTATTTGACAAGTTATCCATTTACAGGCAGTGAATTGCCCTTGCATCAAGAGCACAACTGATAGTCCAACTAGGTTCATTTTGTGGCCAACAGCTTTATAGACGCATGATGATGAAATTATGTCAAAACTGTCCAGTCTAGAATGCTGGATGTGAATTATTGACAAAAAGGGTTTCACAAAGATCTAAAAAGAGGTCAATGAGCAAAATGATGGCCGACAAGTGTCAAACATATTCAAAGAAAACACACCCAAAAAATGGAAGTAAAAAACTAACATAGAAGGTCATTTCTAAAAAACAAAAACTTATTTATCCAACTGCTTACTAGACCAATTGAGAACACATGAAATACCTTTGAAGAACCATCATCACCCTTATCATTGCTATCTTTCTTTCCGCCAAATAACGCATGCACACGAAGAGATCTTCTAACCCTCCCCATTCGATTTCCTTGCCACGACAAATTTGGGATTCCAACAAGATTTGCATTCTGAGGTATCTTGCCTGAAATGCAATAAAGAATATACAAACAGTTACTTGCAAGAATAGCAAAATATGATAGTAGAACTTGGAGAGCTTCTTAATATACTTCAAGGTCGAAACAACTTTAATACCACATCGTTAATGGAAAATAAGGTTAACATCAATTCTAACACAAACCTTGCAAAAAGAGCAGATGTCAGGAGATTGGACCTTTAGTAATCAAAGCAAGGTTAAATATGTACCCAGTTTGGACAGCCTAGCAAATCTTTCTTCCGCCCCCAATCCTATTTATACTATAAGCATCCAATTTCTCATCTTTACAATATATACCAATAGACCAAACTAAACATTATAAAATACCTCAGCTGTTTACCAACAAGCTCCAGGACCCTTACCTTAAAAAATCCATAGGACCAAGGAATCCTTTTCTGTAAAACAGCTTTGCAACGGCACTTTTTCGCAAAAGCTAACTTGAGATCAAGATTTTCAAAAACGGCCCCAATTTACTCACCAGAATCTTATTTGGCCACTCACAAAACCTTTGGCTAGGCTTTTTGTGTCTTTACATCCATCTTAGTTATTTTGTCCAGCTTCCTAACACTTGACTTCATACTGAACATTTACTCTTAAGTTTCTTACGGCTTCAACTTTGTACCTATCTCTAAAGGGGTATAAATAACTGAAACACCAAAGACAAATAGGTGGAGACAAAGAATCCAACTTCAATAAATTTCATCACCGTAGCATCCTATTCTCCGAAAATGGTTGCCCACAAATAAACACAGATTCCCAAATTGCCCGCATATCCTGACTGCATCAAAATTACTAGAATTTCCATTTTTAACTAAAGTCAAAGATTTCAAGAAACATCCACTCAAGAACGCCCAGTAGTTAAAAAAGAAAAAATCCTTTCTTGCGACCTTGAACTCAACAAGAATCCCAGTCTTACAAATGCCGATTGTCGAAACCATCTATTCAAATACTTAAACACACACTCACAGAGAGCGAGAGAGAGCGAGAGAACGAACTTACAAGAAGAGAAAGACGACGAAGAGGGGAATTGAGCTGCTAGAGCTGCGCTCGGAGACATCGCCATTTCTTAATGTTATCTGATACTGAACAAGTATTCAAGATTTCTACTTCGGAAATTGATTTCAAGGGTTGGGACCTCTGTTTATTGCAATTTTCCTGATGAAAAATCCTAGTTTTAGGTAAATATCGCAAATCGCAGAAGATGGGCTCCGCTCATCAGTTGGACGCCCCTGTTAGATTTTTGTAACTTTTAGCCCCAATTGGATTGGCAACTACAAAATTCGGATATTTCAGATTGACCCCTGAACTTTATTTTTCTTCCTTTTTGTTCCTAATTAATAATAAGGGTGAATTACAATGACATCTCTTAAGTTTTGATATAATTACGAATACCGCTCGTTATTTTAAAAATTACAAATATTCCTGAGGTTTGTTAATTTAACCAAGGGTCTGAAATGGTCCATTTTGCCCTTGATTTTTTTTAAATTGTAGAAAAATCAGCCGAGTCAAATTATATTATTGTTCCTCTGTGTATAAAATGTAAAAAATCTCTTCCTGTGCATTTTTGTTTAAAAAAATTTGGAAAATTTTAAAAAATAATTCAATTTGCGTAAGGGCATTTTGATCAGTTCACCCGTAAAAATGGATGAAAATGAGTTATTTGTGAGACAGTTACAGAATGGGGGGGGGGAGGAGGGGGTATTTGTAATTTTTAAACAATAAGGGGGTATCCATAATTATATCAAAGTTCAGAGAAAGTTATTGTAATTCACCATAATAATAAAAGTAGTTTATTAATGGGATCTTGTAAATAATATTCGGAATAGTATCAGTAATTAAATAGCTAATGGATCCGACCAATGAACTCTTAGCCTAGTGGTTAAGGCTGAGATCCCAATGTGTGGGAGGTTGTCTACCATAAGAGTAGGTATTGTTTGGATGTAATTTATTTAATATTATTAATTAGTATATGATTATTATAATTGTTTTTGTTAGATTGACACTCAATGAGAATAATTGTAATTAATTTATTTTAGATAATAATAGCCCATAGCTTTCACTTAAAAAAAAAAAAAAAAAGAAAAAGCTAATGGATCCGACGAATTGTTAATACAAGGAATGAACAAATACAATTGTATTTCCAAGATTGAATTTTCTATTACAAATCATGTTTCATTTGCTATTCCAAAGATTTTATATATTTGTCGTGCATACGTTAATTGAAATATAAGGTATTATATGATTTAAAAGGTCCGCATATACCCACGGTACATAAACTATTTATCATCCTATATATGCAAACAACATGAAATAGGACGTGTTAGTTTGGGCGGAATATGATACCCGAAATAAAAATGCAAGGAATTTGATTGCTAGAATTTGATTCCCTTTCAAATATTTGAATAAAAATAAGGTATTTAATCGGAAAATTAATCAAAATTCATAAGAAATATTTGGGATGTCACATATGACAACAAATGAAATCATATATATAGATAAGTTTACAAAAATATACGTGATGGGGATAATGTCCAAAAATAGGTAATGTGAAGAATAATAATGTCCAAAAATATTTTTATTTGTAGATTTCCAACGGATTGGAAAACAATTACCATCATACTATCAAGATTTTAAATTCTCGAATTTTCTTTACATATTTTCAAATTTTGGAATTATGTTTCATTTCCCGAATTTAAAATTATCTAATCAAAAGTATGACTATGGTTTTGAGATTGTCATCAATATTTTGTAGGGTAAATTATGTCAACACCCTCTGGTATTAGATCTAATTATATAAATATTTTTTTTTTTCAAAATTAGAAATGTGTTTGTTAAAATTGTAGTTGTAATTACAATTATACCCTCTACTTAGGATAAAATTTTACAAGTACCAATTATGAGGTAAATTACATTGACATTTTTTGGGAGTGTATTTGTGTAATTAAATATGATATCAGGGGTACCAATATAATTTACCTCATTTTATACTATATTTGGAGTCTTCGATCTCTTATGAAAACTGTAGCTAATAGACTAAAATCGTGGACATATCTTTAGCTAATAGATGCACGTATGGAAGCGTCAATTACTGCCTTGCACTTTTTCACTACGGATGTGCTTCCGAAACTAAAAGCGTTGTTTCCTTTTCATTTTTTTTTTTTTTTTTTTTTTTTTTTTTTTTTTTTTTTTTTATGATGATAGTGTTTTTTTCTTCTTTGGATTTGGTTGGGGAAGAACCCACCTTAAAATAGATCTCTAAAATAGTGCTTCAAAACATTTGGGCCTTACAGGCTAATAGTAAAAGGATGTTTGGGTGAACTCACGTAGCTTTTCACAACCCCTTAAAAGATGCTTGATAGTTTATAAATGTTAAAAATTGTTTGTAAAATTTACAGAAATGGAGATTCAAATAAGAAGTTAGAAGCTTATAAACTTTTTTTAAAAAAGTAAATAATTCCTGAATTATTTTTAAATTATTACAAACTCTTTTTTTGTTTATTTATTTGGCTTAAATGATTTTTTGGTTCTGAAAGTATTGTATTTTAGAAGTTTTGTCCTTTATGTTTTTAGGTTTGAGAATTAATCCGGTAACTTTTGTCTTTCACAATTTCAGTCCTTTCGGAGCCGAATATTCAAAAGTTGACTGGAATAAGTCACATGGCCATCATGTATCAATTTTAAATTGGGACTTTTCATTTGATTGGTCCATTTTTCAAACATGGACCAAAAAAAAAAACTGACGTGGCATTAAATTCACGTCAGCTTGCTGACTAAAAAAATAGGGGGATTGGTGCCCCGACGTGCCTTCACTTGCCATATGAAACTTAGGCATATCTCACCTACTTTCTCTCTCTTTTGTTTTTGGCGCCGTCAGGATGGACCACCGGCCGTCGGCTACACCATTCGACTCCTCAACCTCTTGCGAACAATTCCATCCGACTCTGTCTCATTTTCATCCACTCCTATACAAACGGCCAAATCCATTTCCATCGCACCTTCCTCGTCGATCGTTGGTGTGTGAACGACCCATGGTGTTGGAACACCACTAATCGACTGCCCTCTTTAAGGCGAGTTGAACGCACTCTCACCCATCAATTTTCGTTCAGTCTTTGACCCTCCCAACTTTGCCATTCTTGCGCCGATCGCCTCTGTTTTCTCGTTGATTTGCCGGCATCGATGATTTTTTCGTCGGCGGACCACCACCATCGTGCTCGCCTCATCACGACTCGCACACCCCTCCAGTCATTTTCCGTCATTGGCCCACTTCCAGCATGCCCTCTCCTCCCCAATAGCCCTGCCAACTCACTAATCCAATAATAGACCCAACCAACTCGCCAATCAGCCCACGCGTAGCGTCGTTGTGTAGATCTACGTTTGGATTAGGGCTGAAGATGTTACCCTCCCCACCCCCTTCTTTTATATAGCAAGCTCACATTGACTTAATGTCACTTCAGTTTTATTTTTTGGATCCATATTGGAAACATGGACCAATCTACATGTACGTGATTGACAAGTGATTTATTCAGGCCAATTTTTGAATTTTTGGTGCCAAAAAGACTGAAGTCACGAAAAATTCTCAACCCTAAAAATATAAAAGACAAAAATGCCAAAACACAATACTTACAATACCAAAAAAATCAGGGTAAAATGCAATTTACCTGCCTGGGGGTAGGGGGAGGTGGCAGTGGTGGCACGGGCTTGGAGGGGGTAGGGGTTGCGAATGCGCGGGTTTGGGGGGAGTGGCGGCGACGGCGATGGCGTGGGCTTGAGAGGGAGGGGTTGAGAAGGCTTTGGTTTGGGGTGAGGGGGTAGGGGGGAAGGGTTGCGAAGGCGCGGGCTGGGAGGGGGGGTGGCGGCGGCGGCTTGGGTTTGGGGAAGGGGAGGGGTTGCGGCGGCTGGGGCTGGGGAGGGATTCGACGGCCTGGATGGGGGAGCTGTTGAGCGGCGGCGACTAGCGAGGGCGGCGACGACTGGCGACTAACGAGGGGCGGCGGCGGGGTAGCTTCCTGTATGATATACATATTTATATATATATATATATATAACTATCTATATATTAAAATATATAACTACCCATATAATAAAATATATATAACTATCTATATATTAAAATAATATAACTATCCATATAATAAAATAATATGTTTTTATAAAAAATAATTAATTTTGGGCCACACTTTTAGATTAGATTAATATAGATTGTTCATTTGATAATTTAAATATGAATGGTGTTTAATATAGTCATATGAATGGTGTTTAACATAGTCAAGGGCCATTTTTGTCATTATAATTTTAAAATTACATTCAAAGTTATTAGGGGGCAGTGTGCTATATTTTTAATATCACGAGGAGGTAAAATGGTAATTTTTTTTTTTCACAGGAACTTTTTTAAATATTTCGGAAAACACGGGGAGGTAAAATTGGATTTTACCCAAAAAAATCATTTAAGCCTATTTTTTTCTTTCTTTTTTCTAAAAAAATAAAACAAAGAAGCATATGAAACAAACGCTTGTTTACTGTAAGAAAAGTAACAGGAACATATGAACAAGAATAGTATTATATCTTCAATTTTCAAACAAAAGTAATTACATAAGCATATCACACGAGACCAATACCAATTAAGGGGAATGATAGATTCAACTCATCATCCTCCATCTTTTGGCGCCGAAGAGTCTCATGTTCAAATGTTTTCCATGAGTAGAAAATTAGATCCAAACAAACAGATTGCAGTAAGAACAGAAACTGCAGGTAATGAACCCTAATACTAACTAATGTGCTCCCAGCCATATTCTTCAATAGCTGAAGTTTTCTTTAGATCTTGAAAGTTAAACCAGAGCCCTCGAACTTGCTCCGCATGAGGTCCTTGACACGTTCAGCCATTGCAGGACTCAGATGATTGATCCAGTCTCCGACTTTTCCCTTCCTGAAGAATGAACTGTTTTTCAGTACTCCAAGAATGTATCCCTTCTTGTTCACCTCCAAATTCCTAAGATTTTCAAAGCTGCATAGCCTTGAGATTTGATATACGACACCTTGTTTTTCTTCCTCGGGTGAAAATGGGGACCCGATAAATTCAGCTATCTTCTTGACATGAGGCGTGATATCCTCTTTCAGATCCTCGTACCTCAGAAACAACACTTTCCGAGGATTCTTCAAGCAGGCATTCCGGTATCCAAGAATATGGTCCCAGAAGGGCCCGAAGGGATGAATTCCCTGGCAAAACTTGTCGAAAGCCTCGTCTATAGCGAGTGGCTCTGCCTCCTTTTCTATCTTGTTTTCGAGCAAGAAATGGCGGTGTGAAACGAACTGATCTAAAGGGTTTCTGCAGATGTAGATGATTTTACATTCGGATTCACGGATGGAATCAGGAAGGATATTGAAAGGCATGTGGGTTGTGAAAATTCTTGGACTAGGGAGGTGTTGGAGATCAGGGTTTTCTTGGTGTAAATAAAGATTGAACTCAAGGAAAGGCACAACTCTGTGAGGATGGGAAGTGAGTAAAGGGCTTTGATCAATGGAGATGACGTTGCGATTGGCTATGGAAAAAACAAGCGCTTTCAACCAGGTGGTTCCTGATTTCGGAATGGATGTCAATATTATGTCAGAATCTTTCGCTTTGAAGTACTTTTGAGCGGACAATATTGGTCGGAAAACTGTTTCCGGCAACCAGAATCCGTCGTATTTAACGAGCCGACGCCCATCCCAATTCGTCTGTTGTTCCAGTGTTTGGAGCAACTCCTGGAGCTCATTTGGATCGTCCTTCTTCTCCATTTGAATGATGAATGCTTGTATGTATTCTGAAAAATTCTCAAGTACTTAACTCCTCTTTTATAGACTATATGCATTGTTCAAGGCAAAACGCTTTTTTGTTCCCATAAGATTAGATATTATTTGTTTTGGTACCATAATTTAGGTAGGTGGCTGTTTTAGTCCTATAAAACACATTTTTCATTGTTTTTTGGTCCCATAAAACACGTTTCCAGTTCTTTTGGTCCCAAAAATGACATGATATTTTGGGACAAAAAAAACTAAAAAATATGATATTTTGGGACCAAAAAAACTGAAAAACGTGTTTTATGGGACTAAAACAACCACATACCCAAGTTGTGGTACCAAAACAAATAATACCCTAATCTTACGACACCAAAAAAGCATTTACCCCGCTTTGTTCATATTATGATTTTTTGGAGTGGGAATCTAGTCGAGAGTATTGCAAGATAAGTGTTGGATAGTGTGCCACATGAATCACTATCAAGTATCAATCATGCATTTTAGAGCTTTTTACGTGTAAAATGCAAATTGTTAAGAGGACATGGGCTTCTAATTTTTTCAAATTGACAATACTGGGCCTGAGGTGTAGACCACATTAGATTTTTTGTTGTAAATTTTATTCCATCTGCTGCAAACAATAAAATAGAAAAGAAGGGGGGGGGGGGGGGGGGTGTTTAATCAAGGAACAAAGAAATAAACCCGAACGGACAATTGCTAGTTGCTATTGTGACATTTTCTACTCTATTCAATATATACACGTCATGTGTAATTTTTTCTCCCCTAAATAGAGTATATAATGTCATCTTTATATACGTGTTATACAGTATATGTGAATGAAGTAAAAGATGAAGTAGAATTTGCATCAGAAAATTCAATCGGCTATAGTAAAAGTAACGGTAATAAGTAGAACAAGAATAATGTCATAACTTCAGTAATATTTAGACAAAATTACCATAACTGTAAGCATATTACATGAAATTAATACCAATTAACAGGAATAACAGCTTCAATATATATCTAACCACCATCATTTTGCATCGTGGAATCTTATACTTTCCCTCTGTTATCCGTTCAGTCATTATCAGAAAATGAAATCCAAACAAACTGACAGTAACAACAGCAGAAAATGAAACCCATACAAACTGACAGTAACAACAGCAGAAAATGAAATCCATACATACAGATATATAGTAACAATGGAAACTGGTAATAAAAGCGGGTTAAATGTATTTTTCGTCCTGTATTTTTAATATTTTGGCGTTTTAGTCTTTTATCTTTCTAGGGTAGCAAATAAGTCTGGTAACTTTTTATTTTTTCGCGATTTTGGTCCTTCAGTCACTGGAATTTGGAAATGTTGCTGGAATTTTTTTTTTAATGAGGGGCTTTTTCTTCACATTGGTCAATTCCTGCCAGCATGGAACCATATTTTCGTCCTGCATCTTTTATATTTTGGCATTTTAGTCCTTTATATTTCTAGGATAGCAAATAAATCCTGTAACTTTTAATTTTTCGTGATTTTGGTCCATTAAATTGACCAATGGGAAGAAAAGCCCCAAATTAAAAAATTTTCCGGCCAACACTTGCAAACTCCGACAAAGAAAAGACCAAAATCGCAAAAAATTAAAAAGTTACAGGACCTATTTACTACCCTAGATAAATAAAGGACTAAAACGTCAAAATACAAAAAATACAGGACGAAAATTCCATTTAATCCAATAAAAGCTAATATGTAATTATGTGTTTGTGAGAGCGTGAGAAAAGTATTTTTCTATTTTTGGCTTAATAAAAGTACTTTTTAAAGTGTTTGGAATACCAATTTTTATTTTTCAACTGTTAGAAAAGGTATTTTTAAGTAAAAAAAAACAGAAGAACCCATAACATTCAACTTTCTTTTTGGATCATTGTACTATTTTTTATAGTAATCTTAATTCAAATTTATCCTTTTTTTTATTTATTTTCAAAATTGCACATTCAAAATTGATATTAGAGTTTTCAAATAATTAGATTAATTTAACATTAATAAAATTTACTTTTTCATATTTAATATTTTTGAATTTTTATATTTTAATTGCTATATTATTCCTAATACTTAGAAATATATGAATTAAATTGCTATAATTAATTATTAAAAGATTATTTTTTTTCAATCATGCAACTTTATTTATTGTGTAAGAATAAACAATTATATTACTTAGTGGGAGCATTACTAAATTAAAAATTAAGTTATTATATTAGTATTTAATATTTTAATAATATAAATGATAAATATTTTTTTAAAAAATAAATATTAAATATACCAATTGCAATAAAATTTATGATTTTTTGAGAAATAATCATTACTAAAAAAAATTACAAATATTAAGAAAAAATAGTTTTTTTAGTACATGGAGACAAAACATTTTTTAATCAATAAGCTTGTTTTAAAGTGTTTTTTTTTGGGCACACTATCAAATTTAGTTTTTATTTGCATTTTTTTTTTTTTACAAATGCTATCAATTTTCAATTTTGCTATAACTTTCAAGTTATTCTATCAAAATTAGGATAAATTACTATATTTTTGGTCCCATAGTAGACTTGTTTCTAATTTTGATCCCATACCGTGCACAATTAACACATTGCATCCTATATGTGCATTTTTCTTTTGTCAATTTCAGGACACAAAGAAAATTTTCGTTAAATACTTAAAAGTTGATCCTAACTCCGTTAAGTGGCTGTAAATTTGGAGGTGAAAAATTGTGGGAAAAGCTTGTTCCTTCTTTTTTCTTCATATAAATGGCTTATTATTTATAATGTGTTATAATGGAATGTACATTATATATGTTATTATGTTAATAGTGCCCAAATCAAATTTAAAATGTCAAAAACATAGACTGCATTAAAAAAATTAGATATTGATCAATAATTACAAAATATTGGAACGAAATGTATATTTTATAATTGTTGATCAACATCCAACTTATTTAAACAGATTACATTCTGTTAGGAATTTTGTTTTGATTAGCTAAACTGTATCTTGTTTATTTCCTATTTC
Organism: Sesamum alatum; assembly: GCA_034509735.1. NCBI lineage: Eukaryota > Viridiplantae > Streptophyta > Magnoliopsida > Lamiales > Pedaliaceae > Sesamum > Sesamum alatum. Next base: position 1,643,694 of record JACGWO010000007.1, read on the forward strand.
CTAGGAATTCTTTAGTGTTTGAAGTAGTCTTATATTAGTCAGCTTTAGGTTACGTATCAGTGGCCACTTCCTGCTTTGTAAGGCTATAAATAAGCCAGCTTTTGCATTCAATAATACATCAGAGTTTTATTCTCTTCTTCTACTCTAAATTCATCTCTCACATCTGGTATCAGAGCCTCACACGAGGCCTGATAAAATAGAAACAGCAGTTTTCTATTGAGTGGTAATTCAACAATGGCAACAGAGAGTTCATTTGTACAGCCATCTGTTCCAAATTTGATGGATATTATGATCATTGGGGCAATGCTCATGGAGAATTTCTTGCGATCAAAGGAATATTGGAGTGTAGTGGAAAATGGAATACCTGCAGCAGCAGAAGGTCTAACAGAGGCACAAAATTAAAATATTGAAGATCAAAAGTTGAAAGATCTAAAAGCAAAGAATTACTTGTTTCAAGCACTAGACCGCACAGTTCTGGAGACAATTTTGAACAAGGAAACTTCAAAGAGCATATGGGATTCGATGAGGCAGAAACATCAAGGTGCAACAAAAGTTAAGCAGTCGCATTTGCAAACTCTTCGAAGGGAGTTTGAGGTTCTCGAAATGAAGGAAGGAGAATCAGTTTCTGAATATTTTGCTAGAACTCTTACCATAGTTAACAAAATGAAAGCAAATGGTGAAAGTAAGAGAGACAGCGAAGTGGTCGCTAAAATTCTACGATCAATGACTCCTAAGTTTAACTATGTGGTGTGCGCTATTGAGGAGGCTAAGGATACTAGTTTGTTATCCATTGATGAGCTTCAAAGCAGCCTGCTTGTCCATGAGCAACGTATGAAGAATTCTTTAGTAGAAGAAGTACATGCTTTGAAGATTTCTTCTGGAGATCAATTTGGAGGAAGAGGTCGTGGTCGAGGAGGTTATCGAGGAAGAGGACGGGGAAGAGGCAGACAAAACTTTGACAAGTCCACGGTAGAATGCTTCAATTGTCATAAGTTAGGGCATTTTCAGTGGGAATGTCCTACCAAGGAGGTTAACTATACAGAGGTCCAAGAAGAGATGCTGCTAATGGCCTTTGTAGATGTTGATGTACCCATCAAATGGATACATGGTTTCTTGACTCGGGCTGTAGTAATCATATGTGTGGGAAGAAAAGATTATTTTTCTGAAATCGATGAAACATTTCAGTGATACAGTGAAATTAGGTGACAATAGAAGTGTGGTGGTTGCAGGGAAAGGTAATGTGAGGTTGAAAGTGAATGATGTGGTGCAGATTGTTACTGGAGTTTTTTACGTGCCGCAATTACGGAATAATTTGCTAAGTGTAGGGCAATTGCAAGAAAAGGGGCTTTCCTTCTTGTTTCAACATGAGAAGTGTAAAGTGTATCATCCAGAAAGATGTCTGATTATGGAAATTAAAAAGTCTCCGAATAGAATGTTCATGTTTAGTGCTGCGTGTCAGCCATTAGCATCTACCTGTTTTGGTGCAATTACTGAAGATTTGGTGCAGCTTTGGCATTGCAGATATGGGCATTTGAATTTTAAAGGCTTGAAGACTCTGCAACAAAAAGAAATGGTGAATGGCTTGCCTCAACTAAAGTCCCCTTCAAAGCTGTGCAAGGATTGCATGGTAGGAAAGCAACATAGAGATGCATTTCCAAAAAAAGAAGTACGTGGAGAGCATCACAAGTTTTACAGTTGATACATGCTGATATTTGCGGACCAATTACACCAATATCAAACAGCAAAAAGAGGTATTTAATCACTTTTACTGATGACTTCAGTAGAAAAACGTGGGTTATTTCTTGATAGAAAAATCTGAAGCCTTTGCCATTTTCAGAAAATTTAAGGTTCTTGTTGAAAAAGAATCTGGTTTCTTTATTAAAAATCTACGTACGGATCGAGGTGGGGAATTTACATCACATGAATTCAACAGTTTCTGTGATGAGAATGGCATACAAAGACAGTTGACAACAGCCTACACGCCACAGCAAAACGGAGTTGCAGAGAGGAAGAATAGGACCATTATGAATATGGTTCGTAGCATGCTCTCAGAGAAGAAAATTCCAAAAACTTTTTGGCCAGAAGCAGTCAATTGGGCAGTGCATGTTTTGAATCGAAGCCCAACAATGGCGGTAAAAAAATCAAGTTCCGGAAGAAGCCTGGAGTAGAAGTAAGCCTTCAGTTGAGTATTTTAGAGTTTTTGGATGCATTGCACACGTTCATTGTGCCTGATAATACTAGAAGTAAGTTAGATGATAAAAGCATTTGTTGTGTCCTGCTTGGGGTTAGTGAAGAGTCTAAAGCATACAGACTTTATCATCCAATTTCACAAAAAAATTATAATCAGTAGAGATGTTGTTTTCGAAGAAGACAAATGTTGGAATTGGGATAGGAAGCATGAAGCTGAATTGCATGTGATTTAGAATGGGATGATCACTCTCATGAGGTGACAACACAGGAGAATGAAGATGGGTTAGCACCTGATATTGATGATGAGGGAATTGACAGTTCCAATTCATCTACTGAAGAAGGTTCTACTAGCCCAATTGAAGAAAGGGATAGAAGGCAACCGGTATGGATGAGAGACTATGTGACAGGAGAGGGACTTTCCGAAGGGGACGAAGAGGCTCAGTTTCTTATGATTGCAACAACTGATCCTATACGTTTTGAGGATGCTGTGAAAAGTGAGAAATGGAGAAAAGCTATGGAAGTTGAAAATGGAGGCGATAGAAAGGAACGGAACATGGGAATTGGTGGAGTTGCTGAAGGGTCAAAAGAGAGTTGGAGTGAAGTGGGTGTATAAGACTAAATTCGATGAAAATGGAGAAGTGAACAAATACAAGGCCAGACTTGTGGGTGAAGGGGTATGCTCAAAACATGGAATAGATTACACCGAGGTTTTTGCACCTGTGGCACGTATGGAAACGATCCGTTTGGTCATTTGCACTTGCTGCTTTCAGAAACAATGGACTGTCTATCAACTGGATGTGAAGTCTGCATTCTTACATGGTGAGCTGAAAGAAAATGTCTATGTGGAGCAGCCTTGTGGATATGTGAAAAAGGGAAATGAGCAGAAAGTTTACAAGTTAAAAAGAGCACTTTACGGACTCAATCAAGCACCACGTGCATGGTACAGCCGCATAGAAGCTTATTTTATGAAAGAAGGTTTTGAGAAGTGTGATTATGAGCATACCTTGTTCATTAAATCCAAGGGAGATGGTATGTGTGTTTGGTTGTAAGTTTATATGTTGATGATTTATCTTTACTGGAAATATGAATTGATGATTGCAAGATTTCAAAAATTCCATGAAGCTTGAGTTCGATATGACTAATCTGGAAAATGAGATATTTCCTTGGTCTTGAAGTGTTGCAAAAGTCGATGGAATTTTTTATAATCAGAAGAAGTATGCAGGAGAAATATTTACGAAGGTTTGGGAATGGAAATAGTAATCGTGTGCATAATCCGATCGTTCCTGTATGAAGCTAACAAAGGATGAGAGTGGAATTAGAGTGGACAAAACTTATTATAAGCAAGTGGTGGGTAGTCTAAGTATCTCAACAGCAACGCGTCCTGACATGATGTTTGTAGTGAATTTAATTAGTAGGTATATGGAATCCCACTGAGTTGGCACTTGCAAGTTACAAAACGAGTGCTAAGGTATCTAAAGGGGACAACTGGATTGGAATCTTCTACAGGAAGGGAGGAGATGATGAACTTCGTGTCTATTCGGATAGTGATTATGCTGGTGACTTGGACGATAGGAAGAGCACTTCAGGTCATGTATTTTTGCTTGAGTTCAGGAGCAATATCGTGGTCTTCGAAAAAACAATCTGTAGTGAGTTTATCCACTACCGAAGCTGAATTTATTGCTGCAGCTTCTTGTGCTTGTCAGTTGTATGGTTAAAAAGGGTGCTGGCAAAGTTGGGGCAGAGACAAGATAAGCACTGTTATTTATTGTGAATAATAGTTCAACCATCAAGCTGTCAAAGAACCCAGTAATGCATGGTCGAAGTAAGCATATCGACGTCCGAATTTCACTTTCTTCGTGATCTAACTAAGGATGGCACAGTTGAGTTAGTGCATTGCAATACTCAAGAACAATTGGCTGATATCATGACTAAACCTCTTAAATTAGATGTTTTCTTGAAGCTTCGTGGATTGTTGGGAGTCTGTGCAGACACTGAAGTAAACTAAATGCTTATAATATTTAGTTTAAGGGAGGATATGTTAGGAATTTTGTTTTTGATTAGCTAAACTGTATCTTGTTTATTTCCTATTTCCTAGGATTCTTTAGTGGTTTTGAAGTAGTCTTATATTAGTCAGCTTTAGGTTACGTATCAGTGGCCACTTCCTGCTTTGTAAGGCTATAAATAAGCCAGCTTTGCATTCAATAATACATCAGAGTTTTATTTCTCTTTCTTCTACTCTAAAATTCATCTCTCACACATTCGCCGTAATAAGAAGTAATAAAAGGTTTAGTATCAACCTCCGACGCCGTTTACATTGGCACATGTTCGGGGCCGGACTTTACTATGCCAGCCCCGGCTTATTACTAGTATGAGTTGAATAACCCAAAATCCATTTTTAAAGTGCTTTTGTCCAAATTCTTGCGAAGCTAATTATGATATTGTCTACATCTGCTTCCCCGAAGCTCTTTTAAGGAGGACAAAACTACTTTTCAGTCAACTTGAGCTGCTGTTTTAGCTTTTGGCCGATCTAGAGCTTATTTCCTCTTTTTCTTGGAATGAGCAGAAACATAAATCATACAATTTCACATTTCAGAAAGAACAGAAACTGTAAAAATAAAAACTATATTAATGTGTTACAGAATCTTATACTTGAGCACCTGACCTTTTCTTTACATCTTGAAAACTAAACCGGAGCCCTGGAACTTGCTCTCCGTCAGGTTTCTGACGCGTTGAGCCATTGCAGGAGTCAGATGATTGATCCAATCTCCGACTTCTCCCTTCCTAAAAAATGAAACTGTTTTTATTGTCCCAATAAAATATCCACTCTTGTTTCACCCCAAATTCTTGAGATTTTTCAAAGCTCATAAGCTTTGAGATTTTTTCCATCATACCCTGGTTTTCTTCCTCCCGCCGAAAAGGGCAACCCCGATGAATTCAGCAAATCTTTTTATATGGCACGAGACATCCTGTTTCAGATCCTCGTACTTTAGAAACAACAATTTTCGAGGATTCTTCAAATGGGCATTCCAGTAGTCAAGCATATGGGTTCCAAAAAGGCCCGAACGGTTGAACTCCCTCGCAAACATGTCAAAACCTCGTCAATTCAAGTGGACTGCGTCTTTTCGATCTTGTTTTGGAGCATGAAATGATAGTGCGAGACGAACTGATCCAGAGGGTTTCTGCAGATGTAGATAATTTTACATTCAGATTAACGGATGGAATCAGGAAGAATTCCGAAAGGCATATGGGTCGAGAAAATTCTTGGAGCAGTGGGGATGTGTTCGAAATCAGGATTTTCTTGCTCCCGATAAACATTATACTCTAGGAAAGGCACAAGTGTGTGAGGATTAGAAGTGAGTAAAGGGCTTTGATCAATGGGAAAAACATCGCGATTGGCTATGGGAAAAAGTGAGGGCTTTTTAACCAGGTGGTTCCTGAATTTAGGCATGGTTGTCAGTATTATATCCGTATTTTTCCTGCTTTGAAGTGCTTGTCGGGAGGATAACATCGGTCGGAATAACATTACCGGAAACCCAGGCGCCCTCGTAATTAACGAGGCGAGACTAATCCCAACTCTTACGTTGTTCAAGTGTCTGGAGCAGCTCCTGGATGTCATCCTTGGGAGTTAATTGTCAGAAGAACATTTGGATCTTCTTCCTTCTCCATTGAATGATGAATGCTTGTATATACGTATTCTAAAGACAACTTTGAACTACTCTCCAGCTCTTTATAGACATATGCATGTTTTTAGGTATGAGTTTGGAGTGGGAATGGTCTTGAGAACATTACAAGACATTAAGTTTCCGGTGATATTAATTTACAAGAAAATAGTTTGAATAGCAACGAAAAAATTGGCTAAAATCAGCATGGAGCTATTTAGCAAGTAAAATTTTCGTTGCTAATCTATACCACTTAATATATGATTTTAAAATAATTCGTTGCTAAATTTGTTAGCAGTAAATTTTCGTTGCTAAATTCATTAGTAAGTAAATTTCTTATATTAAATATGCATTAGCAACGAATATTTTACTTGATAATTAGCTCAACATTGATTTTTTTTTTAGTTGTTATTGAGCATTTTTCTTGTAGTAACCAATATCAGATAACTATGTTTAATCAGCATATACTATTATGGTACGACGACACCTATTATTCAGAAATAGAACAACATCCCGGACATGTGATAAGGATTCAAACTCATGAGGTTTATCTTAGAATCATGGCGGACTTTCAATTTCGCCGAAACTGAAACTAAATCTTCGAATAATATATAAAACTAAGCTACCATATGATGAACGAAAAAATCTTCAAATAATTCTCTTTTAGTTTTTGCCCACACCAGATTAACGAAGCCCTCTCGGATTTATAAATATCTGAATATATTAAACAACCGGAAAGATTCCATAACATGCTTAAATCATGCCATGTGTATATCACGGCTGCTGTAATGTTTGGTTCCAAACATATATATGTGGTTTAATTAATTATCCGTGCAATGATAGGTGCTATTAAAAGGTTGGTTGGAGCACATGATAAGCTTCTTGCCTTTCCTTAAACCTTTTAAATAGCAGCTGATCATGAGTGCACGGATAATTAAGTTAAAAACCACATATTATATGTGTGAACCAATAATAATATATATCGTAACGATGAACTGGGCTGAGGGATGGGGATCAGTGCTTCCTCGTGATTCTTTTGGTCGGGAAATCTTCAGTATCGTCGAGCTCAGCAGCGCATTGCTGCCAATTGATATCATCTTTCGGTGACGAGCCGAGAGAACTTAACTGACTTTCGTTACAAGATTGCCTGTAGAGGCGGTGGGGTTTTTTCCATAACTTACTTGGGAGTCATTGCGGATGTTAGTCCGATACAAATGGATTTTCTGCTGATATGTATCGGGGAGCTCTCTGACACCGAAGCAATGGAAATGGGTGCGTTCGGTGTCTAGGGAGAAAATAAAGGGCAAGAGGTTTTTTGATATTGATGATGATAAGGTGCCAGGACCGGATGGTTTCTCGGCGGCTTTTCAAGAAAGCTTGGCCGGTGATTGGTGAGGAGGTTAGCCTAGGCTATCATGGACTTTTTCGAATTGGAAAGCTTTTGAAACAAAATAAAATGCTACACTTATTACGTTGGTACCGTGAAAGTTCAACTTCCCACGTCGATTGGACAATTTCGCCCCATCTCTTGTTGCAATGTTATTTATAAGGTAATCTCTAAGATCATGGTGGCACGAATGAAGACGACATTGGATAAGCTCGTTCACATTTCTCAGACGGCTTTTATTCCGGGGAGACGTAAGGCGATAACATCATGCTCGCACAGGAGGCTCATGTATGGCTACAATAGAGTGAATTTACCACCAAGAGTGCTCTCAAGGTGGATGTAAGGTAGGCTTATGATTCGGTCAGGTGTGGATTTTTCTGCTTGATATCCTCCGTGTGTTTGGCTTTCACACTACCTTTATTGCGTGGATAAAGAAAGTGTATCACTACGCCGTCTTTTTCGGTACTTATTAATGGACAAACAAGAGGGGTTTTCCAAGGAACACGTGGATTACGACAAGAACGATACTATTTCCCCTTATCTTTGTTGTTTTGGTCATGGAAGGACTCATGCTCTACTTGGACGGAAAATTTGAGGTGAATGCGGTGTTTTGTATCATTGGCACTGTCATGAGTTGAGATTATTCCAGCTTTGTTTTGCCGACGACCTCGCTCCTATTTTGCGAAGCAACGCCCCAATCTGTGGTGTGCTGCGTGAAGGGCTAGCAGAATTTGAAGCGTTATCGAGGATGGGGGTTAGCCTTGAGAAGAGCCAATTATTTGTTTCGAAGGGCGCTGTCAATGCATCAAACGGAGTTTGTTGCGGCGACTGGAATATCTATCAGTTCCTTCTATCCGTTACTTGGAGTCCGCTCATTCACTCACGTGACATTATCGATTGCCACCGCTTCTTCTAAGGCTGGAAACAAGATTAGTTCTTGGGGTGGTATTAATCTTTTGTTCGCAGGTCGAGTACAACTAATACGATCTGTCCTTATCGCGATGTGTCAAACTTGGGCCTCAACGTTCATCCTCCCGAAACGGGTTATAAAAGAGATTGAGAAACGCCTTCGAAGATTTCTGTGGCACGGTGATGGGACTGTGGGGTGGCGAAAAATTGCATGGGAAAAGTGACAAAAAGGGACTACAGAAGGGGGATTGGGTATACAATCTATTCAGCTCTGAATATTGCTCTTATTGGGAAGTTGTGTGGGATGTGGCTACGTATAAAATAATTCATTAGGGTACAGTAGGTGTATTTTTTAGCGCTTACGCCATAATTCTTTTGGTCTGCTGTGCGAACATTGGCTTCGTGGGGTGGCATAAATTATTAAAAGCAACGTGAGCTTTTCTTACTCGGTATGTATTTCACGGATTGGCTCCGGTGATACATTCGAGTATGGATGGATCCAATGGCATCCTTTGGGGTCCTGATGACTAGATTCCAAGAGGACCGCGGCTTACGGGTATCTTGGAGTCAGCGTACCTTCAGTCACAGGGAGATTGGCGGTGCCTTCAAACTGTTTTGTCGACCGATTGTCGCAAGAATTACCGCCCCAGCCTTCCTACCCCGACGGGTGGAGTGGACTGTGTGCATGGAAGGCACGTTCCGGTGCTTATATCTGTACAGAGGGTTGAAGTTACTGCTAGGGACGCGGCCTTTGTTCTTGCATATCTTGTTGAAGAGGGATTAGATCCCCGAATTCTTTTATTCTTTGGCTAGCCATTCAATGTCGTCGCTAAGCACCATGGACAAGGAATGGATGAGTCATTTGGATCAACGTTGGCATTCTGTTGTGATCGTCAAAACTATGGAACTCATTCCCACCTATTCTTCGGTGCCCGTATGCTGGCGAGATGTCTTTTGGAGTCTTGAGGAATAGGGTGAATTTTCCATGGCTTCCCTGCGATTGGAAGGAGGCCGTGCAGTGGGCATTCTGAGGGAGATGGAGTTGAGGGAAATATCACGTTGTGAACTACGCCTATCGCGCCATGTATTGAGCGGCCATGGTGTAATGGTTTTGTGGAGGGAGAGGACCATGCTGAAAGCTTCATGTCTACCGCAATGGAACTAGAGGTGTTAGCAAGACCCTTGTTCTTGAACACAATCAATTGTTCGTATCTGCTTAGTCACGGTTTATGGGGATGTCTCTGCAATGTCGAGCGTTTTATCCGAATTTGGCATTTTGCTGTTGGTGATTGGTATATAACGGTGGTGCAGCTTGAAATTATGAAGGGGCGTTGATTGATTCTGTCAATGCTTGTGTTTCTTTTGTACTTATTCTTCTGTTCTTTATGGAAGATGAGGTAAAGTTACATCTACTTTCCCGTGAGGTGCTGGCATAACCGCCTCGTTGTTTTGAGATGGGTGAGTTAGCATATAGCTTTCCCCTGAAGGGTATGGAAGTGGGTAAAGTAAAAGATATACTCCGGTCGTTGTTTGAGGAAACTTTCAAACTACTCCCCCGAGGTTTGGTAACTATCTAATAAATAAGAGCCCATTTCCAACCGGATTTGTTGATGCGGTAAATTGGACCAATATATACCCATTTTTTTAGGCAGCTGAATTTTTTTATTTAATTCTTAAAAAATTTTGAATTACAATGCATAGGGAGAAGGGTTGCTTTAAGTTTCGTTTACAATAGAGCAGGAATAATGTAAATATGCCTTGGGATGTATCTTTTTCTTCAAGGTTTTTAAATCAAAAAAATTTAAGGGGCAAAAATGGGTAATTTCAGGCCTTTGGTTAAAATGTACAAAACTTCAAGGGTGGTAATTGTGTAATTTTTCAAACAATAAGGGGGTATTTTGGAATTATATTCTAAACCTCATGGGAAGTAGAAGTGTAATTTACTTATGAAATTTACCTTCTCAAATAATAGTATATCGTCTGAGTTTGTGTCTCATACATATAAACACCCTGTCCAGTGTTAGAAGACAATTACTCGCGATTTTGGGGTGAATTATACGGCCAAATCTTGACCACTTGAGTTCGGTATATCATCTTATTTAATAGAGAAAAATGCAATAATACCCTATGTGTTATATGGAAAAGTTGTAAAAATTATCTGTATTAATTCAATAGCCGAAAAAAATCTTCTATAAATTATAAACCCTGCAAAAAAAGAAAACCCTCTCCGATAAAGAAAAACGGAGAGTGGCCTACACTCGCTCGAAATGCGAGTGGAAATAGATTACCCTTATCTTATGCAATTATTTGCCTCTTTTATTTATTTTTAGTATTCTTATCTTTTCATAATTTTACTTAAAAATAGTAATAAATATTAAATAAGGATGTCGCCGGCCAGATCTGGGCGCGACGTCTTGGGCAATGACGCTCGTGCGCACCGGGCCACGACGGGCGGCGTCATCTATAACTAACGGCCGGTGGAGTGCGGCGGCGGCCCTCCACCGGCAAAATATATATATATATATAGATGATATATACGTGTAATATATATATTATATTATACTTGTAGTATATATTATATTTTTATAATATAATATTTTTGTTTTTTATATAAATTAATTAATTTAATCTGGACCGTTTTTTAACTATTGAAATCAATGGTACTAAAATTTTGATTAAATCCTACGGTTCTGATTCGATCAAAGAAATCCAACGGTCATTGTAATAACATTAATTTATATAATAAGGGTATAATGGAAATTACAAAAAAAATTAATGGCGTTAAGCAAAAGTACGGCAAGGGGAGCGTGTGCAAGATTTTCAAGAACACATGATTTTTTTGCTTATATTTTTAAAGCAAGGGATTTTTAGCTGAATTTCCATAAAATCGGGGGTTAAGAATTTCCTTGACCGAGTGGGTCCCACCCTTTGCCATTCCTAGTTGCACCATGTCACCCTTTTTTTTTTTTGGGAAAAACAAAAAACAAAAGAAAAGCTTTTTATCTAAATTAAGTTTGATTATAACAAATCAATGGAGGTGCGGGGGAATTGAACCCCGTGCCTCTCGCATGCGAAGCAAGCGCTCTAACCATATGAGCTACACCCCCCTCACACGAAAATTGCAATTTTTCGTCTTGTAAATTAGGTGATGATAATTTTTGTCTTGCACGAATTGATTTTCGTAATTTAGTCCTATAAACTTTGAAATTTTGACAATTTTGATCATTTTTTTGTCGGAAAAAAGCATGTGCTGGACACATGAACTTTATAATTGAGGATTACGGGCTGAGTGGGACCAAAATTTTCAAAATTTTAAAGTTACAAGACTAAATTGTAAAATCAATTCGCATAGGATCAAAATTGCCAACCTCCTAATTATTACAGGAAAAATTGCATAAAACTCCCATGTGTTTTGAAAATTTAGTTAAAAACCCTCTGTGTTAAAAAAATAGACAAAAAATCCCGTATCTTTTAAAATTAAGCACACACTCTCCTCTCCATTTATTTTGTTTAACGCCGTTAATTTTTTAATCATTTTCCATTATACCCTTACATATAATAAGTTATGTGTATTACAGTGACCGTTGATCTTCATTGATCTTATCTGAACCGTTGGATCTAATCAATTTTTATTAACCATTGATCTCCAAGTTAAAAATGAAAGGTCCAGATATTATGTATTTAAATATATATTTTATATTATATGTTTATATATAGTTTATATTTATATGTTTATATATATAGAATTATATATAAAAACAAAAAATATTTTATCATTTTATAATATTACATTTCTGTCTAATATATATATATATTATCATAACTGTATATACATATGGAATTCGCCGGTGGAGGGCTGCCGCCCAGATCCACCTCCACCGGCCGCCACCTGCTGAGAGCCGATCATCGTCGCCTACCGTGGGCGACGACGATCTGGGTTGGCGACGTTGTCATTGCCACCTGCGATGGTGCGCGACGACAACGTCGCCGCCCAGATCTGGGTCACGCAGGTGGCGACGATGGTCGCCGCCGCCCCAGAATTTGGGTTGGCGATGACGATCGTCGCCAACCTGTGCGATGGTGCACGACGACGACATCGCCACTCAGATTTGGGATGCGACGACCGTCATCGCGGAGAAACGCAGTTTCGCGAGAAGGAAGAAAAATGGCGGATGGTGGGGGCGCATTTCAAAGGCCGTGGGTTGACCGAGGGAGGGGAAGAGGAGACTGGGGCGGCCAACGAGTTTCAGGGGCGTGGCAGTTGCAGGCGAATGGTGAGTTTCAGAGGCGTGGGTGGTGGCCGCGAATGGCGAAAGGTGGTGGGTTTGGGGAAGATAAACATTTATTTCAATTGTTATTTTTAATATTTAAAATATAATTATATTAAAAATTTTGAAATTCTATATAAATAGCAAATTCAAAATACACAAAATTATAATCAAATTAACTAATAATATAAAAATAAAATACTGTATTTTGATTTTAAAACTTATAATAATATTAAAATAATGATAAACTTTAATATTTCATATGTAAAATATGTATAATAAATTAACTTTATGTAATAACATTTTTTACATATATATATATTGATGAATATTACTCTTTCAGTATTTATCATAATTTTTTTCAATTTAAAAAGGTAGAATTAATAAAAAATAGAAAAAGGAATAATGGAAGATACAAGAGCAATTTTGTCTATTTAAAAAAGTCAAAGGCTGGAAGTTGGTCAAAAAGCTAGCCCACTCACATTTTCAGTGCGTGCAAGTAACTCTCCGTTTTCTTTGACGAACATGTTTTTTTTGCAGAGTTTATCATTTTAGAGGTCTTTTTTTGCCTATTTAATTAACATAGGTAAATTTTTAGCAAATTTTCTATAACACAGGGGGGGGTGTTATGCAATTTTCCCATTATTACAGGACGAAATTACAAATTTTCCATAAAAATACTCGTATTTTTGTTGAAAATTCTACTAATTTATACTCTTCATAGAGAAAATAAATTAATAACGTCTATAATTAACAGATTAGAGCCTTAATAATATACTTTTCAAGTTCTGCAAATCAACATACCCCTAGCATGGGATTTGACAAAGGTTGTGCTGAACAAGTAGACTATAAAGATATTAATTTTTATTAAAAAATTCACCTATTTTTTACTCATCTTAGAGAAAATAAATGAATAAATTTCATACTTAAAAAATTAGAGTCATAAAAATATAATTTCAAGGACTGCAGATCAACATGCCCCCAGCATGGGGTGTGATGAGGACCTGAACTAATAGACTAAACAAACTTGTGTTTTTTTGTTGAAAATTCCACTATTTCTCACTCCTCATAGGAAAAAAAAAATTAATAAACACCTTTTAATTGAAAATTTAGAGTTTTAAAAATATATTTTTCAAGCTTCACAAAATCAATATGCCCTAACAAAAGGTTTGGTGAGGATAGTCTGAACAAGTAGACTATAAAACTATTACTTTTTTACTAAAAGTTCACCTATTAATTTTTTACACTCTTTAGAGAAAGTAAATAAATAAATTCCACATTTGAAAAAAAAAATAGAGCCACAAAAATAAAATTTTTTCAAGCACCATAGATCAAGATCCCCCTCATAGGAAGTACCGAGGGCAGTGCTGAATCAAATAGACTAAAAAAATAAAAATTAAAAGTACAATTTTCATCCTGTAACTCAGGGGTGGCAATTTTGGTCCTGCACAAATTGATTTTCACAATTTAATTCTGTAACTTTAAAAAATTGGCAATTTTGGTCCTTTTTGGTGAACACATATGTCGGGCACATAACCTTAAACTTGGGGCTTTCCGGCTTGATGATACCAAAATTATTAAATTTTTAAAGTTATGGGACTAAATTACCAAATTTAATTTATGCAGGTTCAAATTGCCACCCCTAATTTACCGGACTAAAATTACAATTCTACGTCACATAAATTACGATATATAAGACGACTGGACTCTCCTAGTTAAACTACAAATTAATAACCTAAAAAAAACTATAAATTAATAATATATATATATACATGTTTAAGTATACTATACACGTTAACTCACTACGAAGATGATAACATCAGTGACAAAAAAAAATTCAAATAATAATTTTAATACTATCATTAATTATATATATTTTGTGACAAGAACTTTTATTTTGTTACAATAATAACTTTCTTGGTTTTAGTAATAATTATTATTCGTAAAAGTTCTTATTAATTAGAATCAGTGACAAAAAATTGTGTATTAAATTCTCCACTAGAGATAAATAATGACACAAGCCTAGTGATAACAAATCATTGTAGGCACTATACTGTGTTGTCACCAAATAAATTAGTTACTAATTATCTGTAGTGACAATTTTATGGACAATATTTGTCATAAATAATTTTATACTGACAAGATAAAAATTATTATTACTTAATATTTATTTCAAGTGATAATTTTAAAATTATCACTTAATATTTTGTCACTAATATTATATTTTTATTATGTTTTGCTGAATTTTGTTCATGCTAAGCATATCCATAACCCGAAGGGTTGGTAAAATGGTTTAAAGCTGAACTGAGTTCACACGTACGAAGTCTATTTATTTAGTGGTAAGTTCTCTGTTTGAACCCCATCGTTTGCAAAGCTCCACGGGGTCAGCGCAACCACTAATCACGAGTAAGGATTAGTTTTGATTCCAGTGAATTGGGGACACTTTGTTGAAAAAATAAAATAAATAAAGAAGTAAATATAAAAATTTTAATATCAAAAGTTAATAATAGAAGGAAATTAATAATAAGGCAAAATGAAAATCCTAAAGAAATACCTGTAACTCTAACATAAGTGAACCATAAACAGAACAAGAGCAATATTACACTTAATATTCCAACAAACAATAGCTTCGCCAACGACGACTCTTGCTCCGAAGACTGCCATTTTTTATTTATTTTTAAGTAAAAGCGATGAATATTATTAATTAAAGTAAATCGATTATAATGAGTCCTGTCGAATATCAATATCTAGCAGAGATAATTATAACAATCATATCTTGAACAAGAATATCAAATAAATTAAATTTAAACAACACCTTACTATCCAGTGTACAAATAACTCCTAGTATGCAGTACACTATATCATCCCATTCAATTCGAAGAATTATTTACCTCAACCTTAACCACTAGGCTAAAAGATTATTGGTGGGTCTGAAGATCACTCTTATTTCCTTTATTTTTTTCTTGCATGAGAAGAAAATGAAATGCATAGAATTAAAATACATTTCAGTAAGATCATCAGAGACTGGTAATAAAAACTAATAGTACAAGCATGTTCCCAGAATCATATTCTTCAGGTCTTGTTGATTTCCGTCAGGTTCTTGATGCGTTCAGCCATTGCGGGAGTCAGATGATTAATTACAGGACAGGTTTTTTCAGTTCAAGCATTACAGTTTAATGAAAATTATAGGCTATGTTTTTTTTGGAGAAAATGTAGAATTGGGTATATGAGCCATTTTTAGTGCCAAACACTCGTAATTTCCTTCAAAACCCAGCCACTGTTAATTTTTAACACGAATTTTAACCACACATTCGATGGTATCTTCAAACGTTTTTTTTTTTTTTTTTAAAGGCAATGAAACTCTCGAAACTTCTAAAAAATCACATTACACAAATAGAAGGCCAGGGAGTTATCTTTCTCTTCAATAAGTTATTGTAATGGAGAAAAAAGAAGAATCCTGAATGCCCTTCCGCAAAAGTTGATGATCATAATCCAAATGATGAGTTCCAGGAGTTGCTCCAAACACTTGAACAACGTAAGAGTTGGGATGGGTTCTTAAGCGTTAAATATTGCGGGCTGCTGGTTGAACGTAAAGGTATTATTATATAAGTAAACAACAAAGTAAACACTTCATATATTTTATTAAAATTTAGTATTACATGTAAGTAAATACCTTACAATTTATACAGGACTTTTTTATCATTCATTTAATTCAAAATAATCCTATCACTCGTTTAATTCCATCCTCAAAGTAAAGAAAAAATTATTTAAATAATATTAGAAAAATAAAAAATTATCAAAATAGTACATTTTGAAATGTTTCCCTTGCATTCTTGGAGGTGTATACATTTGCTTAAGAATCTTCCCTTCATTATTTATTTGATTGTCAAGCTCCAATTTTTTTTTCCGTTTTGTATAATTAATATATTTGATTTATTAATTATTAAAAATTAATTTTTAATTATTAATTAATAAAAGAAAATTTTAAGTCATTATTTAATAATATATTTAATATTTTTATTCATATTGTGTACAAAAAATAATAAAAATATTGTGTATTTTATCGAGGTCCTGAAGCCATTTTTTTTAAATAATTATTAGAGTTAAATACACTTTGCCCCCCTAAACTATCGTTATTGTTAAAACTTCCAATGTATTTAAAAATAGGCTAAAAATAAGGGTAAAATACACTTTGCCCCCTGAACTAACAAATGTAACACTTACCCCCTTAGTTGGACAAAGTTGTCCCTCATGCCTTGAATAATTATATTATTCCCAATATATTTTAGCATTTTGCATGTTAAATCATCACCAAATTATTTTCTAACTAAAAGAAAAATTAATAAGTGAAGAATTTAAATTAAAAGTGGAGTAATAAATTAATATATATATATATATAATAGATACACAACAAATATAATATCACAATAACTCATATATAATACACAGAATGAATGAGTACAATAAATACACAAAAAATTTCAACTAGGGGGGTAAGTGCTACATTTATTTGTTTAGGGGGTAAATATTATATTAACAATAGTTTAGGGGGGCAAGTGTATTTAACCATAATAATTATTTTAAGAAAATCATTGACGTCGTTACCTCGATAAAGTCACACAATATTTTTGAAATTTTTGTTATACACAATATGAATAAAAATATTAAATATATTATTGAATAATAACTTAAAATTTGTTTTATTAATTAATAATTTTTAAAAAATAAATTTTAATAATTAGTAACTCGAATATATTCTTATATAAAATGAAAAAAATAATAATTGGAGCTTGAAATTCAAATAAATAATGAAGGGAAGATGGCTAAGTAAATGGATACACCCCAAAGAATGCAAGGGAAACATTGGGATGGGGTTGAAACCCCGGCTTGGTTTTGTACTTTTTTTTTTTTTTTTTTAAAATAGAATGTTAGAAACCGGGATTTGAATCCCGACTTTACCTAATTTTTCAAAACTTTTCAATATGCACTATTTTGATAATTTTTTATTTTTTTAATATTATTTAAATAATTTCTCCCAAAGTAAACGGGGCCTTAGGATATTTATTTTCCCTTATGGTTCAATACAATTTGCTCATCCAACATATTACGTACTACACTTTATGTCGCATTTAATAATTTATTTTCTTAGAATAATATTTGAAATAAAATTGAACTTATACTATATTCACATATATCTAGCCAGTGTGCAAAGATTGTCAAATTTAATTTCAAATCTAGCTTTCTTCAATAAAAAAAAGGATAAATGCTACATTTGATCTCTTAAGTTTTCGGTTAAAATCACTTTAGTTCCTCAAGTTCACTTTTTAACTTTAACATTCCTAAACTTTTGTTTTTGTCTCATTTTTGTCCCTATGACCAGTTTTTTCGGTGAAAATGCGGCCGGATTTTTGATTTTGTGGAGGGTAAAATGGTCAATCTAAGGTTGATTTTCACTTTTGTGAATAATAAAAACTTTGAACTTTTGTGAACATAATAATTAACATATTGCTTAACTTAAAATAAGCGGACTCTTTTTGTTTTTTTTTTTTTCATTTTCAGCAGTTAAAAAAAATAAAAATTATGAATTAGTTTTTTTCAAACTTATTATCTGAAAATATAATTAAAAAATCTAAGTCAGTAATTTTTTTTTTTATCTTAAGTGTTAGAGATAAGTCTAAAAAAGTTAAACATTAACAATATATATATATATATATATATATATATTAAATGTTTGGAGTTTCAAACAGAAAGTTGGTGGAATATACTTTTCAACTAGATTCTTTGGAGGATTTCATATATATATATATATATATATATATAATGTATTTTAAGAGGTTTTTTTAAATGTATAGTTCCATTTTATAAAAAAACTCCTAAAATGAATTTATATACATATATATATATATATATATATATATGAAATTCATCAATCAATCTAGTTAAAAAGTACGGGAGAATTACACTTTTGGTCCCTTTATAATACCACTAAATTGGTTGGCCTTGACTATACAGTCATTTTGACACCAAAATCTTCTCTAAAAAATTTACAACCCCATCCCTATTCTCACTTTTATAATTTGACCAAAATTTTGTTGTTCAATAACTTTAAAGTCAGATTTCTAGCCATGAGTAGAAGTTATTCAAATACTGATTTGGCCAATTTGATAATAGTGTAATGTTGATTTTTGGGAGTTTCGTTTGCTGTAAACTATTGTGGATGATGATAATGTAATGTTGTTGATTTCCTATACTAGTAATTTGATGTTGTGGGATGGTTGTAAAATTCTGATTTCTAATATTGTTTGTTGGTTTTTCTGTTTTTTTTTTTAATAAATTAACTTCTACTCATAGCTAGAGATCAGTAAAAAATCAGTATTTAAATAACTTCTACTCATGACTAGAAATCTAATTTTGAAGTTACTGAACAACAAAATTTCGGTCAATTTATGAAAGTGAGAATAGGGATGGGGCTGTAATAATTTTTCTAGAGAGGATATGGTGCCAAAATGGCTTTATAGTCAAGGCCAACCAATATAGGCGCCAAAATGCAACAAATCTCCCCACAAAATCAGCCTCAAATGAGCAACAAGTGCGCTTTTCCGTTAACTCTTAACGGAGAGTTGACGGTAGGATTAAAAGTATTAAAAAATATGTCTAATTGGGACCAAAAGTGTAACTCGCAAATGAAGGGGGCCAAAACTGTTTTAGTGATATTATGGAGGGACCAAAAGTGTAATTCTCCCTAAAAAGTACATTAAACTTTTATTCAAAATCCTGGCTGTTAATATTTAATAAACATTGTTAAGATTTAATTTTCTTAGAGTTATCTTTAACTCCTAACATTAAAAGTTACTGACTTAGATTTTTTTTTTATTATATTTCCGTATTAGATAAGTTTTATAAAATTTATTCATAATTCTAATTGTTTTTATAACTTCTGAAAATGAAGAAAAAGAGACTATTTTATTTTAAGTTACGGAATATGTTATTATTATGCTTACAAGAGTTCAAAATTTTCATTACTCACACAAGACAATTATATCATATTCAGCATACAAAAGTATAAAAAAATTGGTTTCTTGCTTTAAAAAAGGACTAATTTGATAATTTTACAAACTTAAGAAACTAAAGTGAGAAAATTAAATTTAAATTAACCATTTTACCCTTCAATATTAAATATTTGTGTTTCTTTTCGAGAAAAGGACCACATGGGTACTTGATTGAAAAAGCAAAAGGTTCACACATGTACAAGAAGTAACCAAACATATGTTAGTAAAAACTTTGCGAACAAGCAATGCCTACGAAAAAACCCCACAACATCCTTAGTAGCCTCCACGGATAGTCCTATGGACCTGGGCGAGCAGTGCTGGAGCATCCCAACGTCTCCTACGAAGAGGAATTTGTTCCGATGGGTCCAGAGTGCCCAGCAGACAGTGAGAAAACGGACGAACGCCTCACTGTCCAGGTCCTCATGAGACCGAGGTATCCACTCCTCATTCCAAAGGCGACTCCGGGACACCGTATTCCATGGCACCAACGACATAGCCCAAACCAAATGTTCAAAGGAGCAATCCACCAACACATGCTCAATCCCAATTTCCGAGTCGCCACACCATACGCAAGCCCCGTGCAGCGAGACTCGGCGCTGCCGTAGGTTGTCTTGCGTTGGGAGGGCAGATTTGCAGCATTGTTATGCAAATAACAAGACCTTTGGACAGGCCTTGGCATGCCACAGAAACTCCCAACTCCAAAGAGACGCGGCCGAACTAGCCTCCGCCGGATCGCTGATGTGAGACGCAAGATAGTAGGCACTCCAGACCGAGAAGCGGTTGTGTGTGTCAAAATGCCAACCCCAGGTGTCTCTCTACATCCTCTCGAAGGCGCGTAAGCAAGATCCAATCGGCGTTGCTGGGTCGAATTCCCCTTGGATTTGCACCTCATCCCATATCCATCCTCGTCGAGCAAAACAGCAACCGACGATGCGGACGCCAACATGAGGGCTAGGAAGATTGGGCGGAAGCTGACTAGTCGAGGAATACATGGGTCGAGATGGATGCGGGTCGTCCGGCCATCACCAATCAATCGTCAAACACCTGCTTGAAGAAGAGGCCGAGCAATGCAGCTCGAGCGCTATGCAAAGGACGGGCTCCCTCGGTCAATGGGATCGTCCAGTATAGATATGTCGGGAAAATACTTAGGCTTCAGCACCGGTGAGCAGACTGTCCGACTGAGTGAGTAGCCGCCATGCTTGCTTGCAAATAAGGGCTTCGTTAAATTCTTTCACCCTCCGGATGCCCAAACCGCCCTCAGCCTTGCTTCGGTATACCCCGCTCCATGCCTTCTAATGAATCTTACGATCACCGTCTTGGTGCCAGAAGAAGTCACTGTTATGCTTTCGAACTCCCGTAAAGCAAGTCCGGGAGGTGGAAACAATTTATCGCGTAGGTGGGGATCGCCTGAATAACAGATTTAATCATAACCACGCGCCCCGCTTGCGATTACCTCTCGCCGCCCAACCATTAAACGCTCGCAAATCCGCTCTTTAAGGCCTTCGAAGACCGCTCTTTTTAGACTGACCCACCACAAACTGGTAGGCCTAAGTACTTCTCATGCTTGTCGACCACCGGAACCCCCAAAAGGCCAGCTAATTCTGCGTGAAGTTGGGGAGGGGTGTTCTTGCTGAAGACTGCACCGACTTGTTTAGGTTGACAGCTACCCGACACTTCCTCGAACGTATGCAAAATGAAATGAACATACATCAGTGCCTCCCTCGTAGCTTGGCAGAAGATGAGCGCATCGTCGGTAAAGAGGAGGTGTGTAATCCACGGCCCGTGTCTAATTGCCCGGACCCCTTGGAGTAGGCCCCTTCATTCCTCTTCCTAGATAAGGCTGCTGAAAACCTCTGCGCAACACAGAAACAAATAGGGGAAAGGGGATCCCCTTGACGGAGGCCCCTTTCCGGCTTCAAAGCACCAAAGCAGTTACCGTTAAGCAGAAAAGAATAAGATATAGTAGACACGCATTGCATGATCCAGGTTACTAAATTATTATGAAATCCTAGTCTACGGAGCACTTGATCAAGGAAAATCCACTCTACCCAATCATATGCCTTACTTATGTCGAGATTTAGCGAGATGTGGCCGGTCTGGCCCTGGTACTTATGTGCAAAAAAAAGTGATTGAGCTCGTGGGCGACAAGAACGTTATCCGCGATGAGCCAGCCGAGCACAAAGGCAGACTGGTGGGGTGATATAATAGTCTTAAAGAGGCTTCATGCGGTTCGCCAGGACCTTAGACACTATTTTATAAGTGACGTTATAGAGGCTTATTGGACGGAAAGGGTGACGTATCAGGGTTAACGACTTTAGGGATAAGGACAATATGGGTGGCATTGAGAGATAGGTCTCGGGTGGCCCCATTGAGGAAGTCAAGCACGCATTTAATAGTATTGGAGCCTACAATGTGCCTGTAATTCTGGTAGAAAACATGAGACATATTGTCTGGCCCTGGAGATTTCAATGGGTGCATCTGCCTTCTTGACCTCCTCGACCGTGAATGGGCGGTTGAGATCCAAATTCTCCGCATCCGAGACCTTTGGCTGGAGGCAGTCGTCGATTGCATGGGGATCCAGGACTGTGGAAAGAAAGACACTGGAGAAGTGATCCACAATGACGGTTTGAATTTCCGACTTCTTTGTGAAGCAGCGCCCTTGTTCATCCTTCAGGAGTTTAATGGTCTTACGTTGCTTCTGTTAGGTGGCTTACCCATGGAAAAAAACTGTTTTACGGTCACCCTCTTTCAACCACAAAGCTTTACCCCGTTGTTTCCAAAGAATCTCCTCTCTGGCTAACAATTCTTCTAGTTCATTACGAAGCCGCTCAATCCGGTGCTTAACCTCCTCAGTCAGACGGCCTCCACGCAACCTGTTGATCTCCTCCCCCACCTCCTAGACCCGTCGCCGGATATTCCCAAACTGCGTCTGATCCCACACACTGAGAGCATTAGCAACATTGCTGATCTTATTTTGAAGAGCCTCGACCGGCGTGGTCCCTTCATTCCCCTGCCAACCTCCCTCAATCGTCCGCCAACACTCCAGGGAGCAGGCCCACGCAGCCTCCAAACAACATCGTCGCCTCGAGGGTCGATCGACCTCGTCATCTGCCACTTCCAAATTTAGCATGAGGACCGCATGGTCCGAGCAAGCCACCGAAATGTGGGAGACCCAAGCTGCTAGAAACTGCAAAGCCCACCGTGAGTCACTGCACACCTATCCAACCGAGCTCAGACCATTGCCAGAAAATCTCTGTGGTTACACCATGTGAATGGCATGCCGGCGAATCCAAGTCCTGCAAGTCACAGTCTGCAATGTACTGATGGAAGGCCTCCATCTGCCATTGCGCACGCCGTGCCCTCCCCTCCTTCTCGGCCAAGCCCAGTATCTCCTTGAAATCTCCCATACATAACCACGGACGTACAGATGTCGATCGGAGGTGACGAAATAGGTCCCAAGTCTCTTTCTTTCGGTTCACATCCGGATGCCCATAGAACCTCGTGAAGCGCCACCACCTCAGTATCGCCTTCCTCCCTTACCGTGGCGTTAATGTGGTGTAGTGAGTACGACTGAACCCAGACCTCGACATCCTTTCGCCAAAACAACACTAGTCCACCACTGCGGCCCCTCACCGCTATCCCCACACTACAATAGTTCAGCTGTTGTTTTAACCACTCGTATCTCCTAACTGCGGACTTGGTTTCAAAGATTAAAACCAAGCCGGGGTTATGCTGTCGAATAAGCTCCTGGAGCTTGTGAATTGTCCAAGGGGACCCCAAACCCTGCCAATTCCAGGCTAAGAGTTTTCATGGCTGACGGCGGGGCTGCGAGGCAGCCTTCGTCGATAAAATGTCTGACTCCTCGTGACTCTCCATCGGTGCATCTTTTCTAATTTCTCAAGTTTTATTTCATTTATTTCCTTACTATATATTATTGTGATAAATTATTATATTGATTTGATATGTACTATTATTTTGAGATATGATGTAAACATAAACCACACAATTTCCACAACATCGACAACACTAAAATCAGGATACCTAGGCCCACCCTCTTCATCAGAATCCTTATCAGTATCAAAATCCTTAGAATTAGAGAAATCACCATCTCCCTCACTTTCACCCAAACTCTCTCTTTCCTCTTCCCCCATTGAACCCTCTACCCCTTCATCAAATTGTGTGTCCCCCCCCCTCTTCATCCTCCGCATCACTGCCTACATCAAATTCACTATCAGAAAAAAATCTTGATCACTATCCCCTTCATTTGTATCCCCACCTCAACTAATCTCACCCTTCTGCAACACTCCCTACTAATCTCACTTCGCCTATTACGTCTAAGTACATATGGACAAGTCTATCATGATAATGTGCAACACCCTATTAAATTTACTTACTGTAACCGGGGGAGGGGGGAATCTTCATTGAACTTGGGGTCACGCAAGCTCATTGCTTCAACAATCCTTGTTTTTTCTTCCATTCCAAATGCTGGAATCTCGCCTTCCTTTCAAGTTCTTCATTCTAGTTTTCAGGGGATTTTTGGGGTGATTTGAGTTTGAGGAGATTTGGAGTTGTGTATGATTTAGGGCAAATGGATGTGTCTATTCATAAACCTAAACTAATCAGATAATTTTTCCTCCAGGCCAAAAAAAGCATCGGCCACATGTGGGGCATGTGGCCAACTCCGCTAAATTATAGAAGGAAATATGGATATGAATCAAAACTGTTAGTTTTTGTAACGTATGGGACTAAAAGTGCTACTCCCATAATGAATGGTATCAAAAGTGAAACGAACCTAATTTATGGAACCAAAAGTGCTATTTCCCCTGGAAGGATAGTTTGATAAAAAAAATATTTCTTTGACCTGCAATAAGTCATTATAAATCAATCAAGGTAATTAGTATGGATTTTTTTTTTGTTGATATTAACAAATTTTATGAGTTTTGACTAATGGATAATAGATCTATCTGTTAGGCTTATTTATTTATTTAATATTAAAAAAATTTAAAATAATAAAAATAAATATAATATAATACATATAACATGTATGGTAAAAGTCAAACTCAGAGAGTTCGACTTTACCAATAATTTTTTTTTATAAATCCCAATAGTTCGACTTCTATATATATTTTTTTATTTTTTATTTATTATTATTATTATTATTATTTTGTTTTTCTTTTTCTTTTTTTTTTAAAAAATGAGTCACGGGCTAGCAAGCCCGTGACCATGCAGCCTTGCTGCATGGGCCTGCAGCAGCCTTGCTGCTTTGGGTCACGGGTTTTTTAAAAAACCCGTGACCCTCTTCAATGTGGCTATATAAAGGTGAGGATCTCTTCAATGTGTAACATACTTTTATACCAAACGTTACCTTCTATATTTCTTCCAAGAGTTTGAATTTACACTGAAGTTTATTATAATTTTTCAAACTTTTTCACTCTACACCAAACGTTAGCTATTGTAAAATATGGACAGAAGGCAAGTGTATGGTCCACGCGATGAAACTGTGTTGTCATCACAAAGGCAACACAGATCTGATGAGGTGATTGATGGCGATTTAGATGAACCTTTAAAAGCACGGTGTGCGGATGGTGCATTTTGTACACACTTCCAAGAGCATGCCCCACATCACAGGGTGTTGGCAGTACTATACGAAATGGGATTTTATGGTGTGTACCGATGCGGCAGAATTGTGTATGATGCGCATCTTATCACAGCACTGGTTGAGAGGTGGCGCCTCGAAACACACACGTTTCACTTCACCGTAGGGGAAGCGACAATAACTCTACAAGACGTCCAAATAATTTGGGGACTCCCAATAGACGGACTTGCCGTCACCGGAGTGGATCGGGAGAGATCTACTACCGGATGGCAGGAATATTGTGCTCTTTATTTGGGCTTTCAGCCATACGAAGGGGAACTTAGGGGTTCGCGGTGTCCATAAACACAATTTTGCGTCACATTACACCAATCAGAATTGATGATAACACACCGTTCACCAATGTCGTACAATACGCACATTGTATGGCATTAATTCTTTTCGGTGAGGTGATGTTCCCTGACTCATCCGGGCATTTGGTATCATTACTATATGTCCAGAAATTAGAGGATATCGGCGCCACCCGAAACTATAGCTGGGGCAGTGCTGTGCTCGCATTCTTGTACCGTGAATTATGCAATGCCAGCACCAAAGGCAAAGCACAAATTGGTGGCCCGTTGCAGTTACTGCAGGTAACATTAAATATTTTATATTTGTCATTAACTAACTTATTGCAGTATTTTATTTTTGAAACAAGCTTATTATTTTACAGATTTGGGCTTGGTCACGTATGGCAACCACGGATAGAATCAGGAAGCATTTCAAAATGCACGTGCGTCATGAAAATTCTTGGACTGGGAATGGTTTCCAGATCAGGATTATCTTGCTCCCAGTAAAAATTGAACTCTAGGAAACGCACAAGCATGTGAGGACTGGAAGTGAGTAGAGGGCTTTGATCAATGGGAAAAACATCGCGATTGGCAATGGAAAATATGAGAGCCTTCAACCAGGTGGTTCCTGATTTAGGCATGGCTGATATTATTACATCCGTGTCTTTTGCTTTGAGAGGATAATACTGGTCGGAAATGGTTTACCTGCAACCAGCAGCCGCCGTATTTAACGAGCGGTAACCCATCCCAACTCACCCCTTGTTCAAGTGTTTGGAGCAACTTATCCTTGGGATTATTATCAAGTACTTGAGCAGAAGAGCATTCTTTTTTCTCCATTGATATATTAGTGGCGCAAATATATAAGATTGGAGTTTGAAGACTTACCAAATTTCAAGGAAAGTACCTTGAAAATGTTACACAAAATCAATACTCGTAATGGAACAAATTAAAGTTTTCAAATTACAAAACAAACACAAATAACTTATCAGTTGTTTAATTACTTCTTTTTTTTTTTTTGGCGTCAAGTCTTGAACATTAAGCCGGAGCCCTTGAACTTGCTATCCATGATCTTTTTTATGCGTTCAACCATGGCAGGAGTCAGATAATTGGTCCAGTCTCCAACTCGCCCCTTCCTGAAAAAAGAACTATTTTTCACAATACCATTAATATTACCTGTCTTGTTGATAGCCAAGTTGCTGAGACTTTCAAAGCTGCATAGCCCTGAGATTTGATCTATCAGACCTTGCTCTTCTTCCTCCGGCGAAAAAGGGAACCCCATAAATTCAGCAATCTTCTTTACCTGAGATGTGATATCCTCTTTCAGATCCTCGTACTTGAGAAACAACACTTTCCCTGGATTCTCCAAATGAGCCTTCCAGTATCCAAGGATATCATCCCAGAACGGCCCATAGGCGTTAATTCCCTGGCAATACATGTCGAAAGCCTCATCAACGGCAACTTGGTCCACATTTTTCCCAACCTTGTTTTGAAACAAGAAATGGAGATACGAAACGAACTGATCCAATGGGTTTCTGCAGATGTAAATAATTCTACAGTCGGTTTCACGGATGGAAACGGGAAGCATTTTGAAATGCATGTGGGTTGAGAAAATTCTTGGACTGGGAATGTTTTCCAGATCAGGATTCTCTTGCTCCCAGTAAATACTGAGCTCTAGGAAAGGCACAAGCATGTGAGGATTGGAAGTGAGTAGAGGACTTTGATCAATAGGAAAAACATTGCGATTGGCAATGGAAAACGTGAGGGCCTTCAACCAGGTGGTTCCTGATTTAGGCATGGTTGACAATATTATATCCGTGTCTTTCGCTTTGAAGTGGTTTTGAGCAGCTAATATCGCTCGGAATGTGATTACCGGCACCCAGCAGCCGGAGTATTTAACGAGCGGTTATCCCAACTCACCTGTTCAAGTGTTTGGAGCAACTCCTGGAACTTATCATTGGAACTATTATCAAGTACCTCAGCAAAAGAGCATTCCGGGCCTTCTTTTTTCTCCATTGCAATGATGGATGTATATATTAACAACTTATTGAAGAGAAAGATAATGTTTGTGTAGTGTTTATCCTATAACTTCATTGTTTCATATTAATTAATTAGATATGTATCCGCAATGCCAAAACATATCATCGTGTCATATTAATCATCCATCCAAAGCATGAACAACGCAACCTATTGATGTGGAGAAAATTGCAATTTTGATCTCAAAATGTAGGATGATTTGTAATATTAGTCTCATACTTTTTGAAATAACCAACATTAATCTCATACTTTAGGAAAACATTGCAAAGTTAGTTCCACCGTAGCAATATTAGTCCCACACTTTATAAAAGCATTGTAAAATTAGTCCCACATTTTAGCAAAATGTTGCAAAATTGGTCCCAAAATTTGTCCCAAATGTTGCAAAGTTAATCCCAAAAGTTGCAATTTTTTCACAGTGGTACTAACTTTGCAATGTCTTCCCAAAATTTGGGACTAATATTGCAAACTATTGTATACTTTGGGACCAAAATTACAATTTTCTCATTGATGTGGGAGGCAATAAATTTTTTAGAAGTTTCGGGGGTTGTGTTGCGTTTTCTTTTTGTTAATGAAAGTTTTAACCTATTCGTGTGTTTTTAGGGGAGTAAAATGTAGTAAACTCATTTCAAATTATTGTTTAAATTCCTTTTCGAGCTAGTCTTCGTTAAATTTGTTACATAGAACTCATCTTTTTCTTCATAAGTTTCTACGTCGTCTTGTTTGTGTGTTTCGTACATAATAGATAATAAACACTACAAGAAAACAACTACGAGGAATGTTGCAACGAGATTAATTTTGCAGCTAATGATCAATGAACTAATAATGAATATTTCCTACACTATAAGAAAAATGCTTAATAACAACGAAAAAAAATCAGCATTGAACTAATTAGTAAGCAAAATTTTCGTTGCTAATGCATTTTTTAATACAAGAAATTTACTTGCTAATTAATTTAGCAATGATAACACTTGCTAACAAATTTAGCAATGAATTGTTTAAAATATATATTAAGTAATGTAGCTTAGCAATGAAAATTTTACTTGCTAATTAATTCGACGCTGATTTCAGCAATAAATTTTTCCGTTGCTATTAAGCTATTTTCTTGTAGTGCTAGCAAATTATGTATTGAAAATATCCTCATAGAAGTTGGTATAAGAACTGAAAATCAGATTTATTTATTTGTTTATTTTTTTTGAAATTATGGGACTAATTTCATGAATCACATAAGCTATAGGATTAAAAGTGTATAAAGCCAAAATTATGGGATCAACTGAAAATGAGATTTACTTATTTACTTTTTTTTTTTTTTGAAGTTATGGGACTAATTTCATGAATCACGTAAGCTATCAGATTAAAATGATATAAAGTTAAAATTATGGGATCAAAAATAAATTTTTTTTTTATATGTGTCGGTAAAATTTGATTTATAGATTTTAAATATTCCATAATCCCAATAATTAGTATTATACAATTTTTATTTTTTATTCGTAAAACGAGGATCAAAACAGGTGAAAAGAGAAAACACTACAAGAAAATTGTTCAATAGCAACGAAAAAAATTTAACATCGAGCTAATTAGCAAGTAAATTTTCATTGCTAATTTACATTATTCAATACAAGAAATTTACTTGCTAATACATTTAGCATCGAAAATTTAACTTGCTAATGTATTTAGCAACAAATTGTTTAAAATATATATTAAATAGTGTAGATTAAGAACGAAAATTTTAGTTTTTAATTAAGTCAATGCTGATTTTAATATCGAATTTTTTCATAGCTATTTAGTCATTTTCTTGTAGTGAAATTAGCACAACCAAATCCACTTCAACATAGCGTTCTTGGATTCTGTTGCACCATGTCACTTTGATTTTATTTATTTATTTATTTTGGAATAACATAAAACAAACTAAAGATTTTTACTTAATTTAAATTAAGTTTGATTATATATACAAATCAATTACATAAATTACAATAAATAAGATGATTGGACTCTCCTAATTAACTTATAAACTAAAAACATGTCAAGTATATATTCATATATACTATACAAGTTAACTTCAGTTTTGCTGAAACTTTTTCAAGCTAGCGTTTCTCCACAAGTAACTAAAACAACTTTAAGGGATCATTACAACGTGGTTGTTAAAATTTGGTGTAATTACAAATTTCTCGTGGTCTGAAAAAATACATTTAATACTTCTAACGTTTGTTTCCGTCTAACAAATAGATCTATTATATATCCATTAGTCAAAATTCATAAAATTTGTTAATATCAACAAAGAAAAAAGATGCTTACTAATTACCTTGATTGATTTATAATGACTTATTGCAGGTCAAAGAAATATTTTTTTTTACCAAACTATCCTTCTAGGGGAAATAGCACTTTTGGTTCCATAAATTAGGCTCGTTTCACTTTTGATACCATTTCATTATGGGAGTAATCCTTTTAGTTACATAAGTTACAAAAACTAATAGTTTTGGTCTATATCCATATTTCCTTCTATAATTTAGCGGAGTTGGCCACATGCCCCGCATGTGGCCGTTGCTCTTTTTGGCCTGGAGGGAAAATTATCTGACTAGTTTAGGTTTATGAATAGACACATTCATTTGCCCTAAATCGTACACAACCCCAAATTCCTCAAACTCAAATCACCCCAAAAAATCTCCTGAAATCCAGAATGAAGAAC
The DNA here is from genome assembly GCA_034509735.1 of Sesamum alatum. Taxonomy (NCBI): domain Eukaryota; kingdom Viridiplantae; phylum Streptophyta; class Magnoliopsida; order Lamiales; family Pedaliaceae; genus Sesamum; species Sesamum alatum. The sequence continues at coordinate 1,673,795 of JACGWO010000007.1, forward strand.
TTGAAAGAAAGGCGAGATTCCAGCATTGGGGTGGAAGAAATAACAAGGATTGTTGAAGCGATGAGCTTGCGTGACCCCAAGTTCAATGGAGATTCCCAACCCCCCTGGTTATAGTAAATAGCACATTATTATGATAGACTTGTCCATGTGTACTTAGACGTAACAGGAGAAGTGAGATAAGTGGGGAGTGATGCAGAAGGAGATAGTGATCAAGTTTTTTCTTATAGTGAATTTGATGTAGGCAGTGATGCGGAGGATGAAGGGGGGGGGGGGGGGAACACACAATTGGATGAAGTGGTAGAGGGTTCAATGGGGGAAAAGGAAAGAGAGAGTTCGGGTGAAAAGTGAGGGAGATGGTGATTTCTCTAATTTTGAGGATTTTGATACTGATAAGGATTCTAATGAAGAGGGTGGGCCTAGGTATCCTGCTTTTAGTGCTGTAGATGTTGTGGAAATTGTGTGATTTGTGTTTACAATCATATCTCAAAATAACAATACATATCAAATCAATATAATAATTTATCACAGTAATATATAGTAAGGAAATAAATGAAATAAAACTTGAGAAATTAGAAAAGCTGCACCGATGGAGAGTCACGAGGAGCCAGACATTTAGATTGCAAAAATATGTACTAGCAAGTGCACTAGCTATCAAGTAGTATAAAAAGATTCGATCCGCGAGGATTTAATGAAGTAATTACCACAACTATGACTAACCCCTAATTATTTGGATGATCGAAAGTTTGGATGATTTATGAATCTTACCAAAAAAAATAATAAAATCAACTATAGCAAGCAATTACGTCGGAGACAAAGAAAATACAGATTTCGAGAGAAGCGCTACGACTATAGGTCCACCTAATCGATACAACGCATTCAATATTAACGAATCAATCAAACAAACAAGTATTTTTGCACACTGAGGTTTCTCCCTATTTAATACAATACACTCTCTCGAGCTATAACGAACTTACTATTATCAAGGAATTAGGCTCTCCTCTCCAAAACTCGTGACAATAATGCATTAAGATTTATGAAAAACCTATGAAATCAGATAGATTATGCTTGTGTATGTCTACACATCACTCAACCCACACCATGAATTACTCTATCCATTATGCTAAATTCCCTCTCGATTCATCAACCTAATTGAAAGAATCTAAGAGATGATCAAGCTCTCAAATAATGGCAAACAAAACACAAATAATTCATGGACATACGAAAAAAACAACTAGATTAATCCAAAAACTATTTAATACATTGTATAAATTAGGCTTTCCATAAGTCTTAGCACAAAAAGAGATTAGTTCATCCAAATTCTAACTAAAACTAAAGAGAAAGATTGAGAAAAATTGTTGAAAAATTGAATCCCCTTCTTCTCCTCATTTCTTCCTTATATAATGAGTCCTAACTGAGGTAGGAAAGGAATAGGATTCCACTTATCATAAAACTCTTTTCCTTTTCTAATCCTATTCTTACCAAAACTCTAAGGTAGATTGTAAAGGAAATATAATCTCTTTTTTGAATGACCTAAAGTCAGAATTTCAGTTTCTACAAGTCAGCGCGTCTTCGAATTCCGCCCAGCGAATGTCTGATAATCCGTGGGTCACAGGTTGGAAATGAGGTTTTCGTGGTGCGAATATATAACAACTTATCTCAAGACAAGGATAACTCCGTGCTATTTTTGAAGGGCGGAGTGGATTTTCTGTTGCAAATCGTATTCGATCTCCTATTCTATTCAACATACACAAGCCATGTATATAAAATCTTTTTCTAAATAATATACATGATGTTATCTTTATACACGTGGCATGTGTGTTGAAGACCGTAAATATGAGATGGAATACGATCAGAAATAAAAAATACAATCCGTAAATATTGTAAACTTTATTATATTTTTTTCTTCTGATCTAACCTCAAATTGTTGGCTGAATCATAATGTACAATCGAAGTTTCACATTACTTTATGAGGAAACAAAAAAAGGGGCAAACGCCAGTAACACGAACATTTAGAATTTATTTTACTTTATATATAAGTAACTAGCATGTGATCCATGCACGGATTCTTCAAGAAAATCACAGATAAACTAAAATTATTATAAATAACAAATACAATTATTAAATATTGACTATATTGATTATTTTAATTTTCCCACGTGATGGCCAGCTGGCCTAGATGCTTTAATTTCGCTATTTCAACGCTCTTATTTTATCTGCTAAGTTGTACATTTATTATTCTATAATATCGTCGTTTCATATAATTAACTAATTAATTAAATAGGGTAAAATCCAATTTACCTCTTTGTATTTTCCGAAATATTTAAAAAAGCCTCTTTGAATTTTTTTTTTTTTTTATCATTTTACCTCCCCGTGATATTAAAAATAGAGCAAAAAACCCCCTTTCGTCGGGCTGTGTAATGCACTCGCCCAAAATCCGACTGGTATAGCCATTTTTGCCTGTAGAATGACAAAAATGCCCATTTCTTTTAAATAATTCTAGAAGGTTGTTTTTGTCCTAATTATAATATTTTTATATATTTTAAATTTATACATATTTTTAAAATATAGTAATAAAAAATAATATTAGTTCAATTTATACATATAAAATAAAACCCATTTTTTTTAAAAGAAAATAAAAAAGCCCTACCATCTTCCCCTCCCCCACCCCAATCCGGCAGGGCTGCGAGCTGGGGAGGGTTGGCGCGCCAGGGGTCGAGAAGGGGACAAGGAATGGTGGCGATGCCGTTGGGGGGGACGGAGGGTGGCAGCGACGGCGCGGGTGTGGAGAGGGGAGGGATTGCGAAGGCGCGGGTTTGGGGGTGGCGGCGACGGGCAACGGCGTGGGCTTGAGAGGGAGGGGTTGCGAAGGCTTTGTTTGGGGTGGGGGAAGGGTTGCGAAGGCGTGGGTTGGGAGGGGGTGGCGACGACGGCCTGGCTTGGGGAGGGGGAGGGTTGCGACGGCCTGGGTTTGGGGGAGGGATTTGGCGATGTGGGCTTGGGAGGGTTCCGACACGACTGCATGGGCTTGGGGGGAAAGGTGTCGGCGGCGGGGGCTGGGCTGTGGGAGGGTTCCGACACACGGGGTGGAGCTGTTGGGCGCGGCGGGGACGGTGGTTTCCCTCTATGATATACATATACATATATATGTGTGTGTGTGTGTAAAATATATATAACTACCTATATATTAAAATAATTTTTGTAAGATACATATGTTTGTATAAAACATAATGGAAAAAATGCAATTACCCCCCCTGTGTTAGTCGAAATGAGCAAAAACCCCCTGTGTTAAAAAAATGAGCAATTTTACCCCTTGTGTTTCCTAAAAGAAGCAAAAAACCCCCTCACGCGCTATTTGTTTTCTTTTTTTATTTTTTTTTAATTTTTATTTCTAAAACTATATTTATAGCCTTATTTAATGACCGTTGGATATGATTAGAACCTATGGTCTAGATTTTGATTAATAGATCAATGGTTTAGATTTTACTAGATACAAATCAACGGTATAGATTTAAATTATATACATAATATATATAATATAAATTATAATTCAACTTATATATTAAAAAATATATAATTAAAATTATGTATATGTATATATATATATATATATATATAGAGAGAGAGAGAGAGAGAGAGAGAGACAGAGGGGGGGTTGTTGACAGCCACCGGCGACTGGGGGCTGAAGAGGGGAGGACGACGACGACGCCGGCTACAGCGCCGGAGGGAGGGGGAGGGACAACGCGAGTTTTGAGGGGGCGGGCCGCTGACAGGGGAAAATTGGGGGGGGGGGGGGGGGGGACACGATGGGGGAAAATTGGGTGGGGAGGGGGGGCATCGGGGAAAGGGGGAACTGGGGGCGGCGGCGATGGGACTCGCACGCGGAGGGGACGAGGCGGTGGACTGGCAGTGGCGCGACCGTAGCAGGTGGAGGCGCTGGCGCTGGTGCGGTGAGACGGTACGACTCGCAGGGAGGCACCGGCGGCGCCGGATTGGCAGGGAGAGGAGGAGGAAGTGGCTGGCCGTGGCGACTGAGGATGGCAGTTGGGGAGGGGGGGCGCTGGTGGTGGGTGTGGGGTGGCTGGTGGGGGTTGGGGGGTGGAGTTGGGGTTGGGGTTGGGGGTGGGGTGGGGTGGGTTAATTATAAAATTATATAATTATATATTATTGTTTAATATTATATATAAATATTAAATATACTCTATATAATTTATATATAAAAAATATATTTTATTTTTATAAAATCATTAAAAATTCGCAAAAGCCGCGCGTGTATTCCACCTCCTCTTATAGGGGGTTTTTGCTTCTTTTTTTAGAAACACAAGGGGGTAAATTGCTCATTTTTTTAACACAAGGGGGGTTTTTTGCTCATTTCGATTAACATAGGGGAGGTAATTGCATTTTTCCCAAAATATAATTAATTTTGGGCTACACTTTTAGATTAGATTAATATAAATTGTTCATTTGTTAATTTAAATATGAATGGTGTCTAACATAGTCAAGGGCATTTCTGTCATTGCACCTTCAAATTACATTCAAAGTTACTAGGGGCAGTATGCTCTATTTTTAATATCACGGGAGTAAAATGGTAATATATTTTTTTTCACAGGAGCTTTTTAAACATTTCGAAAAGCACAGGGAGGTAAATTGGATTTTACCCTAATTAAATATGTATCCGCAGACTGAATCTGACAGAAGGGCTTTCAAATTTTACTTATAAAGTTCACACATAGGTATTCACAAAAATTGACATCATTCTTGAAGTGCGGTCCTAAAATGCCATCTCCCAAACATATAGGGCATGAACTACAATTTAGTCATCCCTAACGTGGTTATGGGGGTTGACCATCAGCAAAATTTCCAATTTGAAAAAACCTAAGTTCGTCCTTGTCAGCACTTTTCGGCGAAGTATAAACCTCCAGTGATCGGAGTCCTCTAATTGTTTAAAATTATTAAAGTATGGGTTATAATTTGCCATACTTGTAGGTAGAGTCCTTAAATTGTCACTCCCTAACATATATGGCAGTAAATGCAATTTAGCCGACAACAAATAATACACACATCCACAGAAATTTATTGAGATTTAGTACTTGTTTCTAAAATAATTCTTTTTGTTAATTCTACTATGTCAATTTCATTTTTAATAGTTCAACTTTTTGATTCGGGTGAATAATTATATTTTGATTGGTTCCTTCCATAAATACCACTAATAACGCACCTTTTTAGTTCCCCCTTTTATTCATGAGTTTACACTTTTTGTGTCCCTATGATATGAAACACTTTTAGTCTAGCTCAAGGTCACCATTAGAAGTTTAACAGAAAATCCTCATTGTGAGGCGCGCCGTAGTTGCTTTTTTCCCCATTAATTTCAGGTGATTCCCCCAAAATTCCAAGTTTCAAGGGTCGACTCTTATATTTCCTTCTTCCCAAAATTCTAATTCCCAAAATCCCCAATCCAACTACTGTAGCTAGTCAAAATGAAAACCAAGGAAAATCTTTTTGGATTTATGAGGAAAACCAAGCCTATTTAATATTGAATCTTTGAGTGAATCGAACACTTAATGGACTTGAAAATAAAAATTGAAAATTTCAAAAAATAGAAAAAATTTTCGCTACTTAGATAATTTCACTACATGAAACAAACGTTTTCAAATGTAAGCATACGAAAAGAAATCAAAATCAGCATCGAGATAAGCTAATTCCATTAAGCAAGTAAAAATCCTTTCATTGCTAATAACTTATTTAAAATCATTAAGGAAATATACTTTGCTAATTGTATTTAGCAATGAACCATTGTACTCTGGCTATAAAATTTAGCAATGGAATTGGTTTAATGCAAATATATATGAAATGAAATAGTGTAGATTAGCATACAGATGAATTTTACTTTGCTTAAGTAGCTTGATCGCTGATTTCAGCAACACAATTTTTTTCGTTTGCTAATTAGCATATTTTCTTGTAGTTGATTTGGGCATGCAAGGAACCTCCACTATATTTAATAATAACAGACCTTGCCGATTAGCAACGGATTTGCATTGAAAATCGGTTTGCCAAAAACAGTAGATTTGCCGACGGACTTTCTGCAACGGAAAATGTTCCGTTGCTATAGGTACCAACGCTATTTATCGCAACGACTTTTTTTGTTTCAGTGCCAAAATATTGCCGACCGATTGCTTATCCGGTTTGCCAAAATTCAATTATTAAAATTGTGAATGCTAGAAAAATAGCTGTTTCTGCACAACTTGCGATGGATAATTTCGTCGTGCAAGTGCATATTGGCAATTTGTGTGCAAAATTAAGGGGGATATTTTCTGCAACTACAAGTTTGCCGGCGAAGGCGGAAATGCGTTGCAAATATTTGACATCCAGGCAATATCTGCAAAACCATTATCGCTTCGTTTACATAAAAATTAATTAGCCAACATGAAATATCAAAGCTAGCTTATAATTCGCTGCAAAATTATTTTATTTGGCAAGCATTTGCGATGGAAGTTCATTGCAATATTGCAATAATTTTTGCAACGAACATTCCGTTGCAAAATTATGCAACGGCGCCGACATAACTTACTACATTCATTGCAAAATATTCATTATATACAACGACAATTGCAACGACCAATCCGTTTGCCAAATTTCCACGATAATTGCAATACGACAATCTATTGCGAAAATATACTTGTTTACGACGAAATTTCATTCAAATATACCATCAATTAATAAATAATATACTTTAATCTTTAAACTGCTAACAAGAAAAATTTAAATATGAGCAAATCATATATATAAGACAGCAAACGGTAATAGATTAGATGTCAAGCATTTCCCTCCACAAAATAAAAAAAATAGTATTCAAGTTTAAAGGATACAAATAAAGAGTGGGGATCAAGCTTCATATCAACCCTTACACACAATCTTTGTGAGGTGGGGTGGTGGGAACACGTGGAGATTGTCACCCGGATACACAATCGGTTTCAGCAGTCGCTTTCCCTTGATGGACCCTTGAAAAACTTTCGAAGTGCGCCTACACAAGGATCAAATAAATAAGGATTATTACACAAATTACAATAATAATTTTATAAAATTTTTTAAAACGAACATCAAACATGTTAAATTTTCTTACTTGATATCACCCGGAGTAATGGACATTGACCACACCTAAGCAATTTTATGGGTTCTATCTTCGTGTTAATGGGAACAGCAAAGATTTAAAGTGAAAGTACAATTCTTAGGTAGGGGTTAGATTTTTAATTGTTGATTGAACTTAGTAAAATCAGTTTAATTTGAATTGAATTTTTATACCTGAAGTTACTACAGTTACCATTATGAACCTATTAAGTTGCCAGAGTATTTTAACCCTTTGTGATAATAAACTAAGTTGAAATTAGTTTAGTTATCAAGATTTAAGAGCTTGGACATGTTAAAACAAAATTAAATTAGTGTTAGGTGAAGGTTTTATAAACTTGTGAGTGATATTTAAGTTTTCAACATTTAAAGTTAAAGAATTAAATGGAAAGGTTAAGCAAATTAAATTACATTACTAGGTGGAGTTATATAGGGTTTTTCTAACTTGTGAGTTAACTAAGTAAATTAGTTTTATATTGAAGATTTTAACTTGAAAGTTGAACTAAGAGGCGTGATTGGACCAAGATTTTCTCTAAACAGTCTTGTACAAGAATGTTGGATCTTATTTTGAAAATAAGCTCTTTGGAAGTTGTTTGGATAAAATAGATGTTAAAATTGATAAGTGTATTATTTATATAGATGTTAGGGTGTTTGGCATAATAAGGTCTTTTTCATTTTGTAAAATGACCAAACGGGACATGATGACTATTAGTAATCAAATAAATTAGTTATTTATTGTTTGACAATATTTTGTATTTAAATATTTTTAAAAAGTACTATTCATAATAGTAATACATTTGTTTTAACTCTGAATAAAAAATTATAATTTTTGTTTTTCAAAACAAAAAATTGACAAAATTTTTCTTTAAAATTTTGTCCTCGAATGAATTTACATTCATGCTAGTGCCGATATATTAACATAGACTATATAATGTGATATACTTTTTTTGTTAATTTTAATGACTTACTTGTTAACGCATCATTTATAGAAGTTAACATTATTTGAGCATATGTTTTATAATTATATATATATTAAAAAATATATAAGTAATTTGATGTATTTAATGTCATAATTATCATAAATATGGGAGTATATAATATATAAATATATATATAATAAGAGAGAGAGAAGAGAGAGAGAGAGAGAAGAGAGAGGAGGAGAGAAGAGAAAATGAGAGGCAGGGAGAGACAGCAGTAGAGAGAGAGATATTTTTTTTGTTGTTCAAGAAATTATTGGTTCTATGTATAAGGGTAAAATTGAATATAATGGGCAGCAAAATCAATAAGGTTATTGTTTTGTCTTAAGTCAAAAATTATTAATAACTGCATAGAGATCTTAACAAGATCATTAATAAAAAAAGTTACTGAAAAAGAGTGTTAAAGCTTTTGTGTAAAATAGTCTTATAAGATCTAAAAACCTTTATTTGAGATATCTTTATGAAAAAGCCTGCTTTTATAAAAAATATTATTGCGCTTAAGTCGTCGTTTTTGTGTGCACATACTTTAAAAGCATCTCAACATCTTTAATAAAGGATGGTGTCTATTGATTGAGCATTTTTAAGCTTAGCCAAAGAACCACCTCTAAGTTACATTACTTAGTTTAGTTGGATTTCTTAACTTTGTATGATTAACCAAAGTTAAAGGTTAGTTATAATTAGAATTTTTTAAACTGTGTGAATATATTTAGCGGTTAGATTAAGTTAATAAAAATCCAATCCTAATTCTACAACATCATAATCAACAAACACTCATTCCAACTCAATCAATACAATTATCTTTCCCATTCCACTCACTTATTATCCAACCACATTCTCCAATAATCCAAATAAAAAAAAAAAAAAAAAAAAAAAAAAAAAAAAAAAAAAAGAAAAAAACTCATATATTAGATTGTCATACTACAAATTTATTAAAACATTTATTAATATACAATTTTGATAAAGCCCAACACATTATCATATAACATACTCAAATAGCTGCTTTCATTTATACAAAAATAGAAGTAAAATAACTCAATTTTGGCACAGCATGAACAAAATATGACTTAGTCAATACTCAATATAGCCCATATATTCAGTGTAGGGAATTAGAAGTTTTGGACACATGAAAAAACTAGATAGGAAGTCGGAGACCTCGGCAGGCTGACATGGCGTGGCAGGTTCCAGCGTGATGCGGGGGCGGCTCTAAAAAGAGGTCCAAAAACTTAAAAAAAAATATAAGAAACAAAGAGAGTAAAGAGAAGAAGAGAAGAAACGGAGAGAGATAGCATACCTCGCGCGGGCGACTACTGGAAAAACTTTAACAAAAATTGAAAAGAAATTAGAAGAAAGAAAAGAGTTAGGAAGAGAAAGAGAGACGAAAGGAGGAGAAGCATGACCTCGTGCGGCGGCGGTCAAATTTGGGAGAGAAAGCGCGGAGAGTCAAGGGGGGGGAGATTGTGGCTGAAAATGTATGGGAAGGAGGAACGAGAGGGGGGAAAAAAGGAGGAGGAGAAGGGAATAGAGTTAAGTAAAAATGGGGAGGACAGTGGTAATAGATAAAAAAAGTTAAATATGTTAAAAATAAATAAATGAGATACAACATAATTTAAGAGTATATTAATTCAATTAGTAAAGTGGAGAAAAAATCGAATTTTAAATTAATAATTATGTTGTTTAAAAGATTAAATAGCGATAAAATAATTTAAGCATTATCATTTTAATTAATAAATGAGATAAAATATTTTATAATTAAAATAAATAAATAATTCAAATGATATGAGATAAATGATTAAGATATACTCTTCCATTAGTAAATGAGATAACAAACAATCATTTTTGAATAAAAATCATCAAAATATATTAATGGTTCAATTAATAAATAATCATACATCATCTTTCGTTTCATTATCCTCATCAAAAACAAATTTCGTTGTGCCGTTGTATCCGTCATCTTAGGAGGGTTGAATTTCATTATTTCAATCAAGTAACCACCTGACACGCGATTTCGACTTTCATCCTCCTGAAATGCAACATCAATCCACCTTGACTCAATAGTTCGTCTAGCTTTTGTTCTACATACAAGCCATCCAATCAACTTTATCTCTTCTTAACTAGGATATTGAGCGTAGTTACACTAGATTTCTCACACGGACCCCGATGTTCATAGTATCATTCCCTTCTCCACTGGGGTTGAGAGTGTGGAAATTGTATCATTGACAAAATAAGTGGCCATAGTAAGTTTCGTGATAATGAGAGTGAGTTTTCGCTCCCATCATATAATGGTCTGATCTGCAGCATGCACGACATCAAAAAACTTTTCAGATAGTGCTCCTAAATTGTCAGCCTCACATAATTAGAACTCGGACCAGCCTCATTTGCATATGATGATCGTTGGATATGTCGAATCATTGAATACATCTCCCTGTGGACGAGATACAAGGACCAGCTGCATCAAAATACCATCCTTTGATCCCAATTCAATTGCTCATAATTATTTCAATTTATCGTTTGATCTGCAGAGTTGTCAGCTGACGTTGGATGCTCAGAATCCATTTGTATAGGCTCACTATGAGATGTCCAATTGTAGTAATTTTTCTTAAAACCTTTCTTATAGAGGTCGCATGTCACATCCTCCGTGAATTTATACTAACGTTTTTTACATACACTACATGGACAACGAATTTTCTCCCCATCCATAAAATCATGTTGTGTTTTTGCCCAATCTATAAACTCAGTGACCCCATCTATAAATTCTTTTGTAAGATGATGATTACTGGGTACATTCTTCTCATATCCATTTCTCAATTCTCTCAACATCTTGTTCTAAAATCAACAAATATTATACATATTCATTAACATACATACATACATAAAAACTAAAAATTTCAAGAATAAAATGAATATATATAAATAAACTAATAAAAATTTTGTACTACCCTTAATGTAAGTCAGCTAAATGTCCAAATGTGTGACTCGTTGCACTAACGTGATCATTAACGGTCTAATGCAAAGATTAATTAAAAAATCGATTGTGTGGATGGAAGGAGAGAAGATGAAGAACTTGTTGGATGATTATGAAAATAAGTGTGAAATAGAATGAAGTTTTTCTTATATTACGTTTTTTGCAACGGATTTTCACTGGACTTTACAACGGAATGATATTTCCGCTGCGAAATCCGTTGCAAAACATAAAGAATTTTATAATATTGATTACAGTTGTCACAAACATATTGCAACAGATGGATTCCATTGCAAAATCGTTGCAAAAACCATTGCAAATTCAACGGCTCAATAATTAATGCCTACAATTGTATGTACAGATTGCAACGACTTCATAGGTCGTTGCAATATCGTTGCAAAATTGTCGGCAAGTTTTGCAAGGACAATTTTCCGTTGCTAAATCTGTTGCAAATCATAATATTCACTTTGCAATGACATGTTTTCGTTGCAATGTCCGTTGCACATATTTTGCAACGGATTTAACTAGAATTTTCATTGCAAAGTATGCAACGAAAGATTTCCGTTGCAAAAACCGTTGGAAGTTTGCAACGGAATTGGTCGTTACGATATTTTGCCACGACTTTTGCAACAACTTAAGTTGAATGTGGAACATCTTAAAGTTAACCGAATTTCGCAACGGGAATATTGCAACGGGTGGTCAATTGCAAAATATCATTGTTAATTTGCAACGAAATTTGGTAACGAAAATATAAAAAAATCAAAATCTGTTGCAAAATCGTAGCAAAAGTCGTTGCAAATTTGCAACGGATTGGTCCGTTGCAAAATGTCCGTAGCTATAACCCTGTTTTTTTGGAGTGTCCTTTCCGTGGCTATTTTCCGTCCACGATGTCATTACTGGTAGCTCAATCCCACATTTGCAAAATAGTGCTTAATTTGGACAAAACCCTTCTTGTTTGCTTCTTTTTCCATATCTTGAATTGGATGAGTTTACGAGTTATTTGAATAACTTCTACTTATGGTTAGAAAGTTGATTTTGAAGAAATTGAACCCAAAATTTTGGGTCAAATGAAGAAATAGAGAATGAGTGTTGGAGTTGTAACTTTTGAGAGAGAGAAAATATTGGTAAATGAAGCCAAAATGATTTTTTATGAAGGCCAACTACTTTGGGCGCCAAATTGCAACAAATTTTCCCCCAATTTCAGCACCACGTGCGCTGCACGTGACGTCTCCATTAACTTTTAACGGTGACTTGATGGTCGGATTAAAAATGTTCAAAAATGAATTAAATTGAGACCAAAAGTGTAACTCGTGAATGAAGAGGGTCTAAAAGAGTTTTGGTGGTATTATAGAGGGACCAAAAGTGTAATTCTCCCTTTTGATTCCTAATGATCTATATAGTTTCAATTCTTAAACATGTTCCTTCTGTTTTCATAATGCCTACGCTTAAACAGCTTGTTTAATACATCAACCACGCTTTGTTCTTCTTGAAGGGAATTATTTGATTAATAGAATATCTATTGGTTTTTCATTCACAAAATGCAAAACGAATTATAAGAATCCAGTTTTTCTTTTTATTAATTTCAGAATGGCCAGATTTAAAGGAGGCCTAAGTTTACAATTTCGGCCTCATTTTTGTTTTTTTTTTCTTTCCAAATTTATACCCATGTACAGGTGATTTTTATGTTTTATTGATTGTTGTTATGATTTTTCTGTTCATTTTCTGATTTATGGCCATGATTTTTCGATTGATGTTTTTCAATTCATGTCATGCCCCCAAAAATAGGACCCATACTTTAGGCTATATTATCATAACGCGATCTAACCAAAATCGTAACCGCAATACGTTCCCACACTAATAACTCAATAACCAGAACAATTACAAATCATAACTATTCGACCTCCTCCCCTAATCACCTTGATCACCTTCTTAATCAGCTAGCTTGACCTGTCATGTTATCGTTTGTATCTGGAGGAAGAAATTTAACTTATGTAAGCAAAACCTTAGTGAGGCCATGAGTGGGTACACGTGGAAGACAATAATCATATTAGAAAACTCAATTAAAATACTTAAAATATATTATATTGACTTGCAACAACAAAAATTGAGCCTGTGAAGACCATATCAGGCAAGGACCGAATCACATAATTACCACCTTATGTCACCCGAAAGACCGTTCACTACCTTATCCTCCATGTAGGGAGCGACACTGCGACCGCATTAAACTTTCCATGCCTAGGTACATGGGAACACCAATCACACGAACTCTAGCCTGCCCGTGAAAGGACACTCAAGTGAGAAACTGAACGACGAAGCCTCAACTGATAGGCCAATGATACCCTAACGTGCCCCACGAACCGTCCAGCCCGGGCCTATTCACCACTTAGGAAGAACCACATGAACAAATCCAGAGAGCAGTCGAACAAATATATAGAAAATAGACTGTTTAGAAACCACATGCATATCGAATTTTTATGACGAACTGAACAATATAAAGCCAAATGGGGCCTCTTGGATATTCATATGGACTCTAGAGGTGGCTCCAACATAGTTCATAATGAATACCGGAATACCCATGACCAAAGCGATAATCACGTTGTAGCACTTAACTCCATAGAGTCCCAAAGTCCAATGAATCCGTATAGATAACCAAATATCATATTCATTTCATTTATCAATGAACAATTCAATAAATATTTTACTCAAGTTCATCGCAAGAAAGACCATTTTTATATGTATATATACTCATGCACGATATACATATATTCCTCCAATTTTACAATTAGTAATATAATTTTAAATGATACTCACAGTAAAGTCCACGTGATCAATGAGGTTCACTGCGGCTTATCCCAAACAGATTGAGTTGATAGTTCATCTGAATCCCATCCTATTATTTCAATATACTTAAAAACTTGAACACGATAGTCACTTATTGTGTTACTTGAATGTAGCTACATTATACCTAAATTCATATATTAAATAACAAAACTAGCTAAAAGATGAGGACAATTATCCAATAAGGCCAACCCCAATTAACTTTAATATTCCCTACCCCTTTTTTAAATTATAGTATTAATCCATATGATGGCAATTAACTAAACTTAATGCATTGATAATTAGTATGTCTAGTGATGTGGAGAAAAATCCTATTTACAAAAAGACCCTCCAATTTGTGGTAAATTATACAAGCACCCCAAATGAAAGTTGAAGGAGAAGTTGAGCGGAGTTGGAGAAGGGAAGTTAAGAAGGGAGTGGGCAAGCAAAATGACCATCACACCCTCGGCAGATCAATTTTAGGCCGTATGATCAAAGGGCAACATTGTAATTTCACCCTAAAAAATTTACTATAAATAGGGGGTGAATTCATTTGTAAACGGACTTTTGATATATATGAGAATAGCACTTTTTACACTTCTTGATTTCTTTAGCTTTTTGAGATTGGTTTGGTGCGCACGTGCATAGGCTACGACTTTCCAAATTATACACCATCATCTAGAATTGACACTTTCAATGAGTGGGGAATATTATTAAATTTTTACTTAAATAACATCAATAATAAATATACTTATATTTACTTAACTGATCGATGTTTATAAATTTGACTAAATGAGCAATTGACAAATACTACATATTAGTGAGGGAAGCGCAATTGATAAAAAGCAATTAAAAATGATATTAGAATACTTAATTATATTTAATTTAAATATTAGATTTTAAAAATAAAATTAGATGTAATTAATTAAATGCAATAATTTGTTATAATAATAAGTACTAAATAATCAAATAATCATTTATTCAAAATAAAATTGATCGATTCGTTAAAGCCAGTTGTTAGGGACTAACATATATACTGATAAAGGTAATCTAATTACACGAATTATTAATCTAATTGATAAACACTTTTATTATTTATAATTATTATCTGAATATAAAATTAGTCGTAAAATTACAAGTGAGTTAACTAAATACGGTAATTCAATTAATTAATATATTTAATTAACAGTAATATTTTTTATTATGTAGTTAGCTGAATAGCTTAGCTTTAAAATTGATTAACTAGGTGATTACATAATATATGATTTAACAATTATCTAAGTTAAAACAAATAATATAATTGACGTCAATTGATATATGTGTCAAATGAATTGACAATATAAATATCTCAATATATTAATTAAAGGGGTTAAAGAAATTAACATATTTAATTAATGTAGCAAGTTTTCCCTTTTTATGTTCATACTGAGAGAGAGGGAGAGAAAATAATTGTATGTGTGGGTGCTACAACCAACATAAAGGGAGAATTATGAATTTGGTCCTCATACTTAACCATTTATTCAGTTTTGGTTCTCATACTATCACCCTTATCAATTTTAGTCCTCAAACTTATCATTCTTTGACAATTTTCGTCCTTGCCATTAGTTTGGGAGTTAAAATAGACGGAATTTGGAGTTTGAGCGGAAAAAACTGCCCTTTCCCGCCTGTTGCTTGCCTTGTTCATCATATACCGTCAATAATTCATTTTCCACCATTTTTGTTCAAGTAGAAGTTTTAGGGGAGAGAGGTTTGAAGGAAAAACTTAGTTCAAATTATAACAATTTTTCTTCTCAGTCTCAAAACTCCTTACAAAATCAGCTTCCATTGTTTTGCAACTGTGGATTTAAGGTTCCACTATTAACATCATGACTCCTTGTAATCGAGGTAGAAAATAACATGATTGCCCAAAATCTGGTGTAAGTTTTTTAAAATGCTCAACTTATTTTGTTGCAATTAATTTTGATTTTTTGGTGATGTTTGTTTTATTTTTTTTATTTTAGAAAAAGGGATACCGTAGATTCTTCGAATGGTGGAATGATAAAATTTGTGAGTGTTCAAAATCGAGAACCCCAAAATTATTAGAAGAATAAATAAATTGAAAGACAAAGTCAAAATGTACAAGGTCAAAGAAGAGGAAGTGACAGAAGAAAAAGACGATATGAGAAGAAGGATGGAGAAATTGGAGGAGTTAATTGCTAGTTACAAATTCAAGTTGAAATTTATGGGTGTAATTTTGTCATTTTTTCCTTCAAAATAACTCTCCCTAAAGCGTCTACTTGAACAAAAATGATGGAAAATGAATTATTGAAGGTATATAATGAAGAAGGCAAGCAACAGGCGGGAAAGGGCAGTTTTTTCCCTCAAACTCCAACTTCCGTCTATTTTAACGCCTAAAGTAACGGCAAGGATGAAAATTGTCAAAAATGGTAAGTTTGAGGACTAAAATTGTCAAGAGCGATAGTATGAGAATCAAAACTGAATAAGTGGTCAAGTATGAGGACCAAAAATGTAATTCTCACATTTTCTTTTTTTTTTCTTTTTTTTATTTATCTTTTATGCATGTGTGACACTTGCTACCATCCCAATTTTCATCTTTCTTTTTTTTTTTTATTAATTTCTATAATTTACAATTTAATCCCTTAATTTTTAGACTTATATTATTTAACCCAAAATTTTCCAAAGTTTCGGTTTAGTCCCTTAAAATTTTTAATATATTTGAACTATACCCAATAATGTATTCCCTAGTCGATTTGAGATTTCCAATTCTTATCAATTAATGAATTAAGTTTCATATAATTTCTTTCTATATCTCAAATTAACTCAAACAAACTTCTTGTGAATAAATTTTAAACAAAATAGGTGAACAAGAATAAATCTCATAGGTGATAATAAAATATTCGTAAAGATGATATATAATATTTATTATAGTAGATTAGGGTGTTCTCACTCTCCTCCCGTTAAAAGAATTCGGTCCCCGAATTCAAACACGCAATTGACTTGTTTCCTAAAAGCTAGCCTTATTAAGTGAACCTAGGGTTTACAGTTAAAATACTTATAGGATGTACACCTCAGGCCGACAAGGTTGTAATAATTCCATCACTAGATTACTTCCATTAATTATCAAGGTTTGAGATGTTCTTTCCAAAATATATAAGCATGCAAGTTTAGCATGCCATTCCCAACTTGTTGACCTAATCTAGTGTACAATATTATTTCACTAGTCACGCAAAACTCTCATATAAATCAGTTCATACCAACTAAAGATTAACTCCAATTAACAACAAGAGAAACTCCCTTAGGCTCAGTACATATGCATATCAATCAATTACGATAAATGAAAAGTGAAAATCCTTAGATGAATGAAGTAAAATCAATTGACTTAAGAAATAACTTTATCAAAAGTATTGAATCTTTAGGTACAAGCTAAATACCAAAGGTCAATCCATCTACGCTCTTCGCATGGAGTCACCTTATATATGCAAGTTTATTATTATTATTATTTTTTTCAATCATCTGAATAAGATAATATAATCGGTACTTTTCTACATCAAATTTACAAGATGCAAATATTGTCTCTATCAATTGACTTCAACACCAATCTCAGTCATTCTTATATATCATCAATATAATTCCATCAAATTCATTATCCTCAAAACCCATATACCTCTTGTACATGTTTGCATTAAAAATTTGAATGAACATATTAGCTTGTATGTTTGTCCTACCTGTTGGCGTACTAAAGATGAATAAAAAGAAGGCCAAATTGCATAATACCCCCTGTGTTTTGAAAACTCAGCTAAAAACCCCCTTCTATTTTAAAAATAGGCTAAAAATCCCTTCTGTTTTCTTAAACGTAGCTGAATCGCCCCTTTCCGTTACATATCCTTAATGGCGTTAAATTTTTGATAAAATGACCGTTATGCCCTTACATATTATATATATATTTTTATTTTAATGACCGTTGGCTCTTTGTTGATTATATGAGAGCCATTAGATCTAATCAATTAATCTTGACCGTCGGATATTAAATTTTTAAAACAATCTACGGTTTAGATTTAATTAATTTTAAATATATATTATAAAATAAAATTATTATTTTAAATAAATTAATAAAATTACTTCAACCCCCCCCCCCAACCCACCCACCCTCTTCCCTTCCCCCTCCCCCCGCCGCCCAAAGCCCTCCTCCCCACCGCCGCCCTCCCCACCCCAGCCGCCCTTCCCTTGCCCCCCACCCCCAACACCAGCCGCCGCCCCCACCCCTAGAAGGGGGCGACGGCGTCTTGGCGACCACCGTCGCCCAGAACAGTATAGTAGGGGCGACGGCGGTCGCCCTCATTGTCGCCGCCATCGCCCATTTTCTTATTATTTTTTTATTTTTATTTTTTAGTTTTTAAAATTTAAAATAATAAAAAAAATAAAATTAATTAAATTGAAATAAATTCATTTAAACATTACAAAAATTTAAAAATAATTAAACGGTTAATTAAATATAATTTATTTAATATTTTTAACTAAATAATAATTTAAACTATTTAATAATGTATAATTTTTTTATAATTGTTTAATATTTTGTTTGATAATTTATAATTATTTAATATTGATATTTCTTAAGATATATAAATTTGAAAAACAAATTTAGTATATTAAACTCTGTGTTTTGATTTTAATTTAATTTTAATTTAAATTATAAAATTTTATATACTTTTTTCCTATTTATAAATAAATATATTTAATAAAATATTTTTTTTAGAGACATGAAAGTACAAGAAAAGCCTCAAAACACACTAAAAACAAGTCAAAATTGTCCAAGACTATTATATAGTCATAATAGGGGCATTTTAGTCATAAAGGCCCCAAAAATTGTGTGAGGACGCCAAAATACTCCCCCAACCGCATTAGACGCGCGTGTTCTACACCTTCCGTTAGTTTCTAACGAAAGGGGGGTTTTATGCTGAGTTTTACAAAACACAGGGGTTCTTTTGCTTATTTTGAAAACACAGGGGGATTTTCAGCTTTTTCGGGAAAACACAGGGGGATAAATTGAAGTTTAGCCTAAAAAGAAACTCATAAGGTTTCTGTGGACTGGAATGATAGGAAGATATACAACAAAGGTAGCTTGGGATCAGATAATTGCACCCGTCTCTACTAGTGGATTAGGGGTCAAATCTATATCTGCAATTAATAAAGCTCTTCTCTGCAAGCATTACGAGAAATCACTGGGGAGAAGGACACTTCAATTTTGATGAAGTGGATCAAACACTACAGATTAAAGAGGAACTATGTCTGGACAGCTTCTACAACTATTAGTTCTTGAAATTGAGGATTTATATTCTTCCAGCTATTCACTATCAAATTGGTATAGGGGAAGACATTTGGCTTTGAAAAGATCTTGGCCTCCACCTGGGATACTACATTAGTGCTTTCTTAGTGAACCATTATGTACTGATTTGAATGCAAACTAAAAAGTTTCTGCATTACTCATGCATGGAGAATGGGCTTGGCTTGACGTTACAAGAGAGAAAGGTTGAAAATCACTCAGAATTTACCAAGTATTTATGGCCACAGGGATATAAGAAAGTGAAAGCTGTCACCAACTGGTCAGTATGCTACTGCTTAAGTACTACAACTATTTCACCACGGTCCCCATCAATCACCTGGAACTCCCTTCTCCTTGGACCTCTTAAGGTTCTTAGGGATATGTTCACTCTTTAGCTAGCTATGTATGAGAGATTGTCTACATTGGACAAGTCTTGGTTACAACATTATGGAGCATAATGCATATGGTATGATGATCAAGCAGAGGAGTCATATTCTCACATTTTCTTTGAGTGCACATACACTACTTGAGTTATTATACAATGGCAATAGGGCACTTAGTAAGCAGCTAGGAGGTGGAGAGGAAGACGTCCTGTGAATGAGCTAATCCAAGTTGTCTTGGCTTCACTGGTATACCATGTTTGGTAGGAAAGGAACATAAGGAGTTTTCAACGTTTTTCAAAGGAACTAATGGTTGTTGCTAGACTAATAGTTAAGTAAATAAGAAGGAAACAACTTGTACACTCTAAGCCATCATCATTAGAGGTAGTTTCTGTCTATAGAGTATGGAGAATAGTCTGGTGGAACAAGCTTACTTGTATGATTGTTGTACATTATGTGAAATTTATGAGATTTACCATTCAACCAAAAATATTTGATTGAACACCAACAATGTCATCTCATCTCGCTAATAAATATCACGAAAGCTCAAACAACCTCTTACGACATCCTAGTAATATTATTTATAAGACATTTAATTGGTAACCAACTAATCCCAAGACAAGAATTATAAATTGAACACCAGTACTAATGTTTACTAATATCTAAACCTTGTCAATCATTCAATACCAAATTATCACATGAGTCCCTATCCACCTTTCCAAATATAGAGATTGACTCCGAAGATGTCAAATTATACTCATAATTAATATCCAATCCGAACTCTTATTCTTGTCACAACTAAAGGTAACTGCCACAACAAGATTAGTGGCATAAATTTCTTAGCTCTGTACTCCAATCGTAGTAAATTGCGTACTGGTCGGCCGGCCAGCAGTGATCTGTAACAATTTTAGCACTGAACAATCCCAAAAATCCCAATATAACTTAAATATGTTTGAACCTCTACTCTAATCAAGTAGTTGCGTATGCCTTAGGTTCAAGATCTTGTCTTGGCTATTGACGTAACCCAAGCTCTGATACCACCTTGCCACGCCCCAAAAACAGGACCCTTACTTTAGGCCATATTCTCATAACGCGACCTAACAAAAATCGTAACCGCAATACGTTCACCAAACTAATAACTCGATAACTAGAACAATTACAAATCCTAACTGTTCGACCTCCTCCCCTAATCACCTTCTTAAACAGCTAGCTTGACCCATCATGTTATCGTTTGTATCTAGAGGAAGAAATTTAAATTATGTAAGCAAAATCTTAATGAGGCCATGAGCGGGTGCACGTGGAAGAAAATAATCATATTAGAAAGCCCCGATTAAAATACTTAAAACATATCATATTGACTTGCAACAACAAAAATTGAGCCTGTGAAGACCACATCAGGCAAGGACCGGATCACATGATTACCACCTTATGTCTCCCAGAAGATCGTTTACTACCTTATCCTCCATGTAGGGAGCGACCCTACGACCGCATTGAACTGGCCATGCCTAGGTATATGGCAGCGCCAATCACATGCAGAAACACTCTAGGCTACCTCTAAAAGGACACTCAAATGGGAACTGAACGACGAAGCCTCAACTGGCAACACAATGCTACCCCAGCATGCCCCACGAACCGTCCACCCCCGGGCCCATTGACGCTTAGAAGGAAACCACATGAACAAATCCAGAGAGCCAGTCGAACAAATATATAGAAAATAGACCGTTTAAAGACGCATGCATATCGAATTTTTACGACGAAGTGAATAATATAAAGATAAATGGGGCCTCTTGGATTCCGATGTGGACTCTAGAGATGGCTCCAAACATAGTTCATAATGAATACCAGAATACGACATGACCAGATCGATAATCACATTGTAGCACTTAGCTCCATAGAGTCCCAAAGGCCTAATGAATCCATATAGACAAGCAAATATCATAGTCAATTCGTTTATCATTAAAAAATTTCAAGAAACATTTTAGTCAAGTTCGTCGCAACAAAGACAATTTTTTTATACGTTTATATACTCATGCACGATATACATATATTCCTCCAGTTTTGCAAATAGTAATATAATTTTAAATGACACTCACTGTAAAGTCCACCTGATCAATGAGGTTTACCGTAGCTTATCCCAAAGAGATTGAGTTGATAGTTCATCTAATTCTCATCCTATTATTTCAATATACTTAAAAACATGAGCACGATAGTCACTTATCGTGTGTACTTGAATGTAGCTATGTTATATCTATATTCATATATTAAATAGCAAAACTAGCTAAAAGATGAGGACAATTACCCAACAAGGCCAAGCCCAGTTAACTTTAGCATACCTACCCCATTTGTAAATTATAGTATTAATCCATATAATGGGAATTAACTAAACTTAATGCATCGATAATTAGTATGTCTAGAATTGACACCTTCAACGAGTGGGGAATATTATTAAATTTCTTATCTTAAATTACATCAATAATAAATATACTTATATTTACTTAACAGATGCTTATAAATTTGACTATATGAGCAATTGACAAATACTATATATTAGTGAAGGAAGCACAATTGATAAGAAGCAATTAAAAATGATATTAGAATACTTAATTAAGGGAGAATTACACTTTTGGTCCCTCCATAATACCACTGAAACAGTTTTAATCGCCCTTAATTCGTGAATTATACTTTTGGTCTCAATTAGATACATTTTTTAACACTTTTGGTCCTACCGTCAACTCTCCGTTAAGAGTTAACGGGAAACGCACGTGTTGCGCATGTGAGGCTGATTTTGGGGGACAATATGTTGCATTTTGGCTCCTAAATTAGTTGCTCTTGACTATAAACCAATTTTGGCACTAAGTCCTCTCTAAAAAAATTACAACCCCATCACTATTCTCACTTTCATAATTTGACCGAAATTTTGTTGTTCAATAACTTCAAAATAAAATTTCTAGCTATGAGTAGAAGTTATTCAAATGATTCATCAAATTCATCCAATTCAAGATATGGAAAAAGAACCAAACAAGAAGGTTTTTTTTCCAAATGAAGCACTATTTTGTAGATGTAGGTTTGAGCTACCAGTAATGACGTCATGGACGAAAAATAACCCTGGAAGGAGGTTTCGTGCATGCCCAAATTATGGGATAAGGATTTTGTTTTTTCAAAATTTCCAGAAATTATGGGGTATGGATCAATTATGATTTGATAATGATTTGTTCATCTCATAAATTCATAAATTCAAAGAAACCAATTGTCTCAATCAAACCAAATTGTCTTATACTAACTACTTAAATGATCTCCTAATAGTCCTAGAAGATATAGCACTCTTCGATGACCTAGTAGACATGGTTCTTCTAGGGGGCTTGAATGGAGGTCTTGAAGGGGCTGGCTTGGATGCAGCAGGCCTAGACACAACGGCTGGAGATATTGAAGCAGTCTGAGGTACTGAAACAACCTGGGAACAAAAGTAGAGGCTTTGGCTTGGTTCCCTATAAAAGTTGACTCCTCCTTTAACAACAACTGGTGTTGATACCCTTGAAGCTTGATTAACCTGGTCAAAACAAAAAAATATAGTACTTAGTATGCTAATATAGTCATAACCCCGTTTTAGTACAATTTAATAGTATAACACTTCTCTTCTCCTATGGAGTCTGTGTAATTTAAATATTTGTTAAGTTAATTTATTTAAAAAAAACACAAAAATAGAAAAATCAACAAATAATATTAGAAATCAGAAATTTACAACCATCCCACAACTTCAAATTACTAGTACAGAGAATCACAACATTACATTATAAATTCAACTTTTTTTTTTCTTAAAATCAATTAAAAATCAAATCAAGTGAGACGCAGAAACTTCCAGTTCCCATTTTTTTTTAATATACCTTGCATTATGATAGTTTTTTTTTCCTTCATACTTTACCTATTTATTCATATAAGATAATTACTGATATAAATCCCACCCACCCAAGAGAGCATGAAATAATTAATACATACATATAAGACCTAAACCTAATACATAATGAAAAGGCATTAATCAAGATTATAAAGTTTAGAATTTGAAAAAATAAGAAATGAGTAAGATACTTCGAACCACTAGATAAAAAATACATTTAATTATGGCTAATTATCATGCACTATAAGAAAATAGTTAAATAGCAACGAAAAAATTTGTTGCTGAAATCAGCGTCGAGCTAGCTAATTAGTAAGTTAATTCTCGTTGCTAATCTACACTACTTAATATATATTTTAAACAATTCGTTGCTAAATTTGTTAGCAAGTAAATTTTCGTTGCTAAATTTCATTAGCAAGTATATTTCTTATATTAAATAATATATTAGCAACGAGAATTTTACTTGCTAATTAGCTCAAAGATGTTTCGTTTTTGTTGCTATTGAGCGTTTTTCTTGTAGTGATGGTTTATTATTAATAATCGTGGTAAATAGTCATTCACCACAGTCACACAACGGTTGTTGGCTGTGGTTTTTGCGAGTATGGCGAAAACATTTATATTTGTTATTGCTCATAGCCATGGCGAAAATAGTTTCCATGATGGCTAATCTAGATTTTTGCAACGATTTTTGTTTAACCATGGCTAATAGTAAGTATTTACCATAGTTTTAGTCCATAGCTAATACAATTGAAGATAATCATAAAAAAATTTCTAGTGGTTTGTCTAAATAATACATAAATCTTATTTATTAAACATTGTTATTATATACATATGTACTATAAATATTTTAACAATGCATAAATATTGAAAATTAAATAATGAAAGTTTGAAAAAGAAAAGGTTGAAGTTTGAAGACTTATCAAATTTAGATTTGAAACATAAGAAAGGAGTAAAGTATTTTACGTTTTTCTAAAAAATACATTATTCTTGTTTACTAAACATTGTTATTTATCATAAATATACTAACAATGTATAGATTTTGGAAACTCGATAATGCGACTTTGAAAAATAAGAAAGGTAGGAATATGAAAACTTATCAAATTCAGAAAACATTTTTCTAAACAATACATATTTCATTTTTATTAAGCATTATTATTTACCATAATATTTTAACAAAGCATATATTCTAGAAACTAATTGAATAATGCAAGTTTGAAAAATAAGAAAGGTTGGAGATTGAAGACTTATAAGAAAAGAGTAAGATATTTTACGTTTTTTCAAAAAAAAAAATACATAATTCTTATTTATTGAGCATTGTTATTTACCAAAAATATTTTAACAATGTATTGATTTTGGAAACTAAGTAATTCAAGTTTGAAAATTTAAAAAAGGTCGAAGTCTGAAAATAAAAAAAAATTCCTCATCTGTTCATAATCTTTTTTTTTTTAATGATCTTTTTTCATGTTTTGGTGTGTTTTGGTTGGAAAAAAAATGAGTCCAATTTCTTCCAACAAAATTTGCAAAATCACTAGTCATAAATGCGGAGAATAGGTCCAATGTCAATTTTTGTACCCAAACTAGCCTTACGTGCATTTCACATGAGGCTGCCATTAATTTGAATGGTCAAATTAGCGACCGGACCAATTTTACAAAAAATGAAAAGTCTCGACG
The DNA here is from genome assembly GCA_034509735.1 of Sesamum alatum. Classification (NCBI taxonomy): domain Eukaryota; kingdom Viridiplantae; phylum Streptophyta; class Magnoliopsida; order Lamiales; family Pedaliaceae; genus Sesamum; species Sesamum alatum. The sequence continues at coordinate 1,698,927 of JACGWO010000007.1, forward strand.
GCAATTAAGGATGTGGAATATTAGCGACTAAAATCGATTTAGTGACTATATATGGAAAAATGTAATTAATCCAAATCCACAATGATATGAAAAACATAATTTTAAACTTTTGTAATATTGTTTGTTGGATGGATTTTTACATTAATTAAAGGGTAAATTACAGTGACACTCCTATTTTTGTTAAAATTATAGCTATACCCCCTGAAGTTGTAATTGTATTACAATTACACCCCCTATTCAAAGGCAAAGCTTACACAAATACCCTTTAAAAATATTACACTAACACCCCTCAGGGGGTGTAACTATAATTTCACAAAAGACAAGGAGTGTTTGTGTAATTGGGTCTAATCTCAGGGGGTGTCACTGTAATTTACCCTTAATTAAATTGTCATTATTAACTCATGACTTGATAGACTAAAATGAAATTCAAATTTATGAATTAAGTTCACAAATTAAATTTTTTGGGGTTTACAAAATTTAAACTTTGTACCGTTTTATTTTGCCTTAAATATAATTTTGGTCCCGTAATTTAGATCATATGGCGTTTTTGTCGTTTAACTTTTTAGGGTAGCATTTTGGTCCTGTATCCTTTTAATTTTCTTGATCTTACTCCTTGTTTTTGGCCGGAGTTCACCCTTTTTGCCCGAAAAATGCATGTGTCTCTCATGAGATATTTTAAAATTGAGTCTTTTGTTCCTATGATCCATTTCTGCCAGTATTATTGTGACGGCAAATACCTTAAGTTACGAAACCAAAAATGCATTTAATCCTTCTATTTTCACAAAGTATGCGAGACTTTGATGATTCTATTTTGCGTCGTCGCTCTAAGAAATAGTAATCTAAAATGCTTTGCTCAATTTGTTAGCCTCTATTAGATTTTCATTCATTTATTGTGGTAAACTAACCAAAATACCCTTGTGGAGTATGGATTTATAATTTTACTTATTTTTTAAAGTATTCTAATTCTTTTTGTAGTTTCTCAAATTTTTCCGTCCGTCTAATTTTTTTACTATTTTTCAATTTTTTTTAAAAGAAGAATACAATAACGGCAAAGTTGACAATTCTAGACCTCCACAAAAGGATTATATAATTTCATCAAGTATTAGAGAGTATTTGTAAGTTTTTTAAACAATAAAAATGTATTTATAATCATGCCAAACCTCAAGAAAGTTCGTTGTAACTTACCCTAAAAATTTCAATCACTCCATTTCAATAACTTACCCTAACTTACCTCAAGGAGTCCAAAAATTTCAATAGTGTTGATCCAGGATTGGGAGTTGCTTTGAAAGTTGTGGATCCACGTACTTGCTTGAAATTTTGCTAATATAATATGCTCGTCGCTTTTCCTCTAAACAAAAATGTGCCTTTGAAATTCTTCCTGGATTCCATCTGTGAAGCTGAATGTGAAACTGTTCATATTCAAAACCTTCCGATCAGTTCATCTCACACTTCCATTCCTCCCTTCTTGGAGCATGTGATTCCACCACTCCAATGGAGAGGAAAGAAGACCCGAAATGCTCTTCTGCAGAAGTTGACAATAGTTCAAAGTATGAGTTTCATGAGTTGCTTCAAACACTTGAACAACGGAAGAACCGGGATGGCCAACGCCTAGTTAAATACAAAGGCTTCTGGTTGTCGGCACTGTTGTTCTGACCTATATTATCCGCTGGACAGAACTTCAAAGCAAAAGGCACGGATGTAATACTGTCAACCTTGACTAAATCAGGAACCACCTGGTTGAAGGCCCTCACGTTTTCCATAGCTAATCGCCATCTTTTTACAATTGATCAAAGTCCTTTACTCACTTCGAGTCCTCACACACTTGTGCCTTTCTTAGAGTTCAATGTTTATTGGGAGCAAGAAAATCCTGATCTTGACAACATTCCCAGTCCGAGAATTTTCGCAACTCACATGCCTTTCAATATCTTTCATGATTCCATCCGTGAAAATGACTGTAAAATTATCTACATCTGTAGAAACCCGTTGGATCAGTTTGTTTCCCACATCCATTTTTCTTCTCGAAACAAGTCTGGAAAAGATGCGGACTCGGTTTCCATTGATGATGCTTTCGACATGTATTGCCAGGGAATTAACTCATTTCGGCCGGTTTGGGATCATATCCTTGGATACTGGAACACACATTTGGAGAATCCTGGAAAAGTGTTGTTTCTCAAGTACGAGGATCTGAAAGAGGATATCACATCTCAGGTAAAGAAGATTGCTGAATTTATGGGGTTCCCTTTTTCACTGGAGGAAGAAGAACAAGGCCTGATAGATCATATCACAGGACTATGCAGCTCTGAAAGTCTCAGCAATTTGGCTGTCAACAAGACAGGTAATATTAATGGTCTTGTGAAAAACAGTTCTTTTTTCAGGAAGGGACAAGTTGGAGACTGGACCAATTATCTGACCCCTCCCATGGTTGAACGCATCAAAATGCTCAAGGATAGCAAGTTCGGAAACTCCAGTTTAATGGTCAAGACCTAAGAAAAACGTTTCAGCAGATGAAATTTTTTGTATTTTTGGCATACGTTATGAATACTTCTGTTTGTGTTAGTATCTTAGTTACGGAGATGCATTGTTAATATTGGTCGTGCAAAAACAAAAGTTTTTGAAACAGGATGTCGTTGGTATATGTTGAAGCTATTGTTCCTAGACAAGTAAATTTGTAATGATTTATGTAATATGCTTATGTTATAACTTTTCTTGAGATGTTAAAGTTACATTCGTGTTGGGAAAAGACAGAAATGACAAGCAACGGAAGAATGCGAAACCTTTTCCTTATTTATGTGATTGAGAATGAACACCAAAATAGAACAAATAAAGTGTATGAAAGACACCAATTTTATAGAAGAACAACTTTTTATCTCAAAGTAGAATTACATTCACTATCTCTAACAGAAAAAAAATTAGAAGTCCCTCAAAAAGAAATTCTCATCCAAGTAGGACGAATTACGGAAAATTCTTGAGCTGAGCAGGTTCGGCCGAACTAAACCAATCATAGAGCAAGTGTGAAAATTAGAAGTCCCTCAAAAAGAAATTCTCATCCAAGTAGGATGAATTACGGAAAATTCTTGAGCTGAGCAGGTTCGGCCGAACTAAACCAATCATAGAGCAAGTGTATCACACTTGCTATGTGATTGATCATTTCTCCTAAACTATACACCAATCATACGGCAAGTGTATTACACTTGCCATATAATTGGTTTAAGTTTGATCATATCAGATTCGGGCTAAAATTTTTCGATGAATTACAAAGAAGTTTTTCTCACAATTTTGTGGAACCCGCTAACTTACTCAACTTTGAGAGATATTATAAGATTTCTCAAACTTTTTTTACTCAATGTGGATTTCTCTCTTATGCGTTGTGTCAAGACCACATCACTTCTCATCCATTTATAGAGGAGTTGGTGAATTTTTCAAAGCTCTTTAATAATTATCGGAGAATTTTCAAGCACTTACTCAATGCTCCGTGCATGTCTTTTAGGTTTTCAAAAGAAAAAAGTTTGATTTTCCCATGCTGAAAATTCAAGAGTTAGCATATTGAAAATTTCACCATTTTGATTTCTTAATTTACTGCCTCAGTTAAGAAGGGATCAACCACATTGTTCTTGCTATACTTAATCGTGTTTCTTTTAGTGAAAAAATTGAAATTTACCTCCTATAATTTACCCTCTTTGTGATTTATCCCATAATAACTAATCAAAATTCAAATATGTTTCAAAAGTCCTCAAAAAAATGAAATAATATTTTTGTATTATATCTTTTTATTAAACTATTATAATTTTAAAGTACATTCTTTTAAGAATACATGTATTTTACAAGTAAGGAAAACGACAAAGTGAAAATTAAGGGATCAATTATTTTTTTAGTCCACTAAGTATGCCCAATAGTAATTTTAATATGGTAACTATACCCATTTTTTTAAGTCCAGTAACTTGCAAAATTGAGTAAAAGAAGTCCTACAATGGTTGGGTTTTGCTTTCTTTGTCGGAAATATTACATAGCATGCCAATTGGACATATTTTGAGAATTTTTAAGGCTATGTGGCATTTGAAATGAGGTGGATTTTGACTTAAAATATTATATATATATATATATATACTTATAATTTGCAAAAAAAATTATTATTTAAAAAAATTAATTCCCCACCCACCCCCACCCCCACCCTAGACGCTCCATCCCCCCTTCCCCACCGTCCGCGAATGGGGGGGCGACGATGTTGAGGGTGTCGTCGCCCCTCAATTTGGGCGACGCGCTGAAGAAGGCATGGCACACTGCCCTCCTCTGTCGGGGCGACAACGTCGCCCAGAGGTGGAGGGCGACGGAGCGTTGCCCACGCTGAGGAGGGTGCGAATTGCACCCTCCTCTAGGGGTGCGGTGCCATCGCCGTCCTTGCAGGAATTTTTTTTGTAAATTTTAATTAATTTAATTAAAATTTATTAAAAGATAATTAAGAAAAAATAATTAATAAAATATATTTAACTAAATAATTATTCAAATTAATTAATAAAATATTATTTTATAATCAATTAATATTTTGAATATTTTTTTGAAATTATGATATTTTAAATAATGTACAGTCAGGCCATTTGTCATTACTCGTGGCTATACACGTATAAATTGCCAGAAATTAATCGAATACTTGCCACGTGGGCATTTTTCAGCTAATTTCCAAAAAATCGTCAGAAAATTGAGTAAAAAATCCTAATTCCCGATCAAATCTCATCAATTTTTCAAGTTACTCGACTTTAAAAAAATGGGCATAATTATCGGACTAAAATTAATATTTGGTATACTGAACCGACTAAAAAATAATTTTTTCAAAAATTAATCAACCAACTTAATATTGAGTGATATATGGATCACGAAAATTATGTCAATTTTAAGTGGAAGGGCATATAAGGAAGGATTTTTTTAATCCTAGCTTAGACTATTCATTGGGTAGTGTATCCCACCTCTTAGGTGGGATGTATTATCCCATACATTAAAGTTGTAAGACTAGGCCGGTATTAGTACCAGTTCTAATAATGAAAATCAAACGTGTGATTATGCAAGATCAATCTTATCGTCCTAAACCCGAAGGAAAATGGAGGATGTGCGTAGACTTCTGAGATCTCAACGAGGCTTGCCAAAGGAATTTTATCTCAAACTTTGTAAGATATTATCTCAACGAGAGATATTATAAGATTTCTCAAACTTTTTTTACTCAATGTGGATTTCTCTCTTGTGCGTTGTTTCAAGACCACATCACTTCTCATCCATTTATAGAGGATTTGGTGAATTTTTCAAAGCTCTTTAATAATTATTGGAGAATTTTCAAGCACTTATTCAATGCTCCGTGCATGTCTTTTAGGTTTTCAAATTAAAAAAGTTTGATTTCCCATGCTGAAAATTCAAGAGTTGCATATTGAAAATTTCACGATTTTGATTTCTTGATTTACTCCCTCAGTTAAGATGGGATCAACCACATTGTTCTTGTTATACTTAATCGTGTTTGTTTTAGTGAAAAAATTGAAATTTACCTCCTACAATTTTTCCTCTTTGTGATTTGATCCCATTATTTTAACACTTACTAGATTTAGTCTTATAAGACACAAACTTATAATTTCAGTGACAACCATAAATTTCGTTAAATATGGAAGGAGCACGTTTTTGTTTTTTTCTAATTCTTTCTACGTTCATATGAAGTTAAAGTTTAAAATAGACATTCAATAAAAAAAAGAAGAGGATGAAAGTTTAATTTAAAAAATTAATAAAAGTATGGAAATTTTTTTTAATAACTAATCAAAACTCAAATATGTTTCAAAAGTCCCCCAAAAAATGAAGTAATATTTTTGTATTATATTTTTTATTAAATTATTATAATTTAAAGTACATTCTTTTAAGAATGCATGTATTTTACAAGTAAAACGACAAAGTGAAAAAAGTGATTTACGTGAAGAAGTGAAAATTAAGGGATAATCATTTTTTTAGTCCGCTAACACTACAAAAAAAAAGCGGGAATTGAAACGGTAACAGGAACGGTTTTTAATTTTTGAAATGGTAAATACTTCACTTGAACCTTTTGGACTGCAATTAAGAACGGTTGAGGAACGGGAGGCTATCCGTGGTAATAAGAGGCGATCCTAATTATTAGAAACGGTAACAAAGATACCGTTCCTACTTGGGAACGATTTTTGGTATATTTTCGTGCTACTGTTCCTAATTACCTTTGTACGTATAAATTTATATTTTTTGCATTTGGAACACCTTATAAACTTTAGGAACGGTAGCATCGAAATTAAATCGCGCAAATAGGAACGGTAGTTAGAACACATTTTGGAATTGTCACACTATGTTGTGGATACAATTTAGCATGGTATCTGGAATACATGTAGGAACGGCAGGTTGTATATAGTAGGATCGGTAACTGGAATACATTTTGTCGCGTGAATTAGGAACGATTTTTGCACTCTAACTTTGGAATACCATTTTGGACCGGTTTTTGGTATTTTCTTTATAACGAAAGTCTAACCACGAAAGAATTGATTTTGGAATATATGTAGGCACGGTAAGTCCCGTCTTTAGGAACGGTTGGCTTCTATTTTTGGAATGGTTTTTTCATTGGCATTGAGAATGGTATATATTTTCAAAAGTCAAATATAGGAACGGTATTTGGAGCTGCAATGGCTGTCTAAAGTACCGTTCCTAACAGATGAATTATTATTTTTTTTAGTAATAATTATTATCATTTAAATATAAATTTAATTATTAATATATTTTGATTATATAATTAATATTTAAATATGAAAAAATGCATAATTTAGAAATAAAAATTATATTAAATACGAATATTATCCGATTTAATTACAAAAAATCAAATAAAAAAAATACATAATTTACTCCTGGTCCATCTCGTCAATGTCTGGAAGGGTGGGGTCTCTAGAAGGCCGTGATGGGCCAGCGTCGGAGTGACTAGTCTGCATGTCTTTTATCATGCCCATCAGATCCGCCATCATCTCCTCGAGGCGGACCAACCGACCCTCCATGTTTGACGAAGGCGCTGGCTCTGAATGGCAAGTTAGATGAAGAGATCTACATGGAACAACCTGAAGGGTTTGTCGTTCCTGGCGAAGAAAAGAAGGTCTGTAGACTCGTCAAATCGTTGTATGGGCTTAAACAAGCTCCTAACAAATGACATGAAAAATTTGACAAACAATGTCGTCAAGTGACTTCAAGGTCAACGAGTGTGATAGATGTGTCTATGTTAAAGGCAATTCTAGCTCCTTTGTCATAGTCGATCTATATGTAGATGCTATGTAGACAAAGGGAAACAATGTCTACCAAGAAAGTATTGCAAAATATTGTGATATGAAAGACATAAGGCTTAGCTGACGTAATGGTAGAGACTAAGATCTCTAAAACGTCTGTAAACTTGTCTTACCATAGTCTCATCATGTTGAGATTGTACTAGAAAGTTCAATGTTCATGACCATTCACCTCCTAAGACTCATGTAGATAGAAATCTACATTTAGCAAAGAACCAAGGTGAACACGAGGTCAAATTGAATTTTCAAGAATGATTGGTAGATTAAGGTATATAGAGAAAAGCACTCGTTCTATTATGGAATCTGGGTTTATAGATTCAGATAAAGTTGGAGAAAAAAATGAATGGCTTCATAATTTTTTGGAGTACGTTCCTTGTTGGACAAAAGCAAGTGACTGTTATTATGATATATTGTGATAGTCGTTCAACTATTGAAAAGGCCCGAAGCAATATGTATAATAGTAAGTTGAGATATATACGTCGAAGACATAATACCATAAGACAGTTGATCTCTAATAATTTAGCGAATCCATTAATGAATGGCCTTTCTAGAGATCAAGTATATTGTTCGTCGAGGGGAATGGGATTAAAACCCGACAATTAAATCTTTATAGCGGTAACCCAACCTTGTTGACTGGAGATCCCAAGATCTTGATTTATGGGACAACTAAGTTATAAAGATTGTGCAAAACACTTGGAGTTTTACTCCTTCCCATTCCTATGACAAAAAGTACTGTCAAAGGGTAGAGGTTAAGTTATAATCTTTTAATGATTCCCATTCTAAGTCAAGAACATTATAGGAGATCACCGATATAAGTGTGAAGACGGGCCGCTTCAAATGTAAAACACTTATAAATCCAAGATGGAGTCCAAGGCCAAAACAGACTCAACCGTGAGACCAAAGATATTAGAGAAGGCATTGTAGGGGTACTATTATCTTGGTTTACACCAACGGCTGAACAGTTCAAGACATCATGTTCACTGATTAGCCAAGTATATCCGATGGTATTCCCCTAAGGAAGGTTCAAAGCCACAAACTACCTAACCTGATACAATGACTTTTCGGTTGAAACTCTCTTAAGTGTCTGCATGCTCATATGCATTAATTTTCATTCATATGGGGGATTGTTGGAAAATTGTGAATGATAAGTTAAAGAATAAATCGTAACAAGTGATTGGTTATAATGTGCGACGCATAACAAACTCGTGATAGCTCGTGACATGAAGATGATGGTTGATGGGCCCCAATCATCATCCGGTCGTGTATGATCAACCTAATGGATGTGTCCTTTCGTTGAAATGATGTGTCCATTAGGTGAAACCCTTTGGATAAAATGATGCGTCCATTTGAGTGAAATGGTATGTCCTTTGGGTGAAATGATGCATCCATTCGGATGAAAGGTCATAACCTTTCAAAGGCATCTTTTCTGATTAGACATGTCCATTCGAAACACCTTTCCAACTCCTATAAATAGGCCTCCCATTTCATTTCATTATGAATTCAACTCATTCATAGCATTCTTAAGCATACAAAGCATTCTGCAAATAGAGTTTAGCAAGAGAGTTTCAAAATATCATTTGGTTCATTGTTTCTCAAAGTTTGTAGTGCTGCTACTTTGAGATATAAAGTCGTTGTATCTTGGGAGACAAATTGCCAATTTCGTGAGCACCAGAGCGAGGCAATAATTGTCTTAAAGACAAAGAGTCTAACTCTTGCCTCGACTTCGTAATACACAATTTCCCGTACTATCCATCTCATTCATTCCCTACACAAATTGAATTATTTTTTAAGATTTTCTAATTTTTTTGGATAAAAATGCACAGGAAGATGTTTCTTATTCTTTTACACAACGGAGCAATAATGTAATTTGTCTCGGGTGATTTTCTACAATTTAAAAATAAAATCAAGGGGGAATGGACTATTTCAGGCCCTTGGTTAAAATTCAAACCTCAGGGGGTATTTATAATTCTTTTTTTAAAAAAAGAGAGTATTCATAATTATGCCGAATCTCAAGAAAGATCATCGTAATTCACCCTTGTTTTTTGAAAATGTGATTTGTTTATATATTTTATTTTTATTTTAAATATTTTTGCAAACATAAAAAATTAATTATTATATGCATACAAAAAAGACGTGGCATGACCGTAATATCCACAAAATCCTCTCGGATCAGTTCATCTCACACTTCCGTTCCACGCTCGAGACAAGATAGAAAATTAGCACGATTTCATGACCACGATTTTTGTGCAATTTGGTCAGACAAAAACCCTACCCTCTCAATTGTAGTTATACCCACTCCAATTTGCTTTCCATCCTACCTCACCTACAGTTGGCCTTGAAACCATCCCATCTTGCCTCAAACCTGGCCCTAACTTGCCGCAATTCATGACCTGGGTAGATCACATTTTTTGTCCTGTAAGTGGACTTATTTTTAATTTTAGTCTCATATTGAGAGAAATTCATACATTATATCTCATATGTTTATTTCTTTTTTTTTTTTTTTTTCAATTTTAGAATCAAGAGGAGTTTCTCGTTAATTGTTAATGGCATAATCACGTGACTCACACGCCCCCGTTAAATTATTAGGGTAAATTAGATTTTTGGTCTCATAAGTGGATTCGTTTTCAATTTTAGTCTCTTATCATGGGAATTTACACATTACATCCTATATGTCCATTTTTTTTTCCAATTTCAGGACCAAAAGGGACTTTCCGTTAATGGCTATGGAAAAATGAATATTACATATCCGAATTTACAGTCTAATACTGCCAAAAATTAGAAAATAAGGGCAACAATGAACATTCATCCCCATCACAAATAAAACATATCATCACAAACAACGAGAAAAATCATTCTTCTTCTTCCTCTTATAAAAACTTATTTCTCTTTTTTTTTTTCATTTAGTAGGAATAAAAAATTATACATGATTGCAAAGGATAAGTTGTGGAAGGACTACATCTTTTATAACCTCGTGGACCAAAATTGAAGATGAGTCTACTTACGAAAACAAAAATATAATTTAGCCCTCGAATTTTAATGGAGGCGTACGAGCCACATGATTCTGCCGTTAGCAACTAATGAAAAGCCCCATTTGATCCTGAAATTTGTAAAGAAAAATGAACATATGGAATGTAATGTGTGAATTCCCCACAGTATGTGACCAAAATTCGAAACAGACCACTTATGGGACCAAAAATTTAATTTATCCTTCATGACCCTTTCGGTCTAACTCGCAAAAATTAGTTAAATGTTCATTTTTTTCCTATTAATTAATCATTTTTTAAAAATAATATTATAATTTACAAGTACCTAATAAATTGTTATTAAGTAAAAAATACAATTTATCTTATCAATGTATGTATTGAATAAAAATTAAATATTTTAAATTAGATATATTTTGGGATAAGTGCATTTTTTGTCCTCAAACATAAGAGTGTTTGTGCGAGTTTCGAAAAAATGTTTTTCAACTTTTAGATACTGAAAAGCACTTTTGACGTGTTTGGGATGCCAACTTAATTATGTTTTTAGAACTGCTATGAAAAACACTTTTAATCCAAAAGGTGGAAGCACCCCTAGACTATTTTACCCTCATTATAATAATTTCAATTCGATTTTACCTGTTTAATTTATTTTAAAAATTGCTCATCTAAAGTTGATGTTAGAATTTTTAAATAATTTTGAATAATTTCACTAACAAAATTTATAATTTCACATATTTCATATTTTAAAATGTATATATTTTATTTTCTATGTTATATAATATTATTCCTAAATCTTATAAAAATATAAATTAAATCGTTATGATTAATTAAAAATAATATTGTTTTTGGTCGATGGTGCAAGTTTATTTATTGTGCGCGCATGAATGAACAATTATATTAGATACACTACAAAAAAAACAGGGCTATAGCAACGGACACCTTGCAACGGACCAATTCGTTGCAAATTTGCAACGCCCTTTGCTACGACTTTGCAATAGATTCTGTTTTTTTTTTTTTGTATTTTCGTTGCAAATTCCGTGGCAAATAAACAATGATATTTTGCAACGGACTATCCGTGGCAACATTCCGTTGCAAAATTTGATCAACTTTAAGATGTCCCACATTCAACATAAGTCGTTGCAAAAGTCGTGGCAAAATATTGCAACGACACATTCCGTTGCAAACTTGCCACGGTTTTTGCAACGGACGTCCTTCGTTGCATACTTTACAACGAATATTCTAGTGAAATCCGTTGCAAAACATTTGCAAAGGAATTTGTAACGAATCCGTGTCATTGCAATTTGAATATTCTGATTTACAACGGCTTTAGCGACGGAACTTTGTCCGTTGCAAAACTTGCCGACAATTTTGCAATGGCGTTGCAACGACCTTTGAAGTCGTTGCAATCCGTACATACAGCTGTAAGCATTAATTATTGAGCCGTTGAATTCGCAACGATTTTTGCAACGGATTTGTACGTTGCAATGTATTTGTGACAGCTGTAACCCACTATTTTAAAATTCTATATGTTTTGCAACGGATTTTACAACGGTTATATAATTTCGTTGCAAAGTCTGTTGCAAATCCGTTGCAAAAGCCGTTGCAAAATCCAAAATATATATAAGAAAACCCTCAGTCTAGTTCACACATTTTATAATCATCCTCTTCTTCCTCCTTCCTTCCATCCACACAACCGATTTTTTAATAATTCTTGGCATTAGACCGTTAATGATATCACGTTAGTGCAACGAGTCACACATTTGGACATTTTGCTGGCTTACGTTAAGGTTAGTACAAAAGTTTTACTAGTTTATTTATATATATTTATTTTATTCTTGGAATTTTTAGTTTTTTATGTATGTATGTATGTTAATGAATATGTATAATATTTGTTGATTTTAGAGCAAGATATGTTGAGAGAATTGAGAAAATGGATGTATGAGAAGAATGTACCCGGTAATCGTCATCTTACAAAAGAATTTATAGATGGGGTCGCTGAGTTTATAGATTGGGCAAAAACACAACATGATTTTATGGATGGGGAGAAAATTCGTTGTCCATGTAGTGTATGTAAAAATCATAAGTACAAATCCACGGAGGAGGTGACATGCGACCTTTATAGGAAAGGTTTTAGGAAAGATTATTACAATTGGACATCTCATGGTGAGCCTATACAGATGGATTATGAGCATTCAATTTCAGCTGACAACTCTGTAGATCAAACGAGAAATTGGAATAACTATGAGCAATTGAATTGGGATCAGGGGATGGTGTTTGATGCAGCTGGTCCTGTATCTCGTCCACAGGGGGATGTATTCAATTCGACATATCCTAGCGATCAACCATATGCAAACGAGGCTGGTCCGAGTTCTAATTATGATGAGGCTAACAATTTAGGAGCATTGTCTGAAAAGTTTTTTGATGTTGTGCGTGCTGCAGATCAGCCATTATATGCTGGGAGCAAAACTCACTCTCAGTTATCTACGGTAGCGAGGTTAGTAAACATCAAATCTGAACATAATGTATCACAGAGTTGTCATGATCAGTATTTACAAGTAATAGGGGAGATGTTGCCATGAGATCACACGTTGCCCAATGATTATTATAGTATGAAAAGGTTGATAAGAGAGTTGGGTTTACCTGTTGAGAAAATTGACGCATGTAAGGCTGGTTGTATGTTATTTTGGAAAGAAGACAAACATTTGAAATTCTGCAAGTTTTGTGAGCAGGCTAGGTACAAACCTGCCAAGGGTCAAAATCCTCGTCGTAAAAGAACTGCATATACTACACTCCGGTATTTGTCGTTAACTCCCCGATTGCAGAGGTTGTATTCTTCCAATACAACAGCTGAGCACATGAGTTGGCATGCCACTCATGAGACAGAAAGTGGGGCTATGTGTCATCCATCTGATGCAGAGGCGTGGAAATATTTCAATGAGACACATCCAGATTTTGCTTCAGAACCCCGTTCGTCTTGGCCTTTGTGCTGATGGTTTTGCCCCTCATGGACAATATGGCAAATCATATTCTTGTTGGCCAGTTATCGTTACACCATACAACCTTCCTCCAGGGATGTGTATGAAATCTGAGTATATATTTTTATCGTTGATTATTCCTGGTCTTGCTAATCCCAAACGACTTATTGATGTATACTTGCAGCCTTTGATTGAGGAATTGATACAATTGTGGCAAGTAGGTGCACAAACGTATGATGCGTCTAAAAAAGATTTTTTCTTGATGAGGGCAGCACTTATGTGGACTGTTAATGACTTTCCAGCTTATGGGATGTTGTCTAGTTGGAGTACTACTGGGGTAATGGGTTGTCCAATATGTATGGATAATACACGGGCATTTCATCTCCTACTCAACCTCATTTTCATGTTGAGACGGGAAATATATGTGTAGCTCCATCACCATCACCTGCAGTTTACTCATCAGCACCACCACCACCACCATCTGCATCAGTGCCTGAAGTTGCCTCTAATGATGTCCCTTCTGATGCAACTCCATTGAAAGTCATTACTCCGGCGGATATCTTGTAAGAAAATTTAAAATGTTTGATTGTTTGAAAAATATTTTAAAATATATTATATTATATTTGTTTTTACAATTATTTATTCGATACTTTGTAGGGATTCGAAAGTTCAAGAGGTCATCAAGGATATTATTACTGGCTATTATTTAGGGCCATGGCCTTGTTTCAAAAAGGTTCCCCAAGAGACTAAGGAGTTTTGGTTTCAAAAATTTAGTGTAAGATTTATATGTTTAACTCTTAGTTTATGTGAATATTAATTACTTTTGGTGTTGTTATCATATTGTTGTATTATATTTTGTAGAAATGTTACACGTGGGATCCAATGCTTCAAACCCAAATCCGCAAGAGTTATAATTTTAGGGTCGGAAAATGGATCAGAGAGGCGATGTCACGATGTAGGAAGACGAAAATGAGAGCTGGTTGGATGTCCGATGAAGTTTGGGCAGGGTTGCAGAAAGAGTGGGGTGATGAAAAAATTAAAGTCATCTCAGAAGTTAATAAGAAGAATCGTCAAACAGACATTGCATCTGCATCTACAATTTATCGAGGTGGTTTTGCTTCTTTTTCAAAACACAAATGAAAGTTGGTAAGATATAAAATAATTTATTTTTTTATTTTCTAAATAATAACTGATTCTTTTACTCAAGATTATTGTTTTTTTTTTTTTTTGAAAATTTGTTAGGAGGAATCACTCGGTCCCCGCCGACACTTATTGAGCAGGTGGAGAAGTGTTGGAAAATAAAAGAAGGCAATTGGGCTGGTCCGAGAGTGGCGGATGCAATTGTAAGTTTTTATTATTACATTGAAATCAAAGTAAATAATTTAATTTATTTTCAAATTATAATATTCTTAATTGTATAGGAAAAATTTCAAAAGTTGAGTGATGATCATAATACTGCTTCTCAATTGGAGTAAAGAAGGGTCGAGTTTGGGGGATAGGTTCGGAGGCGAGGATTTATACTTGTTCTAACTCCACTAGAACAAGTAATCTCACTCCAGTACCGGAGCAACATGAATCAGAGTTGGTACAGAAGTTGTTTCGTGAAAACGAGAACATGAAACGACAAATAGAGCGCAACGCTAAAAAGATGGAGAAAATAATGAGTTTCATGTCCGATAAATTCGGTACTGTGCTTGAAGATGGTATGAGTGAATCTGAAGATAAGCCTGATGATATCTCCCCCAACCACCCACCTCCACAAGCTTGTGAAAATGAATTTGATCCCCCTCTTTAAATTTGTATGCTTCAAATGGAATACTTTTATTTTGTGGATTTGAATGTTGAACTATCTTTATTTTAAGTATTTTGCCTTAAATATATTGTCATATTTGAATTTTCTTGTTAGAATTAAATTAAATATATTATTATTGAATATAAATTATGAAATTGTCGTTGCAATTATCGTAGTAAAATTTGCAATGGATTGATCGTTGCAATTGTCGTTGTAAATGAAAATTATTTTGCAACGAATTATAATAAATTATGTCATTGCAAATTTTGCAACGGAATGTCGTTGCAAAAAATTATTGCAATATAGCAACGACTTCCATTGCAAAAGTTATCCTCGAACAATTTGAGGTTGTAATTGTGGTCCTCAACTTTTATTATTTTGACACTTTTGGTCCTTTCATTAAGTCCTCCATTAAAGTTATCGAAAGTTTTAATTTAACTGAAAAAAAAATGCCATTTTTCTTCTATTTTTTAATAATTTTTAAATTTTAGTCCAATACAATTATTTTTTCTCTAGAACTTTTGAATGAGTGTGTGTATCTATAAAGAATTTGGTATAAACCCAATGGGTCAAGATTAGATCTAGAATCCACTCCAAATCAGGGAAAAATCTTGTGAAATGGTTTTTATATTCATAAGGGTCAAAGTCTATAGTATAATCTCCTTCTGCTCCAACCAACCCTTTAAATATAGCATAATCATTTCAGGGATAAATTAAACTACACATTGAAACACCAATAATTTGCACCTAACCATGTTTGCATCAATAGGGGCACACCTTGTTACTTTATTTGTCATTGCTGGCGCTATCCTTTTCATTTATGGAATCCCATCATGTCTACAGTGTCAAGCTTTGCCTATCCCAACCTAATTTGTTATCTACAAGAAAATTGTTCAATAACAACAAGAATATAAGCATCGAGCTAATTAGCAATTAAAATTGTCATTGTTAATTTATATTATTTAATACAAAAATTTTATTTGCTTATACATTTAGCAAGAAAAATTTTACGTGCTAATGAATTTAGCAACGAATTATTTATATATTAAATAGTATAGATCAGCGACGAAATTTTGCTTGCTAATTAGCTCGACCCTGATTTTAGCATCAAATTTTTCCTTAGCTATTAAACTATTTTCTTGTAGTAGCTTTACTATTTTTGGTGAGAGATCAAGAAAATATATGAAGTTTTGTGTATTTAGTCTCATGTGTTACGATTTTCTCCACATTGTGTCTCATAAGTTGAAAATATTTTCAATTTTAGTCCTTACATGAAATTTCTGTCCATTAATTAACGAAGTCATTAGTAGTTTCACATGTATTTCCGTACATTTTTCGTTTGGCAAAATTGCAAAATTAGTCCTGTATATAAGGGTGTTGGTAAAATTAATCTTGTAAGTATCGAACTAGCAATTTTAGTGGCAGTTTTAGTCATTCTGTGCAAAACATGTCGGAAATTAGTTGGAAAAATTGGGGATTAGGGTTTGCCTGCCAATTGGACTTGACTAAAACATATGACATCCTATGTGGATGCTTGGTAGGCTAAATGGACGGAAGAAAAGCACCCTCTTCCCACCTCCTCCTCACAAAGAAGAAATGGGGGGATGATGAGGAGGCCCATGACGTGAATGTCGCCCATTGACGGAAATTGATCGGAGGGATGTGCGCATCATTGGAAGGCGAACACAGTCTTTGTGGTCTGCCCACGAGATGGTTGCTAGCGGAGGAGATACGGCAGCAAAACAGTAGTGGGGTGGCGAGAAAAGTGGCGAAAATGACAAGGGGGAGAATCGACGGAATAGTGGACGAAAATGGATGGGTCTGGGTGCAATCGACTCGCCGGAGGTTGGGGAGTTGATTTGTGGTGGTCTCAAACAGTAGAGGAAAAAGAAGAACCAAAATGCGTTTCTGCTGAAGTTGAAATAGACCAAATGATGAGTTCCAGGAGTTGCTCCAAACACTTGAGCAACAGCCGAATTGGGATGGCTGTCCGATCCTTAAATACGATGAATTTTGGGTTCCGGCAAGGTGCCTCCAACCAGTTTTTGGTTGAAAGCGCTTGTGTTTCTCCATAGCCAATCACAGTGTTTATACCGTCGATCAAAGCCCTTTACTCACTTCCAATCTTCACGCACTTGTGCCTATTCAGAATTTATCTGTGAATCTGAATGTAGAATGATATACATCGGCAGAAAATGAAAGTTAACAACTAGGTTTTTTGAAAATGAAAGTTGATATAATGTTTGAACAAAAATCTTTCATAATCTTAATTTTAATTATGACTAATTGCATTTTTGGTGCTGTAACTTAAGTTATTTGGCATTTTCGTCCTTTTATTAATTTCCAGTGTTGCATTTCAATCCTGCAACTTATAATTTTCATGATTTGTCTTTTTGTTCGCCGGAGTTTACATCCACCGACGAGATGGGTGAACTCCGATGAACAAAGAACTAAGATTGTGAAAATTAAAAAGATATAGGACTAAAACGCTACCTTAAAAAGTTAAAGAACAAAAATATTGGCAGAAATGGGTCAATAGGAACAAAACCCCCAATTTTAAAGTGTCACGTGAGAAGGCACATGCAATTTGCTACCCTAGATACTTAAAGGACTAAAATGCCAAGATCCTATAGTTTCAGAACGAAAATTATAATTAACCCGGCTAGGGAGTAATCCTTTTCTTGAGATAAGTTGTTATATATTCGCACCACCGAAACCTCATTTCCAATCTTATTTGCACAACTATTATAAATACATGTACATATATCCAATATCATTGCATTGCAATGGAGAAAAAACAAGACCTGGAATGCTCTTCTGCTGAAGTAGTTGATAATAGTTCTAATGATAAGTTCCAGGAGTTGCTCCAAACACTTGAACAGGTGATCTGGGATGGAGTACCGCTCGTTAAATACGCCGGCTGCTGGTTGCAGGTAAACCATTTACGACCAGTATTATCCTCTCAAAAGCACTTCAAAGCAAAAGACACGGATATAATATTGTCAACCATGCCTAAATCAGGAACCACCTGGTTGAAGGCCCTCACGTTTTCCATCGCCAATCGCAATGTTTTTCCCATTGATCAAAGTCCTCTACTCACTTCCAATCCTCACATGCTTGTGTCTTTCCTAGAGTTAAATGTTTACTGGAAGCAAGATAATCCTAATTTGGAAAACATTCCCAGTCCAAGAATTTTCTCAACGCACATGCATTTCAAATTGCTTCCTGATTCTATCCGTGAAAGCAACTGTAAAATTATCTACATCTGCAGAAACCCGTTGGATCAGTTTGTTTCACTCATCCATTTCTTGTCTCAAAAAAACTTTGGAAAAGATCCAGATCCGATTGCCATAGATGAGGCTTTCGACATGTATCGCCAGGGAATTCACGCCTTTGGGCCGTTTTGGGATCATATCCTTGGATACTGGAACGCGTATCTGGAGAATCCAAGGAAAGTGTTGTTTCTCAAGTACGAGGATCTGAAAGAGGATATCACATCTCAGGTAAAGAAGATTGCTGAATTTATGGGGTTCCCTTTTTCACAGGAGGAAGAAGAACAAGGCCTGATTGATCAAATCTCAGGGCTATGCAGCTTTGAAACTCTCAGCAATTTGGCTGTGAACAATACAGGTAATATGGAAGGTCGTGTGAAACCTAATCTCTTCTTCAGGAAGGGACAAGTTGGAGACTGGACCAATTATCTGACTCCTGCCATGACTGAACGCATCAAAAAGCTCATGGATAGCAAGTTCGAGGGCTCTGGCTTAAGGTTCAAGACTTGAAACAATAAAACAAGAGCAATTAAGCGACTGATCGAGTTATTTGTGTTTGTATTGTGGTTGATGGCTTTTTCTGTTTCTGTTTGTATCTATTAATAATGGTCGTTGCATGTTGAAAAGTTTAATTTGTTCCATTACGAGTATTGATTTTATGTAACATGTTTGTGGTACTTCCCTTGAAATATTAAAGTTAATTTTTGTTTGTATGTGTTTACGATATTTACTTTTTGTTATGGTTCAATACAATATATGCTCATCCGATATATGCGTACTACACTTTATGTCGTATTTAATTATTTATTTTCTTACTATAAATATTTGAAATAAAATTGATCTTATAATATATTCCCACTAGTTAGTACCTCGTGCCAAGGCACGGGAGAATAGTAGTTTTTTTAAATAAGTAAATAAAATTATAAATAATTTACTTTAGAATATAAATAAATGATAAATAGTTTAAAATTAAAGTAAATAATAAGTATATAGATGCCGAAATATGTTGAATATAAAAAAAATTTTAAATTATTTTACTAACTAATAATGAGTGAAACATTTGAATAATAATAAACAATGGTATAATTATTTAATTGCAAATATAAAACAAGCGATAATTTTTCAAGTGGCAAATGAAATTCAAAAAGTTATAGAAATATATCAATCAATGTATGCAGGGTTATGTGTTCAAATAATAAATAAAAATGATAAGTAATTCAAACTTTGAAATAAAATAAGTAATTCATAAATAATTCAAGATTCAAACTTAAAATAATCCATAAATATAAGAATATGAAATTATTATTTAATATCAGTTTTTTTTTATAATTATATTACTAACCAACTTATCTCAACAATTTTTTAAATCTTTTGGATAAAGACAAATAATTTTATACTTATCTAAATGTAAATAAAAAAAGTAATATTTTCTTAAATGGCACAATAACATTCAAATAGACTATCCAAGTAAGTGTATATATGGCGCTCATTTGAATGGCCTCTATGTTTCTGTTTTATTATATATAGATTATTTCTAGCTAGTGCACAAATAACTTTGGCTTAAATGATTTTTTGGTCTTGTATGTATTGCCATTTAGTATTTTTGTCCTTTATGTATTTAGGGTTGAAAATTGGTCTTGTAACCTTTTCCCACTTCGCGATTTTAGTCCTTCCGGCACCGAAAATTTAAAAAGTTGCCAAAATTTCTCACGTGCCACGCACGTTTGTCTTATAAATTGGGGCTTTGCATTTTATTGGTAACTTTTTCCAACATGGCCCCAAAAAATAAATTAAAAAAAAATGACGTAGCTTACCCAACCACGTCGGCCGTCTACCGAAAATTTACACTAGTGATTTTAATGACACGCTCAACATGGTTGTGACCGCCGTCTGATGCTCATCACAGCTGTGCCGCACGTGTTGTGATCTGACCAAAGACGCACCCGGAATCAATGTCTGAAGCCATTGAAAATCACACCCTAATGACAATCACATAATTCAAAATGAATGTTTTTCAATCTGAAAATATGTCAAAAAGGATGGTTAAAAATATGTCACCCAGAAAAGTTTGGAAGATGCACTCAATACAAGGAAGGAAGCTGCAAAAAAGGCAAGACTAGAGCATGATGGAAAGGCGAAGAAAAAAATGTAATAGCAGTATGGATTTTTATTTTCTGGAAATTATATTTTCAGATTGAAAAAACATTCATTTTGGATTATGTGATTGCCATTTTTTGAAACTCATTTCATTTTGTAAGTTGACTGAAGCTTCAATTGGTTAAGTTCAATCAATGGCTCTTTTGGTGCAATTTGTCTAGAAGGCTTTTATTTTTTTGTGCAATTCAGTTTATTTGTTCATGGATTTTTTACCTTTACAAAATTCAGTTTGTTATCTAACAGTTTGTTGTTATTGAAATTTTAGCTCGAAGACTCTCAATTTTTAGGTGAAAAAATGTAGTTGTAAGCCGTAGCTTCATTTCCCCAAAAGAGACGTTTCCCCCTCCCCCCCCAAAAAAAAATCAAACCTTTAACGGCCAACTAACTTTTCCATTAAATATTTAACAAAAAAGTGATGTGGGACCAACATTGAGATTTTTTTTAATATATGAGACTAAATGTGAGACCAGTCTAACATATGAGACTAAATTGAAACTGGACCTATTTTATGAGACGAAAAATGCGATTTTCCCTTACAAATTTCTCGTGTTCTGAAAAACTATATTTAATTCCTCTAACGTTTGTTTCTGTCAAACAAATAGATTTATTATCCATTATCAAAATTCATAAAATTTGTTAATATAAACAAAAAAAAAATGCATACTGATTACCTTGATTGATTTATACTGATTTATTGCAGGTCAAAAAAATATTTTTTTTACCAAACTATCCTTCTAGGGGAAATAGCACTTTTGGTTCCATAAATTAGGCTCTTTTCACTTTTGATACTATTCATTATGGGAGTAGCACTTTTAGTCCAATAAGTTATAAAAACTAATAGTTTTGGTCCATTCATATTTCCTTCTATAATTTAGCGGAGTTGGTCACATGCCCCGCATGTGGCCGTTGTTGTTTTTGGCCTGGAGGGAAAATTATCTGACTAGTTTAGGTTTATGAATAGACACATTCATTTGCCCTAAATCATACAGAAGGGTGAGATTAGTGGAGGTGAGGATAGAAATGAAGGGGATAGTGATCAAGTTTTTTCTGATAGTGAATTTGATGTAGGCAGTGATGCGGAGCATGAAGAGGGGGGAAACACACAATTTGATGAAGGGGTAGAGGGTTCAATGGGGGAAAAAGAAAGAGAGAGTTCAGGTGACACTACAAAAAAATGTGGGATTTAGAACGAGTTTAGGAATAATTTTTGGAACGATTTTTAGTAGTTGAACACTGTTGGACCGGTATTTGGAACGGCCATAGAACGGGAGTCCTTCCGTCATAATAGACGGCGTTCCTAATTATTTGGAACGGATGGCGGTGACTGTTCCTAATTAGTAACGAATTTTGTACCACCTGTTCATAAATCGTTCCTAAATACGTTTGACTATCTTAAAGTGTAAATAATTTTTTGGAACACTTTTGTTTTTATTTGGAACGGTCATTGTAACACTATTTTAGAACGGGCATACGAACATTGTTTGAACCTTCCATTGAAATATACTTTGGAACAGTTGTATCCTTTGTTTGGAATACATGTTTGGGATGGTTGTAGGATATATTTTTGAACAGTTCCTACGATATTTAGTCATTAAATTTGAAACAACATTTATTATTCACAAACCGTTCAAAAGCCCGTTCCTAAATTATATATTTACTAAAAAAATATTTTTGTTAATTTTGAAATAATAATTTTATAATTATAATTAATTAGTAAAATTAATTATTTTATATTAATTTGATTAATTAAATAAATATTGAATATTAGAATGCAATTAACGTAAAAATGAGTAATTAGGGAAAAAAATATTACATCAATATATAAAATTTACATTTACAAATATAAAAAAATCCTAATCTACACCCCACTCCTCTCATTAGCATGGTCCTGCATCGACTTCATCATACTCATCATGTCGATCATTATTGTTTTCAGCCGAACCATCCGATTCTAAAATAATATGAAATTGACATAAAATTTTCAGAAATTTACATAAAATTCCCAAAATTACAGCAAGAAAATTATTTACAAGTTCCCAAATTTTGCATAAATCAATTCCCAAAATTTGCAAAAAATTACATAAAATTCCCAAAAATCAAGGAAAATTATTATTTTCAAAATTTTATACAATAATTTCTACACTAATTTCATCAACAATTAAACATACAATTAATCAATTACTATATCAACACTAATTAACCCAACAATTCATATCATAAATATATTTTTAATATTTCATATCAACACTAATTAACCCAACAATCAGAAAATTGCAAAAAAATTAAACAAAAAAGTTGTAGAAAAATATCAAAAAATTGCAAAAAAAAAAAATGCATTTCTTAAAATTTCAGCATTTCAGAAAATATTTCAGAATATTTCTGAAAGTTTCAAAAATATTCTGAAATTTCAGAAAATATTTTATTATTATAATTTCCAAATTTTGCAGAAAATGAATTCCCATTTCAAAAAATTGCAGAAATGAATTCCAAAATTTGCAAAAAATTACATCAAAATTCCCAAAAATTAAGGAAAATTATTATTTTCATAAATTAGAATTTTCAGAAATTACAATGAATTCTAAATAATTTCAGTTTTTTTTTAAATTATAAATTTTCATAAAATCCTAAATTCAGAAAAATTCTGAAAATTTTCAGATTTATTTAAACTTAATTAATTTTCAGAAAATTCTTATAAATTATAGGAAAAATATGAAAAAATACAGAAAATTCTTAAAAATTACAAAAAGAAATCTGAAAAAATACAGAAAATTTTTGAAAAATACCAGCAATATTTCAAAAATATTTCAATAATATTTAATTTCATATATTTATAGAAAATCCAAAATATTTACAATATTCCAACAATAATCCAAAAATATTTCATACATTTCAACAAATTTTTACAGAAATCTTTGAATATATATACAATATTTCGACAATAATCCCCAAATATCTACAAATTGCAAAATTCACATTACAAATTTAACAAAACACATGTAATAAAATTACTAACCTCTCGTTTGGGTGAATGGAGTGTTGCTATCGGACGGGGGCGGCGGACGATGGTGGCGAACAACAGAAATGGAGGGTGGTGGTGGACAGAGGCGGTAGTGGTGGGAGAGGCGACGAATAGAGAGAAAGAGAAACAGAGAGTTGAAGAGTGATCAAAAATCTGCTAAGTGCCACTTTTATATTAACTATTTGGAACGGTCATTTTTTTAGCCGACCGTTCCTATGGCCGTTCCAAAGCTAACAAAACGGCACCGTTTTACCCCATCTATTTTCTAGAAGGCGCCAAATAAAATTATGTTGGAACTTTTTTTAGAACGGTCAATTTGAAATAACCGTTCCAAATTTTAATTTTCCCTCCTATTTTTGGAACGGTGTGATCTTGTCATTTTTTCCTTCAAATATCTCTCCCCTAGAACGTCTACTTGAACAAAAATGGTGGAAAATGAAGTATCGAAGGTATACAATGAAGAAGGCAAGCAGCAGGCGGGAAAGGGCCATTTTTTCCCTTCAAACTCCAACTTCCGTCTATTTTAACGGCTAAACTAACGGCAAGAACGAAAATTATCAAAAAATGGTAAGTTTGAGGACTAAAATTGCCAAAGGCGATAGCATGAGAACCAAAACTGAATAAGTGGTGAAGTATGAGGACCAAAAATGTACATCTCTCATTTTCTTTTTTTCTTTTCTTTTTTTTATTTATCTTTTATGCATGTGTTGACAGTTGCTACCACTAATAGTGGCTGCCACCCCAATTTTCATCTTTCTTTTTTTAATTAATTTATATAATTTATAATTTAATCCCTTAATTTTTAGACTTATATTATTTAATCCCAAAAAATTTTACTGAAGTTTCGGTTTAATCCCTTAAAATTTTTAATATATTTGAACTATACCCAATAATTTATTCGCTAGTCGATTTGAGATTTTGAATTCTTATCAATTAATTAATTAAGTTTCATATAATTTCTTTTTTTATCTTAAATTAACTCAAATAAACTTCTCGTGAATAAATCTGAAACAAAAGATAGGTGAAAAAAATAAATCTCATAGGTGATAGTAAAATAATTCGTAAAGATGATATATAATATTTATTATAATAGACTTGGGGTGTTACACTCTCCTCCCCCCCTTCCCCCAAAAGAATTCGGTCCCGAATTCCAACATGCAATTAACTTGTTTCCTAAAAGCTAGTCTATTTAGTGAACTCTATCATACTAATAATTACTGTTTTAAAAATTGAAAACTGAAAATTGGATTGGTGGCGCACAAATTTTATATAATGAAACAGAACGAAATTAGGTGATATTTTATGTGTCCTATCCAAATAATTGTATAAATCCAATTTTTTTTCTTAAAATCAATTAAAATTCAAATGAAGTGAGATGCAGAAACTCCCAATTCCCATTTTTTTTTAATATACCTTGCATTATGATAGTTTCTTTTTTGTTTCCTTCATATTTTACCTATTTATTCATATAAGATAATTACTTATATAAATCGCACCCACCCAACATATCATGAAATAAAATAATACATACATATAAGACCTAAACCTAATATATAATGAAAAGGCATTGCTCAAGATTATAAAGTTTAGAATTTGAAAAATAAGAAATGAGTAAGATATATCTTCGAACCACTAGAAAAAAATAAGCATTAATTAATTGTCATGGTTAATTATTGATAATTGTGCTAACTAGTCATTCACCACAGCCATGCAACGATTGTTGGCTGTGGTTTTTGTGAGTGTGGCAAAAATATTTATATTTGTTATGGCTCATATCCATGACGAAAATAGTTTTCATAGTGGATAATGTAGGTTTTTGCAACGATTTTTGTTTAACCATGACTAATAATAAATATTTGCCATGGTTTTAGTCCATAGCTAATACAATTGTAGCTAATAAAAAAAAAATTCAGTAGTTTGCCTAAATAATATATAAATCTTATTTATTAAGAATTGTTATTATATATACATACATACTATAAATATTTTAGCAATGCATAAATTTTGAAAACTAAAAAAATTGGAAGTTTGAAAAAAAAAAAGTTGGAGTTTGAAGACTTATCAAATTTAGATTTGAAACATAAGAAAAGAGTAAAGTATTTTACGCTTCTTTCTGAAAATACATCATTCTTGTTTATTAAACATTGTTATTTATCATAAATATACTAACAATGCATAGATTTTGGAAACCAATAATGTGAATTGAAAAATAAAAAAGGTTGGAATATGAAAACTTATCAAACTTAGAATTTGCAAAATAAGTAAGGAGTAAGATATCTTACTTTTTTTCTAAACAATACATATTTCATTTTTATTAAGCATTATTATTTACCATAAATATTTTAACAATGCATATATTCTAGAAACTAATTAAATAATGCAAGTTTGAAAAATAAGAAAGGTTGGAGATTGAAGACTTATAATATATAAATATTTGCCATGGTTATATAAATATATAACATGCCAGCCATCAGACGAAGGAAGGATCCATGTGTTATTCGTCTGATGCAGAGGCTTAGAAGCATTTTGACCGAATATATCCTGATTTTGCAGCTTAGTCCCGTAATGTTAGACTAGGGCTATGCACGGATGGGTTTGCACCGCACGGCCAGTATAGTAAAACTTATTCATGTTGGCCCGTGATACTTACACCATACAATCTCCTACCGGGAATGTGCATGAAGTCTGAGTATATGTTCCTCACGATGGTGATCACTGGCCCATCGAATCCGAAACGTCTTATCGATGTATACCTGGAGCCGTTGATCAAGGAGTTGCAGAATTTAAGGCATGTGGGTGTACATACGCACGACACTGCGACAAACCATACATTCATGATGTGGGCCGCATTGATGTGGACAGTGAACAACCTTCTTGCCTATTGGATGGCGTCTGGATGGAGTACCGCCGGTGTTATGGGATGTCCAGTTTGTATGGAGGACACACAGGCATTCTATTTACAGCACCGTCGGAAGGCATGCTATTTTGACTGCCACAGGTAGTTCCTCCCACCGGATCATCCTTATCGCAGGAACTAGAAAGCCTTCACTAAAAATCGAATGGAGAGGAAGGTTGCACGTCCGAGGCTGACTGGAGAACAGATCCGAACCCGTGTCAATGCATTTAGTGTTGCAGCGGAACAACCATTGAGTGAACCGGAAGGCTACAGTATTGAGCATAAGTTGACGAAGAAAAGTATCTTTTGGGAGCTTGAATATTGGGGGGCGCATCTTATATGACACAGTCTTGATGTCATAAACATTGAGAAGAATGTGTTCGGCAATATATTCAATACTGTGATGGACATAAAGGACAAAATGAAGGACAATCTAAATGTACAGAAGGATCTAAAGATCATATGTAATCGGTCGGAGCTTGAGGTGGACGAAAGGAGACCGAACGTGATGTCCAAAGCAGTATATACACTGACGAAGGATCAAAGGAAGAAGATATATGAGTGGATTCGTTGTCTTAGATTTCCTGATGGGTATGCATCTAGCTTGTCCTGCTATTTCGATATGAAGGAGCTAAGGATGCACGGCATCAAGAGACATGATTGTCATGTATTCATATAGAAGTTGATTCCGATTGCCTTCCGTGAAATGCTTCCTGAGCACGTGTGGGGGGCCTTGACGGAGGTGAGCCTTCTATTCCAAATCCTATGCTCAACCACACTAGATGTTAACAAGGTAAAATAATTAGAAGACAGTGTAGCCGTCATCCTGTGCAACCTCGAGAAAATATTTTCTCCTTCTTTTTTCGACTCAATGGCGCACCTAATTATTCACCTTCGATATGAGGCACGCGTTGGGGGACCCGTGCAATGCAGGTGGATGTACCCATTTGAGAGGTAATTAACTACACTAGTTAATTTACTGTTAAATATATATTATTTTTCTATGTCAATTGGCATTTTAATAAATACTTGTACGAATAGATTCCTACGCGATTTAAAGAAGAAGGTGAAAAACAAAGCACATGTCGAGGATTGGTTCAAGCATCTTGTAAGTGTCACTTTCTTATAAATTACGACTATCTGCTCAATTTCTTATAAATTAGGTGCAATTGCTATATAATGAATTGCAGGTGAAACCCGAATTGAATCACACAGACGATGAATTGTTGAAGTTGCATTATTGGGGCCCTAGAGTAGAAGTGACGACGTACTTGTCTTACTTCGTGAATGGCTTCAATTTCCACACTGAACGTCACAATATCGAGAAGTCAATAATGAATTGTGGTGTTTTGTCAAAAGCTCATCATATTCAGACACGAATTCTGACTTCTATGGAATACTGGAAGAGATAATGCAGTTAGATTATCCACTTATACTAGACATGGACATTGTACTGTTCAATTGTCGTTAGGTCGACCCGGTTAGAGGCATGAAGATACACCCTTGTTATCACATTGTTGATGTCAATTTCAAAAAGCCCTACTAAAAGAATGAACCATTCATACTAGCGCAACAAGCAGTACAAGTGTACTACGTGGATTACCCAAGCATGAAGAGAGACAAAGTCGACTGGAAAGCTATTTGCAAAATAAAGGCTCAAAGAGTAATCGATGACTCGCGATGGACCGAGGTCGCCTATTAGATGAATGAAGTCATACCTAATCCAAATGTTGGTACAGATAATTCAACGTATGAACTTCATGATCCAGCAGAAATACAGTTGGTCGTTGATCTGTCCACGTCACAACATGGACCAGAGACATCGTGTTCGCCAAATGGTGAATCCGATGATGAAGATGATGAAGATAACTTTGACGAGGCTGAGACCGAGGACGAGACTTATTGATAATTCAGTGCATAGTTACCTTTTTAACATTATTGTATTAATTATAATTTTGTTATACAATAATATAACTTGGGAACGGTGTATTAATTTTTTATATACCTTAGTTTAAGCATTGTAATAATTTTTTTATATTTCAATAAAACAGATTAAATTTTAAAAATTAGAACGGTCATTATATACCACGATCGTTCCTAATACAGGTACAATTTTTTTCAAGTAGGTGCCAAATGAAAAAAAAAAATGGAAAATTTGAAACTAGGAACGGTCAACATATTCCTAGGACCGTTCCTAGTGCAGGGTACAATTTTTCAATTTGGCGCCCACTGAAAATAGGCTCCAAAATTAAATTAGGAAGGGTTAGAATAATTGAGTGACCTTTCCAGATGTAGGTCCAATTTTTGGTTTGGTGCCCAATGAAAAAATGGTGGAAAAATCGAATTTTGGAGCGGTCGTTTTATATCCAACTGTTCCTAATTTAAAGTAGCTGCGTTCGTTCCTATAAATAACCACTAACACGTTCCTATGTTATTACTTTAATAAACCGTTCCTAAAGCAATTGTAACCGTTCCAAATTGTGTTACTATATTGTGTATTTTACCTAAATTTGACGATATCTCAACATACGTGAGCCGGATCAACATCATTTTTAAACACATACAAGATTATGAATAATATTGAAAATCTACCAGTCTGATTTTCAATCAGATAGCCGGATTGAATGATGCAATGGTTCTTATGATGATGAATACTGACCAGAAACGATATCTCGATATCTGCACACAAAAGTTTTTCAAAATTACATATAATGTATTTTTCGTGTGCTACATCATATCTAACGGTCTGATTGGAATTTTGACGGTCTGATTAGGCGATGTAGTACAACAATACAAGATGTTAGTTACATCTGTGAAATACTAACAAACTTAAATATACAAATATACTTCATATTTTGAGCATGTGTCTAAACTTTGAAAAATATTTTATGTTTTCAAATTCTTTAAACGGCACATTGTATACCTTTCTTTGCTCGTACACATGATCGGAATGTATTTTTCTTAATTTTTATTTATTGTCTAGGTAAATGAAATTTTATTTGCAATACAAATAGGAACGGTCAGTCAACATTATAGGAACGGTTACTACATACAATTCTTTTAAACGATGTCGTTTCACTTTCTAGGAACGGTACTGGGAACAGTTAAACTATTAAATGACCGTTCCTATGAGTTCTAATATTAGAAAAAAGATATTAAAATGACATTATATTAAACCCAAAACGACGTCGTTTACTGGCCATTGGACCGGGTATTGGAACGGTCCTATCAGATTATGACCGTTCCAACAAAGTAATATAAATTGACCCCTTGGCTGATTTTTTTTCTCACTTCCTCCTTCTCTCTTTCTACTCTCTTTGTCTCTGTCTCTGTCTCTCGCTCTTTCTAACTCTCTCTTTCTGCCGCAATACCACTGTCCGCCGTCTCCGCCACCACTGCTATCGTCTGCCGCCACCGCCACTGCATCTTCTCTCTCTCTCTCTCTCTCTCTCTCTCTCTCTCTCTCTCTCTCTCTCTCTCTCTCTCTCTCTCTCTCTACTGCCCCTCTCCCATCCGCCTCCACCACCACTGCTACCGCCACCACCACCGGCTTCCCCCCCCTCCCCTCCCGCAACCTCCATCTTCGTCACCGCCAGAGGTTTTTCAACCTCCGCCACCGCCAGCCTCCACCTCCAAGTACGGTTTCCAGAGATTTTTCTATTTTCGCCATTTTCTATGAGAGGCATGTTAGTACCTTTTTGGGAATAATGTTAGGACTTTTAAGTAATTATATGTATTTTTGGGATTTTTCTGTAATCGTTTGTATTTATTGGGATTTTTTTATAATTTCTGTAATGTTAGGGTTGTAATTGTAATTTCTGTAATTATAATTTTGTGCCTTTTATGTAATATCTAGAAATTTAGGCCCGTACACGTAATCTGTAATTTTCTGAAATTTTTGGGAATTTTCTGAATATTTTCTGTTATTTTTGTGAATTTCTTGCATTTACTATAATTTGTGGAAATGTAGGGACTTAGATGTAATTTGTTACTGTAGTGGAATTTTTGGGAATTTTCCGACTATTTTTTGAAAGTTTTATGCATTTTCTATAATTTCTGTGATTTTTTTACGTTAAATTCATAATTTCATGTTAATAATTAGAATAATATAGGATATTTTCAACAATTAGAAATTTAAAATAATTATTAGAACTGAAAATAATTTTCTGTAATATTCGGTGTTTTTTAACAAAATTTTCAGTTAATTTAAAAAAAAATTGCACAATTTTTAAATATCTTTTCTTATTTTTAAAAATAATTCAGTTATTTTGAAAATTATTTTATGTTATTTATAAAAAAATCTGTTATTTATAAAATTTCTAAGTTTCTGCAATTTTTAAGTTTTTTCAAAAATTTCAGTAATTTCCTAAAAATCTGTAAATTAAGTAATTTCTTCTGAAAATAAAATTCTGTAAATTCTGTAATTTAAAAAAAAATCTATCATTTTTATGTATTTTTTGAAAATTTTGTATAATCTTCTGAAACCTCTCAATTCTGAAATTACATATAATATCTTCTAAGGATATAGGGAAATATATGTTCTAATTATTATAATATAAATTATATTTTCGCAAAGAATTTTAGGATTTAGTATAAGGATATAGGAAAATAGAAGGATTTAGTATCCATTTATTAGATTAATTTTGGGACTTAGTATACAATTTTAGGATTTAGTTTACATAATTATTTTAAAAAATTAGAAAATTATCATTATTAAAATAAATTGATACTTACATTTATTTTTTAAATTCATACCACTAATATTTTGAAAATACATTGTAGATTATGTCTGGTCGGGATTTGCCTCCTTGAGGAGGTGGCCATACTCGCGGCCGTGGTCGTGGCTCGTCGGTTCCACCACCGGGGGTGCTGCTTCCCAGGTTGGGGAAACAGCATTCCGACCACCCCCACCACCACCACCACCGGCAGAGCAGTCAGCTGCCGCATCAGTGCAGGATCAGGAGCCCGATCCAACTACTCCTGCACGTGCCCTAGAGGCTGCCGGATCATCTACTCCCGCACCGGCGGCAGATCTGGCCCATCCATGGGCTGCACCACCCCGACCTGCCCCACCACTCCCCCCACCATCCGCACGTGGGTATATCACCCTCGCCGACTCCAGGTGTATATATATATATATATATATTTAAATATTTTTATAATTTAAATTATTATTTTTATGCAACAATAATTATTATATAATTTCGGGGCTGAGTGGAAGATACACGAGCGCATCTACGCGGTGGTGCGAGGACACTATCCCCACCCTTGGGGTTGTTTGCGCCAGGTGCCGCCAGAGCACCAACATTTCTGGTTCGAGAGCCAGAAGGTAACGTACTTTAATTTCAATTTAATGGTACAAATTGATTTTTTTATTAAATATTTTAACAATTTCATTTTTTTATTTTTATTTTTGCAGATGATGTACTGGTGGGACTGTGACGATGAGTCCATGTTTAAAGTCTTCCACATGTTTGCGAGGACGTACCTCCGCAAGAAGTTCATTCTCGCCAGACAGTCTCTGGTGGCCTCTCTGGCTGGTGAACGAAGTTTGGCGGCAGCTCCTACTGTACTTGGACAGCAAGGAGTTTAAGGATGAGTGCGCCAAGAATAAGGCCAACCGGTCCGCCAACCCAGCAGCATCCTCTACTATCTACCGTGGGGGTTCTGCTCCGTCGGGATGCACAAGAGGAATATGGTAAGAAATTTAATTTTTTTTAAAGTATTCATCATTATTAAATTAAAACTGTAATAATTGTTCCTTTTTTTTAGGAGACGCAGCTCGATCGACCAGTTAAGCAGATGGAGTTATTCTCTAGATGCTACAAGAAGAAGGCCGACGGCGGCTGGAGCAGCCCGAGGGTAGCGAAGGTGGTGGTAAGCTCTGTATTACATTTTTAAATTTATTATATTTTAATTTTTAGAAATAATAATAATTTACTATTTTTGCAAGAGACGTTCCAAAAGTTGCTGGAGGATCACCTGCCTCAGGCCACGACCGATCCTGGGGATCGTCCAGCCGAATCAGAGGGCTCGGTGACGCAGACCGAGCAAGAGTTGCGGCTGGCTGTAGTAGGGGGCAAGAACAAGGGTCGAGTATTCAGTCTTGGTTCTGAGGCCCATGGCCTTAGTCAGACCTTTACCTCGCCACCGCCACCGCCAGCGTCAAATTTGGAGGATCGCATGGTCCGGCTGGAGGAGATGATGGTCAACATGATGGGCATGATGAAGACTCTGCAGACCAAAAACTCCATTGTTGGCCCGTCACGGCCTCCGACAGAACCCCCCTCTAGATGATGACGATATGGACCAGGACAAGGGGGATGAGGTGTAGATTTAAGATTTTTTTTTAAAAAAAAATTATGATTAAATTGGATAATATTTTTTTAATATATGTATTATTTTTTCAAAATTATGCATTTTTTGGTATTTAAATAATAATTTTTTAACCATTCAAAAAAATTATTAATAATTTAAATTTTATCTTAATAATAATTATTATTATATAATAATAAAAAAATTTAATGATTCATTTATTTAGGAACGGTCTTTTCTATGGTCACGGATTTCATCTAAATCGACGTAACCGTTCCTTGAAGACTGGTTTACTGAGACGAACGTTCCTAAAACCGTTTGAAAGATCATTCTAAATTAGGGGCTGATCGTTCCTAAAATTAGTCCAAATTCAATGACTTCGTGGTATAGTTAGTGTTCCAAACTGAATACCTGAAACCGGTCCAAACACGTATTCCAAATAAAGATTAAAAAATCGTTCCTAAGTTCCTTAGCAAAGCAGGTCTAGGTGTGTTCCACCTACCGTTCCAAAATCTATCCCCATACAAATAGTATACCGTTCCAATGTGTATTCCAGAGTCAGTGGAAAAATACAACTCCCATATATTTAGTGCGAAGCAAACAAAGTTCCAATGACCGTTCCAAATTACGTGAATCATATAACATTTTACCATTCCAAATATTAACCATGTGTTCCAAATACACAAATTATATATTCATACACACAAAGCAATTAGGAACGACTTTTATCTTGTACGCCAAAAACAGTTCCAAAATAGGAATGGTCTAGGTGGAACCGTTCCTAAATATTAGGAACGCCTCCAGTTTCAACGGATTGTTAACCATTCCATAACCGTTCCTAAGAGTGGTCCAACTTCATCCAGTGGTCTTTTAACCATTCCAAAAGGAAAAAAGACCGTTCCTACGCCCGTTGCAATTCCCGCATTAAGCTTAGCCTACAATAATTAAGAAACAAACAAAGGTAAATTTTGTTAAAATTGCTAGTACATTTGAAATTTATTACAAATAGTAAAAAACTAGATTTTCTAATAATTTGTTGAATATTTTCCCAGCCTTTCGCCCTCATTTGCGTAGATTGAAGAGTCAAGTTTCCTTCGCCCTCAATTTATTGATAATTTATGAAATCCCCAATTTTGGAACCTTTTGTTGCATGAACAAAAGAAACATGAGCATTTAACAAAAATGATTAAAAATGAACACTTTAAGACTTCCTTGTATAAATTATCCTTTACCTTGATAAATGTAAGTGTATAAATATTTCAGCAATCTATTATTAAGAAACTTTTTATCGTCCAGCTTTTCATCGATGATTTCACTTGATATCCTTTAGAAAAAGCAACAATCATTCTACCAGGCTATCATTGTTAATCCCATTCTCCATACTAGGTTAGAGATTTCACACTTTGTGATTTATTTTTGTAGACCCACTATTTATAATGATACGAAGTTCTTATCTTTTAAATTATTTTAAATTCAAATGTCAAAGTAGTTAAGATTTGATACATAATAGTAACTTATCTTTTATATCTGTTAATTAACTTGAATGACCTATCTTTTATCATAACTTTTTTAAATGCCAAAATATTACATCTGCCCGCGTGTGTAAACATAAATATTTGTAGCCGGTATCTTTCACTTATTCAATCTTCCAATGCACACTCATCTAGTACATATATATACATATATAAATTAATTGGTGTATTTATAACATTTTCATGATTTTTGTACTAAATATATTTAACTTAGATTAAATTGATTTATAGATATAAAATTAAAAATACATAGAAATATATTTTGTCGTCTCGACATTGAATTTTTAGAAATAAATTTGATTATTTTTTCCTTGATTTTATTCAATATCTATCAAAATAGATATTGAATATACATGTTTTTATATACTTCAAAAAAGATAAGAAAGATAATATTGATTAGATTATTTTGTATAAATATTAATATTTTTATTCTTTATTTAAAAAAGACTTGTTAGATAATATTAATCAGATTCTTTTCGATAAATCCAATATTTTTAATTCTTTATCTAAAAAAAGTTATTATATAATCAATTTAGATCTCTTTTGGATGAATACTAATATTTTTTAATAGTTATCTGAAAAATATGTTATATTCCATTTGGCAAAATAGAGTTCATTGAGGTTGTCCACGTCTACGCATACGTGGATAGTCTCAATGATTCTGTTTTATTTATGAAGTAAATACTTTTAATAAAAATATATATGTATTATTATAAACAATAAATATTATTATAATATATAATATTAAATATATAAAATAATATTTTATTCTTAAAAATCATTAAAGAAAATCGTAAGGATGGCCCGTGAATTACACCATCCACTATTTTGCTTTATTTTAAAAAACACAGAAAATAGTTTGCTATTTTTTATTTCACAGGAGAACATTGTGCACATATCCCTATCACAGGTAGATGTATTTATTCAAAGGGTTAAATTTTTATGATAATCTTTACTGGGAGTTGATACCATTACAAATTATATATATATATTCCAACTTTCTTTTTTAATTTTATGTTATAAACACCATTTTGAGTCCATCTTATAATTTCTTAAGACCTGGGGTAGTCCTGTAAGACCACAGCACGCCAGGTAAAGCCTTAACCCATTGTCCTCCTGCTTGTTCTAGCTTAATCTTGATGCCATGCACCAAGATTCGATTTGTGACTTCTACCTACCCATTTGCTTAGGGTAGGCGTGAGGTGAAGCGCTGCTGGATGCCCAACTCAACACACCAATCATGGATTTTCCAACTCTAAAACTGACGACCATTGTCAAAAATAAGAACACGAGGCAACCTATCCTTGCAGATTATGTTTTTCCTAAGAAATTTAAGCACTTCACTTTCTGTGATCTTGGCAAGGGGTTCTGCTTCCACCCATTTGTTGAAGTAGTCCACAACCACCAACAGGAATTTTCGCTGGCCTTGAGCAAGTGGGAAAGGACCTATTATGTTCATTCCCCATTGAGAAAATGAGCAAGGCGCTGAAATAGCTTTGAATGGTTCAACTGGCACATGAATGAGTGGGGCATGCTTTTGGCAGTGTTCACATCTTCGGACTACTCCACGGTATCCTTCTTTGATGGCCGGCCAAAAATATCCTACTCTTAAGTTCTTACCTGTAAGAGCTATGCACTTGTGTGGGAGCCACAGGTTCCTTCATGTATTTCTCGCAGCACTGCTTGGCCCTTCTCTGGAGATAGGCATCGAAGGTAGAGCTAGGAGAAACAACGCTTGCACAAGATTCCCCCTTACAAAATGAACCTGGCTGACTTGTTCCTTAGGCGGATGGCCTCTTGTTCATCAGCAGAAAGGATACCCTCCTTAAGATAATCCAGGAGGGGTTTCCTCCAATCTGTGTTAACCTGCAAAACGTTAATATTAGTGCCAAAGGGTCTTTAGTGAAGGTCCTTATGGTGATGGTACGGGTCCTAGGAAGTGGCCAGTCAAGCGAGGCAATCCACCTTGGTGTTTTGCAATGCGAGGGATTTGGTGGAGTTGGAAGTTCTTCAGTTGGCCCCTAAGCTCACCTTCTCGTGAAGCTACTTCTTCATTCTCTGTTCCTTGACCTCATAGGTGCCCCCCACCTGGTAGTCACTAGTTAGAGCTGGACAGCTGGTGTAGGCAGTTAAGTTCCTTGCACCTGCATCAAGGTCCATCTTTGTTCCTGCTATAAGGGTTTCATGCTCGGCCTCATTGTTTGAAGCCTTGAAACCGAATCTTAAAGTATACTCCATCTCGTCCCCTTCCGAGCTAGTGAGGACAATTCTAGCCCCGCTACCGCTGGCGTGGAAGAACCATCAACATGTGAAAGCCATTTTCCTTCGTTCTCCTTAGTAAGGGTAGCCTCAGTCATGAACTCAGCTAACGCCTAGGCCTTGATAGTTGTTCTGTGTTGGAAACAGATATCGTACTCGCTAAGCTCAACCGTTCATTTAACCATCCTGCCTGAGGTTTCAGCTTTCCCCAACGTAAGTCGCAGGGGGGTGTTAGTGCGCTCAATAATTGAATGCTATAAAAAGTAAGGACGTAACTTACTTTTACAAAATAATGGACACTGAGGTAGTGATGAGTTTTCGGAATGAGAAGAAACATTAGGTGTTATAGCTTTTTTTCTTCCCCAATTCTTTCTCAACTAAACCTTCTAACTTGAACAAAAATGGTGGGAGTTGGTGTTTCTAAACGATATAATGAAGCAACCAAGCTCCAATGCAGGAAAGAGAAGTTTTTTTCCTTGCAAATCTGATTTTCGTAAATTTTAACAGTAGAATTAACGGCGGGGACTAAAAGTGCTAAAAAATGATCATTTTGAGGATCAAATTGTCAAGCCCAATAGTATGAGGACCAAAACTAAATAAGTGGTCAAGTATATGGGCCAAATTTGTAATTCTCCCACCAAAACCACATACGTGGTTAATTATATGAACTAAAATTATAATTCTCCCAAAAATTCTACTATCAGGTTTGGTCTGCGGATAAATATTTAATTAATCAATATGAAATGATGATATTATAGAATAATAAATGTACAACTTAGCATATACAATTGAGCGTTGAATAGCGTTATTAAAACATCTAGTCCAGCTTGCCATCATGTGGGAAAATTCAAAATAGATCCATATAGTCAATATTTAATTGATTAATATGAAATGATATTGATGTGATAGAATAATAAATGTACAACTTAGCATATAAAATTGAGCGTTGAGATTGCTCAACTAATTAATTACTACTTAGCCGTCGTGACACGTCGTTCCTGTATACATATAAAATATATATATATATAAATCAACAAATTACATTTAAAAAAGAAAGAAAGAAAGAAAGAAAAGAAAACTAACTTTAGGGGTATTATCGGCAAAAATCAAAAAATCGGTGTAGCGGTGTCATAAACCGCCATTTGTGAGTGATAAAAGCCTTTCCTTTATATATTAGTATAGATAAAATAACGATACCACTTAGTATAATAAACGCACAACTTAGTATACAAAATTGAGGGTAAGTATCACTTTTAGTCCTCCAACTATACCACTTGTTTGCATTTAGTTCCTCAAGTTTCACACTCATTACATTTAGTCCCCAACATTTAAAAATTCCATCAAATGTGGTCGTTGTTGTTAACATTTCGTTACACTTTCGGTGGTTGGATTTGGAGGGAAGTTATGGGCGTTTGGCGCATAAAATGGTTCACCTACCCATTTCTAGATTTCTCGCAAAAGAAATATCCATCAAATTGTGAATATAAATTCCATCAAATTGTGATATTTGAACTGAAAAAAACTTGTCCTGTAATTTGTCCAAAGCAAAATAATTAACCTATTTTTAATTGGTGGAATCAATGCATATATATTTCTATGCACTAGATAACACCCAAATAGAATCATAAACACAACATCATGAAATGCAATCACAAACAACCCTTAGTCATGTCACCGAATACATAAAAACAATCTGGAAAATATTATGAACATGAATTTAATGTTGTTATGTTATTCTGATAATTGGTTACATTTATAACACACATTGTTTGGGTGTTATCTCATACATAAAAATATATATGCATTGATGCTATTAGAAAAAGCTGGTCAATTATTTAGATTTGTACAAATTAAATTACAGAACAGATTTTTTCAATTCGAACATCACAATTTTATGAAATATCGACGATTTGATGAAAATTACAATACCTTTTTCTGCCTGAAATATAGAAACCGGTACCCACCCCCATAACTTCCCTCCAAAAGCAACCACCGTTAATTTTTAATGGAATGTTAACAACTAGAGTCACATTTAGTGGAGTCTTCAAATAATGGGGACTAAATGTAATAGCTGTGAAACTTGAAGGGCTAAATGCAAATAAGTGGCATAGTTGGATGAACAAATGTGATATATATCCACCCTTAAGTTGAGCGTTGAAATAGCTACATATTTAATTAGCTGTGAAATGGCGATATTATAGAATAATAAATGTACAAAATTGACTGTTGAATTAGCCGAAAAAGCATCTAGTGAATTGGTCAGCATGTGGGAAAAGGAAAATTCGTTTTCTTTTCTTATATCTTATGGTTTTTTTTATTTGGTCCCATTTATTGCATTTGTCTCACATTTAGTTCATTTGTTCAATTTTTTCACGAATTTGATCCCAAACAATATTTTCCGTCAAATTGTTAACGGAGCCGTCAAGTCTGTTATTGGGGCAAGACTTTGCCACTGTTGACGGCTCCGTTGACGAAAATGCTGTTTGGAGACCAAATTTGAAAAAAAAAATGAATAAATGGGACTAAATGTGAGACAAATACAACAAATGAGACCAAATCAAAAGAGGTTCTAAAATATGAGACCAAAAATAAAATTTTTCATGTGGGAAAATTACAAATATATAGATCCATATATTCAACATTTAATTAATTGTGTTTGTTTGCTATAAAAAAAAATAGATCATTCCTTAACAACAAATCAATACGTACGACTTAAAAACCTTCTCAATCAGTTTTTCGTCTCACACGCCACATCTCCCTTGAAGACAAGATTGCTTTACAAAACTGAATACTGCAATGGAGAAGAAAGAAGAGCCTGAATGCTCTTGTGCTGAAGTTGATGATAGTAGCAAGGATGAATTCCAGGAGTTACTCCGAACACTTGAACAACGGGTGAACTGGGATGGGTTACCGCTCGTTAAATACTGCGGCTGCTGGTTGCTGGTAATGCTATTCCGACCCATAATAGCTGCTCAAAATCACTTCAAAGCAAAAGATACGGATATAATATTGACAACCATGCCTAAATCAGGCACCACCTGGTTGAAGGCCCTCACGTTTTCCATTGCCAATCGCAATGTTTTTCCTATTGATCAAAGTCCTCTACTCACTTCCAATCCTCACATGCTTGTGCCTTTCCTAGAGCTAAATATTTACAAGGAGCAAGATAATCCTGATCTGGAAACCATTCCCAGTCCAAGGATTTTCTCAACTCACATGCATTTCAAAATGCTTCCTGATTCCATCCGCGAAACCGACTGTAGAATTATATACATTTGCAGAAACCCATTGGATCAGTTGGTTTCGCACATCCATTTCTCTTCTCAAAACAACTTTGGAAAAGATGCCGACCCGGTTGCCATAGATGAGGCTTTCGACATGTTTTGCCAGGGAATTAATTCCTTTGGGCCGTTTTGGGATCATGTCCTTGGATACTGGAATGCTCATTTGGAGAATCCAGGGAAAGTGTTGTTTCTGAAATACGAGGATCTGAAAGAGGATATCACGTCTCAGGTAAAAAAGATTGCTGAATTTATGGGGTTCCCTTTTTCGCTGGAGGAAGAAGAACAAGGCATGATAGATCAAATCTCAGGGCTATGTAGCTTTGAAAGTCTCAGCAATTTGACTGTCAACAAGAGAGGTGATATTAATGGTATATTGAAAAATAGTTCCTTTTTTAGGAAGGGACAAGTTGGAGACTGGACCAATTATCTGACTCCTGCCATGGCTGAACGCATCAAAAAGCTCATGGATAGCAAGTTCGAGGGCTCCGGTTTAATGTTCAACACTTGAAACAAAAATAGAAGAGTAAAAAACAATCGGTTTGTTTGTGTTTATTTTGTCATTTGATGACCTTTTCTGTTTCTGCTAGTACTATTAGTAGTGTTCTTGGGTTTAGAATATGGTAATTTTCTTGAAATATTAAAGTTAATTATATTGTTCTTGTTCTGTTTGTTCCTGACATCCTGATTCTTTTGTTAATGGGGCAAAATATTTTTTTGGTCCCGTAAAATTAGAGCATTATTTGTTTTGGTACTACAACTTAGATAGGTGGTTGTTTTAGTCCTATAAAATACATTTTTCAGCTTTTTTGGTCCCAACACATGACATTTTAGGACCAAAAAAACAGAAAAATGTGTTTTATGGGACTAAAACAACCACCTACATTTGGAACAAAAAAAACTAAAAAACGTATTTTATGGGACTAAAATAGCCACCTACCTAAGTTGTACATGATTTGTTGGGACCAAAAAAGCTGAAAAACGTGTTTTATGAGACTAAAATAACCACCTACCTAAGTTGTGGTACCAAAACAAATAATGTCCTAATCTTACGGAAGCAAAAAAAATATTTTACCCTTTGTTTATGTGGCAAGTATATGTTTAGGATGCGTATTTTAGTTATGAAGTATGACGTGCTATGCATGTGTAGAAATATATTTTAGAGGTAAATATACCATTTAGACTTAGCTATAAAAAAAATATATATCAAGTTTATAATATTATTTATGTTTTTATCATTGAAATACTAGTATATTTATACAACTATATTTTCAAAAAAATTGATAATAATTGTTTTAATTCATAAAAAAAAAATTATTTAATTCTATTATCACTACAAAAAAATGTGGGAATAGGAATGGATACATACGACCGTTCCAACTACCGATCCTAATAGGAACGGTACAAGGAACAGTTGTGGAACGGGAAGACGTTGATGACGTCATTGTCGTGGTAATTGTAATACAAATTAATAGGAACAGCACGACCGTTCCTATTCGAGTGCCAACATATGTGAGCCAATATGTACATCTACAACTGTTCCTAAAAGGGACCTGATATATTTTGGACTTCAATTTGGAACACATGTGTGAAATTTGAAACGGCTAGTCGACCGGGAACACTTATCGGTCCTATACGGGTTCCTAAGGCCGTGTCTATTTGGACCGGTTGGCTTACCGTTCCAACATGCAGTTCTACATAAGACCCTTTTACGCCATGGGCAAAAATATAATGCAATTACCATTCCAAATTATGGGTATATAGTAAGTGCAATATTGTTACAATTACCGTTCCCAATTGTACTCCAATAAGGAACGGTGTTGCTGCATGTGCTTCATACCGTTCCTAATATGCCTTAACGGCTATATTACAACGGTAATATTACCATTCCTATCACCCCACCTGGGACCGTTCCTAAAGCTGGAACAACGGCTATATTTAAACGGCTAG
Source organism: Sesamum alatum (assembly GCA_034509735.1). NCBI lineage: Eukaryota > Viridiplantae > Streptophyta > Magnoliopsida > Lamiales > Pedaliaceae > Sesamum > Sesamum alatum. The sequence goes on from JACGWO010000007.1 coordinate 1,740,666, forward strand.
TTTTGTGTTCCAAATCATATTCCAATGCCCGGTTCAATATTTACTAATATATGTCCCCCTTCTTTGTCATTGTTCTTGTAATTACTCTCCAACTAATTTTGTTGTAACTCCCCCCCTTGATTCTTTATACGGAAAATCGAACATATCAATTACCAAGTGCGAATTTTGTATTGATATTGATAGGTGTTTTGCTCAGGTAAGTATGCAAAATGTTGTTATTTTTGTATATATATATATAATATACTCTCGTCATTTAATTGCATACTGTTGTGAATTATACGTAGGACCAATCATGTTAAGACAGTTGAGGAAATGGATGTATGATCGAGACGTCCTAGGTGTGACGCTGGAGTTTGAGGACGGTGTTATAACATTTTTAGAATGGGCCCAATCTCAGCATGCATATATGGACGGGGACAAGATTAAGTGTCCCTGCCGGAAGTGCAAAAACGAAAGGTTCAAAACACCAGACGAGGTAAATTTGATTTGTGTATGAAAGGATTTATGCCAAAGTATTACAATTGGACTTCGCATGGTGAGGAGATGGTGCAGGAATACTTTGAAGCATTGACAGTGCCCTATGTGCAGCAACAGCAAACGCCACCACTTCAGGAGGAGGGTAGTTCGCATTAGGGTGATGCGACTCAGAGGATTGGACCCAGAGGATGTTATTCGATGACGTCGGGCCGTCATTCTGGTCTTCGTACAACCAGAAGGGACCGCCTGATGATGGTACTCGGTATTGTCCATCTGATGTGGGTCCTAGTTCATATTATGATACGGAGCCCTATGATTATGTGTCTGGCTTGTCAGACCGTTTTTTTGATGTAGTTCATGCTGCGGACCAACCATTGTGGAACGGCTGCACCACCTCTCAGTTGGCATCAATTGCCTCTTTGGTGAATATCAAGGCCGAAGGGGGTTTTTTCGAGCATACATATGATCGGTTATGCTAGTGGGCTGATACTGTAATGCCCCGCAATCACACTTTCCCCGCCGATTATTACAATACAAAGAAATTGATAAGAGAATTGGGTTTATCAGTTCAGAAGATTGATGCTTGCAAAAACGATTGCATGTTGTACTGGAAGGACAATATTGATTTGGAATATTACAAGTTCTGTGCAGACGCTAGGTACAAGCCCACCAGGGACAGAAATCTTAAACGCAAGAAGTCCCTGTATGCCATTCTTAGGTATCTACCAATAACCCCTCGGCTGCAGAGGTTGTATGCATCGGAGGCCACAGCAGAGCATATGACTTGGCATGCGAGTCATCAGACGGAGGAATGATTCATGTGTCATCCGTCCGATGCAGAGGCTTGGAAGCATTTTGACCGGACGTATCCTAATTTTGCAGCTGAGCCGAGGAATGTTAGACTTGGGTTGTGCATGGATGGGTTTGCACCGCACGGTCAGTATGGTAAAACTTACTCATGTTGGCCCGTGATACTTACACCGTACAATCTCCCACCGGGAATGTGCATGAAGTCTGAGTATATGTTCCTAACGATGGTGATCCCTGGCCCATCAAATCCAAAACATCTTATCGATGTCTACTTGGAGCCGTTGATCGAGGAGTTCCAGAATTTATGGCATGTGGGTATACGTACGCATGATACTGCGACAAACGAGGCATTCATGATGCATGCCGCATTGATGTGGACAGTGAACGACCTTCCTGCTTATGGGATGACGCCTGGATGGAGTTCCGCCGGTGTTATGGGGTGTCCAGTTTGTATGGAGGACACACGGGCATTATAAAGACGGGACTTACAGTGCCTACATGTATTCCAAAATCAATTCTTTCGTGGTTAGGCTTTTGTTCTAAAGAAAATACCAAAAACCGGTCCAAAGTTAGTTAGGAACGGTACTTTAGACGGCGTTCGAGCGCCAAATACCGCTCCAATATTTGACTGTTTTAAATCATTTACCGTTCCCAATGCCGATAAAATATCCATTTCAAAAATAGAAGTCAACCGATCCTAAAGACGGGACTTAACGTGCCTACATGTATTCCAAAATCAATTATTTCGGGGTTAGGCTTTCGTTCTAAAGAAAATACCAAAAACCGGTCCAAAGTTGTATTGCAAAGTTGGAGTGATAAAAACCGTTCCTAAGGTACGCGACAAAATATATTTCGTTACCGATCCTAATCTATACAACTTACCTTTCCTACTTGTATTCCAGATGTCATGCTAAATTGTATCTAAAACATAAGGTGACAATTACAAAATGTGTTCTAATTACCATTCCTACTTGCGCGATTTAATTTTGATGCTACGTCCCTAAAGTTTAGAAGGTGTTCCAAATGCAAAAATTATAAATTCATACGTACAAAGGTAATTAGGAACGGTATACAGAAAATATGCCAAAAACCGTTCCCAAATAGGAACGGTGTCTTCGTTACCGTTCCTAATTGTTAGGATCGCCTCTTATTGCCACAGATTGCCTCCCGTTCCTCAACCGTTCCTAATAGCAGTCCAAAAGGATACAGTGAACTATTTACCGTTCCAAAAATTAAAAAAAAGCCGTTCATGTTACCGTTTCATTCCCGCATTTTTTTGTAGTGTATTTGTATTTCACTTTCTAAGTTTAATTGTTATTGTTAAATAAAACATATTCCCCAAAATTGAAATTTTGCATTTTGTATTCACTAATGGTTATATTTTATTGTCATGTATCGAACCAATTAACACGAAAAAAATAATATTCAAAAATCTAATATTAAGATAAAATTAATTAGTCAAAACTCCTTATTTTTTCTTGTTCCTTTCCTAAAAACATAGGGAAATAAATTGTTGCTTCACTTTTACAGCAGGGAGAATCACACATTTCCCTTAACACAAGGGTTAAATTGCATTTAACCCTTAATTTTATGGTTAAATGCAATTTACCTCCCTATGTTAATCAAAAAGAACAGTTACGCCCCTGTGAAAAGATAACTAGCAATTTACCCCTTGTGTTATTCAAAATGCAGCAATAACCCCCTCACAGGGGGTTTTTTGCTCCGTTTTTAGGGGGCTTTTGCTCTATTTTTTAAAATATAGGGGATAAATTGCCATTTATTTTTTCACATGGGATTTTTTTGTACATTTGCATATCACAAGGGGGTTAATTACATTTTTTCCCTTAGTTTTAATATCCCAACAAAAGTAACATAAGAATATTACACAAAATCAGTACCAATTCAAGACAGTAATAGCCCCAACAACTACCCATCGCCATCTTCTTGCCCAAGAGTCTTATTTTCCTCCATTTTTCCTTGACATGGGAAGAAAAATATGAAACAGAAACTGGTAATAAAAAACATTAACTAATGTATTAATCCCGAGAGTGGAGACTATATTCTTCATCAGCAGATCAGCAGATGAGTAATTAGATGTTGAAGATTAAACCAGAGCCCTGAAACTTGCTCTCAACGAGCTTCTTGACGCGTTCGGCCATTTGAGGAGTCAGAAAAACACGTTTTTTAATTTTTTTTTGTTCCAAATGTCACTTGCGTTGCACATGAGACATGACATTTTGGGACAAAAAAACTAAAAAATATGATATTTTGGGACAAAAAAAACTGAAAAACGTATTTTATGGAACTAAAACAGTCACCTACCTAAGTTGTAGTACCAAAACGGGTTAAATGTATTTTTCATCCTGTATCTTTTGCATTTTGACATTTTAGTCTTTTATCTTTCTAGGGTAAATGCAATTTGCCCCCATGTGTTAACCAAAAAGAGCAATTACCCCCCTGTGAAAAGAATTAACAATTTACCCCCTTGTGTTATTCAAAATGCATCAAACAACCCCCTCACAGGGGGTTTTTTGCTCCATTTTTTAAAACACAGGGGATAAATTGCTATTTATTTTTTCACATGGGAGTTTTTGCACATTTTACATATCACAAGGGGGTAATTGTATTTTTCCCACCAATTAAGTATAGCAATACTATTCATGAAAATATAGAAAATTTAATTACTCATCATCTAAAATGGAATCGTAATTGATGAACATAGATATCCATCTGCTGGCTGCTTTTTTTTTTTTTTTTTTTTTTTCAGGTATTGAACATTAAACCGGAGCCGTCGAGCTTGCTATCCATGAGCTTTTTCATGCGTTTAGTCATAACTTATAGGGCTAATTACACTTAGACCCCTCTGAAAATATGAAACTACACTTTCCCCCTAAAAAATTTTGAAATTATACTTACACCCCCTCTAAAAATTCTCTATTTACACCTGATCACATTCAATTAGAATTTGGATAAAAAATACTGACGTGAGCAAAACAATTTGGATAATAATTTTGTACTTATAAGGAGAAAAATGTAATAATATTAACCTCACTCCATATGTATATATCACATTTATCCCCATATAAGTGTGAAAATATACATGAAAGTGTTAAATGAGGGGTAAAATTAAAATTTTATGTAATTCTTTTGATTTATGTCAACTTTTTTCGTCCAAACCCTAACGGAATGGGGTTAGGTGAAAATGGAGAATTTTCGAAAGGGTGTCTACGTATAATTTCAAAAAAATTTTTGGGGAAAGTGTAATTTCATATTTCAAGAGAAGGTCTAAGTGTAATTAACCCTAATTTATATCACAAAAAAACATACCATTTCGAAATCATGGGAACAAGACAACCTACTTTTCTGCTAAATTATTGCAAAAAAACAAAGGTACTTTTCTGCTTTTATTCAAGTAGTAGCCCCAGAAACCATGTGAAAATAAAACAGCTGGGCTGAAAGCCTGAAACTCTCTCACTCATGATACAGTTCGTCCACTTTTTTTCTGTTTGTTTTTGCCTATTCTGTCTTTGTTAGAAAAATGTAAAAGATTTTTTATTAATTCATTTTTATCCCTCACTTTTCAAACTAACTTCAAAATCATCTCTATCTTTTCAAGAACTTCAAATTAGTCCGTCTAACAATTTTTCGGCCTCAATTTCTAGCCAAAATATATGATCTTCCTGAATTACCCTTCATAAGTTTTACTTTATTGATAGAAATCATTTTGGTCCCTCCACATTTACATTCCTAGTGCAATTTACTTCCTTGCACGTTGATTTGTATAGAAAAAACTTAATATTTTTGTCAAAGTAGTTTTGTATAAAAGAATATAATATTTTGTAAGAAAAAAGTATTTTATAAAAAATTAATATTTTTACATTTAAGAAATTATTTTTGTCAAATATACCTTTGCTGGAGAAAAAAACTAATAGTTTTGTCAAAATACATATTCAGTTTTTACGACATATTTATTTACAAAATAATTTTAATCTTGTGACAAGTTTATATATAGTTTTTTATAACTCATCTTTTTTCAAAATTAACCTTTAACTTAATAAAAAAAAATATTTATTTTTTTTAATCATATTTCAAAAAAAATATATTGTAATGTGTATTTTTTTAAGATTAACTTTTAATAAAATATGTTTGATGCACAAATTATTGTTGTACTGGAGAAAACCTACATAATGCTATATAAAAATAGTTAATAATTTAAATAATTTATTAAGTAAGAACTAAATAAATATATATTTCTTATTGCTACTTTTGGTGAATGAGAGCTCTTACAGAATGGTATACAAACATACTAAATAAATTAAAATCGACCTGAAATTAAATAAGTATAATTTTCACTTGCCTTTAAACATATCTAAAATTTAAATAATTTATTAACTTAAATTAAAGAAGCATATTTACTAACGTTTTGACAAAATTATTTTTTTTACATGCAGATTTGTGTGTAAGGGATTAAATTGTAAATGAAATTAATATGTTAGGGACCAAAATGATTTAAGGTAGAATTATCATAAGGGTAATTCAGGAAAATCATATAATTTGGCCGAAAATCAATCCCATAAACTATATTTTTCAGTTTTTTTTGTCCCAAATGTCACTTGCCTTGCACATAAGACATGACATTTTGGGACAAAAAAACTAAAAACTATGACATTTTGGGACCAAAAAAAATTGAAAAACGTATTTTATGGAACTAAAACAGTCATCTACCTAAGTTGTGGTACCAAAACAGGTTAAATGTATTTTTCGTCCTGTATCTTTTGCATTTTGGCATTTTAGTCTTTTATCTTTCTAGGGTAGCAAATAAGTCCTGTAACTTTTTAAATTTTCGCGATTTTGGTCTTTCAGTCACCGGAGCTTAGAAATGCTGACGGAATTTTGTTTTAATTTGGGGCTTTTCTTCACATTGGTCAATTTCTGCCAGCATGGAATTGTATTTTCGTCCTGTATCTTTTATATTTTGGCATTTTAGTCCTTTTATATTTTTAGGGTAGCAAATGAGTCTTGTAACTTTTAACTTTTTTTGATTTTGGTCCATTAAATTGACCAATAGGAAGAAAAGCCCCAAATTAAAAAAATTTCAGGCCAACACTTGCAAACTCCCGCGACAAAAGGACCAAAATTGCGAAAAATTAAAAAGTTACAGGATTTGTTTGCTACCTTAGAAAGATAAAGGACTAAAATGCCAAAATGCAAAAAATACAGGACGAAAATTCCATTTAATCCTACCAAAATAAATAATACTCTAATCTTACGGGGCCAAAAAAGCATTTTGCCCAAAATTTTGTAAAGGTAAATTTCATTCTTCCACACCTGTCATATTTCATTGAATTGCACGAAATTAAAACTAGATAATACTTATATTTCTATTCCAATATCAACTACTAAAGTAAAGGTAAATTCCTTTTTATTTATATTGGAAAAAACTATATGATTCAAGGGTAAATGAGCCGTATAAATTGCATCAACATCCAGAAAAATAGCACATAGCAAAGAATTGAGTATACTCGTTAATTTTCTCTAGTAGTTAAACCTTTATATTCGACCAAGTGTAACAATTGCTCTTGATTGTTAAACCTACACAATAATGTCATTGCAACTATAACATTGCTGCTGCTCAATGTGTGATACTGCATTGTTTGCATTGTGCGTGACATGGTAACATCAAGAGATAAAAATATTTGGACCATTTCTTGATTGGTTAACTAGTGATTTGTGTGTTGATTAAATATATAATTTTTCTCATTCTAAGTTTATGTTGTATGCGAGAAAATGTTTTGATGATCCTACACGCTCAATGAAGGCTAAATGAAATTTGACCGTGTGGAAGAATGCAAGAATTTCAGAAGATTCGGTTAAGTTCCTAGTGAATACAAGTTCTCGAAGGAACAAATATTTTTATGGGAATTAGTAGTAGCAAGAACGGCAAGACAATAAGTTGTATACAAAAAGAGAGCAAGAATGATTCTGTGAAAAAAAAAAAAGAAAATTGGAGATGTGATGGAGAGGTAAGACATGGTTGTCCAAACAGGGAAATTTAAATAAAAAATACAAGTAAAAAGAAAAATTAAAGAAATGGGGTACTTTTACCCCATTTAATTTTATAGACGAAACCGGGATTAAAAATCCCGATTTCAGCCCTGTTTTTTTAAAAGTGCACGGAAGCCGGGGTCAAAACCCCAGGTTCCGTGCGCAGTCAGAAGCCGGGGTCAAAGACCCCGGCTGTAGTGTGCATGTACACACATACATGCACATATGTAGTGTGCATGTATGTGTGTGTGCACACATGTAGTGTGCATGTATGTGTGTGCACACATACATGCTTATAATTTTTTTTAGTAAATTTTATTTTTATATTATTTAATTAAATTTACCTCTTTTCATTTCTGCACCCCTTAAAAATAAATTATTAATTATAATTAATAATAAAACAACTTTTAAGTTGTAATTTAATAATATATTTAATATTTTCATTTATATTGTGTACAAGAAATTAATAATAATTTGTTATATACAAAGTGTATTTTTAATTAAAATATTAATTTTAATTTAATAATAATATTATTAATATTTTGTACAAAAAATTATCAATAATTTTGTGACTTTATTCGAACTAGATATTTAAAAGCCTACAATTCACATCTTTTTGTTAAATTTTATTTTTATATTATTTAATTAATTTTACCGTCTTTCCATTTCTACATTCTTTTCTTTGTTGTTCATTCATGTAATACAATGAGATATGTATTATTATTGATTTAGAAAAAATTACAAATATAGGGTGAAATTTCAACCCTTAAAAATAAATTAATAATTAATAGTTAATAATAAAACAACTTTTAAGTTAATATTTAATAATATATTTAATATTTTTATTTATATTGTGTACAAAAAATTAATAAAGTATTATGTGACTTTATCGAGGTAACAACGCTAATTATTTTTTTAAAATAATTATTATCAAAATGTATTTTTCATTAAAAATATTAATTTTAATTTAAAAATAATATTATTAATATTATGTACAAAAAATTGAAAATAGTTGCATAACTTTACATGAACTAAATAATAATAGTATTATCAAATTTTTACTTGAATTAACAACCATATTTTGTTACTACTTCGAAATTTTATTTTTGTATATTTCGGACAACGATTTTAACAAAATATGGTCGTTACTTCAAGTGAAGTCACGCAATATCATAGTTGTCAATTTTATGTACACAATATAAATAATATTATTATTATATTAAAATTAATATTTGTAATTAAAAATATATTTTAATAATAATTATTTTAAAAAAAATGATTGACGTCGTTACTTCAATAAAATCACATAATACTTTATTAATCTTTTATACACAAATAAATATAAATATTAAATATTCAATATTCAATATTAATCTAAAATTTATTTTTTTATTAATTAATAATTAAAACATAATTTATACATATATATATATATATGCATGCATGCAAATACATGTGTGCATTTGCATGCACACATACATGTGTGCATGCAAATGCACACATTTAATGAAGCCGGGGTCAGCGACCCCGGCTTCATTTAATACGCACAGAAACTGGGTGGTTCACCCCGGTCTCTGATTTTTTTTAAAAAATGTGTTGAAATCGGGGTTAAACACCTCGGTTTCGCCTATAATTTTAAAATTTTTAAAATAACTCTTTTTTTATAATTTTTTATTTTTTTAATATTATTTAATTAATTTTACCGTCTAAACAACCTTTGTCTTAATGGGTGTGCTAGCATGATAGGATAACACATAATAAAAAATTTATTTTTTTATTTCGAGGGGGAGATGGTATGGAGATTGTCCCGGCTCTCCCCCCTGTGTGCAATGATCGATTTTCGATTTTCTATTTTCTATATTCTCATAGTTAATTTTTTTTAAAAAGTCAACACTTGGCGTTTTTGGCATGCATTTGTTGATATGACAATAATTAAAAAGCGAAACGAAATACACATATTGTGTAAAATGTTCGTCACAACAAACACGCCCCCAAATAGAGAGTAATAAACTAAATAAAAATTAAAGACACTTATAAAGGCTTCCTTGAGGCGAATAAAAGAAACGCCCCGAAACCGAATGACAAATCAACTTCCTTGAGGCGTACAAAAGAAATGCCGCAAAGCTATAAACAGTTAGGCTTTCTTGAGGCATAAAAAAGAATCGCCCCAAATCCGATGACAAATAAAGCTTCCTTGAGACATACAAAAGAAATGCCCCCAAAGCTAATAAATAGCCAAGCTTCCTTGAAGTGTACAAAAGAATCGTCTCGAAGCTAATGACAAACAAAGCTTCCTGGAGGTGTACAAAAGAAATGCCTCGAAGCTAATAAACAGTCAGGTTTCCTTGAAGCATACAAAAGAATCGCTCCGAAACCGATGACAAAGGCTTCCTCGAGGCTTCCTTAGGGTTTTCATGGGGTAAATGAAGATTTATTTTAGGAAAAGGCTAAGCTCTTTAAATTACTATTTTTTAGAGGGATTAATCATATTTTTGATCCCATATCTTAAGACCCACAACGAAACCGACTGGATTTGATTTTGCAAAGTTTCAACAAGAACTCGTCATCTAAATGAGAATTCAAAACATTCGGTGTGGTATTCATAGATTTGCTCTCGCACACACCCACCACTCTCAGCATCACCCCCTGCAACATTAGCAACCTAGAATGAAAGTTGGATTGAAGAAACTCCTTCAATTCTCACGTGTTCAATTTCCCCTCGAAAACCAGCCCTTTAACGGCCAAGTTTGTCGTATGTGATTTCTTCATTATCTATTTGATAAAAAAGTACTCTTTGGGACTATAATTGAGAAAATTTTGAAATTGTGGGATGCAATGGGAGAAAAACATAACAAATTAGACTAAATTAAAAAATATCCTAAAATATAGGATCAAAAATGCAATTTTCCCTTCTTAGAGCAACGACACAAAAAAAAATGCGAAATGTTACTCTTTTAACTCTAATCTAAGATTTCGAGCTAAATTTAAAATCGAATGATCAAAGTCTCGCTATAAAATAATATTTATTTTTTAATACACATAAAAAATAGCAAACATGGTGTGTGAATTACATCACCCACTATAAGGGGCTTATTTATATTTTTATTATAAAAAAAAAATTACACGTTTGCCGCAAAAGCGGCAAACGTTGCAAAAATATAGTGGGTCGCCAGCCCACAATTAAAACTTAAATTTTTTTGTGGGTCGTCGACTGGGCTGGCGACCCTTTTTTTTATTATTTATTATATTTAATATATAATTATATTAAGTGATAATATATTTAATAAGATGTAGTAAATCTTATTTTACTATAAAACTAATTATGATTAATTTATTCCAATAAAATAATGCTACTACAATTTTAAAATTCTTTATAAATAACTAATAAAGCAAAAATTTTACATTAAAAAAATATAATTACAAAAATTAATAATGTCCGCCTGTACCACAATTACGTCTTTGTCGTTGTCGCCTAGGTCGTCGTATTTCCGGACTTGTTGGTTCATTTTGCTCTTGATCATCAATATCGACATAAACTTGAAGATGACTAGATGATGTTGTAGAGCTCAACCCTATTGGATCACGATATGCACTCCATGATGGAAATTGGAAAGGTGAAACATTACGTACTGATGCATATGTTTGATTCATGCCAAGGCCAAGGTCAAGTTCAATATTTGTATAATGACCTTCAGTATGTATTGGCATGTAAGGAATCGATTGAAACCAATCATCTTGTTGAGGCGGTTCAGGCACGTAGCAATCTTCAGTAAAAAATTGAGAGGTATGCACAGTAGATGGCCCAGCTATGTCAACCTCAGGTGTATCTCTTTCTACTGTGCGAGTTGATATCCTGCTACGACTTCGCGTTTGTCTGTGGGATGTGGACGGCACATCATCTTGTGGCAATGGATTTTGAGGGGCGATACCTTGTCCCATTCGTTGATTTGTTGCAATTTGAACAACATTTCGATATATGTCCAAATGCGTTGTCATTGCTTGACGATATGCCTCTAGTTGATCGGGTGTAGTTTCGCAACTTATTCGAAGAGTTTCCATTTGGTCAAGCTAAAGTGAAACGAATATATTATAAGTGTGCAATTTTGAACGTGTGAAAATATAAAAATATGATTAGAAATAAGTATGTTTACGAGATAACGTACCACCTTTGCCACGATGTTGCATGTCCAGGTTGGTACCCACTTCCAACACGCATTTGAGCAGATGATGATATGAAACGACGTGTAACTTCATCATACCACTGCTCATATCCATCTTCTACAGTTATTTCATTGGATATTGGGGGTCGAAGCACAATTGTCTCATTTCGTCTTTGCCATCGAACAATATATTCGACGTGTCGCTGATACCAATCTGTTCCCACTCGTGATGAACGAGAGATACGATGTAGTTCCATGTCGTGGTCATTTTGTACTTATGGGATATTTTGCCTCATCCCGAATTGGCAAGAACTCGTTCAGGACGGTGCATCTCCACAATTGCGTAGAAGATTAGACGACATGATGATGTCCACAATTGTGGGTTGCATTCTTGTGGCAACTCTCCAATGCATTGCAAGCTCATGTCGTAAGGCTGCCAGCAAAACTGGAATATAAAAAATATTGTAAACTCGAGTTTAATTATTGCTAGTATAAATGTTTAAATCTTTTTAAATACCTGATCATGCGACATGCAATCCAATACTTCTCTCATAGCTCGAATGGTCTGGTGCACTGTTGATGTAAATTTGAGTTTTCCGTTCCAATAGGCACCATATGGTGGCAATGGGAGGACACGGTTCTCATCAATAACATAGTGCTCCATCTCAACATAACATTTAGTTACAATTGGTCTCAATGGATTGATACGAGACCATCCCCAAATCTATTAACAGTAGATGAGTGATTAATAGTAAGATTTGAGGAAGTTGTTCAAATGTTTGCCGACCCACTATATTTTTTGCAACGTTTGCAACAGTAGATGGCGACCCACTATATTTTTGCAACGTTTGCCGCTTTTGCGGCAAACGTGTAATTTTTTTCTTTTTATAATAAAAATATAAATAAGCCACTATAAGGGGTTATTTTGCTTCATTTTAAAAAAGGCTAAATGCTATTTTAGTCCCATAAGAGTAGGTCATTATTTTTTTTGATAACACAATCTAGGCATGTGAATATTTCAGTCCCATAAAACACAATTACAGGTATTTTTTTAGTCCCAAGTTAATGACCGTGTGCATGATTTATAGTTTTTTTACTCCCATTAAACATGAATTTAGGTATTTTTAGTCCCCCATGATTTTAGGTATTTTTAACCCCAAGTTGAGATACATGTGCAAACCACATGACTTTTGGAACTAAAAGTATCTAAATTCGTATTTTATGGGATTGAAATTGTCACCTACCTAAGTTGTGATATCAAAAAGAAAATAATAATCTAATTTTATGGGACTAAAAAGGTATTTTACCATTTTTAAATTAAAATATTGGGAGGGTTTAGCTTTTTTTTTTCTTTTTTTCCCCATAGGGTGCATTGTGCACATGATATCCTATATCACAGGTGATCTCGTGCTTTTTTCCTTAGCAAAAGAAGTAGGTGTATTTATTTAAAGGGTCAATATATAATTTATCATAATATTTACTAGGAGTTGATACCATTACAAATTATGTATATTCCAGCTCTTTTTTAATTTTATATTATATTATGACCATCGTTTGGGCTCCGTCTTCTAATTATATAGAAATTAGTGATTGTGACACATTATTTCTGTGTGCATATTATAATAAATACTTTTTTGCGTTTTAAAATGTATATTATTATAAATAAAGTAACATATAAATATAATACATTACATTAAAGAAAAAGAAAAAATATAAAAATTATTAGTTAATATAAAATTTGAAAATTTAGTAAGTTAGTTATATTATCGGTTGAATAACATCTTTGACTTCACAAAATAATGGTGTTGCGGGATCATTAACCGCCGTTTGTGAGTGTGGATGGCCTATCCTTTTTATATTAGTATAGATAGATAAAAATTACATAAGGATTTTTTTTATGGTGTAAGTAACGCTCTTTACGAGTAAAAATATAATTTTTTATATTAATATAAATAAATAAAAATATACAAGAGATTGTTTTGATAATTTGAAAAATTGATATCGTAGTATAAGTTATCGTTCTTTATAACTAAAAATAAAATATATATTTTTTGTATATTAGTATAGATAAGACAACGAAAAAAGTGCCGACCACCGTAGACCCCACACCCACTCTTCTTTTTTTGGGGTGCAGTCAAAATTGACAGTCATTTGAAAATAGGGTTAATTACATTGACCTCCCCTGCTATTATAGGAATGTACAAATTCTTTCCTTTTACTATAAAAATTACAAATTGCCTCCTCTGACTAACATGTGTTAGTCAAATTTAACGGTATATGCTTAAATGACCATTTTGTCCCCCATTCCCCCCATTTATAAAACTAAAAACAATGCAATAAACTTGAAAATAGAAGTGGACCAAAATATCTTGAAGTATTTTTTTTCCCAAAATATAATCTTTATTTTCTATAAAATAATATAATTTCAACAAAATTTACAAGCTTTAATGATTGTTAGGAATAGAAATTAATGTCACAACCTACACATACACAGTATGTGACTAAAAAAGTATTATAAAATAATATACTAAAAGTTACAAGTATACATCCTTTTTAAATTTAAAAATAACAAATTACTCCAAAGGGGTATTTAAGTTATAAAAAGTAGAGTTATTCAGGTTGAGGGTATTATAGGACATTTGGACCAATTTTTTTATGGTATCAGCAAAATTCATTATGTTGACTAACGGAATGAGTAATTTGTAAAGTGGATATTTTTGAAAGGAAAGTTTATGTAATTTTAATAATAAAAAGAGGAATTTGTATATTCTCATAGCAGCAGGGATTAGTGTAATTAACCGTTGAAAATAATAGAGCTGCCCTCTGACTATCTCATGATTATACAGTTCCCCCACACTTGTATCTCATTAATTTTAATATCATGACAAAAGTAACATAAGAATATTACATGAAATCAATACCAATTGACGACAGGAACAAAATGAAATTCTCTTAAATTACATTTCAGTAAGAACATAAACTGATAATCAAAAACTAATATTAATGTAGCAATTATCCCTAGAGCGGAGATCATATTCTTCAGCAGCTGACATTTTCTGAGTAATTAGATGTTGTAAATTAAACCAGAGCCCTGAAACTCTCTCTCCATGAGGTTCTTGATGCGTTCCGCCATTTCAGGAGTCAGAAAATTGACACAATCTCCAACTTCTCCCTTCCTGAAAAATGAGCTGTTCTTCATTAACCCAAGAACATTTCCACTCTTGTTCACCTCCAAATTCTTCAGATTTTCAAAGCTACAGAGCCTCGAGATTTGTTCTACCACACCTTGTTTTTCTTCCTCCGGGGAGAAAGGAGACCCGATAAATTCAGCAATCTTCTTTACATTAGACAGGATATCCTCTTTCAGATCCTCGTACTTCAAAAACAGCACTCTTTCAGGATTCTTCAAGTGCGCGTTCCAGTATCCAAGCATATGGTCCCAGAAGGGCCCAAATGGATGAATTCCCTGGCAAAACATGTCGAAAGCCTCATCTAATGCAAGGGGGACCGCATCCTTTGCAAACTTGTTCTCAAGCAAGAAATGGCGGTGTGAGATGAACACATCCAGAGGGTTTCTGGAGACATAGATAATTCTACAGTCAGACTCACGGATGGAATCAGGTAGCATTTCGAAAGGGATGTGGGTTGACAAAATTCTTGGATCGGGAATGAGTTCGGGATCAGGATTTTCTTTCCCCCAATAGAGATTGAATTCCAGGGCTGGCACAACCTTGTGAGGATTGGAAGTGAGTAGAGGACTTTGATCAATGGGGAAAACACTACGGTTGGCTATGGAAAACGTGAGGGCCTTCAACCAGGTGGTTCCTGATTTAGGCATGGTTGACAGTATTACATCCGTGGCTTTTGCTTTGAAGTACTTTCGAGCGGATAGTATTGGTCGGAATAACAGTTCCAGCAACCAAAAGCCGTTGTACTTAACGAGGCGTTGGCCGTCCCAATTCGTCTGTTGTTCAAGTGTTTGCAGCAACGCCTGGAATTCATCCTCTGGATTGTTATCAACTTCAGAGGAAGGACATTTCGGGTTTTCTTTTTTCTCCATTTGAAGGACGAGTATATACTCAATTCTGTGTTAGAAAGAAACCATAGATGTATTTATATTTCCAAAGGGTTAATAATTTATGATAATCTTATAATTCTAGCTTTCTTTTAATTTTGGAATCTGTCTTCTAATTAATAAGACACCGGGGAAAACGCCATGGATAGATGTGGCCTGACATGTAAGAGATCTGATGTACGTAATCATGCATAAACATCTTGAAGCTGGTAATCAATATGGCCCACAAAAGGGATCTTATCAATAATGCACTCTTGACGCGGGAGGCAGTAAGGCTTTTCTTATTTTCTATTTGTTCATAATTTTTTTTTTTACACTTATGAGTGTTTTCTTAGGATATTAACATGCAATAAACTCGTTTTAAATTACTTTATGAACTAATTTTTTTTTGCTAAAATCATTTACAAAGAATTTATTGCCTGTTTATCTGTGTATTTATTTTCAATTTTTGATGGAAAATATGTGTTTTTAATTTTGTTCAGATCTTTGTACAAAAATGAGAATATATTTAAATTAGATAATGAGATTGTATTTTATATTAGACTCTAGCATCAAATCTATATATTTTCAATGACAATACAAATAAAAAAAATATTTACTATAATTAATGTGGAAAAACGCAATTTTAGTGCTGTAAGTTTTGTGGTTGGCAATTTTGGTCTTATTAAAATAAAAATTCGTATTTTAATCCTGTAATTTTGAAAATTGTGGCAATTTTAGGCCTTTGTGACCGAATTGGCGAAAAATGCCACGTCATCAATCAACCACATTTAGCACATAAATTTAGGCTTTCAGTGAATTTTATGACATGGCAGTCCAAGTTATAATTAATTACAATTGGTCTTGTATCTTTAAGGGATTGACAATTTTGATCCTCTAACTATGGATGATGCGATTTTTAGTCTTTTATCTTTCAAAATAGTAGCGATTTAGGTCCTTAAACCCAATTAGCAGCCATTTTGCCCCGGATCTTGGTGTGTGTAGACCTGTCACTGCATTTGTTGCTAAAGGAGCCAAGTACCTGCGAATCATCTATTACAGTAGTGTGGTTGGAAAAAGTCAATAAAATCAAGGGCTTGGAACCGATGGTAATGTAGTCAAACCAAGATATGAAGTTTACGGAGACTTAATTTTATTTCGAAAGCATATTTGTCCGATTAAGAGCATGAGATAGAACTATTGAGCTTTTATCATAAAATATCACAATAGTCACTAATTGGGCTTAAGGACCAAAATCGTGAGGAGTGAGCAAATTTTGGATTTGGGCCAGGAGGAAGTGCTAAACCAAATCTCAGAAAAAGAATAGTTTGGATCCAAAATTAAATTAGTAGAGCCCAAACCACATGCCGAATTCTGATATGTCTACTGCATTTTGTATCGTTGATATGTCCAGCCCAGTTCCTAACCTTGATATGTTCAGCCTAGCTCCAAACCTTGATATGGCCAGCCCAATTACTAACCCTAAGATGTCCAGCCCAGTTCCTTATCTTGATATCTCTAGCCCAAGTCTTAACCTAGGTATGTCCAATCCAAATTTTACCTCTGCTACACCTAGCACAATTCATACCTTTCAAAGGTCTAGCCCAACCCCTAAATCTCAAAAGTCGAAATCGATTATAAACTCTCAATGTCTAGCCACAATCCAAATACAAAAGCGTCTAGCCTAAGTCCAAATTCAGACATGATGAGCCCAAAGTCCAAACCCGAATCAAACTCGACCTTTTAGTCAGATAAAAAATCTTGTTACCTCAATTCAGACAACTGCTTAGCCAAGAGGGGATTCTTCTGGGAAAGAGAGAGGTTGAGATCTTGGCCAGGAATTATCTCAGTCCATGTTGTTTCCGCCTACTGAATAACAAATTGTGGTGGCTCCGTTGGTGAAAGGAACCCCGTCAAATTCTGTAATGCAGGTGAGTAAGAGCGATCTCCCTTCAATCCAAATGTCTGATTGGGGCAAATTGGGTCGAGGGGAAGAAAGTAGGGGCAGAGGGGGGAATGGGGGGACGGGGTGTGGTGGCTAAAAGGAAGAGAGACTCAAGTATAGGGGACAGACTGTTGAAGAGAGCTCTGGTGGATAAGTCGGACGACGAGGGGATGATTCAGAACCTGGTTTCGGTGGAGGCTGTTGTTCAGCCCACTAATTGCCATGAGTGCCATAGTTTGGAATTGTCGAGGGATGGGGGCTCCCTCGATAATTCAAAGACTCGGAGAGTGCATCCGAGAAGTTAGGCCCTTTTGGTGTTTTTATCTGAAATAAAATGTGGGACACACAGGTTTTAGAGGGTGAGAGAGGGATTAGGTCTATTTGGGATATGTGTGCTGACCGTCAGAAGGGCAGGGGGACTTGCGTTAATGTGGAGCAAAGAGGGAGTGGTTAGCCTCAGATCGTTTCGACTAACCATATTGATGTAGATGTCATAACCGAGTCGGAATCTGCAAATTGACGCTTTACTGGATTTTATGGGGAACCTGAGGTGGGTCGTCTAAAGTCTGTATGGGAGGTTAATTCAGCTCAGCCGGCAATCTGATTCACCATGGATTGTGGGGGGGATTTTAATGAAATTGTTTCTCAGTATGAGAAGACAGGGGCGGATTGGCCGCGTTGGCAGACAGAGGATTTCAAGGCAACGTTATAGTCCAAAGTGATTTAGGGGACTTAGGTTGGCGGGGATCAAGGTTCACATGGAGTAATAGGAGGCATGAACCGGCAACTATACGTGCAAGGCTAGATCGAGCATGTGGGAACTCAAGATGGGTTGCTCGGTTTCTGAACACAAAGGTAACTCACTTTGCCACACCTTACTCGAATCATTTTATTTTAGTCATTCAGTGAGATCCAGGGAGAGGAAGGATGAAAACACAGAGCAAATTTTTCTTTCGATTCGAATCAAAATGGTTACAATTAGATGAATGTGAAAATGTGGTGGAGAAGGCGTGGAAAATTCAGGTTGGTATCGACCCGAAAACTGGGTTTTTTCAAAATCCAAAATGTCGGATTAAGCTACTTTAATGGAATAAAGCTAGTTTCATCGTGCCACAACGACATATTTAGGTGTTGGAAGAAAGGTTTTGCTAGTTGGAGGGAGGGGAGATTGGGGTACAAGAGCAGAAAGAAATGGATGATATTCGCGACAACTTGAGGAAATAAAAAATTGAGAATTATTAAAGTGGCAACAATGGAGTAAAAATGATTGACTGAAAGATGGGGACGGGAACACGAACCCTTTGTTTGGTTTCATTTCCCACGTGTTTTTGAGACATTGAGAAAACAAAACCAAACATAATATTAATCAAAACACCTTTACTAGGTGTTTTGTCACGTTCTCCCATATATACATACATCCACCTACAAATAAATAATTATTATTATATATATATATATTTATAAAAATATATAAAAAAAATATGATTTGACAATGAATAGTATTTTTTGTCTCATAATATACAACACAATACATATAAAAAAATAAATATTACTATATACATATATAAAAATATATAAAAGAGATATGATTTGACAATGAACAGTATTTTTTGTCTCCCAATATATAACATAATACATACAATATATTTTTACACTATTTAAAATTAACTCCAAAAACAAATCCAAACATACACTATATCTCTAACACACACTTATTTATCTCTATTTTTCTCTCTCTATCTCCACAAATCAAAACAAAACAAACTAAAAACAAAACCAAACACTATGGAAGTATTTCCACTCTTATGCGTCTTCCCGTCGACGACATAATTGCATTGAACGGTTGAGGGATGAAGGGGGGTGTGGAGGGAAGATGAAGTAGAGGTTCAAGGTATATTACTGCGGTATTTCACAAATATTTTCTCTTCATCCCAGCCATTGGACTCTGTTATGGTGGAGGTGCTCTCGACTATTCAGCCACGAGTGACTGTAGAAATGAATTGCTCCCTTGCTGCACCTTTTGCTGAAGCGGACGTCAAGTGTGTTGTGTCTGGTATGTTCCCACTCAAATCTCCAAGTCCTGACGGTATGCTCCCTTTATTCTTTCGAAAATTCTGGCATATTATTGGGTCTGATGTTATTTCTGTTGTACTATGTATATTGAATGATCATGTCTTTTTGCATAAACTAACTTCATCGGAAACAAAAAAAGTAAAGCCAAAATCATTTTGGGTATCTCTCAATTCCAATGAAATGCAATCGGATCAAATATGAGTTTGCGATCAGAACATATATGGCTAGAACTTATAACGGGGTCTAGAAAACTAAGTAAGTTTTGCTGGGCCCTTATCGTTTTTTTTAGGTTCATAGGGATTGTTATTGGTTGGAACTTCCAGTTATCTTGGTAAATTTCACCCATATTGTCTTGATACCCAAATGTGAATCCCCTGAAACTGTTTCCCAACTTCACCCGATTAGCTTATGCAATGTTATTATTAGGATTGCTTCAAAATGGGTAGCTAATCGTATAAAGTTTATGCTCGATTTTATTGTGTCTCATTCACAGTCTTCATTCATTCCGGGTCGTTTGATTACTGATAATGTCTTGTTGGCATTGAATTGAATCATCATTTAAAAGTGTCAACCCAATCGAAAGGGGCTTGTGTAGCGTTACAATTAGATATGAGCAAAGCGTATGATAGGGTGGAGTGGCCTTCTCTCTAGGGTGTTCTTCTTCGATTAGGGTTTCAACATAGGTTTGTCGATCTTATCATGTTGTTAGTCACGACGGTTTCATATTCTCTAACTTTGAATAATGAGCTTTTTGGTTACTTTCACCCGAAGAGAGATATCAGACAGGGTACCCTCTGTCCCCTTATTTGTATATTTTTGGTGCTGAAGCATTGTCTAGTTTGATTCAAGTCGCTGAGAGAGGGGGAAGTTTGACAGGGATAAGGGTGGCTCCACAAGCACCGACTATTTCACACTTGTTGTTTGCCGATGATACGTTGGTGTTCCGTGAGGCTTCTGAGGGTTAGTTGAGGGAGGTTACTAGGATTTTGGAGTTATACGCTAGGGCGTCGGGCCAAGTTATAAATTTGCAAAAGTCTAGTGTGATGGTGAGTGGTCGGATTGGAGAGGGACGTAAGAGGCAACTGGCAAGTTTGTTAGGGGTTCAATTGGTTACTCATCATGATAGATACTTAGGCTTACCTACGGTTGGGGGGGGGGGGGGGGTGGTCCTGAGGGGTGTTCTTTCGGTACATTCAGGATAGGATGTGGGATAGGGTGAATGGTTGGAACTCAAAGTTTCTGTCACATGCAAGAAAGGGGTGTTGATCAAGGCGGTATTGCAGTCAATACCTACATATGCTATGTCGTGTTTTTTACTTTGCGTGCATATAAAATAATATTATACATTTTAAATTATTGAATATAAATATATATATATATATAAACCAACACATTACATTTAAAAAAAAAGAAAAAAACAGAAAAGAAACTAACTCCCAAAAAAAACTAATTCCCTCAACATTTAAAAAAAAAGCAAAATAAAAAAAAATGGTGTCGCGGTAGCATAAACCGCCATTTATGAGTGAGAAATGCATTTCCTTTATAAATTAATATAGATATTTCATCGATTTAAAATAATAAATAAATAACATAACCAAGTTAACAAGATCTTCTCGACTAAATATAAAATGAATCAAAATAAATATTTTCTACTACGATTGGAATGTTGATAAACTAGTCCTTTTGTTCTCTAAGCTCCCAATTTTTGTTAGAAGTTTGAAAGGTTAGTCGAAACTTTGGTAACCTATTTATCGTTAATATATTGAATTATTGATTTTGATTGATTATATTAGAAAGCGATAATTACATTTATACTCCCTGACATATAGTCTATTTACACAAATTACTCATGCTTTTTGCATAATTACATAAACCACTCTTGATAGCCAAAAAACACTACAAGAAAATATGATATTAGTGACAAAATATTAAATGATCATTTTAAAGTTGTCACTAAAAATATATATTAAGCGGCAATATTTTTTATCTTGTCACTATATAATTATTAGTGACAAAAATTGTGTATAAAGTTGTCACTAATTACAATTAGTGACTCATTTATAGTGACAACATAATATAATGACAACAATTATTTGTCGTCACTAGGTTGTCACTATACACGAGTCACTAATTGTATTTAGTGACAACTTTGTGCACATTTTTTTGTCACTAATAACAATTTTTATAAAATAATAATAATTATTAAAATCATAAAATTAATTATTGTGAAAAAATAAACATTCTTGTCACTGAATATATATATAATTAGTGACAAAATTAAAATTATCACTTAATTTTTTTGTCGCTAATTTTCTATTTTCTAGTAGTGAAATAGGCGTAGTTTGTATCATAATGTCGATACTTTTGAGGGGTGTAAGTGTAATTTCCTAAAAAAAAAGAGTGGTTTTTTGTAAATGATGCTTATATTTTAGTAGTGTATGTGTAATTATTCAAACGGTAGAGGTGGTTTGTGTAAACAAACTATAAATTAGGAGTCGTAAATGTAATTATCCCTATTAGAAAATCTTGTGCCTAATTCCTATCATGTCTTAACCAATTAAGTATAGCAATACTATTCATGAAAATATAGAAAATTTAATTTCTTTTTTATTTTTCAGGTATTGAACATTAAACCAGACCATCGATCTTGCTATACATGAGCTTTTTCATGCGTTCAGCCATGGCAGGAGTCAGATAATTGGCATATGGACCCAACTTATAACACAAACAAACGTACCATTTCGAACTCATGGGAAGCAGATATTAATGGTTGGAACAAGACAACCTACTTTTCTGCTAAATTATTGCAAAAAAACAAAGGTATTTTTCTTTTGTAAGAAAAAGGTAAAAGATTTTTTATTAAATTAAATTTGTCCACATCAGATTATCTACTCACCTTACACCATTGATAGTGATGTCGGAGAAATAAACATAGAATAGGAAAGGTTGATAATACCTAATGTATATCTATAATTAATATTAAGTATAATAGTATTTTTCAGAAAAAATTGTATTTTATGTCCTGTAATTTATACCATTTGTAATTTTAATCCCATTAATTTTTGACGTAGCAATTTTAGTCTTATAAGTCCACAAACATTGCAATTTTAGTCTCATTGACAAAATCCGTTAAATTTTTAACGGAAGGTGCACGTGCTCTGTTAAGTCGTCCATAAGTCACATCTAGTAAAACGTTGCAATTTTAGTCCATAAGTTCACAAACGTTGCAATTTATGGGACTAAAATTGCTACGTCAAAAATTAATGGGACCAAAATCGCAAACAGTGTAAATTCACTACAAGAAAAATACTCATTAGCAATGGAAAAGAATCAGCTTCGAGCTAATTAGCAAGTAAAATTTTTGTTGTTAATATATTATTTAATATAATAAATATACTTGCTAATATGAGAAAGTGGGCCGCCTAAGATGGGCCAAGCCAGCGAAGTGAAGGTAAATGGGATTTGGGTTGGGCCACATAAAATAATGAAATATGGGCCCTCATATTTAACATGTGGGATCATTTTAATTAATTAATTAATATGACGCTCGATCTTAAAGAACTACAATAATTGCACAACTTATTATTAGCATATGAAATTGAGCGTTGAAATAGCGTAATTAAAGCATCTAGTGAGTTGTCCATCATGTGGGAAAATTAAAATAGTTCCATATAGTCAATAATTACTAATTAATTGTATTTGTTATTATGATATTACAAATGAGAAAATTACTCTCGTTTATTGAAGAAAAATAGCAATTTTGGAAAAATTATTTTTTTAGTCCGTTAAGTATGCCGAATATTAATTTTAGTTCGGTAACTATGCCATTTTTTTCTAAGTCCAGTAACTTGCAAAATTGATGAGATTTAGTCCTCCGGTGGTCGATTTTTTATTTCTTGGCCGAAAATATTACATGGCATGCCAACTGGACATATTTTGAAAAAGTTTAAGCCAACGTGGCAATTGAAATGAGGTGGATTTTAATTTGAATGCCACCTAATACATGTGGTTGTACAAGTGGCAACTAATGCATATGGTTGTACATGTGTATAAGTTGCCATAAATTAACCAAATAGTTGCTACGTATGCATTTTCCGTCTAATTTTCAAAATATCGCCGGAAAATTGAGTAAAAAAACCCTAATTCGGACTAAATCTCATCAATTTTGCAAGTTACTGGACTTAGAAAATAGTTAACGGACTGAAATCAATATTGGGCATACTTAGCAGACTACCTTTACCTTCCCGTATTCTTTAAAATGGGGCAAATTTACTTCCCTTTCTAACAATCTTAATTTAATTATTTGTGATTTTCATAAGAGAATTCGTGATCACATGCTAATTAATTAGGTTAGATTAGTTTACAATCTAATGCTCCTTATATCTTGAGATAAGTTGTTATATATATTTGCATCACGGAAACCTCATTCCCATATCCATTGATCGTGAAACCTTCTGATGAGTCAGTTTGTCAAAATTCCAATGGAGAAAAAACAAGACCCGAAATGCTCTTCTGCTCAAGTTGAGGACAATAGTCCCAAGGATGAGTTCCAGGAGTTGCTCCAAACACTTGAACAGGTGAGTTGGGATGGGGTACCGATCGTTAAATACTGCGGCTGCTGGTTCCAGGTAAACCATTTCCGACCGATATTAACTGCTCAAAAGCACTTCAAAGCAAAAGACACGGATGTAATACTGTCAACCATGCCTAAATCAGGAACCACCTGGTTGAAGGCCCTCACGTTTTCCATCGCCAATCGCAATGTTTTTTTCCCATTGATCAAAGCCCTCTACTCACTTCCAATCCTCACATGCTTGTGTCTTTCCTAGAGTTAAATTTTTACTGGAAGGAAGATAATCCTGATATGGAAAACATTCCCAGTCCAAGAATTTTCTCAACGCACATGCATTTCAAATTGCTTCCTGATTCTATCCGTGAAAGCAACTGCAAGATTATCTACATCTGTAGAAACCCATTAGATCAGTTTGTTTCGCTCATCCTTTTCTCGTCTAGAAAAAACTTTGGAAAAGATCCAAATCCGGTTGCCATAGATGAGGCTTTTGACATGTATTGCCAGGGAATTAACCCCTTTGGGCCGTTTTGGGATCATATCCTTGGATATTGGAACGCTCATTTGGAGAATCCAGAGAAAGTGTTGTTTCTGAAATACGAGGATCTGAAAGAGGATATCACATCTCAGGTAAAGAAGATTGCTGAATTTATGGGGTTCCCTTTTTCACAGGAGGAAGAAGAACAAGGCCTGATTGATCACATCTCAGGGCTATGCAGTTTCCAAAGTCTCAGCAATTTGGCTGTGAACAAGACAGGTGACATTGATGGTCGTATGAAAAATAGTCTCTTCTTCAGGAAGGGACAAGTTGGAGACTGGACCAATTATCTGACTCCTGCAATGGCTGAACGCATCAAAAAGCTCATGCATACCAAGTTCGAGGGCTCCGGGTTAATGTTCAAGACTTGAAACAAAAAAACATAAGACTAATTAACAAGCATTGATCAGTTATTTGTGTTTGTATTGTCATTTGATGGCTGTTTCTGTTTCTGTTTCTGTTTCTCGTTGCATGTTCAAAACTTTTATTTGTTCCATTACGAGTATTGATTTTATGTAACATGTTTACGGTACTTTCACTGATCAGGTTTGGCTGAACCAAACCAATTATAGAGCAAGTGTCATACACTTGCTATATGATTGATCACTTTCTCTATACTGTACACCGATCACACGACAAGTGTATTGCACTTGCCATATGATTGGTTCAAATTTGGCGGAGCCAGATCCGAGCTAAAATTTGCCCATGTTTATGGTACTTTCACTGAAATATTCAAGTTATATTCTTCTTGTTTTATTCGTTCCTGTTGCAGCAACTATGTGTTTAGGATATTTATTTTTCTGGAAATATATTTTTTAAATTCCATAAAATTAGTTTATTATTTTTTTTTAAGATCACAATTTAGGCCGGTGATAATTTCAGTCCCATAAAATACGAATTCAGGTATTTTTAGTCCCAAAATATCATGTGCTTTCCACATGCCTGTTAACAATCGTTAACTTGGGACTAAAATACCTAAAATTATGGGATTAAAAATATATAAAAAATCATGGTCACGTCCATTACTTTGGGACTAAAAATACCTAAAATCGTATTTGATGGGAATGAAATCATCACCTGTCTACATTGTGGTACCAAACACAATAAGACCTAATCTTTGGGGCTAAAAAAGCATTTAGCCCTTATTTTTTCTTATGGTTCAATACAATATATGCTCATCCGATATATACGTACTACACACTTTATGTCGCATTTAATTATTTTATTCTTAGTATAAATATTTGAAATAAAATTGACCTTATAATATATTCACATATTTCTAGCTAGTGCACAAAAAAATTTAATATTTTGTACCCTAATTCAATTTCTAGTCTAGCTTTCTTCATTAAAGAAAAAAAAATTACAAGTAATTAATTACAGTGCAGAAAGAAATTAACGACTAGTTACTTTAATGGGATAATTTCACATTTTGGTACCCCAGATATGACCTTATTTCACCTTTGGTACCCCCTGTTTTCATGTCATCAATGTTGATACCCAAATATTCCTTTTTTCATCGAGCTGAGTACCTGCCGTTAGTTGACCATCAAAGTTAACGGTCAAAGTCATTTTGGCTGGAAAATTGACAGTTTTTTTGCCAATTTAAGCACATATTTGCCTACTATTTACTACACCACAAAAACTAGAGTTGAAAAAGTAAAGTTACGAATATTTTGGGAAAAAAATGAGAGGTATGAGGAGAAATCAGTTTCCATCTTACTTAAATACGAGTGTGGGTTCGTCTAATGAGAACATTTATGTAGAAAAAATATATTGTGAGTGTGGAATTGAGCTACCACTGAAGATTTCTTGGACCAAAATACATCCGGGAAGAAGGTTTTTGGCATGTCCTAATTACGGGGTAAATTAATTAGGACATGCCCAAAATCTTCTTCCCGGATTTATTTTGGTCCAAGAAGTCTTCAATGGTAGCTCAATTCCACACTCACAATACATTTTTTCCACATAAAATTTAAAATTTATCATTAATTCTTTGTAATGGTAAATTCTTTGTAAAAGGAATCAACGGAGAAGACACCAAAAAAATTATTTTAATTTTTTTAATAATTAAGTAAAATTAATTTAATTTTTTCAAAATTTAAAAATAATAAAACATATTAATTTTTTAGTTTAAATAATATATTGGGAGTTTTAATTAAAAATATTATTTATAGTAAATAATATAACTTAAAAAATTATATAATTTTTGGTATTTTAAATTTAATTAGTATATTTTGTATTATGATTTTGTAATTTAAATTTTTAACTTTTAGAATTTTTAATATTTTAGGTATTTTTATATTTAGTAAAGGGATATATTTAGTAAATTAATTAGGACATGCCCAAAATCTTCTTTCCGAATTTATTTTGGTCCAAAAAGTCTTCAATGGTAGCTCAATTCCATACTCACAATACATTTTTTCCACATAAATGTTCTCATTAGACGAACCCACACTCGTATTTGAGTAAGACTGAAATTGATTTCTCCCCATACCTCTTGTTTTTTCCCCAAAATATTCTCAATTTTACGTTTTCAACTCTAGTTTTTGTGGTGTAGTAAATGGTAGCCAAACATGTGCTTAAATAAGCAAAAAACTGTCAATTTTCCCGCCAAAATGACTTTGACCGTTAACTCTGACGGTCAACTAACGGCAGGTACTCAGCTCGATGAAAAAAAAAAACTTTGGGTATCAACATTGATGACATGGAAACAGGGGGTACCAAAGGTGAAATAAGGCCATACCTGAGGTACCAAAAGTGAAATTATCCCTTACTTTAATAATTTAAGTTTTAAAACTATAGAACTAAGTACCCAATGATCGTATAACAATATATTCAACATAAAAGCTTTTCTTATTTTTTGTTTTAAAATTAAGGTATTAACTATTTTAATATAAGTAAGCAGGTTTTCTTAAACAAAGATAAATAAGATCTATGTTTTTTTAATTGGGTTAATATCACTTTTAGTCCATCAAATATGTCACTTATCCAGATTTAATCTCTCAAATTTTAGACTCATCATATTTAGCCGCTCACATTTGAAGATTATATGATATCACCACACCATATGTACTTCTTTGTTTTTTTATTTATCAGAATTATTACTTAAATAAATATATAAAAACCATTCCCAAGAAGTAAAAACTATCTCACCGTTAAGGACATATACTAAAGTAGATCAAATATAGGATAAATTACATTTACCTCCCTTGAAATTTAACATAATTATAAATACCCCTGAGATTTGTAACCGTCTAACAATAATCCATTCCCATCCATTTTTATGGGTGAATTGACCAAAATGCCCTTATGTATTTTATTTAATTTTTTAATCTTTTTAAATTTTTTTGGACTACAATGCGCAGAGAGAAGTTTTTAAAGCTTTTTACACAGAAGAGTTAATAGCGCAATTTTCCTCGGTTGATTTTTCTGCAATTTAACTTAAAAAACAAGGGCAAAATGGTTAATTTCAGGCCTTTAGTTGAAAATTACAAACCTCAAGGGGTATTTGTAATTTTTCAAACAATAAAGGGGTATTAATTTGTAATTATGCCAAATTTTAGAGGAGGTAGATGTAATTTACCCTTAAATATATGAATGGGAGGGGGCGCGACGAGGGGTTGGGGAATGGGGAGGAGGTGGTGGGGGGAAGGAGGGACGACGATGGGGCGCTGGGGAATGGGGACTCGAGCGGTGACAGGGGGAAGGGGAGGGGTCGCTGATGGGAGAAAGGGGAAGGGGGGCGTGACAACAATGGGAAGGGAAGGTGGCGGTAGTGGTGGTGGTGGTGACGAAGTTGGTCGGGGTGGAATTAATATTTTTTTAATTATATATATATATATGCAAATATTTTTTAATAATAATGTATATGTATCATTATAAATGAAAAATATTGTTATAATCAATCCATACTAAAGTACAACAATACTACAAGAGTCGATTGATTTTCAAAAAAATCATAATATCAATGGAGGACTAACCTGCAAAATAGGGGTTATGCACTATAATGCCTAAGTCAATAATGTTCTTGCTGAATGAATGAAAGAGAAACCTGAATCAAAGTGAAAATAATAGTTGAATGTAACGTTAAAGTGATAGAAATAATGTGGAGGGATTAAATATAATTTTCGTCTTGTATCTTTTGTATTTTGACAATTTAGTCCTTTATCTTTCTAGGGTAGCAAATAAGTTCTGTAATTTTTTAATTTTTTGCAATTTTGGTCCTTTAGTCGCCGGAGTTTGCAAATATTGCCGGATTTTTTTTAATTTGGGGCTTTTGTTCCCATTAGTCAATTTAATGGACCAAAATCGCGAAAAATTATTAGTTACAGGACCTATTTGCTACACTAGAAAGATAAAGGACTAAAACACCAAAATATAAAAGATATAGGATGAAAATTTGGTTCCATGCTGGCAGTAATTTGACGAATGAGAACAAAAGCCCCAAACTAAAAAAAGTTTCCGGTAACATTTGCAAACTCCGGTGATCGAAGGACCAAAATCGCGAAAAATAAAAAAGTTACAGAACCTATTTGCTAACCTAGAAAGATAAAGGATTAAAACGCCAAAATGCAAAAGATACAGAACGATAAACAAATTTAAGCCTAATGTGGAGTGCAAAAAGTGAGCTTAAGATAGCTTCAAAATCGAGAGAGAGTAATAGTTGGAGCGTGAGATAAATGTTACCAAAATGACTGCATACTGTCTCATTTTATAGACATCCGTAGAACAAGATCCGGAATGCTGTTAGGGTAAATCATTCACTGTTGGATAGCTACATGTGTTAGCTTTAGACGAAGATATGACTCTTTGATTGAGTCTTTCCCAGTTTATTCGAGTATCCCGAATTCTGTTATCCAGCTATTTTAAGAAGTTGATTTCAACCGGACTATTTGGAGTTTGTTGGAGATTTTTTAGTATGATATGTCCCAAGGTGTCAACAACCTGTATGACATGGCATCTTTGTTGTACGTTGATTCATCTTGGTAAAATGGGTTCATCTTTTGGACCTTTCAGGTTAGTAAAAATAATACGAGTTTATGGGCCAACAGGTTAGATCTAAAGAAAAAATAAGACAAAAAAAAAAAAAAACTTTACAAACTTTATGCCGTCCCTTCAAAGGTAAGGGAGTTTTCCTTTTCTTGAACAAGTTCTTATTTATTTCCAAAACCTTCCGTCCACAGTCCACATGCCTTTCAAAATTTCATGGATCATGAAACCTTTGGATCAATCCGTTTGTCGTCTCACACACCATTTCTCCCTTGAAGACAAGATTGCATTACAAAACTAAAATATATATACTACTAATAGCCAAATTTGCTTGTTGGTAATATATAGGTATATCTTGGTGAAAGGCATTAATTTGCTTTTTTGACTTTTTTGGAAAAGATTGCAAGTGACGAGACATTCTATGTTCGAGTGAAAGCATTCAACCTTTAGAAAAAATCATTCAACCGCTAGAAAAAGAACTTGAATTGGAAGTGTGATGAAGATTAAATAATCTTGACTATCTTATTGTATTATTAAGTTCTGGGATTTTCTATTCAACACTATAAATAGGTATTGTGTGATATGCGAGTAAGTCAAGTCAGAAAAAGAGATAAAAAAAAATCAAGAAAAACAAAACAAGAGTGATGCAAGTAAAATTGTGAAAGTGAGTGAGTAATTATTTATTTTCTTAGTATAAATATTTGAAATAAAACTGAACTTATACTATATTCACATATATCTAGCAAGGGCATAAAGAATTTAATATATTCAATTACAAATCTAGCTTTCTTCACTAAAAAAAGGATAAATATTACATTTGGTCTCTTAAGTTTTCATTTAGAATCACTTTAATTCCTCAAAGTTCATTTATTAACCTTAGCATTCCTAAACTTTAGTTTTTGTCTCAATTTTGTCCTTATGACCATTTTTCGGTGCAAATGTGATAGAATTTTGAATTTTTAGAAGGTAAAATGGTCAACCTTAGCTTGATTTTCACTTTAGTAGCTTAAGTTTGTAAAATTGTCAGATTAATCTTTTTTTTAAGCGAAAACACCTCTTTTGTATTTTTGTATGCTGAATATGATATAATAATATTATGTGAATAATGAAAACTTTGAACTTTCATGAACATAATAATAACATATCGCTAAATACATATAATTATATCTACTAAAACTTTAAAATTTATTAAATATTTTTTATTGATAAATTTGTTTTCTTGTAGTTACAAAAAATAATTATTGTCTCCTTCTAATATATATTTTTTATTTTCTCTTTTTGGCTCCACAACTTTTACAATACATTTTTTAATATATGATTTTTCACGTGTCCATCTCCTATAGGTAGAATAGGAGATGGAGTAGGAGTTTGGAGCAGAGGATCCCGAGCCCACAAGTATACATACAGGTAGATAGATCCAATATCATTGCATTGCAATGGAGGAAAAAGAAGACCCAAAATGCTCTTATGCTCAAGCACTTGATAATAGTCCCAAGGATGAATTCCAGGAGTTGCTCCAAACACTTGAACAGGTGAGTTGGGATGGGGTACCGCTCGTCAAATACTGCGGCTGCTGGTTTCCGGTATGGATGTTCCGACAGATATTAGCTGCTCAAAAGCACTACAAAGCAAAAGATACAGACATAATTTTGTCTACATTGCCTAAATCAGGAACCACCTGGATGAAGGCCCTCATGTTTTCCATTGCCAATCGCCATGTTTTTCCCATTGATCAAAGTCCTCTACTCACTTCCACTCCTCACAAGCTTGTGCCTCCCCTAGAGTTCGATACTTTCTGGGAGCAAGATAATAATCCTGATCTGGAAGCCATTCCCAGTCCAAGAATTTTCGGAACGCACATGCATTTCAAAACGCTTCCTGAATGCATCCGTGAAAGAAACTGTAAGATTATCTACATCTGCAGAAACCCATTGGATCAGTTTGTTTCCCAGATCCATTTCTCGTCTCAGAACAGGTCTGGAAGAGATGCAGACCCGGTTGCCATAGATGAGGCTTTCAACATGTATTGCCAGGGAATTAGCCCCTATGGGCCGTTTTGGGATGATATTCTTGGATACTGGAACGCTCATTTGGAGAATCCAGGGAAAGTATTGTTTCTGAAATACGAGGATCTGAAAGAGGATATCACATCTCAGGTAAAGAAGATTGCTGAATTTATGGGGTTCCCTTTTTCGTTGGAGGAAGAAGAACAAGGTTTGATTGACCAAATCTCAGGGCTGTGCAGCTTTGAAAGTCTCAGCAATTTGGCTCCGAACAAGACAGGTGATAATAATCGTACGGTGAAAAGCAGTTCTTTCTTCAGGAAGGGACAAGTTGGAGACTGGACCAATTATCTGACTCCTGCCATGGCTGAACGCATCAAAAATCTCATGGATAGCAAGTTCGAGGGTTCGGGTTTAATGTTCAAGACTTGAAACGAAAAAACAAGAGCAATTAAGCAACTGATCAGTTATTTGTGTTTGTATTGTGGTTTGATAGCTTTTTCTGTTTCTGTTAGTATCTATTAATAATGGTCGTTGCATGTTGAAAAGTTTAATTTGTTCCATTACGAATAACTTGAAATATTAAAGTTAATTTGTGTTTGTTCATGTTTCTTTTATATATTAAAGCAGTATGTGTTTGGGATATTTATTTCTCGTTATGGTTCAATACAATATATGTTCCTCCGGTTTAATGCAATTTACATCCCGGTGATATTTCAATCTTAGTAAATTACCCTTTATAAAAAAAAATAGCAATTTATCTTCATATATTTTTTTTAGAGTTAAATACACTTACCACCCCTAAATTATTCACCCCACATCAATTACCCCCTAAGATATTAAAACCTTCAAAAACCCCCCTAACCTTCTAACTCATTTTATTTTTTAAGTTCAAAAGGCCTATTTTACCCTTATTGAAAATTGTTTTTTGAAAAAAAAAAAAATAAAGGGATTTTTAAAATATCAAAATCGTTCTTATGTGAAGTTTTTGTCTAATTCTAGTATCACTTATTCATCGAACTCTTTTTATTTTCATTATCCTAAAATATTTGGAGTTTATTTTATTTTAGTTTTCTTTATTTGTCAAACCAAATTAAAATAAATTCATACATCTATATATATATATATATATATATTTACTTAAACAAACATACAATTAATAAAATCAAAAGAGCTGATCATGAGCTAATAAGAAAATATACAATTAATATTTATTTATACAAACATGATAATTATATAAATATGATAATTATATGAATGTGTAAATTTAATTTTAACTTGGTTTGACAAATAAGTGAAACTAAATAAAATGAGTTCCAAATACTTTAGAATTATAAAAATAAAAAGAGGTCGATGAAAAAGTGAAATTAGAATCAGATAAAACTTCAAAAAAGAGTGGTTTTGGTATTTTAAAAATTCCTATAATTTTTTTTTTCATAAATCAATTTTTAGTAAGGGTAAAATGGACTTTTTGAACTTCAAAATTAAAGGTGTTAGAAGGTCAGGGGGCTTTTTGAAGGTTTTAATACTTTAGGGGGGTAACTGATGTAGGTTGGATACTTTAGGGGTGGTAACTGTATTTAACCCTTTTTTTCTTAAAATGGAGCAATTTACCTCCCTGTCTAGGATGTAATTTTCATAAGGAGGTAATTTGCCCATTTTCAGTATCACAGGGGGGTTGCTTGCATTTTTTCCTATGCTCATCCGATATATACGTACTACACTTTATGTCGCGTTTAATTATTTATTTTCTTAGCATAAATATTTGAAATAAAATTGACCTTATAATATATTCACATTATTTCTAGTTAGTGCACAAATAAATTTTAATATTTTGTACCCTAGATTAAATTTCTAATCTAGCTTTCTTCATTAAAAAAGATACATGTAATTTTTTTTAGTTACAGTGCGGAAAGAAATTAACAACTAGTTTACTTTAATCATTTAATTTTCCAAACTATAGACTAGAGGGTGTTTGGCTAAGCTTTTGTGAAATATTTTTATAATTAAACTCTACATCTTATAAGATGTTTGGATCTTATTTTAAAAATAAGCTCCTAAAGCGTTTGAATAAAATAAGATGTTAAAGCTTATAAGATGTTTTCACATCATATAAGATGTTAGGGCGTTTGGCATAATGAGGTCTTTTTATTGATGAAATGACCAAAAAGGACATGATACTATTAAAATCAAATAAATTGTTATTTCTTGATATATTGCGTATTTAGATACTTTTAAAATAATTTCATAAATAGTACACATTAGTTTAACTTCAAATAAGAATTTAATAGATAATTATTTTCACAAAAATTAGAAAAATGGCAAATTATGACCTAAATTAAGTTTTGAATAAAAATAATATATATATATATAGGTACATTCATGCTAATCGAATATTAATATAGATATATAATTCATGTTTTCTTTGTTGATGAAAATTCTAGTCGTATAATTTATAATGCTTTTAATATTATATTTTTTTCAGTAAATATAATATCAATAACAATCTTATTTTTGTTTGACTATATTAATTTATTATTTAATAATGAAATATTTTTCTTTTTTTAAAAGCAAAAAAATTAATAGGCAATAAAATTATTTAACATCCTAAGAGAAAGTGTGTGTGAGAGAGAGAGAGTGTGTGTGTGCATGAGTATATATTTGTAAACTTAACGGAAAAAGACTTTTAAAATTAATTTTACAAACTTTTTAAAATATTTGGAACCAAAAATAAAATTCCATAAAATATGGGATAAAAAAAGCACTGTTCTTCTGGGACTAAATATGCTTTCAGCCCAGTTGTTTTATTTTTACATGGTTTCTGGGGCTACTACTTGAATAAAAGCAGAAAAGTACCTTTGTTTTTTTGCAATAATTTAGCAGAAAAGTAGGTTGTCTTGTTCCAACCATTAATGTCTGCTTCCCATGAGTTCGAAATGGTACGTTTGTTTGTGTTATAAGTTGGGTCCATATGCCAATTATCTGACTCCTGCCATGGCTGAACGCATGAAAAAGCTCATGGATAGCAAGCTCGATGGCTCCGGTTTAATGTTCAATACCTGGGAAAAAAAAAAAAAGCAGCCAGCAGATGGATATCTATGTTCATCAATTTCGATTCCATTTTGGATGATGAGTTATTAAATTTTCTATATTTTCATGAATAGTATTGCTATACTTAATTGGTTAAGACATGATAGGAATTAGGCACAAGATTTTCTAATATAATCAATCAAAATCAATATATTAACAATAAATAGGTTACCGAAGTTTCGACTAACATTTCAAACTTCGGGGAAATTATGATTTTCGTCCTATATGTATAGGAGGTTTGCATTTTTAGTCCGGTACAATTACGTTTTCGCATTTTGTATCTATAAGTTCGTAATTTTTGCGCTTTTGGTCCTTCTCCGGCGAAAATGGCCTGAAAAAGTCATATGAATTGCACATGACTGTGTTTTAAAAATTTTTCCAGCCATTTGGCTTAGGTGGCATTCCAGCTATACATTAATTTTATTTTCACTAAATGACATGTCATTTTCCCTCCAAAACATGCCACATAAGATTAAATTGGAGGGAAAATCACTAGGCACTTCCCCTCATTTTATTAAACCCCAAATTAAGAAAATAAAAAAAAATCCCAAAACAATGAAAAATCTTTTCAGTCTTCTATCTCTTTCATTTTTTCTTCCATTCGGTTGATTTTTCACAATAAACCCGGAAAAATTGCTTTTGCCCTTCGACACATTGGATGGTCCTCCCACTCGAAAAACTGGCAACCTCCGCTCTAAAAATACCGGAAAGATAGAAAAAAAATTGAAATCAAATATAAATTTTACATGGAACGATTTAAAGAACCTTTTTTTTTCCCCTTACATTGAAATCACAACATGAGTGGAATCTTTTTTCAGGATTTTCAGCTGTCCATAATGTTCAAAGCATGGCTCGCCGCCCACAATAGTAGTCGATGGAAGCTGCTATCGATGACATTTTCAGCAAAAAGCTCGAAGGGAACTCTTCCTCAGTTGGAAAAATGGCAGATGTTAGAGATAGGGCTTTTTACATTCAATTTGGGGTTTAATAAAACGGGGGGAAGTGCCTAGTGATTTTCCCTCCAATTTAATCCTATGTGGCATGTTTTGGAGGAAAAATGCCATGTTATTTAGTGAAAATAAAAATAGTGTATAGCTAGATTGCCACCTAAGCCAAATGGCCAGAAAATTTTTTAAATCACAGTCATGTGCAAGTCATGTGACTTTTTCCGGTCATTTTCGTCGGAGTAGGACCAAAAGCGTGAAAATCGCGAACTTACATGATCAAAATTCGAAAGTGTAATCCTACATGACTAAAAATACAAACCCTTTATACATATAAGATGAAAATTGCAATTTTCCCTTCAAAATCTAATAAAAAAATTTGGAGATTAGAGAACACAAGGAGTAGTTTATTGACATTACGATCGTACTAGAAAATATTTATTTTGATTCATTTTATATTTAGTCGAGAAGATCTTGTTAAAGTGGTTATGTTATTGATGTTTCATAAGAGGTTCTAGGTTCGGGGTTTTTGAATGTGGGTGTTTAGTTATTTTCATGGAATTAGTCCTGTAGGTTGGGGTTGGTAATCGTTGTCATGTAAGTAACGTATTGACAATTTTAGTCCTACAACTTAATTATGATTTTGTGATAATTTTAGTCCGATAAAAATCAACTAAAAATCGCCGGAGCTCTTGGAAATTTTAGTGAAATTAGGGATTTTGCCAACTAGATGCTATTCTGGGACATGACAGCTTATGTGACGTTAGGTCTAAACATTTTCGAGGGTGAGAGTGAGAAACAGTTGGGAAGGACTGATTGGACACACCATCAATCATTTTCTTTTCTACATGTATTTGGCAAGTGGTTGAAAAATAAATTAAATTATTCTATATTCAACTGAAATGCGATTGATAAAAGTTTATCCGAATTTAATTTGTTAAATTTATTCTGAGAAAATTATAATTTTGATCCTAAAGTATACGGTGATTTGCAATATTAGTCTCATACTTTCTGGAATAACTAATATTAGTCCCAAATTTTATAAAACATTGCAAAGTTAGTCCCATCGTGAGAAAATTGTAATTTTTGGGATTAACTTTGCAATATTTGGGACAAAATATGGGACTGATTTTGCAATATTTTGCTAAAATGTGGAACTAATTTTGCAATGCTTTTATAAAGCATGGGACTAATATTACTATGGTGGGACTAATTTTGTAATATATATTTTCCTAAAGTATGGAACTAATGTTGGCTATTTCAAAAAGTATGGGACTAATATTAGCTATTTTAAAAAGTATGAAATAAATATTGCAAACCACCCTACATTTTGAGACCAAAATTACAGTTTTCTCAATTTATTCTAGATGCAGACTTTTATCATCTCACCTGCGGTGTGGAAGATTCACACACGTGCGAGCTCAGAATTGGAATTGGGAGTGTCGAAAATCTTGTGCCTAATTCCTATCATGTCTTAACCAATTAATTATTGTCCAACTAATACTACTGAAAATAGAGAATTAAATTTACTCATTATCTAATTAAACGGAATAGAAATTGATGAACAATATTTATGTTATGGAATGAAAGAACACGTTGCCCGACAAAACAAACATAGATACTCATCAATTGGGCTTTTTTTTTTTCCTTTTTTCAGGTGTTGTACATTAAACTCGAACCCTCGAACTTGCTATCCATGAGCTTTTTGATGCGTGCAGCCATGGCGGGAGTCAAATAATTGGTCCAGTCTCCGACCTGTCCCTTCCTAAAGAAGGAACTGTTTTTCACAATGCCATTAACACTACCTGTCTTGTTCGGAGCCAAATTGCTGAGACTTTCAAAGCTGCACAGCCCTGAGATTTGGTCAATCAAACCTTGTTCTTCTTCCTCCAATGAAAAAGGGAACCCAATGAATTCAGCAATCTTCTTTACCTGAGACGTGATATCCTCTTTCAAGTCTCAATACCTGAGAAACAACACTTTTCTTGGATTCTCCAAATGGGCATTCCAGTATCCAAGCATATGGTCCCAAAAGGGCCCCAACATATGAATTCCCTGGCAAAACATGTCGAAATACTCGTCGATGGGAACTGGCTCCGAACTTTCTTTCGGTGAGAAATTGCAATACGAAACGAACTGATCCAATGGGTTTCTGCACATGTAGATTAATCTACAGTCACTTTCTCGGATGGAATCAGGAAGGAGTTCGAAAGGCATGTGAGTTGCGAAAATTCTCGGACTAGGTACGTTTGAAAGATCAGGGTTTTCTTGCTCCCAGTAAACATTGAACTCTAAGAAAGGCACAAGTGTGTGAGGACTGGAAGTGAGTAAAGGGCTTTGATCAATCGTAAAAAGATGGCGATTGGCTATGGAAAAAGTCAGGGCTTTCAACCAGGTAGTTCCTGATTTAGGTAAGGTTGATAGTATTACATCTGTACCTTGTGCTTTGAAGTTCTTTTGAGTGGATAGTATTTGCCGGAATACCTTTTGCGGCAACCAAAAGCCGCCGTATTTAACGACCGGAGGACTCACATGTCGTTCCAGTGTTTGGAGCAACTCGTGGAGATCATCCTTGGGATTTTCTTTATTCTCCATTTCAACGGCGAATGCAAAGCATATATGCATGTGTTAGAAATAAATGACTTGTTCCTTTTTATAGACTGTATGAGAGATAATTTATGCTTAATTCGGATTTAATTAAGTCCAATTAATCACATTATAAGTGTTAAACCTTATATAATTAATTGATTTTAGGTATCTGGAATCAAGGGAAACATACATTTGGATTTTTCTGCTGAATTGTTAAAAGACACTTTACAAAATAGCTACCCCTCTGATATGGGATATTATGTGCAAAATAACCCCTAAAAAATATTACCAAATTACCTGATTTTTTTTTATTTTTAAATTGAGCAATTTACTCCCTTAAATGAGTATGTATAGCGCACATGCCCCTCCTTCCCTGCTACACACCTGTAGGTAACTAGTGGTAAGGCAGTCAAACTAAGATATGAAGTTTATGGAGACTTAATTTTATTTTGAAAGAATGTTGGGTCCTATTAAGAGCATGTGATAAGACTATTGAGCTTTTATCATAAAATGTTAAAATGGTCACTAATTGAGCTTAAGGACCAAAATCACTACAATTTTGAATTAGAAAACTAAAATCTCTGCATCCATAGTTAGAGGACACAAATTACCAATCCCTTAGAGATACAGGATCGAAATTGTAATTAAAAATTAAAACTTGGACTACCGCATCATCAAATTCACTGAAAGCCCAAATTTAGGTGCTGACATGATTGATGACGTGGAATTTTTCGGTCAAATTGGTCGGACAGGACTAAAATTATCACAATTTTTAAAGTTACAGAATCAAATTATAAATTTTAATTTGAACAGGACCAAAATTACCACACTCTTACCACACTCTAATTTATAGGACTAAAATTACATTTTTTCCAAATTACTGTTTTAAAAACTGAAAACTAAAAATTTGATCGGTGGCGCACAAATAGTATATAATGAAACAGACGAAATTAGGTGATATTTTATATGTCGCCAAAGTTTGATTTATTTATACTTCCAATACTTTATGATTCAAATAATTGTTATAAATCCATTTTTTTTTCTTATGATCAATTAAAATTCAGATCAAGTGAGACACAAACACTCCCAATTCCAATTCTGAGCTCGCACGCGTGTGAATCTTCCACACCACAGGTGAGATGATAAAAGTCTGCATCTAGAATAAACTTAGGGCCTATTTACTTTTTGGGTATGAATTACTTCTTGGGTATTAATTAAGTGTGGATTGATTAAAATATAATTAAAAATACGATAAGAGCAAGTGAGATTGTTTAGTATTTTGTTTACTTGAATATTGATAAGTTGGATTAAATCATTATTCATCTTGACTTTTGTAAATGTGAATAGTGTTTTTGCATGTGTTGTCACATCACTAAAATTTTTCTGCATGTGTAATTGTCACATTATGACCAATTTTTTGGATGTAATAAAATTAAAATCGAAGGGCAAAGTAGGTATAAAAAGAAAAAGGATGAAAACATAAAGGGAAACGAAAAAATAATCAAAAGAAGTGGGCCATGGTGATAAAATTATTTGAGGGTGTAGAAGTGGATTTTAATCCTGCAATTATCACCCCAACATACGGGCCTCCTTCACTAATCAAGGGCTGGGCTAAAAAAAAGTAAACATATTACTAACAAAAATTAGCCATGATATCATGGCTAATTCTTGCAAATAAAGGAGACCTTAACAAATTAAGTGCGAATGAGTTTTTATCAATCACATTTCAATTGAATATTAAATAATTTAATTTATTTTTCAATCCCGTGACAAATACGTACGGAAAAAAATGGTTGATGGCCTGTCCAATCAGTCCTTTCTAACTATTTCCCACTCTTTCTTATTTGGGTGCCCTACCAAGAGTGGGGTTGAAACTCTTATCTCCAACTATATAATTATCTCCCCTCGTACTAGAGCACACATGTTTCTATCTGTTTTTTTCTATCCAATTATTTTTGGATGTGTTAACACTGCAAGAAAATGTGACACTCCATATGTATATATCACATTTATCCCCATATAAGTGTGAAAATATATATAAAAGTGTTAAATGAGGAATAAAATTAAAATTTTATGTAATTCTTTTGATTAATGTCAGTTTTTTTCGTCCAAACCCTAATGGAAGGGGGTTAGGTGAAAATGGAGAATTTCGAAGGGGGTGTACGTGTAATTTCAAATTTTTTTTGGAGGAAAGTGTAATTTAATACTTTTAGAAGGGGTCTAAGTGTAATTAACCCTAACTTATATCACAAACAAACATACCATTTCGAAATCATGGGAACGAGACAACCTACTTTTCTGCTAAATTATTGCAAAAAAACAAAGGTACTTTTCTGGTTTTATTCAAGTAGTAGCCCCAGTAACCATGTGAAAATAAAACAGCTTTCTGTTTGTTTTTGCCTATTCGGTTTTTGTTAGAAAAAGGTAAAAGATTTTTTATTAAATTAAATTTGTCCGCATCAGATTATTTACTTACCTTACACCATTGATAGTGATGGAGGGAAAAATAAATAAAGAATAAGAAAGGTTGACACTACCTAAAAATTGTATATCCATAATTAATATTAAATAATATTTTTTATTATTAAGTGATTAATTAAGTATATATGGTAAGTAGCACGATTGTCTCTAATGTATAAAATCTAGAAGCTAGTCCAAGTTCAAGAGGATAATGTATGAAGCCTCGAAAGGAATCCAAATTCAAGAAGACAGTGGAGCAAAATTCAAGCCCCTCATCAATGCAATAATAAATGATAAATCACTATATAAGCTTTACTAGGAGATGGGAAAAGGGAAGGAAGAAAAGGGAGGAAAACAGTGAGACTTATATTATATTGTAATTGCTTATATCATATTTTATTAATTGCACCCCCGATTACTTTTTGTATCATCAAACTGGCACTGTCTGTGGGAATTTTTCAGATTTTCTTTTGAGTTTGAGAAATATGGTGGAAAATCCTGACAGAAATAATTTGGCACGACAAATTATTTGCAATGAGACTAGATCTAAAACTCGAGACATTGCAATGGCGAAACAAAGTGTGTTAAATTTAATGGTATATAAGCTTACGATAGTTTCATTGCAGCAGGTGATATTGCAACTGCCATATTTATTGTTTTTACCTCATGCATGTTACAATATGGTATTGTAGTTACACTTATAATTTCTTAAAAATATTTCAGCTTGCATGATCAATTATTTCTTCCATAAATAGCTTTTGCATCACAATTTTTTTATGATGGATCCAAAGATTCTATCGAAATATGACATGTTTCATGGAACACAACAGTACCATTTCAAACCGACGTAAAATGCTGACACTTTGGTAATTATCAATCCAAGATTTTGTGAAGGCTTATCCTATATTTTAGATCATTTAATTAATTATGCTTTTTATTACAAGCTTTAGAAAAAGATTGTCTATGCTTGTCATATTTCATTGAATTGCAAGAAATTAAAACTAGAATAATACTCAAAATTTCTATTCCAGTATACTCATTAATTTTCTCTAAACCTTTATATTTATATTTATATTTATATTTATAACATTGGTGCTGCTCAATGTGTGATACTGCATTGTTTGCATTGTGTGTATCATGGTAACATCAAGAGATTAAAAATTTGGACCATTTCTTGATTGATTAATTAGTGATTTGTGTTGATTAAATATATAATTTTTCTAATTGTAAGTTTATGTTGTATGCGAGAAAATGTCTTGATGATCCTACACACTCAATAAAGGCTGAATGAAATTTGACCGTGTGGAAGAGTGCACGAATTTCAGAAGATTCGGTCAAGTTCCTGGTGAATACAAGTTTTCGAAGGAACAAATATTTTTATGGGAATTAGTAGTAGCAAGAACGGTAAGACAATAAGTTGTATACGAAAAGAGAGCGAGAATGATTCTGTGAAAAAAAGAAAATTGGATATGTGATAGAGAGGTACGATGTGATTGTCTAAACAACCTTTGTCTTAATGGGTGCACCAGCATGACAGGACAACACATAATAAAAAAGTTATTTTTTGTTTCGAGGGGGAGATGGTATGGAGATTGTCCCGACTCCCCCCCTGTGTGCAATGACCGATTTTCGACTTTCTGTTTTCTATACTCTCAGTTAAATATTTTAAAAAGTCAACACTTGGCGATTTTAACATGCATTTGTTAATATGACAATAATTAAAAAGAGAAAAGAAAATAGGCATATTGTGTAAATTGTTCGTCATAACAAACACGCCCCCAAATAGAGAGTAATAAACTAAATAAAAATTAAAAATACTTATAAAGACTTCCTTGAGGCGAATAAAAGAAATGCCCCGAAACTGAATGACAAATCAACTTCCTTGAGGCGTACAAAAAAAATGCCGCAAAGCTATAAACAGTCAGGCTTTCTTGAGGCGTACAAAAGAATCGTCCCAAAGCCGATGACAAACAAAGCTTCTTTGAGACATATAAAAGAAAATGCCCCAAAGCTAATAAACAGTCAAGCTTCCTTGGAGCGTATAAAAGAATCGTGTAGAAGCTAATGCCAAACAAAGCTTCCTGGAGGTGTACAAAAAAAACGCCTCGAAGCTAATAAACAGACAGGTTTCCTTGAAGCATACAAAAGAATCGCTCTAAAACCGATGACAAAGGCTTCCTTGAGGCTTCCTTAGGGTTGTCATGGGGTAAATGAAGATTTATTTTAGGAAAAGGCTAAGCTCTTTAATTTACTATTTTTTAGAGGGATAAATTGTATTTTTGGTCCCATATCTTAAGGCCTGCAATAAAAACCGATTGAATTTGATTTTGCAAAGTTTCAACAAGAACTCATCATCTAAATGGGAATTCAAAACATTCGGTGTGGTATCCATAGATTTGTTGTCGCACACACCCACCACTCTCAGCATCACCCCCTGCAACATTAGCAACCCAAGAACGGAAGTTGGATTGAAGAAACTCCACAACCACAGTCTCAAACAATTGAAGAAACTCCTTCAGTCCGCCGCATTTAATCCACGTTTTGTTCTTCAATTACATTGATTTGCTCGTGAATTTGTATGGGTTTCATTTTAGGGTTTTTAATTTTGGGAGAAAAGCACGCTAAGGAATGAGAAAAGAAACATAGTGGCTGATTCAAGTCAACGGTGAACCACGCATGATTCTCACATGTTCAATTTCCCCTCGAAAACCAGCCCTTTAACGGCCAAGTGTGTCGCACGTGATTTCTCCATTATCTATTTGATAGAACATGCTCTTTGGGACTGTAATTGAGAAAATTGTGAAATTGTGGGATGCAATGTGAGAAAAACGTAACAAATTAGACTAAATTAAAAAATATCCTAAAATATAGGACCAAAAATGCAATTTTCCCTTCTTAGAGCAACGGCACAAAAAAAAAAATGCAAAATGTTACTCTTTTAACTCTAATATAAGATTTCGAGCTAAATCCAAAATCGAATTATCAAAGTCTCGCTATAAAATAATATTTGATTTTTAATACACATAAAAAGAGCAGACATGGCGTGTGAATTACATCACCCACTATAAAGGGTTATTTTGCTTCATTTTAAAAAGGGTTAAACGCTATTTTAGTCCTATAAGAGTAGGTCATTATTTTTTTGGTAGCACAATTTAGACAAGTGATTATTTCAGTCCCATAAAATACAATTATAGGTATTTTTAGTTCCAAGTTAATGAGTGTGTGCATAATTTATAGTTTTTTTACTCCTATAAAACACGAATTTAGGTATTTTTAGTCCACAATTTTAGGTATTTTTAACCACAAGTTGAGATACATGTGCAAACCACATGACTTTTGGGACTAAAAGTACCTAAATTCGTATTTTATGGAATTGAAATAGTCACCTGCCTAAATTGTGGTACCAAAAAAAAATAATAATAACCTAATTTTATGGGACTAAAAAGGCATTTTGCCCTTTTTAAAAATATTGGGAGACTTTTGCTTTTGTTGTTTTTTTTTTTTTTTTTTTTTTTTTTGCCCTTTCCCCAGGGTTCATTGTGCACATGATATCCTATATAGGGTTAATTGCAATTTCCATCCTGTAATTATAGGCATTTGGCATTTTGGTCCATTAAGTTACTAGGGTAGCAAAATAGTCCTTTAACTTTTTAATTTTCGTCCTCTGGTCGCCGGATTTTTTAAAACTCGCCGGAATAATAGCACGCGATTCACACGTGAGGCTTTAAACTCGTCGGAAGAAGGGGCAATGCCTGAATGTGGTATCACAGAAAAAGATCAATCTAATCGCGTGCCGTTATTCAAGCAAGTTTTAAAAAATCCAGCGA
Source organism: Sesamum alatum (assembly GCA_034509735.1). Taxonomy (NCBI): domain Eukaryota; kingdom Viridiplantae; phylum Streptophyta; class Magnoliopsida; order Lamiales; family Pedaliaceae; genus Sesamum; species Sesamum alatum. The sequence goes on from JACGWO010000007.1 coordinate 1,785,240, forward strand.
CCATAGGACGAAAATGGCGAAAATTGAAAAGCTAAAGGACTATTTTGCTACCCTAGAAACTTAAAGGACCAAAATGCCAAATACCTATAATTACAGGACGGAAAGTGCAATTAACTGAAAAATTAAAGGACTATTTTGCTACCCTAGAAACTTAAAGGACCAAAACGCCAAATATCTATAATTACAGGATGCAAATTGCAATTAACCCTCCTATATATATCACAGGTGATCTCGTGCTTTTTTCCTTAGCAAAAGAAGATATATGTATTTATTTAAAGGGTCAATATATAATTTATCATAATATTTACTGGGAGTTGATACCATTACAAATTATGTATATTCCAGCTCTCTTTTAATTTTATATTATATTATGACCATCGTTTGGGCTTGGTATTCTAATTATATAGAAACTAGTCATTGTGACACGTCGTTTCTGTGTGTATATTATAATAAATATTCTTTCCCGTTTTAAAATGTATATTATTATGAATAAAGTAACATACATAAATAATACATTACATTAAAGAAAAAAGAAAAAATATAAATTTATTAGTTAATATAAAATTTGAAAATTGAATAAGTTAGTTATATTATCGGTTGAATGACATCTTTGACTTCACAAAATAATGGTGTTGTAGGATCATTAACCGCCGTTTGTGAGTGTGAATGGCCTATCCTTTTTATATTAGTATAGACAGATAAAAATTACATAAGGGATTTTTTTATGGTGTAAGTAACCGCTCTTTATGAGTAAAAATATAATTTTATTTATATTAATATAGATAAATAAAAATATATAAGAGATCATTTTGATAATTGAAAAAATGATATTCACTACAAAAAAATACGGGAATAGGAACGGTAAGGTATGACCATTCCAGTTACCGTTCCACGTAGGAACGGTTGTAGGAACTGTTGTGGAACGATAAACCGTTGATGACGTCAGAGCCGTGCTAATTATAATACAAATTAATAGGAACGGTCGGACCGTTCCTATTAGAGTGCCAAAAATAGCGTGGCAATTTGTACACATATAACCGTTCCTAAAGGGGACCTGATATATTTTGGACCTCAATTTGGAACACATGTGTGAGATTTGGAACGGTAGGCCGACTGGGAACACTGACCGTTACTGTATGTGTTCCAAAGACCGTGTTAATATTGAACTGGTTGGCTGACCGTTCCAATATGTAGTCCTACAGGAGACCCTTTTACGCCTTGGGAAAAAATGTGATGCAATTACCGTTCCAAATTACGGGTATATAGTAAGTGAAACTGTGTTACAAGTACCGGTCCAAAATGTACTCCAAGTAGGAACGGTCTGTTTTTGTTGTGCCTGATACCGTTCCTAATATGTGCTAACGACTATATTACAACGGTAACTTTACCATTCCTGTTACCTTTCCTGAGACCGTTCGTAAAGCTGGAACAACGGCTATATTTTAACGGCTAGTTTTGTGTTCCAAATAGTATTCCAATGACCGTTCCAATTATTTCTATATATATGTCCCCCTTCTTTGTCATTGTTCTTATACTTACTCTCCAACTCATTTTGTATTTGTAACTCCCCTCAATTATTCTTTATACGAAAAATCGAACATATCAACTACCGAGCACGAATTTTGGATTGATATTGATAGGTGTTTTGCTCAGGTAAGTATGCAAAATTATGTTATTTTTGCATATATATATAATTTACTGTCGTCATTTAATTGTTGTTGTGAATTATACGTAGGACCAATCATGTTAAGACATTTGAGGAAATGGATGTATGATCGAGATATCCTGGATGTGACGCTGGAGTTTGAGGATAGTGTTACAACATTTTTAGAATGGGCCCAGTCTCAGCGTGCATATATGGACGGGGACAAGATTAAGTGTCCCTGCCGGAAGTGCAAAAACGAACGGTTCAAAACACCAGACGAGGTAAATTTTGATTTGTGTATGAAAGGGTTTATGCCAGAGTATTACAATGGGACTTCGCATGGTGAGAAGAGGGTGCAGGAATACTTTGAAGCATTGACAGCTCCCCCTGTGCAGCATCAGCAAACGTCACCCGTTCAGGAGGAGGGTAGTTCGCATTGGGGTGATGCGGCTCAGATGGATTGAGCGCAGAGGATGATATTCGATGCCGTCGGGCCGTCATTCTGGTCTTCGTACAACCAGGAAGGACCGACTGATGATGGTACTCGGTATTGTCCATCTGATGTGGGTCCTAGTTCATATTATGATTCGGGGCCCTATGATTATGTGTCTGGCTTGTCAGATCGTTTTTTTGATGTAGTTCATGCTGCGGACCAACCTTTGTGGAATGGCTGCACCACCTCTCAGTTGGCGTCAATTGCTTCTTTGGTGAATATCAAGGCCGAAGGGGGTTTTTTCGAGCATACATATGATCGGTTATGCCAGTGGGCTGATACTGTAATGCCCCGCGATCACACTTTCCCCGCCGATTATTACAATACGAAGAAATTGATAAGAGAATTGGGTTTACCAGTTCAGAAGATTGATGCTTGCAAAAACGGTTGCATGTTGTACTGGAAGGACGATATTGATTTGGAATATTGCAAGTTCTGTGGAGATGCTAGGTACAAGCCCACCAGGGACAGAAATCCTAAACGCAAGAAGTCCCCGTATGCCATTCTTAGGTATCTACCGATTATCCTTCGGCTGCAGAGGTTGTATGCATCGGAGGTCACAGCAGAGCATATGACTTGGCATGCGAGCCATCAGATGGAGGAAGGATCCATGTGTCATCCGTCGGATGTAGAGGCTTGGAAGCATTTTGACCGGACGTATCCTGATTTTGCAGCTGAACCGAGGAATGTTAGACTTGGGTTGTGCACGGATGAGTTTGCACCGCACGGTCAGTATGGTAAAACTTACTCATGTTGGCCCGTGATACTTACACCGTACAATCTCCCACCGGGAATGTGCATGAAGTTTGAGTATATGTTCCTAACGATAGTGATCCCTGGCCCATCGAATCCCAAACGTCTTATCGGTGTCTACTTGGAGCCGTTGATCGAGGAGTTGCAGAATTTATGGTGGATGTACCCATTTGAAAGGTAATTAAATAATTAATACTGTTAAATATATACTTATTATTTGCATTTTAATAAATTGTCATATGAATAGATTCCTACGCGATTTGAAGAAAAAGGTGAAAAACAAAGCACACATCGAGGCGTCAATTGTAGAGGCTTATATTGTCGAAGAAATCGGACTTTTCTCCTCGCACTACTTCGAACCGCACATTCTATGCAAGCGAAACAGATCCGGTCGGAACGATGATCTCACGAGCAACGACGATCGAATTGTTCGGTCCATTTTCAATTACCCAGGCCGAGCAAGTCGAGCCTCGAAGAAGAGATGGCTGAGCGGGGAGGAACTTCATGCTATCGAGACATACGTCTTGTGTAATTGTGAAGTAGTTGCACCGTACTACGAGTAAGTGTCTTATACAAACGTAATTATCTCGTACGAATCATTTTAATTTCAATTACATGTATATTTATAACTATCAGTTTTACTATAACAGGTCATTCCTGAATGAATGTTCGAGCAACACAATTCGGAGGACCCGATAATTGATCAACTAGTGGTGACACAATTCAAGGATTGGTTCAAGGCCCGTGTAAGTATCATCAATTTGTTGTAATTACCGCGATATGCTCATGAATTTATAATCAATTATTTCAATTGCTATATATATCATTAATTGCAGGTGAAACCCGAATTGAATCACACAAACGAGGATTTGTTGAAGCTGCATTATTGGGGGCCAAGTTGCATTATCGCGATGGACCGAGGTCGCCTATCAGATGGATGAAGTCGTACCTTTAATCCAGATGTTGTAATAGATAACCAAACATTTGAACTGCATGACCCAACGAGAATACAATTGGTCGTTGATCATGGAGCAGGGCCATCGTGCTCGCCAGACAGTGAATCCAAAGATGAAGATGAAGATAGCTTTGACGAGGCTGAGTCCGATGAAGAGACTTTATGAATTTTCCAATTCAAGAATTTCTGTAATTTTTTATCACAGTTATTATTAAAATTGTATTTGATAGATATATTTTGATTATCAAGACCGTTGCTATTTGAGGTACAATATTTCAAATATGACGGGTAATTAAAAAAAATGAGGGAAATTTGAATTAGGAACGGTCCAAATATATACTTACCGTTCCTATTTGAGGTACAATATTTCAAATATGGCGGCTAACTAAAAAAAAATGAGGGAAAATTGAATTAGGAACGGTACAAATATATACTTACCGTTCCTATTTGAGGTACAATATTTCAAATATGGCGGCTAATTAAAAAAAATGAGGGAAAATTGAATTAGGAACGGTACAAATTTATCAGGACCGTTCCTATTTGAGGTACAATAATTCAAATATGGCGCCTAATTAAAAAAATATGGGAAATTTGAATTAGGAACGGTACGTGAAAACCTACTACCGTTCCTAACTGTAGCCGAATATTTCATTTTGGTGCCCAATGAAAAATTGGTGGGAAATTCAACTATTGGAACGGTAAGTCTACACATGACCGTTCCAGATTATAATAGGAACGGTAACTATGTGAGTGCATTAAAACGACATCGTTCTTTATAATAGGAACAGTATTGGGAACACTGTGTCTATTAGGTAACCGTTCCTAGTTGTACAACTCCAACCAATTTGTCCGATATCTCAACATCCGTCAGCCGGATCGACACCATTTTTTAACACGTACAAGGTTATGGATATGAATTAATGTCCAACGGTCGAATTTCCAATCAGTAACTTGGATTTAAGGATGCATCTGTTTTTGGTACGATGAATACTGACCGGATACGATAACTCGAGATCCGCACACCGAAATATTTCAAAACGACATATAATGTATTCTTTTGTGTGTTATATCATATCTAACGGTCTGATTGGAATTTTGACAGTCTGATTATGCCGTGCAGTACAACAATATAGGATGCTAGTTACATCTGTGAAATACTAACAAACATAAATATACAAAAATAGTTCATATTGTGAACGTGTGTGTCTATTTTTTGGAAATTATTACAGATTTTTTAAATCTTTAAACATCCAATTGTATACGTTTATTTAATAAAATAAGTGTTCAAAACGTATTTTTCTTAATTTATATTTATTATCTAAGAAAATAGCAAAAAAATTGTAATACATATAGGAATGGTACAGTGTAGAAATAGGAACGGTAACTATGTACAGGTAAAGAAACGACGTCGTTTTTTCAATTTAGGAACGGTACCTGTAACACTAGGCATATTACACGACCGTTCCTAGTAAGTTTATTATAAGTAATATGTAGTCAAACGTCGTCGTTTTAAAAGCAAAATGACGTCGTTTTCCAACTCCTTCCCCCCCACAGCCCCGTCGTCATGACCCCCGTCGTCAGTCGCCGCTGCAAGCTGCCGCTATCCCTCCGCCGTCGTCGTACCAAGTAGGGTTTCCAAAAACCCTACTTTTATTTTTCTTTTTTCTATTTTTATTTTCTGAAAATGCATGTAAGAATTATGTTGTAATATTTGTAATTTTATGATGTAATTTCTATAAATTTTGAATAGTTATGGAATTTTCTGTAATTTCTGTTTAGTTAGGTGAGTAATCTGTGATTTTTGAATAGCTAGGGGAGTAATCTGTAATTTTTGAATAGTTAGAGAATTTTCTGTAATTTTCTGGTAATTTTCTGTAGGATTACTGATATTATATTGTAATTTTGTGTAAATTTTCTTGAAAATCTGGAATATGTGCTATTATTTCCTATAATTTTGTAACTGTGTAATTTATGTAATTATGTAATTTTTTTAATTGAGTAATTTTTGTGAATGTAGTGTAATTTATTAATTTTCTGTAATTGTGGGTAATTTATGGTAATTTTGTGGTTAATTTTTTGAATTTTAATCAAATTTATGTAAATATGATGGAATATAGGATATTATTTCTGTAATTTGGGTATATTTCTGTAAATCTGAAAATTCGGAAAATATGAAAATTTGAATTTTTTTAAACTTCTGAAATTTTGTACTTTTTTTAATAATCTGGAAATTTGAATTTTATAAAAATCTGAATTTTTGAATTTTTTAATTTTCTGGAAATTTGAATTTTTTAAAAATCTGGAAATTTGATTGTTTTTCAAAATCGGGAAATTTGAATTTTTTCAAAATCTGGAATTTTGAATTTTTTAAAAATCTGGAAATTCGAATTTTTTTAAAATTCTGGAAATTTGAAATTTTTAAAAATCTGAAAATTTGAATTTTTTAAAATTTTGAAAATTTGAATTTTTTTTAAATTCTGGAAATTTGAATTTTTTAAAAATCTGGAAATTTGAATTTTTTTAAAATTCTGGAAATTTGAATTTTTTAAAAATCTGGAACCTTGAATTTTTTGAAATCTGGAAATTTGAATTTTTTTAAAAATCTGGAATTTTTAATTTTATAAAAATCTGGAAATTTAAAATATTTAAAATTTGGAATTTTTAGTTTTTTAAAAATCTGGAAGTTTTAATTTTTATAAAAATCTGGAAATTTAAAATATTTAAAATTTGGAATTTTTAGTTTTTTAAAAATCTAGAAGTTTGAATTTTTTAAAAAATTCAATAATTAAAAATATGATAATTTGAAGGAATCAGTGCAATTTTAGGGTAAAATTATGGTATTTAGTTTGCATATATATATATATATATATATTAAATAAATTAGAAAATCGTCATTATTGAAATAAACTGATACTTATGTGTATTTTTTAGATAATGTCTGATCGAGATTTTCCACCTCGAGGAGGTGGACGTGGCCGCGGTCGCGGCGAACTGGCTATACCACCGGCCGGTGTTGCTTCTCAGGATGGGGAAGCAGTGTTCCGACCACCACCACCACCACCGGCAGAGCAGGCACCCGCACCACCTGCGCCGGATCAGCAGCCCGGACCATCCACTACTACACCGGCGGTCGATCCGGCCCGTCCATGGGCTGCCCCACCACCACCACCACCACCACCGGCCCCACCACTCCCACCACCATCCGCGCGCCAGTACATCACACTCACCGATGCGAGGTACAATTTATATTTTTAATTTTTTTTTTGTAATTTAAATTAATATTTTTATGACATACTAATTATTTTGTAATTTCAGTCGTGATCGGAAGATCCATGAGCGCATGTACGCGGTCGTGCGAGGACACTGTCCCCATCCTTGGGGCAGTTTGCGCAAGGTGCCACCAGAGCACCAACATTTCTGGTTTGAGAGTTTGAAGGTAACAACAATTAATTTTTATTTTTAAATATTTTAACAACCTAAGTTAAAAATATTTATATATATTTTTTTAATACAGATGACGTACTGGTGGGACGCAAACGACGAGTCGATGTTCAAGATCTTCCATGTCTAGGTGGGGAAGTTCCTGAGGAAGAAGTTCGTCCTCGCTAGACAGTCGCTGCAGAAGCCTCTATGGCTGGCGAACGAGGTGTGGCGGCAGCTCCTCCTGTACTGGGATTCCCCGGAGTTCCAGAAGGAGTGCGAGAAGAACAAGGTGAACCGGAACGCCAACCCAGCCGCATCCACTACTGTGTACTGTGGGGGATCTGTCTCCGTCGGTATGCACAAGCGAAAAATGGTAAGATATCTAATGTTATTTCAATTATTTATTACTATTAAATTAAAATTGTAATAACTGTTTCCCATTTCTTTTTACAGGAGGAGCAGCTCGGCCGGCCAGTGAAGCAGATGGAGTTATTCTCCAGATGCTACAAAAAGAAGGCCGACGGCGGCTGGAGCGGGTCGAGGGCAGCGGAGGTGGCGGTAAGTTGTAATTAAAACATTCTAATTTATTTTTTAAAATATTTGAAAATTTTCTAATTTATTGTAATTATTTTTGCAGGAGATGTTCCAGAAGATGATGGAGGATTATCAGTCTCAGGCCCCGTGCAACCTTGAGGATCCTGCTTCCGAATCAGAGGGCTCGGTGGCGCCGCAGACCGAGCAGCAGATGTGGCTCACTTGAGTCGGGGGCAAGAATAAGGGCCGGGTATTTGGTCTTGGTTCTGAGGCCCTGGGGCTCAGCCAGACCGTTACCTCGCCACCGCCACCGCCTTCGTCAAACATGAAGGGTCGGTTTGGCCGCCTCGAGGAGATGATGGCGGACCTGATGGGCATCGTTAAGGACATGCAGACCAGTCGCTCCGGCGCCGGCCCGTCACGGCCTCCTAGAGACCCCACCCGTCCAGACATTGACGAGATGGACGAGGCCGATGGGACGAACAGTAAATTATGTATTTTTTTTTATTTTTTGTAATGAAATCGAATAATATTCGTATTTAATATAATTGTTATTTCTAAATTATGCATTTTCTCATATTTAAATATTAATTATATAATCAAAATATATTTTTTAATTTAATTTATATTTAAATGATAAAAACTATTAATATAAAAAAAATCATTATTTAGGAACGGTACTTGAAACGGATCATAATCGCAACTTACCGTTCCTATATTTGACTTTTTCAAAAGACTTACCGTTCCCAATGCCGATGAAAAAACCATTCCAACTCTACACGTCAACCGTTCCTAAAGGCGAAACCTACCGTGCCTAATTGTAGTCCAAAATCAATCCTTTCGTGGTTTGACTTTCGTTCTAAAGACAATACCAAAAACCGGTCCGAAACGTTATTCCAAAGTTTGAATGCAAGCACCGTTCCTAAATGTCGCGATAAAATATATTCCAGTTACCGGTCCTAATCTCTGCAACCAACCGTTCCTATATGTATTCCAGACACCATGCTAAATTTTATCTACAACATAATCGGATTGTTCCAAACAAAGTTCTAAACACCGTTCCTAATTGCACGATTTAGTTTCGATGCTACCGTTCCTAATGTTTATAAAGTGTTCCAAATGCAAAAAAATCAAAATTATACGTACAAAGGTAATTAGGAACGGTAGAACCAAATAGTGCCAAACACCATTCTCAAATAGGAACGGTAATCTCTTTACCATTCCTAATAATTAGGATCGCCTCTTATTGCCACGGATAGCCTCCCGTTCCTCAATCGTTCCTAATTGCAGTCCAAAATGTTCAAATAAAAATATTTACCGTTCTAAATAATAAAAAAATCGTTCTTGGTACCGTCTCAATCCCCATTTTTTTTGTAGTGATTGTACTATAAGTTATCATTCTTTATAAATAAAAATAAATTATATTTTTTATTATATTAGTATAGATAAAAAAAAAAAGTGCGGACCGACGTAGACCCCACACCCACTTTTGTAAGTACTTATCTTCTTTTTCTTGGGTGCAGTCAAAATTGACAGCCATTTGAAAATAATAGAGCTGTCCTCAAACTATCTCACGATGATACAGTTGACGACAGTGATGCACGTATACCTCATTTTTCCCTGGCATGGGAACAAAATGAAATTCTCTTAAATTACATTTCATAAAGAACATAAACTGATAATCAAAAACTAATATTAATGTAGTAATATTTATTTCTTCAGGAGCTGACATTTTCTGAGTAATTAGATATTGTAAATTAAACCAGAGCCCTGAAACTTGCTCTCCATGAGCTTCTTGACGCTATCGGCCATTTCAGGAGTCAGATAATTGACCCAATCTCTAACTTCTCCCTTCCTGAAAAATGAGCTGTTCTTCATTAACCCAAGAACATTTCCACTCTTGTTCACCTCCAAATTCTTAAGATTTTCAAAGCTACATAGCCTCGAAATTTGTTCTACCACACCTTGTTTTTCTTCCTCCGGGGAAAAAGGAGACCCGATAAATTCAGCAATCTTCTTTACATTGGACAGGATATCCTCTTTCAGATCCTCGTACTTCAGAAACAACACTCTTTCAGGATTCTTCAAGTGCGCGTTCCAGTATCCAAGCATATGGTCCCAGAAGGGCCCATAGGAAGTAATTCCCCGGCAAAACATGTCGAAAGCCTCATCTAATACAAGCGGGACCGCGTCCTTTGCAATCTTGTTCTCGAGCAAGAACTGGCGCTGTGAGATGAACACATCCAGAGGGTTTCTGCAAATATAGATAATTCTACAGTCAGACTCACGGATGGAATCAGGTAGCATTTCGAAAGGGATGTGGGTCGACAAAATTCTTGGATCAGGAATGAGTTCGGGATCAGGATTTTCTTTCCCCCAATGGAGATTGAATTCCAGGGCTGGCACAACTTTGTGAGGATTGGAAGTGAGTAGAGGACTTTGATCAATGGGGAAAACACTGCGGTTGGCTATGGAAAACGTGAGGGCCTTCAACCAGGTGGTTCCTGATTTAGGCATGGTTGACAGTATTACATCCGTGTCTTTTGCTTTGAAATACTTTCGAGCGGATAGTATTGGTCGGAATAGTAGTTCCAGGAACCACAAGCCCTCGTACTTAACGAGGCGTTGGCCGTCCCAATTCGTCTGTTTTTCGAGTGTTTGCAGCAACTCCTGGAATTCATCCTTGGGACTGCTATCAACTTCAGCGGAAGAACATTTCATGTCTTCTTGTTTCTCCATTTGAACGAAGAATACTGGTCTGTGTTAGCAAGAAACTACTGATTCCTCTCTATATATAGCTTAGAATTAGATGTATTTGTTCAAAGGATTATAATAATCTTTATTTTGGAATCTGTCTTCTAATTTCTTAGTGACATCCGGGAAAGTTCCACGGATGTATTTATAAACCCGTGCGTTGCACGGATGTGACCTGATCTGCAAGAGATTAATTATGAACCAGTGCGCTGCACGGATGTATTATGTTTTAATCACTACAAGAAAAATACTCAATAATAACAAAAAAAATAGTGTCGAGTTAATTAGCAAATAAAGTTTTTGTGCTTAATGCATTATTTAAAATAAGAATCTTACTTGCTAATGAATTTAGCAACGAAAATTTACTTACTAAAAATTTAGCAACGAAAATTTACTTGCTAAAGATTTAGCAACGAATTATTTAAAATATATATTAAGTAGTGTAGATTAGCAACGAGAATTTTACTTGCTAATTAGTTCGACGGCAAAATTACACTTTTGGTCCCATAAGATTGGGGGGTCAACACTTTTGGTCCCGCGCTTTCTGAAATGACCAATTTAGTCCCAAAATTATGAATTTTCGACACATTTGGTCACATTAGACGATTTTCGTCAAAAGTGTTCACGGCAAACGTCTTGCCGTTAGTGGGATGAAATGTGTCGAAAATTCCCAATTTTGGGACTAAATTGATCATTTCAAGAAGCGCGGGACCAATATTGTCGAAAATTCCCAATTTTGGGACTAAATGGGTCATTTCAGGAAGCACCAAACCAAAAGTGTTGACCCTCAATCCTATGGGACCAAAAGTGTAATTTTATCTTAGTTCAACGTTGATTTCAGCAACAAATTTTTTCGTTGTTATTGAGCTATTTTCTTGTAATGAATTAAAACAATTAAATTTTTAATATAATGATGTTAAATGCTATAATTCAGGAATATTAACAAATCTAATAAATAAATAAATAAAAATAAAGTTCAAAATTCTTGACTAAATATGTGCCAAATTGTTCAAAATAAAACAATCGCATTATATAAATTAATTTGTATAAGTACTTTATTTAGAAAAAGTTAATCTTCAAACTGAAATAATACCAATTGAATTACAACCCTACTCGTATTTGAGTAAGATTGAACTGATTTCTCCTCATCCCTCTCGTTTTTCGCCAAATTTTTCTCAATTTTACTATTTCAACCTCTAATTTTTGTGGTATATGAAACGGTAGCCAAACATGTCCTTAAATAGGCTTGGAACCGCCAATTTTCCCTCCAAAATGAGGTTGACCATCAAGTCTGACGGTCAACTAATGGCTGGTACTCAGCTCCATGAAAAATGCAAACGTTGGGTATCAACTCTGATGACTTGAAAACAGGGGGTATCAAAGGTAAAATAGGGGTATACTCGGGGTACCAAAAGTGAAATTATCCTTTCCTAACGTTTTCAACTATTTAAAGCTAAATATTTTCCTTAGAATTAGTTCGTGAAATCCAGTGCACAACCTTATCATAGCTATATCTGGAAAAGTATCCATAAAATCATACCTTTGGTCCAAAGCTCAACCCGATGGATTTTCTATAATACCCGCATCCAATCGAGTCAAACCAACTAGTTTAACCCTTATTGACACACCTTGACTAGTATTTTTTTTTATTTTCGGATTTATTTTTGTTCCCTCTTAAAACTTGGATTTAAAATATTTTTTTTGGAGACTTTTGATAGAATACAACCTCCTAAACCTATATATGCCCAACCACCATCCAAAAAATAGGAAAGACATACCCTATTCAAACTCTACAACTTATTTTCTTCTACACATCTCTCCAAAGGCGAAAATACACAAAACTCAACCTTCAATTACTATAAACTCATGATATCCCACATCACTATTGAGTCGTAGCATGAAGGAGAATGAAGGAAGTCGAGGCACTCTATTGCTGCGAAATCGAGGTAGCTCCTAACCGGTAACTTTTATTTAAATCAAGTCGTGATAAGATAGGTTTTTTTTTTTTAGTATCTAGATGATTTTTGCTCTTGTAATTGTGTGATTTGTTTGAGTCTTGAGTTATTGGCGTAAAAATATTAGGATTAGTACATATTTATGTTTTCATGAATTAAAACAAAATCTGTTTGAATCGATCGGAGATTATGGCTTTAATAAAGAATGAATTCTCAATCGAGAATTAGCCCTGTTGGTATTTTCGATACACGGGACAGTTTTTGGGTATAGAAAAAATGCATTTTATTTTTATGTTATACATTTTATTTCATTGAGAACACTTTTTTATGAAATCCTATTGTGTTTCTGGTATATTCACAAAATATCAGGAATTTTCAAGTTGTATTACATTTTATGAATTATTACACGAGCACCGCCAGAAGTTAGGCGTGAATCTGACAACTCCCGTTTTTGGTCCATTTGATTTACTTCTAGACGCCTTTTAGTTACAAAACTTTTTTGAAAATATTTATGAAACCATGTAGAGAATACTTGTTATTTCTTCAGAATTTTTGAAGTACCGGATAAATTTATAAAATTCCTTGAGTCATGTCCTGCAGAACCTTACTCTCACTACTAATAAATGCGGGAATTGAAACGGTAACAGGAAGGGTTTTTTTAATTTTTGGAACGGTAAATAGTTCACTGGATCCTTTTGGACTGCCATTAGGAACGGTTAAGGAACGGGAGGCAATCCGTGGCAATAAAAGTCGATCCTAATAATTAGGAACGGTAACGAAGAGACCGTTCCTATTTGGGAACGGTTTTTGGCATATTTTTTGTATACCGTTCCTAATTACCTTTGTATGTATGAATTTTATAATTTTTGCATTTGGAACACCTTATAAATTTTTGGAACGGCCACATCGAAGTTAAATCGCGCAATTAGGAACGATAGTTAGAACACATGTTGGAATTGTAATCATAAGTTGTAGATACATTTTAGCATGGTGTCTGGAATACAAGTTGGAACATTCTGTTGTATAGATTAGAATCGGTAACTGCAATACATGTTGTCGCGTTCGTTATGAATGGTTTTTGCACTCCAACTTTGGAATACCACTTTGGACCGGTTTTTGGTATTTCATTTAGAACGAACGCCTAACCACAAAAATATTGATTTTGGAATACATGTAGGCACGGTAAGTCCCATCTTTAGGAACGGTTGACTTCTATGTTTGGAATGGAGTTGTCATCGGTATTGAAAACGGTAACTGATTTTAAAACAATCAAATATTGGAACGATTTTTGGCGCTCACTGGCCGTCTAAATTACCATTCCTAACTAATGAATTATTAAACTTTTTATAGTAATAATTGTTATCATTTAAATATAAATTAAATTATTAATAATATTTTTGATTTTGATTTTATAATTAATATTTAAATATGAAAAATGTGTAATTTAGAAATAAAAATTATATTAAATATGAATATTATCCGATTTAATTACCAAAAATAAAAAATAAAAAAATACATAATCTACTCCTCGTCCCCATCGGCCTCGTCCATCTCGTCAATGTCTGGAAGGGTGGGGTCTCTAGGAGGCCGTGACGGGCCGGCACCGGAGTGACTAGTCTGCATGGCCTTCATCATGCCCATCAGGTCCATCATCATCTCCTCGAGGCGGACCATCCGACCCTCCATGTTTGACGAAGGCACTGGCGGTGGTGATGGCGAGGTAATGGTCTGGCTGAGACCCAGGGCCTCAGAACCAAGAGAATACTCGGCCCTTGTTTTTGCCCCCGACGCAAGCCAGCCACATCTCCTGCTCGGTCTGCGCCACCGAGCCCTCTGATTCGGCCGGAGGATCCCCAGGATTGGCTGTGGCCTGAGACTGGTGATCCTCCATCATCTTCTGGAACATCTCCTGCAAAAATAATTAGAATAAATTGAAAATTTTCAAACATTAAAAAAAAGAAATTAAAACATATTAAGTAGAACTTACTGCCACCTCCGCTGCCCTCAACCCGCTCCAGCTGCCGTCGACCTTCTTCTTGTAGCATCTGGAGAATAACTCCATCTGCTTCACTGGTCGGCCGAGCTGCTCTTCCTGTAAAAAGAAATGGGAAACAGTTGTTACTATTTTAATTTAATAATAATAAATGCTTGAAATAACATTAAATATCTTATCAATTTTCGCATGTGCATACCGACGGAGATAGATCCCCCGCGGTACACAGTAGTGGATGCGGCTGGGTTGGCGTTTCGGTTCGCCTTGTTCTTCTCGCACCCCTCCTTGAACTTCGGGGACTCCCAGTACAAGAGGAGTTGCTGCCAGACCTCGTTCGCCAGCCATAGAGGCTTCTGCAGGGATTGTTTGGCGAGGACGAACTTCTTCCTGAGGAACTTCCCCGCTCAAACGTGGAAGATCTTGAACATTGACTCTTCGTCGGCGTCCCACCAGTACGTCATCTGTATTAAATATATATATATATATATATATCAGAACGTAGATTGTTAAAATATTTTTTAAAAGAAATAATTTTCGTTACCTTCAAACTCTCAAACCAGAAATGCTGGTGCTCTGGCGGCACCTTGCGCAAATTGCCCCAAGGATGGGGATAGTGTCCTCGGACGACCGCGTACATGCGTTTGTAGATCTTCCGATCACTCCTGAAATTATAAAATAATTAGTATGACATAAAAATAATAATTTAAATCACCAAAAAACTTTAAGAAAATGTAAATATACCTCGCGTCGACGAGTGTGATATACTGGCGCGCGGATGGTGGTGGAAGAGGTGGGGTCGGTGGGGATGGTGGTGGTGGGGTAGCCCATGGACGGGCCGGATCGACCGCCGGTGCGGTAGTGGATGGCCCGCCACCCTCCTCGACGAGTGCAGCGGTAGACGCACCGGGATGCTAATCCGGCGCAGGTGGTGCGGGTGCCTACTCTGCCGGTAGTGGTGATGGTCGGAACACTGCTTCCCCATCCTGGAAGCAACACCGGCCGGCGGTATGGCCGGTGAACCACGACCGCGGCCACGACTACGACCGCGGCCACGTCCACCTCCTCGAGGTGGGAAATCCCGACCAGACATGATCTACAATTTTTTAAAAAATATTAGTCGTATGAATTTGAAAAATACGACTGCAAACTAAATCCTAAAATTATATATTAAGTCCCAAAATTAATACCAAAAATTTTCCTACAATATTGGCTAAATCCTAAAATTATTTCCTAACAACGAAATTGACGCTTAATTACACTAAATCCTTCTATTTTTCCTATATATCTATACTAAATCCCAATATTTGACCCCAAAATTGCACTAAATCCTTCTATTTTTTTTTTATATATTTATACTAAATTCCAAAATTTGACCCTAAAACTGCACTAAATCCTTGTATTTTCCTATAGAAGGAAAATTTTCCTCATTCAAATTTCCCTCATTTTTTTTAATTAGCCGCCATATTTGAAAAATTATACCTTAAATAGGAACGGTCCGGATAAATTTGGACCATTCCTAATTCAAATTTCCCGAATAAAATATCCGTTCCTATTTTTAGAATTTATTCTAATTTCTTAGAATAATCAAAATACATCTATCGAATACAATTTTTACAATAAGGTTAATAAAAAAAATTATAGAAAAATTTCTGAAAATTTAATAAGTCTCTTCATCGGACTCAGCCTCGTCAAAGCTATCTTCATCTTCATCTTTGGATTCACTGTCTGGCGAGCGCGATGGCCCTGCTCCATGATCAACGACCAACTGTATTCCCGTTGGGTCATGCAGTTCAAAGGTTTGGTTATCTATTACAACATCTGGATTAGGTACGACTTCATCCATCTAAGAGGCGACCTCGGTCCATCACGAGTCATCAATTACTCTTCGAGCCTTGATTTTGCAAACAACTTTTCAGTCGACTTTGTCCCTCTTCATGCTCGGGTAATATGCGTAGTAGACTTGTACTGTTTGTTGTGCCAGTATGAATGGTTCATTCTTTTGGTAGAGCTTTTTGAAGTTGACATCAATGACATAGCAATTGAAATAATTGATTACAAATTAATGAGCATATCGCATTTACAGGAAATCGATGATACTTACACGAGTCTTGAACCAATCCTTGAATTGTGTCACCACTAGTTTATCAATTATCGGGTCCTCCGAATTGTGTTGCTCGAACAGTTCATTCAAAATGACTTGTTATAATAAAACTGACAGTTATAAATATACATGTAATTGAAATTGAAATGATTCATACGAGATAATTACGTTTGTATAAGAGACTTACTCGTAGTACGGTGCAACTACTTCATTATTACACAAGACGTATGTCTCGATAACATGAAGTTCCTCACCGCTCAGCCATCTCTTCTTCGAGGCTCCACTTGCTCGACCTGGGAAATTGAAAATGGACCGAACTATTCGATCGTCGTTGCTCGTGATATCATCGTTCCGACCGGGTCTGTTTCGCTTGCAGAGAATGCGCGGTTCGAAGTAGTGAGAGGAGAAAAGCTCGATTTCTTCGACAATATAAGCCTCTACAATTGACGCCTCGACGTGTGCTTTGTTTTTCACCTTTTTCTTCAAATCGCGTAGGAATCTATTCATACGACTATTTATTAAAATACAAATATTAAATATATATTTAACAATATTTATTTAATTACCTTTCAAATGGGTTTATCCACCTGTATTGCATGGACCCCCCAACACGTGCCTCATATGGAAGGTGAACAATTAGATGCTCCATTGAGTCGAAAAAATGAGGAAAAATTTTCTCGAGGTTGCACAGGATGACGGCTACACTATCTTCCAATTCTTTTACCTTGGCCACATCTAGTGTTGTTGAGCATAGGATCTGGAATAGAAGGCTCACTTCCGTCAAGGCCCCCCACACGTGCTCTGGAAGCATTTCACGGAAGGCAACCGGAATCAATTTCTGCATGAATACATGACAGTCATGACTCTTCATGCCGTGCATACTCAACTCCTTCAGGTCGACGCAACGGGCCAAGTTAGACGCATACCCATCAGGAAACCTAAGACAACGAGTCCACTCATATATCTTCTTCTTTTGCTCCTTCATCAATGTATATACCACCTTGGGCATCACGTTCGGTCTTCTTTCGTCCACCTCAAGCTTTGGCCGATTACATATGATCTTCAGATCCTTCAGTGCATTCAGATTGTCCTTCGTTTTCCCCTTGATGTCCATCACAGTATTGAATATATTATCGAACACATTCTTCTCAATATGCATGACATCAAGATTGTGTCGTATTAGATGCGCCCCCCCAAGTATTCAAGCTCTCAGAATATGTTTCTCTTCGTCCACTTATGGTCGACACCATAGCCTTCTGGTTCACTCAACAGTTGTTCGACAGCCACACTAAACGCATCAACACGGGTTCGGATTTGTTCTCCAGTCAGCCTTGGACGTGCAACCTTCCTCTCCATTCGATTTTTAGTGAAGGCTTTCTTGTTCATGCGATAAGAATGAACCGGTGGTAGGAATTGCATGTGGCAGTCAAAATAGCATGCCTTCCGACCATGCTGTAAATATAATGACCGTGTGTCCTCCATACAAATTGGACACCCCATAACACTGGCGGTACTCCATCCAGACACCATCCCATAAGCAGGAAAGTCGTTCACTGTCCACATCAATGCGGCATGCATCATGAATGCCTGGTTTGTCGCAGTATCGTGCGTACGTACACCCACATGCCATAAATTCTGCAACTTCTCGATCAACGACTCTAAGTAGACATCGATTAGACGTTTCAGATTCGATGGGCCAGGATCACCATAGTTAGGAACATATTCTCAGACTTCATGCACATTCCCGGTGGGAGATTGTACGGTGTAAGTATCACGGGCCAACATGAGTAAGTTTTACCATACTAGTTGTGTTGTGCAAACCCATCCGTGCACAACCCAAGTCTAACATTACGAGGCTCAGCTGCAAAATCAGGATACGTCCGGTCAAAATGTTTCCAAGCCTCTGCATCGGACGGATGACACATGGATCCTTCCTCCATCTGATGGCGCATGCCAAGTCATATGCTCTACTATGGCCTCCGACGCATACAACCTCTGTAGCCGAGGGGTAATCGGTAGATACCTAAGAATGGCATATGGGGACTTCTTCCGTTTAGGATTTCTGTCCCTGGTGGGCTTGTACCTAGCGTCTGCACAGAACTTGCAATATTCCAAATCAATATCGTCCTTCCAGTACAACATGCAACCGTTTTTGCAAGCATCAATCTTCTGAACTGGTAAACCAAATTCTCTTATCAATTTCTTTGTATTGTAATAATCGGGGGGGAAAGTGTGATCGCGGCGGGGCATTACAGTATCATCACACTAGCATAACCGATCATATGTATGCTTGGAAAAACCCCCTTCAGCCTTGATATTCACCAAAGAGGCAATTGACGCCAACTGAGAGGTGGTGCAGCCGTTCCACAACGGTTGGTCTGCAGCATGAACTACATCAAAATAACGATCTGACAAGCCAGACACATAATCATAGGGCCTCGAATCGTAATATGAACTAGGACCCATATCAGATGGACAATACCGAATACCATCATCAGTCGGTCCCTCCTAGTTGTACGAAGACCACAATGACGGCCCTGCGACATCGAATACCATCCTCTGCGCCCAATCCATCGGAGCCACATCACCCCAATGCGAACTACCCTCCTCCTGAACGGGTGGCGTTTGTTGCTGCTGCATAGGAGGCGCTGTCAATACTTCAAAGTATTCCTGCACCCTCTCTTCACCATGCGAAGTCCAATTGTAATACTCTGGCATAAACCCTTTCATACACAAATCAAAATTTACCTCGTCTGGTGTTTTGAACCGTTCGTTTTTGCACTTCCGGCAGGGACACTTAATCTTGTCCCCCTCCATATATGCACGCTGAGACTGGGCCCATTCTAAAAATGTTGTAACACCATCCTCAAACTCCAGCGTCACACCCAGGACGTCTCGATCATACATCCATTTCCTCAACTGTCTTAACATGATTGGTCCTACGTATAATTCACAACAGTACGCAATTAAATGACGAGAGTATATTATATATATATATATATACAAAAATAACAGAAATTTGCATACTTACCTGAGAATACACCTATCAATATCAATGCAAAATTCGCGCTCGGTAATTGATATGTTCGATTTTCCGTATAAAGAATCAATTATAAGAACAATGACAAAGAAGGGGGACATATATATAGAAAATATTGGAACGGGCATTGGAATATTATTTGGAACACAAAACTAGCCGTTTAAATATAGCTATTGTTCCAGCTTTAGGAGTGGTCTCAGGTGGGGTTACAGGAACGGTAATATTACCATTGTAATATAGCCGTTAGGGTATATTAGGAACGGTATGAGTAACAATATTACACTTACTATATACCCACAATTTGGAACGGTAATTGTATTACATTTTTGCCCATGGCGTAAAAGGGTCTTATGTAGGACTACATGTTGGAACGGTAAGCCGACCGGTCCAAATAGACACGGCCATAGGATCCCATATAGGAACGGTAGGTGTTTCTGGTCGACTAACAGTTCCAAATTTCACACATGCGTTCCAAATTGAAGCCCAAAATATATCAGGTCCCTTTTAGGAACGGTTATAGGTGTACAAATTAGCTCACATAAGTTGGCACTCGAATAGGAACGGTCGTGCCATTCCTATTAATTTGTATTACAATTACCTCGACAATGACATCATAAACGATTTCCCGTTCCACAACAGTTCCTTTTACCGTTCCTAGTAGGAGCGGTAGTTGGAACGGTCGTGTGTATCCGTTCCTATTCCCGCATTTTTTTTGTAGTGTCTTTCTGAATTTTTATGATGATTTTCGATACGCCTTATAAATATTAATTATTTTCTTTGTTCACTTATATGAGTCTTGAGAGTAACATATAAATTTTTTATGGTTTTTTCATGTATGATTGAGTTTAAAAATCCATTCAAGTAAATTGTCAGTCTGTTCTGTAATTATTCTCCAACCCGATTTTGAAAACTCTTATACCTATTTATTCAACTTAATGTCATATAATATATTTTTATATATGTTATGCAATATCTTTAACACTCTTTATAAATTTTCCATAGTCATTTACTAAGAATATAGTTTTACAAAATTCACAGAATTAGATTGCCAATTGGCATTACCTTATTATCCGTCTAGTCTAGTGCCTTTATTCAACTATTGAATCGTTAAGGATTAAATGAGTAGCTAGGATCATTAATAGATATAGGTTTTTTATTGATTTATTTTGGGTATCAATTGTAATGAGGCAAATTTTGTATTGAATTAGAGATTTGAGTCTATATGATTGTTAGGTTCGAGTTAAGCTATAAGTTTTTCATAATTTGTTTCTCTAGAATTAAATAGGTAGCACACCTATTTTTATTGGGTCGAATGTGACTTAGGTCATTATTTATTTATAAGAATTATGATCAATGGACTTATAGGATCCAACAGTCTCGGAGCAAGTGGTCAAATAAATGGACTAGAGCCAGAAAATCCTTGTAGGTGGTTACCTCCCTCTTACGTGATGTTTTCTCAAATATTTTCTGATTTCAATAGATAATTTTGGATTTAAAGCAAAATGCGATGCGAGCATATGAGATTTTTTGTAAGTTCAAATTTTAGATACGTGTGGTAGGATTTTGCTATTAAATGTTGATGTAAGCACTTGGTCAAATCCTGAAATTTGAAAGTCATTGTGTTGTGTCAAATTAAGCTATTATTTGTTATTCTTTTGACCTCTTTTGAAACCGAAATATGGGTGACAAATGTTATGTTATTTTTAAATAAAAGCATGTTCAAGTTCATCGACTAATAGACAGAACATGCTCAACCGTTAACGAAATCACTGTTAACTGGGAATACTAGAGTTGTTCTGAACTCTCTCGTTGGGGTTAAAAACTGAGGAGTTATGCCTGACCCTCTCAGTTGCGGTTATAAACTGAGAAATTATGTCTGACCCTCTCAGTTGGGGTTATAAACTGAGAACCTATGTCTGACCCTCTCAGTTGGGTTTATAAATTGAAACTATGTTCTGACTCTCTCAATCGGGGTTAAAAGATTGAGGCCCGGACTATGGGTTATAATTATAGTCACAAATAAGTAAGAGGCTTGTTATGTTGCTAGTGAATGGGAGCATGTCTACTTTGTTAAAATGGTCGATTAATGAAAACACTCGCACTGATCTTTCACATGTTGTTGTCACCCACAATTATTGTGTATACCTTGCTTTGATTGAAAGGTTTATAATTATCATTGTCGCGACAAATACTTTAAAACTGTAAATTTCCTCCTTTATTCATTTGCTTTTCAAGTTACCATTGTGTGTTAATAAATGATAGTCATTCATTATTTACGTACTATGTTCGCATCTGGTAAGAGGTAGAGACCGCTTACTGGGCGATTAGTGGCTCACACCACTTACGGTACCTTGTAGATGAAGTGAATGAGGAGTATGGGGAGGAGCGATACTGGGGTTGGTAGCCAATCAAGGTCGAAGCGCTCATATGGCGTCCATTAATAAGTTCTATGGACAATTTTTTTTAGGAATTACTTCTCCGTATTTAGTTGTTAGGACTCGATGCTAGAGTTAAAAACATTTAGATTTATGTATTTCCACTGCAAATAATGTTTTGGGACATTTAAGTATGAGTATTGTTGAGTTTGGATCTATTTTTCGATGATGAGGGCTTCATGTTACTAAGGCTATGGACTTGGTGGGATGACCGTGTCGTGACCCCTAATTCGAGGTGTGACATTTTGGGTGACGGTAGAGATATTAACTTCTGGTATGACAAGTGGTTTGCTAGCTACTCTATAGCATCTCAAATTCTCCATATCCCTAAGGAATTGCAAGATCTTCAGGTACATGCCTTAATTACTCATGATAAACAATGGAATATGTCTGCGGTAGCTCATTACATCTGTAACATCTACATATTTTTATATATAATTATACGATTAATTTATAATTATTTAAGGAATTTAATTAATTAGTAAATAAATTATAGATAAAATTTTGATCATATAAAGACTTGAACGGACTGAATTTGAGCTTTATAAAATATTTGAGAGCAAATTATATTAATTAAGAAAAATTAGGGAGGGACGTAATGGGTATTTTAAATAAAAGTTTAAAATAAAACAAAAAAAAATAGAAAATTGGGGGGAGATTGCGGCTGCCTCCCACCGCCTCATTTTATATATATATATATATATATATAATATTATGTAGGGATATACATATGGCTACACAATTCTCACACACACACACACAATTTATACACACTCGACGCTTCGGAGAACAGGTATGTAAAAAAATAATTTTAAATTCTTTATTTAATTCATATAGTGATATTATTTAATTAGTGCCTTTACTAAATATAATTTATACAATCCGATTTAATATTTAATTGGAGAATTTTATGAGTTTAAGTATTTGTAGATTAGTGATCGGCTAAATGCCTCAATTGAATTAGGGGTATTATAGTTAATGCGTTAAACTACTTAATTTCTTAGTTTAATCATATCTATAATTAATTTGCTCAACTTAATCGGGTTGAAAGTTATATTTGAGAAATCGATAGAAAAATAGATAGGGATAGTAGAATATTATATTTGAGAAATATTATATATATTAAAAATAAATATGGAATTTTTGTAAAAATTTAATTTAGGATGCTATAGAGAACGGTAATTATAAATATATAAAGGGTTTAATAAAATAAACTTTTATGAGTTAATTGATAAATTAGATATATATCGGGGAAGCTTATAATGTCTAATTGTTTAGACGAGGAATGAATTGAGGTTGGAATTTCAATATAAGTGAAATATTAAAAGATTGACAAAAGATATACGAATATTATTTAGTAATTGTATTCGAAATTTATGATATTTTGCTATATGGATTATATATATTATAACTTATTGTATAGCACGGGGATAAAGTAAATGATTGGTCAACTCTATTTATTAATGTAATCGTTTAAGAATTTGAGGTAAGTATAGTTAATTGAATTTATATATATGTGTGTGTATATATATATGTTATATATATGGATATATATTCTTGTGTTGTATATGAAATTATAAATTATTGCCTATTTGTCTGGATTACTTGTTATTCTGTGAAGTTGCCATTATGTGGTTATGGTGTACGGAAGTTAGAAGGATGATGGTGTGTATTATATTTGATTATGAAATGAAATTGGACGTTGGGGTTATTGATGGAAATTTGATTATTGAATGAAGACGAATTTTGAGATTATTGATGAGAACATTGTGAATTGAGATAAAGAGATGGCTTACCTGACTGGGGGCATACTGCAATGGCTTATGATAATATGATTAATGACGAGCTGTGTGCTGTCATTGATCAGTGGAGGTCATGTGACATATCATACAAGCTGTGTGCTGTGTGATATGATGGATGATGGGATATCATATGAGTTGTGTGTTGTGTGGTATCATTGATGATGGGGTATCATACAAGCTGTGTGTTGTGTGGTACCAAGGAAAAAATGAGATATTATGATTGAGGGGTTGATAGCCAGCAAAGACCATTGAGTGATGCACTCCAGCTTGGGTAAACAGGGCCCTAATAAAATAAACGATGATTCTGGATATATTGTACTGTGGACTGATGTATGATTGTGGTATTGGTTATTTCATGATTTTGTGGTGATTGCATATTAAATAATATTTGTAGATTGATATAATTGTATGAGACTTGTCTTATTGCATATGTATATGTGTATATATATAAGTCCATTAGCTATGCTTATTGAGTCGGCAGCTCAATCCTTGCCGTGTATTTTACAGGACATAAGTCACAATGGCTAGCTGATCATAAGCTGATCATAAGCCGATCACCAGTATTACTAGGTAGGTCAACAATAATATCCTAAGTTGGAAACTCTAGCTACACAATTACATAGATAGGAGATTTTCAGTGGATTTGTGTGTTCTTTAAGGTTTTTTTTTATAACTAGAAACTTCACTTTTCTCCTTCCTTTATAGTGATAATGGCTAAGGTCGATGATTAATTACAAAGTTTTGATGACGTATATGTCCTTTTGTGATATGTACATAATATATGGATTGTCTTATTGGATTAAATGTGAATTCTTTATAAATTGAGATGTGATTACGGAGAGGGTGTCACAACATCCCTTTAAATATTTATCACAAAATATTTATACACCAGTTCGACCTATCAAAAAGATTTGGTGGTTTGGAATTGGGATACCACAGGTCTTTTTACTCTTAAAAGTGCTTACCAATGGATCCTCTCTACTATTTATGATACCCAATCCCCCTCACTCCCTTGGGCTGTTTTGTGGAAACTTAATGTGGATCCTTAGGTAAAAATTTTCCTCTGGTTATTATGTGATTTTCCACTCTCTACGTCTCAATTCATATTCACCAGGCATAGAATCCCATCCCCTATTTGTAGTCTGTAGAAATGTATAGTGCAAATGCAGTGTGGCAGGGAACAAGAGCAAAGCACTTGCATAATAGAGAACCAGAGCAGAGCACTGAAATGAGCACATATGGAGTTCTCTCAAAGTCGTGATATCACATGCCACGCTTATATAAGTGAAGGACGTTTCCAAGTGTGCAAGGCGCTAGCCAAGCCAGCCACGTCAGTCCACGTCATACGCCAGCTGTTTAGAGTTTGTTAAGTTTGTTAGCGGTCACGTGTTTATCTCTTTTCCCGCCTCTGTTCGTTTATAAATTGGGTAGTTATCTTCCTTATAGAAGAATGAATCTGTACCAAAACAGTGCATAGCTAAGAATAGAAATTATCTTCTGCAATGGCTTCTCTCTCAATTACTCTTCTCTGCTCCATGATCCGTCACTTTCACATGGTATCAAAGCTTTACTCGTGAAGGTCTCTATACCTCTATCCTCTGCACTAGTTCGCACCATCACAGATAACAAAAAAAATGGTTGGAGACTGGAGAGCCACGCTCATGGCGACACCTGCGACGCCTGGAGTACCTGGAGCGATCACAGCACAACATGATGAAGCACCAAGACCAGAGCCAGTGGTATTGGAAACAACAGGAGATGTAGAACATCGAAGAGCACATGATGTCGGCCTTCAACTTTTACAATCTGAAAATCTTCGTACGTTGCTAGTGAGTACTCCTTTAACGCCTGACAACTACCTTGCCTGGAGCTGATCGGCTAGAATAGTACTTCGTGCAAAAATGAAGTTAGGGTTTGCAACTAGAACTGCTGTCAGATGCACAAGGGTCCGGGCCAGGCCAACCCAGCCCAAGATCGAACAAACTTAATATAAAATTGGGCTGGTCTAGCGAGACCCACTTGAGACTAGGCTGGTCGTAGGTATCAATACCTAGGACCAGCACAGCCCAGTAGCCCAGGATCACCTGGTCCTGGGCTAGGCTGGGCCGAGCTTGTTGGACCATTTTTTTTCCTTTTAATAATGCATATCATATTATTTTTATTTTATTTTTTTAAGTTGACTATTCTAGTAGGTTTTTTATACTTTTGAAACTCTAAATTTTTTTATCTTTACTGTTTCTAAATTTTTAGTATATTAATTTATTAATACTATTTATTATTTTTTTCAAAGTTTATTTTAAATTCTTTTTGGATTTGTTATTATTTAGGTTTATTATTGTAAGTTTATTAGTCAAATAATTATTTAAGTTTATTATATAGTCTTAACTGTTTTTTTCTAGTCATAAATTTTTGTGTGATTTATGTTTTTACTTTTTTATTTCATAAGACAACCATAAATTCAAATAATTGTTCAAAACAACACTTCAAATTTATAAATAAAAAATAAAACAGGCACATCTAGGGCTGATCCGGGCCTCAACCGAGCCGGTCCATGGGCTGAGCCTGGGTTTAAAAATAAACCCAATTGGGATTTAAAGGCCCAAGACCACCATTGGACCGGCTATGAACAGTCTTGGATCAGTCCTGGACCGGACTTTTTGGACCGATCCGTGTCGATCTTGGACTAATTCGATCCACTGTGCACCTTTTAGGCCTGACTTTTAAAAGATTTGATTGTACATATATGAACAATTTGAAGCTGGTAGTCGACTTGGCCCATAAAAGGTATCTTTCAATAATACATTTGTCCCTAAGATAAGCACATTACATAGACAACAGCACAAAAATTCTAAATTCTTGAATATCGTAATAATGTTGGATTGTCGCGGACTCGGCCTTTTAAGCAGCAGCACGCTTGAAAAAAAAAAAAAAAAAAAACAATGCAAACACTTAAAAATGTTTAAACAAATGAAATGCATCATTGATCCATTTGAGGGTTATGTTATTTTCTTTTTATTCAGATTTTTTTTTAAACTTTTTAGTGTTTTATTAGGACTGTAAAATGCAATAAACTCGTTTAAAAAAATATGTATTTTTAATTTTGTACATATAGATTTTTGTGTGAAAATAAAAATATGTTTGGATTAGTTAATGAGATTATGCTTTATATTGAACTGTGGTGTCAAATCAATATATTTTCAATGAAAATATACATATAAACAAACATGATTTCACAAATTTAAAAATTGAATATTGGATTGGTGGCGCACAAATTTAATATAATGAATTAATATACTTTTTTTAATTTTATATGTGCACGTTTTAGCATAGAAATATTGAAAATTTTAGAATATACGTTACTTATATAAATATTAAAATGTTTATAAACTATTTATATCATTATTTAATTCATAAAACTATTAAGTTTATGTCTTACATATAAGTGTAAATAAATTATACATATTTTTATATATGTACAAATATATTTTATATAAGTATATAAATAATAAAAAATAATTGAAAAGTAATGATAATCGAAACAGTTCGGGATAGATACGGGGCCAAACCACTATGACCCGAACCCATCCTGAGACCCATTTAAGGCATCAAAATCTTCCTCAATCGGGGCAGGTCTGCATTGGGCCCTACATCCATCGAATTCATGGGGAATTCAACCTTATTAAAATACTTTACGATCATACTCCATCAAATTCGTGAAGATCTTCCACCGAATCTTAATTTTAATTATTTGTGTTTTTCTTGGAGAATTCGTGACTAGCATGATCACATGGAAACTACTTAGGTAAGATATGAAGAAAATAAAAAAACTTTAGAATCTTTAGGTGGTCCCATAAAAATATGGTTAGATATTATATCACAATTGATGTTGTTTTTTTTATTGTGTTTCACATATATAAATTATGTGTATAAAATATTTTTTTAAATAATAATAAAAAGTTTTCAAAAAGTTGGATTTATGAAGTTTAACAAATTAATTTTAAACGAGCTTTTATTTATCAATTTCAATTAAATATTAAATAATTTAATTATTTTCCACTCTCTTATTAATTAAATTGGTAGCCCATACTTGCAAGGACCCAAGAGTGGGGCTGAAACTCTCATCTCCAACTATATATATCATTATCTCCCCACATATTGGGGAACATGCTTTTCTGTCTATTTCTTTCTATCCAATTAATGATTGAATGCATTATCGCTACAAGAAAATATGATACTACTGACAAAATATGTATTAATTCTAATTTTTTATCATACTGTTATTTGTCACAAAATGTGTGTATAAAGTTGTAACAATAAATAATTAATTACACATTTATAA
Source organism: Sesamum alatum (assembly GCA_034509735.1). Taxonomy (NCBI): domain Eukaryota; kingdom Viridiplantae; phylum Streptophyta; class Magnoliopsida; order Lamiales; family Pedaliaceae; genus Sesamum; species Sesamum alatum. The sequence continues at coordinate 1,813,462 of JACGWO010000007.1, forward strand.
AAATATAGAAATTTTGCCTATAATCAATGATTTTTTGTTCATTCTATTACGTGACGGAGAATGCAAAAGGAACGTTAATTTCCCTCTAAAATGTCTAGACTCACGTAAGCTGTCACGTCCCAAAATGGTGTGTAGTTGGCAAAATCTCCCAATTTCACTAAAATCTCCAATTGCTCTAGCAATTTCCATTTGATTTCTATTGGACAAAATTACCTAATAAAATTGTAGGACTAAAAATTGCCAATACGTTGCTTACAGAGCAACGGTTGTCACCCCTTACATACACGACTAAAATTACAATTTTGCCATGGAAATAACTAAACACCCACAAAGAACCCAAACCTACACCCAATTGTGAAATATCGACATTACCGTTAAAGATCTTCTTGACAAAATACAAAATGAATCAAAATAAATATTTTTCAAGTACCATTGGGATGTCAATAAATTAGTCCTTTTGTTATTATTTTACCCATTAAAAAATATTATTTTATTATTCCATATATATATGTTATTTATAAAAATTAGGATAAGTTGCATATTACCCCCTGTGTTTTCAAAATTTCGCTAAAAACCCCTCTGTGTTTTCTAAAACCCTGCGCGAAACCCCCTTTCCGTTAGAAATAACCGAATGTGGGCTTGACGCGCGATTTGTGCGAATGTGGATGACTTCTGACGTTTTTTGACCAATTTTGGACTTATTAAAGACTAAAATGCCCCCATTTTTTTATATTAAATCATTCTTGATAAGTTGTATTGTTTTTAAAACTTTTCTTTTTTATTCTTTTTCATTTGAAGAGGTAATAACCCTCATTTCTCTCTCTATTTTTTTATGTGTTAACTAAATTTACTCTTTTAGTTACTTATATAAATATAAATAAAAATTAGTTATACAATTATATATTAATAATAATTATATATAATTTAGTTTAAATGATATTTTAATCAATTATATTAAATAAAAATATACTAAAATATTATATTTAAATTAAAATAGTCATTGTATGAATTTTCACCACATTTTAATTATTTTTAAGAATATGACTGTTAATAAATTATAATATTGTATATATTATTAACTAATTTAAATTAAATATATTTTAATAAATTGCACTATTAAATAATATTTAAATTTCAATTTTTATATGAATATAATTTTTTTTTCTATAATTTTGTAAAAAATCAATTTATTAAAAAAAAATCTGGGCGACGGCGACGCAACGACAACTGCCGTTGCGGTCGCCCAAATGAACATTGGACGACCGCGACGGTGGTCGCCCAAACGAGTCTCGCGGTCACCCAAATGAACGTTGGGCGACCGGCGCCGTCCAGAAGAGTCCTGGGTGACCACCAACCGCGGTTGCCTAGGCGGGGGCTGCGTGGGCTGCTGGGTGGCGGGGTTGGGGGTCGGGGGGGAGGGGTTGCGTGGGTGGGGGCTTAGGGTTGGGGGGTTAAAATAATTTTTTTTAAAAAAATTATTTATTTTTATATAATTATTTATCATAATAAAATAGATTAAATCTAAACCCTTGATTTTTTTATAAATTGAAGATCTAACGATTGATATGGATTGATTAAATCCTATAGTTTTAATTTAATAAAAAAGAATCCAACGGTTGACAAAAACGAAATAATATAAATGTATAAGGACATAATGGTCTTTTAGCAAAAAAAAATTAACACCGTTAGCCTTAGTTAACGGTGAGGGGCAAGTGTGCATGGTTTTACGAAACACAGGGATTTTTTTGCATATTTTTATAACAAAGAGGGGTTTTTTAGCAAAATATTGAAAACACGGGGGGTAATATACAATTTATCCTAAATAATAATGTATATTTCCCTTTTTAATCATCTTCTTCTCTGCGGCGCCGCGGCGTGCCATGGCCATCGTCGTCGCCGCGCCTCGCCGCCCCAATCTCCCTCCCTCGTGCCCCCCTTCCCATCTCTCTCCCTCGTGCTGCGCACCTACCCCCTCCCCAAATCTCGCACCGCCGCACCTTCACCCCGCTCTCTCTCACCGTTGCCATTTCCCAGATCTCGCTGCCGCAACCTCCCCCCCTCTCTATATATGTATATATATTCAACTTATTATATAAGTACATATATATATGGCAAAATTGCACTTTTGGTCCTATAAGATAGGGTCATTCTCACATTTGGTCCCACGCTTTTGGTCGTTGACACTTTTGGTCCCAAAATCCTAATTTTTTGACACTTATGGTCCCAAACCGTTAACTTTAATGGAAAACGGCACGTGATTGAACACGTGCCGTTAGTCAATGCAAGTCAACGGTCTTCTGCCGTTAGCTGCTGCATTTAGGAGAGAAAATTTGGCGCCAAATGCACATTTTACTCCCTTTTTCCCTATTTATACCCATAAAAAGCCAAAAAAATCTTATTTTCTTCTTTGACAACAAAAACTACCCCAACATTCATTTTTTTCTGTTTTAGTAGGTGAAAAAATGTCACAAACCTCTGAAAATGCTAGAAAAAATATTTAAAAAAAATCTTTTTGTATTTTCTATCGCATTTAATATATAAACGTCACATATAAAAAAAATTACATTATCTATTTTATTTAAAAAAAATATTTGAATAATTACACGAAATGTTTGAGTAATAAATTTTGGTTTCTTAGCAAGAACTAGTGAAAATATCGTACGAGAACGCTTTGATACCCTGAATAAAAAAATGCAAAAGTGTCTATATTATATAACTACATGTATATATTATAAAGAATGATGGCGTTTTTTATTGACGAAAAAGCAATAAATGTGGGCCGAATATTTGAAAAAATGACCTCATACCACAATTAAAACATGTACTAGGAACTGGGTGGGTTGGGGGTTGAATTTTATATTTCTAATTATATTACATTTTATATTCTATTTAATATATATTTGTCATTGTACAAATATTTTTTTAAATAAAATAGATAATGTAAATTTTTTTATATGTGACGTTTATATATTAAATGCGATAGATAATGCAAAAAGATTTTTTTAATATTTCTAGCATTTTCAGAGATTTGTGACATTTTTTCACCTGCTAAAACAGAGAAAAATGAATGTTGGGGTAGTTTTTGTTGTCAAAGGAGAATATAAGATTTTTTTGACTTTTTATGGGTATAAATAGGGAAAAATAGAGTAAAATGTGCATTTGCCGCCAATTTTTCCCTCTTAAATGCAGCAGCTAACGGCAGAAGACCGTTGACTTGCATTGACTAACGGCATGTGTTCAATCACGTGCCGTTTTCCGTTAAAGTTAACGGCTTGGGACCATAAGTGTCAAAAAATTAGAGTTTTGGGACCAAAAGTGTCGACGGCCAAAAGCGTGGGACCAAATGTGAGAATAGCCCTATCCTATGGGACTAAAAGTGCAATTTTGCCTATATATATATATATCAAATTTAATTATATATAATGTATAATTTAATTATTATTTATTTAAATTTAAATCGTGGATTAAAATTGGATTAAATTTACACAATTGATTTAGTAGTTAAATTTAGATATTAGATTTATATGATCCAACAGTTTTTTAGAAAATGGCATACTTGTCATTTTAAATTTTAAATTAAAAAATTAAAAAATCCATGCATGTCATGCACGAAACGCTTTAGGGGAATTTTTGCTTCATTTCTTTTCTAAAATCATAAGGGATAAATTACTGTTTTATTTTTCACATAAAGGTAAATTATATTGCCCATTTTCCATTATACGAGGTAAATTGGATTTAACCCTTTTGTTATCTAATCTAGCTCCCAATTTTTTATTAGAAATTTGAATTGTTAGTCGAAACTTCAATAAACTTATTGTGTACGTATTGATTGTTACCATATTGACTGATATTTATATTAGAAAATCTTGTGCCTAATTCCTATCATGTCTTAACCATAATTATTGTCCAATTAATACAACTAAAAATAGAGTTGAGTGGCCGTTTCTTCGTGGTGTCTTGCTTAGATTAGGTTTTAATCATCGGTTTGTGGAGCTTATTATGTTGTTGGTTACTACGGTCTCTTATTAGTTAACGTTGAATGATAACCAGTTTGGTTTTTTTAAGTCAAAACGGGGCATCCGTCAGGGTGACTCGTTGTCACCATACTTATTTATTCTATGCACGGAGGCTTTCTCATGTCTTATTCAGGACTCAGAGCGAGAGGGACGTATTGCTGGTGTTGCTGTGGCTAATCAAGCTCCCCGGGTCTCACATATCTTGTTCGCAGATGATACATTATTGTTTTGTGAGGCGAGGTTGGATCAACTTGAGGAAGTTCGAAGTATCCTTCGAAAGTATGCACGGGCGTCGGGCCAGGAGGTGAATCTGAACAAGTCTACGATGGTGGTTAGTGGGGGTATGCCGGAGGTGATACGGAGTTTTTTGGGGGCTGTTATGGGGGTTAGGCTGGTGAGGGCACATGATAAATACTTGGGGTTGCCGGTGGTGGGGGGAGGTCGAGGAGTGCACTGTTTAGAGGGGTGGTAGACAGGTTTTGGGCGAAGACTAGTGGGTGGAATAGCAAAATGCTATCCCAGGCGGGGAAGGGGGTGTTGATTAAGGCGATCCTGCAGTCCTTACCAACTTATTTGATGTCTTGTTTTCGACTTCCAGTTGGTCTGCTGCGTCAATTAGAGGGTAATGACTGATTTTTGGTGGGATAATAGGGGAGATAGGAGGGTACATTGGGTGGCTTGGAGGAGGATGTGTCGACCTATGAGGGAGGGAGGCATGGGTTTTTGGGATCTGAGGGAGTTCAACACGGCTCTCCTTGCAAAACAGGGGTGGAGGATTATTTCACAGCCGGATTCACTGCTTAGTAGGGTTTTGAAAGCTAGGTACTTTCCTTCCGGTTCGTTTTGGGATGCGTCTGTGGGACGTCGACCGTCCCTTACGTGGAGAGGTATTATTGGGGTTAGAGGGCTGTTGGAGGAGGGATGTGAGGTGGGGGAGGGGGGAGTTGTGAGGTGGAGATTTCAAAGAGGGGGTATGTTTACGGTGAGGAGTGCATATGAACATGCAGTGCATATGAGCGAACGAAATTTACCGTCCACTTCTGGGGGCAGTCTGCATTTGTCAAGAGGCCGGGGCTCGTTGTGGACATCTCTGTGGCAGGTTCGTGTACCCCCGAAAATTCGGGTTTTGATGTGGAAGTTGAGTAATGAGGCCCTGCCAACATTATCGAATTTGGCACGGCGGGTGGAGAGTGTTGACGTGGGATGTGTGGTTTGTGGGGGAGAAGGGGCTGAGAATGTGAAGCATATTATGCTGGAATGCACTTTTGCTAGACAGCTTGGGCTATTTCTCATATTCCTTGGAGTATAATTTCTGTTTGGCAATCAGATGTTGCAGTGTGGGTAAACTCTGTGTTGCAGAAGCTGAATGAGGTGAATCGGGGGAGATTTTTTGGTTTTTGCTGGGCGTTATGGAACCAGCGGTGCAAGAAACTGATGGAGAATCAGTCCTGTGAGCCGAGGACGGTGGTGAGTGGAGTTGAACTTCTGTTAACAGAATATTCTAATGTGGTTAGTAGTCTGCGGGCGAGGAGATGAGTTAGTGGTCTTTATTGCTGTCTTTGGTGGATTGATTTTGGTGATTGCTGTAGCTTTTTGTTGTCTGGTTTTTCTGTCTATAGTTTTTGGGTATGTTTGAATTAGTTTTGTGTTCTTTTAGTCTGCTTTCAGTCGGTTTGTGTTGTGTTGTTTTTCAGCTTTGTTTGTAGGTTGGTAGTATAGGTCTGGTCTATTGAACTTTGTGAACTCTGTTTGGCTGGTTTTATTTATATAATCATCGCTTTAAAATATAAAAAAAAAAAAAAATAGAGAATTAAATGTACTCATCATCCAATTAAACGGAATAAAAATTGATGAACAATATTTAAGTTATGGAATGAAAGAACACGTTGCCTGACAAAACAAACATAGATATTCATCAGTTGGCTCTTTTGTTTTGTTTTATTTTATTTTATTTTATTTTGTTTTGTTTTGTTTTTCAGGTGTTGTACATTAAACCGGAACCCTCGAACTTGCTATCCATGAGCTTTTTGATGCGTGCAGCCATGGCGGGAGTCAAATAATTGGTCCAGTCTCCGACCTGTCCCTTCCTAAAGAATGAACTGTTTTTCACAATACCATTAACACTACCTGTCTTGTTCGGAGCCAAGCTGCGGAGACTTTGAAAACTGCACAGCCCTGAGATATGATCTATCAGGCCTTGTTCTTCTTCCTCCAATGAAAAAGGGAACCCAATGAATTCAGCAATCTTCTTTACCTGAGACGTGATATCCTCTTTCAAGTCTTCATACCTGAGAAACAACACTTTTCTTGGATTCTCCAAATGGGCATTCCAGTATCCAAGCATATGGTCCCAAAAGGGCCCGTAGAAATGAATTCCCTGGCAAAACATGTCGAAATTCTTGTCGATGGGAACTGGCTCCGAATTTTCTTTCGGTGAGAAATTGCAATACGAAACGAACTGATCCAATGGGTTTCTGCACATGCAGATTATTCTACAGTCACTTTCTCGGATGGAATCAGGAAGGAGTTCGAAAGGCATGTGAGTTGCGAAAATTCTGGGACTGGGAATGTTCGAAAGATCGGGGTTTTCTTGCTCCCAGTAAACATTGAACTCGAAGAAAGGCACAAGTGTGTGAGGACTGGAAGTGAGTAAAGGGCTTTGATCAATGGTAAAAAGATGGCGATTGGCTATGGAAAAAGTCAGGGCTTTCAACCAGGTAGTTCCTGATTTAGGTAAGGTTGATAGTATTATATCCGTACCTTGTGCTTTGAAGTTCTTTTGAGTGGATAGTATTTGCCGGAATACCATTTCCGGCACCCAAAAGCCGCCGTATTTAACGACCGGAGGACTCACATGTCGTTCCAGTGTTTGGAGCAACTCGTGGAGGTCATCCTTCGGACTCTCTTTATTCTCCATTTCAACAGTAGCATTCATGTCTTAGAAATAAATGATTTGTTCCTTTTTATAGACTGTATGAGAGGTAATTTCTGGTTAATTCAGATTAATTAAGTCCAATTAATCACATTATAAGTATTAAATCTTATATAATTAATTTGGATTTCTCTGGAATCAAGGGAAGCTGACATTATGGTAGGGACAAGACAACCTACTTTCCTGCTGAATTATTAAAAAACACTCTACATTTCTGCTGTTATTTAAGTAGTAGCCCAAATAAACTATGTATGTTTTATTTGCTACATTATTTGATATTATCCTATATTTTTGGAAATATAAATTAAGTGGCAAAGATATATATATATATGTCTATAAATAGTAATGTACAACTGCTGCAAAACCAACTCCCCATCGTCGGCCAACAACTACTGGACCCTATCGTCAAGCTATGCACCATGGTCTATAGCAAGTGCAACAACCCCTCGCATAGTATTTTCAAATCGCTTTAGGTTTCAGTATCAATGAATAATTATATTATTTATTAACAGGAGCATTATTTAATTAAGCATTAAGTTTTTCTGTTAGTATTAATATTTTTAATAATATAAATAACAAATATTCCAAAAAAGACAACTATGAAATACATTAACTGAAACAAAATTAATTATTTTTGAGAAAAGAATAATTATATTGACAAATAATAAGTGCAAATATTAAACAAAATAGTATCGTTTTAAGCGTGTTTAAGAAGTACCCACCCACTTCAGCTTACTGGTTTTTCTCTCTCTCTTTTTTTTTTTTCTAAAAAACTCTATTCACTTTTAGTTCTATTACAATATATGTTTTTCTCCCTACATTTCCAAACGCATATATGTTATGTAGACAATTAATGTATACCTCATGTCAACAATGTTAATATTCCAACAAAAGTAACATAAGAATATTACACGAAATCAATACCAATTATTGAAGACACTAATAGCCCCGACAACCACCCATCGCCATCTTCTTGCGCCCAAAGTCTTATTTTCCTCCATTTTTCCTTAACATGGGAAGAAAAATATGAAATGTTCCACACAAATTACATTTCAGTGAGAATAGAAATCGGTAATAAAAAACTAATACTAATGTGTTCCCGAGATCTTAGTCTTCAGCAGCTGACATTTTTCTTAAGGGGAAAGTGTAATTTTAGTCTACTAATATAGGAGTGGTGGCACTTTTGGTGCAAGAAAAATTTAGAATAACAATTCAGGATAGTATTTTCAAAAAATTTTAGTCTACGGATCCCTAATTTCATTGAATTTAGCCACGTGATTAGCACATGGGCTGAATAATTTGGGGCTTTTTGAAATTCTGACAGCAATTGCTAACGTGGCTTCAATAAGCTGGCCACCCATTACATGGCACTAATGGCGTGTTTTAAAATAAAACACGTCATCTGCCACAAGGTCCATCCGCCACGTCAGCCTGAATTGGAGGGAATAAGAGGCTCATGCCTCTCTCACGCATTTGCCCCAATTTCAGAAACTGAAGAACCCTAGTTCTTTGTTGCAGGTGATGGGTTTCACTTCCAACTCCCATATTGAGGTGAAATTGTGTGCAAAATTGAAGATGAGTAGTGTGACCGGCCTCGTTGAGTGCTATTGTGGGAGGAGAGTAGCGCTTCGAACCTCTTGGACCAAGGTGAATCCGGGTAGGAGGTTCCATGCATGTAGGGACTACAATGTAAGTGTATTTTTTGACGTCTTTTTTTTTTCTCTGTTTCACTGATAGCAAGGTTCCCTTTTGTAAAGTTGTTAAATTTTCTTCATTTTTCTCCCAATTGTAGAGGGTGGGTGTCGATTTTTTAATTGGGAGGACCCTCCAATGTATAGAAGAGCACGTGCGATTATACCCGATTTATTGAAAAAGAGAAACAAAATGGAGGTAGAGATTTTGAAGTTGAAATGCATTAGAAAAGGACTGGTGAAGGTGGGCTTTATTTTGTTTGTTCGTTGCTTGCTTGGAATTTGGCTAAGTCTTGGATGCTAGTTGAGGAAGAGTGAAGAGTGTTGCACGAGCTTGAAAATGAAGATGGTTGCAGGCAGAATTGAGTTGTGAATGCAGCTGTGAATGTTAGGGGTGTTTTTGAATATGAAGATGGTTAGGAATGTTAAGCAGAATATGTGTATTGATGTTTGGATGTGTTTGTTTAATTAGATGGTTAGTGGCAAACTCAATGTTTGTAATTGACTGAACCTAATGTATTGATGTTGATCAACAATGCAATATAAATCTTTCTTAGTGCAATATATGTGTATTAACTGCCATTCAAGGAACAAAATTTTCACTGCCATTCAAGGTACAAAATTTTCACTACCATTCAAGAAACAATATATTGATTGCCATTCAAAATCATCAACAACAATCATCCATATTACATGAGGTAACTTCTTGTATATCCACAAAAGGACCAAATAACATTAAGCCATAAGCACAACATCATCCACAACTGTATGTAGCCATTTTGTATAGCAATCAGACATGTTTATGAAACATTAAGTTAACCAAAAACTATTCAATGTTCTACTTTTTCCCATGAACCGTAGAAGATTGATTTGACCACTTTGAAAGCTCCACAAACTTTTGTCCCTGCTCTTATATGACTGGTTTTGGAATTGCAGCTGCTGGATATTAGCTTGAGAAAGAGGGCATGAATGCTACTCCAGCTATTAGGGGAGGTGCCCTGATGTTGAGTCTTGGATGCATAGTCATTTGTGGCTGGGCAGGTAGGTTTGTATTGGCCATTTGCAGTTGTTCAAACATTGTAAGACCTTGTACTGAGGGTTGAGTTATTGAAAGTTGAGGCTCTGTCACCAATGAAGGGCTCAACGTTGTTGTCTAGATTATGCCTGGGTTGCTTCATCTTCTTCATTAACTGGAAGTACAATTGGTGGTGTGTCATTTACCCCAGTTTCAGATGCATTTATAGTTACCTATCAAAAGAAGCAGAAAGATGTTAATCACATACCAATACAGTTACCTATCAAAACTACAGATCAACTTACCCTAAATGGATCTTAAAAAATACAGTGTTTTCTTTTTCTAACAGTGCTTGACGATGACCCCCCCCCTCCTTTTTGTCCTTGTTTTAATTAGTAAAATACAGTCCATATTAGTAAGAAAAAATCAGTTCACATTATTGAAATATACATACACATGTAATATGCTTGTGCACATTGACTGCTGAAGACACTATCCATTAGTATTTCATCAAGTCCAGGCTTTTGCATATCCTTCCAGAGAGCACACCCCTTTGCATTATGGCCAGGCTGGCCACATATCCTATAATGGTGTTTTGTGTGATGTCTTTTAAGTTTGTCAGGCTTTTTCCTGTTGGTCTTCTCTATCTTCACATTTTGCTCATCTGATTCCCTATTCCTTGCTCTTGTAGGTGTTCTAGGGCCTCTCTGATGTTTGGAGGCAAGGGTGGGATGAGGTTAGTCTCATTCCACGACAGTTCACCACTAATAGGAAGGATAGTTGGCTCATAAACTAATTTAGGTCTCCACAGTGTAATAAGGATAAACCATGTCCTCGGGCTGCAAGTTTTGATTGAAGATTGTACTACATGCATGCTTGCAAGGTACGCCTGACAATTGCCAAATTCTACAACTGCATGGCCTTCTCTCTAGGTCCACAGAATATTGGCTTCCATCATAACAAGATATTTGGTAGTGTCTGTCATTGGCCTTGATGGTGATGCAATCACCAATTTTGTCAATGTGCTTCTACAACAACTTTTGAATCTTGGGACACAATGCTTCATTCCATTTTTTATTTGCTCTATCCCTATTCTCTTGCAGTCTTTTCATGAGATATTCCATTATCCATTCAAGCATTGTAAAGATAGGTTTATCTCCTGCATCCATTTTGTTAACATTAAAGCTTTCGCAACAGTTTGAAAGACCAGGTTTTTCTAGCTCCCAATAAACATTGAACTCTAAAAAAGGCACAAGTGTATGAGAACTAGAAATGAGTAAAGGGCTTTGATCAATTGGAAAAAGATGGCGATTGGCTATGGAAAATGTGAGGGCCTTCAACCAAGTGGTTCCTAATTTAGGCAAGGTTGTCAGCATTACATCCGTACCTTTCGCTCTGAAGTTCTTTCAAGCGGATAAGATAGGTCGGAACAACAGTGCCAACAACCAAAAGTCTTTGTATTTAACAAGGCGTTGGCCATCCCAATTCAGGCGTTGCTCAATTAGCAAAAAAAAAAATAAAAAAATTAGAGATGAAAATTGAAGATGCGGAACATTAGGGTTCAAAATCAAATTAGTGTCCATCTATATGGACGAAAAATGTAATTACGCCATTGTGGATTCTTTTACGGACTTTAATTATACACGTCATATCCATCTAATGGAGTAAATGTTTTTACTAAAAAAGGTGACAACAATATCCTTCTCCTCTTAAATTTAATATCTATTATTATATATGTTTGAATTTTTGAAGGGGGTTTTCACTCAGATGTACAATTTTGACTCAATTATAATTTTTTAGAAATTTAAGGTTTTTTATTTATTTCATCCTTATCGTCAGAAAAATGTGGGTACATCTCATTTGACCTTTTAAAATTGGGACTATTGTTCATATTGGCTCATTTTTACCAGTATTTTTGTCCATTAACTTTTAAGGATAACATTTTGGTCATGCATCTTTTTAATTTTTTCGATTTCAATCATTTTTCCCTCTAGTACTAGAAAAAATTTAACATTTAACCATGGCTAATTGCTATGGTTAAAAACAAATAGTCGTAGTAAATAGTCATTCACTAAGGTCATAAAACGGTTATTAACTGTGTATTTGCGAGTGTGGCTAAAACATTCGCAATGGCTAAAAGCCATGACAAAAACATTTGTTATAGCTCATAACCATAGGATAAAAGTTTTCATAGTGGATAATCTAGGTTTTTGCAACGATTTTTATTTAACCATGGTTAATAATTTAGTCCGGAGCAAATAAATTTACAGCTAATAGTGAATTTTCTTCTAATGCAGCGTTCACCTTCACTACATGAAAATATGATATTAGTGACAAAATATCAAATAACAATATAGTGACAACAATTATTTGTTATCACTAGGTTATCACTATACATGAGTTACTAATTGTATTTAGTGACTACTATGTGCACATTTTTTTTATCAATAATTCTTGTTAATAACAATTTTTATAAAATACCAAATAACCTAAGTTACGAAACTAAAAATACATTTAACCCTTAATAATGCATCTTCGTAACATAGAAACTAACACAAACAGAAGTATTCATACCCCATGACCCAAAAATATATTTCAGCTGCTGAAACTTTTCTTTTAGATCTTGAACATTAAACCAGAGTTTCCGAACTTGCTATCCATGAGCTTTTTGATGCGTTCAGCCATGGCAGGAGTCAAATAATTAGTCCAGTCTCCAACCTGACCCTTCCTGAAAAACGAACTGTTTTTCACAAGACCATTAATATTACCTGTGTTGTTCACAGCCAAATTGCTGAGACTTTCAAAGCTACATAGCCGTGTGATATGATCTATCAGGCCTTGTTCTTCTTCCTCCGGTGAAAATGGGAACACCATAAATTCAGCAATTTTCTTTACCTGAGACGTTATATCCTCTTTCAGATCCTCGTACTTGAGAAACAACACTTTTCCAGGATTCTCCAAATGAGCTTTCCAGTATCCAAGCATATGATCCCAAAAGGGGCCACATGGATGAATTCCCTGGCAAAACATGTCGAAAGCCTCATCTACGTCAAGTGGATCTGCTTCTTTTCCGATCTTGTTTTCGAGCAAGAAATGGCGATGCGAAACGAACTGATCCAATGGGTTTCTGCAGATGTAGATGATTTTACAGTCACTTTCACGGATGGAATCAGGAAGGATATTGAAAGGCATGTGAGTTGCGAAAATTCTCGGACTGGGAATGTTTGAAAGATCAGGGTTTTCTTGCTCCCAGTAAACATTGAACTCTAAGGAAGGCACAAGTGTGTGAGGACTGGAAGTGAGTAAAGGGCTTTGATCAATTGTAAAAAGACGGCGATTGGCTATGGAAAACGTGAGGGCCTTCAACCAGGTGGTTCCTGATTTAGGCATGGTTGATAGTATTACATCCGTGTCTTTTGCTTTGAAGTTGTTTTGAGCGGATAACATAGGTCGGAACAACACTTCCAGCAACCAAAACCCGTTGTATTTAATGAGGCGTTGGCCATCCCAATTCAGGCGTTGCTCAAGTGTTTGAAGCAACTCCTGAAACTCATCCTTCGAACTATTGTCAACTTCTCCAGAAGAGGATTTCAGGTCTTCTTTTCTCTCCATTAGATTAGTGGAATACATGATCGAAGAAGGAATGCATTTCCTGGCAAGACACGCACATATATGTCGACAAAGCCCCATTTAATTCAAGTGGGACTTCAAGCCGTTCCTGGCAAAACATGTCGGCAAAGCCCCATTTAATTCGGATGGGACTGCAACCTAATTTCCTATCTTGTCTCCAGTTTAATTCCTTCCAAATTTATAAAATTTACATGTCGATCCTTTCGAATTTTCAACATTTATGTGTCTCCTAAACTTTGGAAAAGGTGAAAGTGTAATTTCTTTATCTGAGGCAATTGCAAAAAGATCTAATTATGCTAACAATAAATATCTCGAACACCCGACCCGAATTAATATATTAAATAGCTAATAACTTAATGGGATAATTACACCCTCCTAGGTCTAGTGTAATTACACATAGACCCCTATGATTTGAAAAATTACATTTAGTATTCTAATATTTGCTTATGTCTAACAAATAGGTCCATTCGTCAGTTAAAATTCATCGAATTTGTTGATATTAACAAAAAAAATTGAATGAAAATCGACATTTACCCTCGATTGGCTTATTAATGACTTAATGCAAGCCAAATAAATCTTTTATGACTAAATTACCCTTATAACGGTGAAGATATACCTTCTTTCATGCATTAACGTGTGACGATATATAAGCGTAGTTTCGTCATAGAAAGATTCATTTGACCTACAATAAGTCAGTAATAAGTCAATTGACGACAAATCACACCTTTAATTCATTTTTTTTTTTTTGGTAATATCAACAAATTCAGTGAATTTTGACTAACGAATGGACCTATTTGTTAGAAAAAAGCAAACTTTAGGAGTAGTAGATGTAATTTCTCAAACCTCAGGGGGTCTACGTGTATTTACACCAAACTTTATGGGAGGGGAGTGTAATTATTCCTAACTTAATCTTAATTAAAACAAAAGATTTATGAATAAGTTTTAACGTCGACTCATTTGGTGCTTGGGTTTAATGAAAATTACGGCATTAATATTACCAATTAACAATTACCCCCTGTGAAAAAAAAATAAAGCAAATTACGTCCCTATGATTTTAAAAAATAGAGCAATTACACCGCTCACGTGATTTCGTGTAGTTCACGTCACTAGAAAAAAAATTCACATTGGCTACATTTCTAATGACTATGACTAAAAAATCCGGGATTAAATGAAATTTTTGTCCTGTATTTTTTGCATTTTGGCATTTTAGTCTTTTATCTTTCTAGGGTAGCAAATAGGTCCTGTAACTTTTTAATTTTTCCCGATTTTGGTCCTTTCGTTGCCGGAGTTTGCAAGTGTTGGCCGGAAACTTTTTTAATTTGGGGCTTTTCTTCCCATTGGTCAATTTAATGGACCAAAATCACAAAAAATTAAAAGTTACAGGACTTAATTGCTACCCTAGAAATATAAATGACTAAAATGCCAAAATATAAAAGATACATGACGACAATATTGTTCCATGCTGGCAGGAATTGACCAATGAGAAGAAAAGCCCCAAATTAAAAAAAAAATCCGGCTATATTTTCAAACTCCGGTGACTAAAGGACCAAAATCGCAAAAAATTAAAAAGTTACAGGACTTATCTGCTACCCTAGAAAGATAAATGACTAAAATGCCAAAGTGGTAAAGATACGGGATGAAAAATACATTAAACCCTTAAAAACCGTGGTAAATAACTATTATTAAGTACGGTTAAATAAAATCGATGCAAAACTAATTTTTCCACCATGGAAAACTTATTTGCCACGACTAAGAGCCGTGGTAAAAACATTGAGCTTGACTTTTAGCCACTCTATCAAAAATCACGGCCGACAACCGTTTAATGGCCGTTGTCAATGACTATTTGCTATGGCTATTGTAGACAAATAAAATTTCACGCTTCAATCAAATTGAGACAAATAATTTTGATATTTATCTCTTTAGAAAATACAAATATTAAAGAGATAATGTCAAAATTGACCAATCATAAGTTGCCAAATATTTAATGTATTTATCTCTTTAAATTAAATTATAAAGGGATAATACAAAAGGTGTTTAAGTTCATCACGACTCTACCTCTTTGACAGTTATATAATGGGGTCCTTGGAGCTCATTCAAAACACACACAATTGAAGACAAGTGAAGACACAAGCAAGAGAGTCCCCAAATCCACTCAATTACAAATCAAGGAAGATCCACGGTATTTAAGGCAAGAATCAAGGTGTTCGTCGCGGAAGTCATCCGAAGTCAACATTCAATTCGAGAAGTCAAAAGACCTGTGAATTAACGTTATTAAAAAGCAAGTTCACCTTGACAGAAGATTAAAGTTTCAAACCCACCAAGAAATATTCAAGTTCAAGAAGAACATCTCCAAATTTATAGTGTTTAATCCAGGAACAAGTCAACGACCCCCTGAGTTAACGCTATTCAAAGTCAAAATCAAAGTCGAAGGAGATCAAACGTTAAGTTTCACCTCCAAAATTGTCAAAGTCAAAGATCGCATTCTCAAAGTGAAGAATCAGAGGTTTCAAATATATATTTCACACCCACAAATACTCAAATCAATTCAAAGAAATTTATTTGTAATATTTTCTTGTTTCGTTAAATTCAGAAACACGAAAATTTGTTTACAGCTATTTAGTATTAACTATGACAATTAATCATAGTTAAATGTCATATTTCTTGTAGTGCGTGCTTTTTCTAAATTTCTTAATTATAAAATTACATTTGCTAATAAGGCCTATCTCAATCGAAGAAGTTGAACCCTATGCTTTATGGTCATGTTTCGAACTCCACCAGCATGTAGGATGTTGTTCTACTTTAATAATCGATGTTGTTTAAATATAGTTATTTGATATTGATATTATTGTTAGATATAAATACTTGACATAAATGATTAATCAGGGAGGAGAGATGGGACATGACAATTTGAGGCAAAAAAAACTGAAAAACGTGACACTTTGCGACCAAAATAACTGAAAACGTGCTTTATGGAACTAAAATAGCGACTTACCTAAATTGTGGTACCAAAATAAATAACAACCTGATTTTATGGGACAAAAAAAATATTTTGCCCAAGTAATATATGTATAGAACGAGCACATCGCATTAATCATAAGGAATTAGAATAAATATCCTGAACATATACTTGCCACTTTAATAAAAGAAACAGGATGTCAGGAACAAAGAAAACAAGAACAATATTAACTTTAATATTTCAAGAGAAGTACCATAAGATCAATACTTGTAATGGAACATAAGTTTTCAACATTCAACGTCGACCAGAAACAAAAAAAAGTCATCACATGATAAAATAAACACAAACAACTGATAATTTGCTGACTGATCTTCTTTTTTTGTTTCAGGTCTTGAACATTAAACCGGAGGCCTCGAACTTTCTATCCATGAGCTTTTTGATGCGTTCAGCCATGGCAGGAGTCAGATAATTTGTCCAGTCTCCAACTTGCCTTCCTGAAGAAAGAACTGCTTTTCATACGACCACCAATCTTACCTGTCTTGTTCACAGCCAAATTGCTGAGACTTTCAAAGCTGCATAGCCCTGAGATTTGATCTATCAGGCCTTGCTCTTCTTCCTCCGGCGAAAAAGGGAACCCCATAAATTCAGCAATCTTCTTTACCTGAGATGTGATATCCTCTTTCAGATCCTCGTACTTGAGAAACAACACTTTCCCTGGATTCTCCAAATGAGCGTTCCAATATCCAAGGATATGATCCCAAAACGGCCCAAAGGAGTCAATTCCCTGGCAATACATGTCGAAAGGCTCATCCATGGCAGCCGGATCCGCATCTTTTCCAAAATGGTTTTGAGACAAGAAATGGGTGAGGGAAACAAACTGATCCAATGGGTTTCTGCAGATGTAAATAATTTTACAGTTGCTTTCACAGATGGAATCAGGAAGCAAATCGAATTGCATGTGAGTTGAGAAAATTCTTGGACTGGGAATGTGTTCCAGATCAGGATTATCTTGCTCCCAGTAAATATTGAGCTCTAGGTAAGGCACAAGCATGTGAGGATTGGAAGTGAGTAGAGGACTTTGATCAATAGGAAAAACATTGCGATTGGCAATGGAAAACGTGAGAGCCTTCAACCAGGTGGTTCCTGATTTAGGCATGGTTGACAATATTAAATCCGTGTCTTTTGCTTTGAAGTGTTTTTGAGCAGCTATAATGGGTCGGAAATGGTTTACCTGCAACCAGAAACCGCAGTATTTAACGAGCGGTGACCCATCCCAATTCACCCGTTGTTCAAGTGTTTGGAGCAACTCCTGGAATTCATCCTTGGGACTATTGTCCTCAACTTGAGCAGAAGAGCATTTCGGGTCTTCTTTTTTCTCCATTACAATGCAATGATATTAATGGATATACCTGGAAATATATAAGAACTTATCTCAAGATAAGGATGACTCCCTACTTTTGAGGCTTATTTATTTTATTAATATTAAAAAAAATAATAAAAATATTTATAATATATAATATATAACAATAATGGGAGAAGTCGAACTCAAGTTTGAGTTCATCAATTTTTTTTATTTTATTATTATTATTATTACTACTACGTATATTATATATAATTTACTGGTTTATTTATACTGATAATTAAATAAATGTACAACAAAAAATATATATTAACACAAAAAAATATAGTTACATTAAAAAAATTATATTTAAATCAAAAAATAAAATTCAAAAAATTAATTATAATAATTACAATTCTTAAAATTATTATTGTCTTTTACAACCCCTCACCGACACATCAGCTTGTCTTGAATAACCCTCCCTTTGTTGGTATTATTGTCTATCTCGCGTTTGTGCCCAATCCATCTCGTTAGGAATACGTGATGTTTGTCTTCTATCAGGACGAATGATGCCACGTGAAGTAGTGTCATGGACCAACTCAAATTGTGGAACATCCCAATAATCTTCCGCATCAAAGGATGAAAAGACTTAGAATATGTTTCCTATAAGCCATTATATCCTAATAGTCCTTCACCATTGATGGGGCACTAATTATATATGCAGCGCATACCTCTTGAGCATGCAAGCACAGAATGCCGAATTGACTCCATTTGCCACATGAACATTCTCGTGTGGCAATTTTAACGACGTGAGTGTTGAATCCATGTCCAGTCTGACGTTTTGTTACAACGGAGGCAGACTGTTGGTGCTGGTTGTATCTCGTCACAACATGTTCAACACTTTTTTCGAACCAATGTTGGAACAATTTGTTTGCAAAGTCCGTCCATAGTTGGTTGTTGCTTAACATGACACCACTCTTTGACATCCTCTCACGAAAATAGTGGACTGAACGAGCAAATATTATTTCTACTATTGCAGTCACAGGCAATCGACGAGCCCCTTTCAGAACTCCATTGATGCACTCTAACATGTTGGTTGTGAGAATTCCGCACCGCCATCCGCCTTCGTGAGAAGCTGTCCATTTTTCCTTTTCAATATTCTCTAAGTACACAAACGCTTCTAATTTGTTTGCCTTTATCTCGTTCATTGTTCGATTGAATTTGCTGATTTGATATTCAGAACCAGCTCTCCAACAAAGGTCATTCAGTTCCACATTCTTGTAACGACTGTTGAAATTAGAATATACGTACCGCAAGCAATATCTGTGCACTCCCTGTGGTGGCACAAAATCTGGAATTGTTTTTACTGCTTTGATGAGACCGGCATTACGGTCAGAAATAAGACACATCCCAAACCGTCATCTTATAATATGTTTGCTCAATATTTGAAAAAAACCAAGTCCAAGATGCTTCGAATTCTTAAGATAACGCATGGAATCTCATGCGATGCAAGAACGGGTATATTGACTGCTAATGAAGCAGTTTAGAAACGGATTTGCATGCCTCAGTGTGACCGTTATGTCAACGCATCAGAACGGCACTGGAATGCATTATGGGCACTATTTGATCCAAAGAGCATAGACCCAATGACACTTATACAAACAAGACCACCATTAGAGGATAGAGGGTACAGTCCTTTAAGCTCATCAACAAAGTAACTTATTAGTAATGCATTGGTGCTATTATTATTACTATTCAAATTTATTTAAATTTAAATTATTGTTGTTTAAATTCAAATTATTGAAAATGCTATTATTGTTGACTAATTTATTTATTTATTTAAAAAAAATTTACACTCACGAGCTGCTTGCAGCTTGCTGCCGCAAGCTGCAGCATGGCTGCAGCGCGTCACGGGCTGCTTGCCCGTGACTGCTGCAGTTGTTTCTTTCTACAACACTATAACTAAAATTGTATGTATATTTTTTTAATGAAGAAAGCTAGATTTGAAATTGAATTTAGGTGCAAAATGTAAAAGGTTCTTTGTGCACTATATTTCGGTCAATTTTATCGGAATATTTAGACTAAGAAAATAAATAATACATTACTTAATTCACTACAAGAAAATATAATATTAGTAATAAAATATTAAATGACAATTTTATAGTTGTCAATAAAAATATATATTTAGTGACAATATTTTTTATCTTGTCACTATATAATTATTAGTGACAAAAATGATGTATAAAGTTGTCACTAAATACAATTAGTGACTCATTTATAATGACAACTTAGTGACAACATAATATACTGACAACAATTATTTGTTGTCACTAGGTTGTCACTATACATGAGTCACTAATTGTATTTAGTGACAACTTTGTGCATATTTTTTTGTCACTAAAACAATTTTTACAGTATAATAGTAATTATTAAAATCATAAAATTCGTTATTGTGACAAAATAAACATTCTTATCAATAAATATATATAATTAATGACAATATTAAAATTGTCACTTGATTTTTTTGTCGTTAATATTCTATTTTCTTGTAGTGATTTAGGAGGTTAAATACAACATAAAGAGTAGTACATCTATACTATTATATAAAGAAAAAAAAAACCCTTTTTTTACCCACAAATGACGGTTAATGACACTGTCGCACCATTTTTTTGTAATGTCAAAAATAATCTTCAACTAATATGACAACTACTTTATTCAACTTTTCAAATTTTATATTAATTGATAATTTAATTTTTTCCTTTTTTTCCTTCTTTTTTTTTTAATGTGATGTGTTAGTTTATATATTTTACTCTTATTTATAATATATTTTAAAATATAAAAAATTATTTATTATATGCACACAAAAACAGCGTTAGCAGATCGCATTAATCATAAGGAAATTAGAATACATATCCTGAACATATACCTGCCACTTTAATAAAAGAAACAGGATGTCAGGAACAAACAAAACAAGAACAATCTTGTTCCTTTCTGAAGAAGTAACTATTTTTCACACGACCATCAATATTACCTGTCTTGTTCACATTCAAATTGCTGAGACTTTCAAATTCAGCAATCTTCTTTAGCTGAAATGTAATATCCTCTTTCAGATCCTCGTACTTGTGAAACAACACTTTCCCTGGATTTTCCAAATGAGCGTTCCAATATCCAAGGATGTGATCCCAAAACGGCCCAAAGAAGTCAATTCCACTATAAGAAAATATAATACTAGTGACAAATTATCAAATAATAATTTTAAAATTGTCACTAAAAATATATATTAATGACAACATTTTTTCCCGCGTCGTCTATAAATAGGGTAGCTATGATCTTCCTCACAGAGGAATGAATCTGTATCAAAACAGTACATAGCTAAGAATAGAAATTATCTTCTGCAATGGCTTCTTTCTCAATTACTCTTTTCTGCTCCATGATCTGTCACTTTCACATAGTCTGAGTGGGAAGAGATACCCATACTTCTGTTAGATGCCAATATTTTTCTGTTTTTCCCGAGTTTATTTGCCAGAAATTGCTGAAAGTCAACACACTAACCCTTTGCTTATTTTTAATAAACTCGGTCACAACCCATACAGACAATCCTTTTTAGCAACACCTTTATGGTTAATCTGGAAATATCGAAATGCGGGAATTCTTCGAAACTCTCCTATTAACCCACCTGCTATTTGGCGACATGGGAAGCTGTTAACAAATTCCCGTTTACATGGAGCATGCACGTTAGGTCGTAGAAATTTCACAGTAATATGTAAATAAATGCCTCCTCCCTTTAGTTGCTTCAAACTTAATATTTGATGGCGTGATATTCGGAAAATAAATAATCTAAACACGTTATCTTGAATTAAAATAAGAAAATACAAAGAAGAAAGTAGAATTTCTATATATCATCAAGAAGTGTCTTAAAAAATGAGATTCACCCCCTATTTATAGTAAATCTTAGGGGGTGAAATTACAATGTTATCCCTCAACTTCTCAATCCTACGGCCTAGATTAAACTGCCGAGGGCAGCTTCGTCATTTCACATCCCCCACTTCCTTTGCAACTTCTCTTAGATAAACGCCGCCAACTTCCCTCCAACTTTCTTCAATGGCACTAACGTAATTTTCTTGAAATCTTGAGGGCCTTTTCATAATTTTCCTTGCTTTAACTTCCTATCCCTATCAGTAGCCCCCCAACTTTCCAATGTTTCTTTGGAAGTTTGAAAGTTCCAACGAGTAAGTTGACTCCGATTCAACTTCTTCCTTTTAATAGTGGATAGGTTGATTTTGACTCTCCTTCTTCTTTTCAACAATAATTCTCCTCGGCTTAGAAGTCTCTTCCTTCCAGGATTCTTCTTCAGACAAGTCCTACTTCTGTTGGGATCTTCTATTTTATTTTTCCTTCTTGGGCTAGGATTTTTCCCTCCCTATATAAGTTTGTTGTGCTATCCTCAATTCTCCATCTGGCTCCATCTTTCCTTTTTGTCTTCTCTATCTTCAAGAAAAAGAAATGTCGAAGCGTCTTGGCTCGGGTATTTAGCTCATCGTCTCTTTCTATATATTTTTGTTTTTTCTCTTTGTGTCTCCAAAAACATCCACACACTTAGTTCGAATATCTAAAAAAAACTCCGTTATTTCCGAAAAGAAACCTTCACGTCATGTCGAGCAATCAACGGGATGTTGGAAATACGTGAGGGGGAACATCGACACCGAGTCGAGGCCGGGGAACGCCCCGACTCGGTGCTGGTCGAGGCACTCCGCCTCGACCAGAATCTAGTCGAGGCGAGGCGCCTCGACCAGAGTTTGGCCGAGGCGCTGCGCCTTGGAGACTCTGGTCGAGGCACCTCGCCTCGGCCAGATCTTGGCCGAGGTGATGTGCCTCGGCCAGAATCTGGCCGAGGTGTTGATCCTCGATTGACTCCAGCCGAGGGGCGTCTTTCTCACCTCCTTCCGCTCCTCTTATTCATCCAGATATCGTGGACTTCGATCATGAAGTGATTGAAGCGATCTGAATCTTCCTACTTGTCCCTCGCCTTCCCCAAATCCTTCCTTCGAGTCGAGCTCGTAAGAAACTCCACCTCTTTTATCTCCTCTTGCAACTGACCTTGTTGATTCTGGTTTAGACGGAATTGAATCCTCTTCAGCCCCCTGCTCCAAGTCCCGTTGTCGTATTATGGACGTTGAAAATTGTCATAGTCGCGTGAGTCCTGAAGAGTTTCGTCTTCTTGAGGCTAATGTCAACGCCTCTTCTGAGTTCACCCTCTTGTTGCCTAGTGTTGATGATAGGATCAAGCTCCCTCCTCCTGAGTTCTTCACAGTGTACCTATCATTCTTTACCTCTGGTCTTACGCTTCCTCCTCATCCTTTGCTACTTAAGATCATCACCTGCACTACCTTGAGCATCAGCCAATTTACCCCCAACTCCCTTGTAAGTTTTAGGGGGTTCCTCCAGCGTTTTGAAGAACTCGATTTGACCCCTTCTCTTGAGGCCTTCTATTCCTTATCTACTGTTGGAAAGGTTCCCAATGACTCCTACTTCTACTTCTATCCATGGGGGGGTTGCAAAATTCTTGAGGGTGGTGTTTCCTCGAAAGGTCCCTGGAAAAAAAAAGTTCCTATTCGTAAAAGACCTAGCTTGGGGGTTAGCAGCCCCTTGGGGGGAGTCGTCCTTTGTGCCCGATCCCGTCCCTGACCTTCGTCTATCCCTTATTGGGGTTGGGCTGTTCGATCAACTTTTTGACGTCAAAACTTTAGGGCCTGCTGGTATCTAATTATATCTTTTATGCTATCTACTTGCTTTGAAAAATTTCGACACTATCTCATTTTTTTGCTGATTCCTTGCTCGCAGGAAAGAAAATCTCCCTACATGATGTCCATCGTTTCCGCGAAAAAGAGAATGCTTCAAGGTCTCGCCATCCTCCTCCGCCCCCCCCCCCCCCCCCCGAGGAGGGGAGAAAGCAGTCAACGACGCTCACCTCCTGCTCGGACCAGGGACCTTCCTGGCAACTCAACTCGCCATGAAGGGCGCTCCTCCCCCCCTCCTGAAGGCAGTGCTTCCAAACGCCCTCGGGAAGGTGAAGCAGGCCCCCCGCGGCATGGGACAGGAAAAGGCCTTTTTACTTATGAGACGAACAGGCAAGGGGACATCTCATCTTTTTGGGATGCTGCTTATGTTGACCTTGCCCATAAAAGATCAAGGGATCTAGTGAGCCCTTATGACGTGACGCTACTTGGTGCCCTGCCCAGTGGCATCCTCACTCGTCTTATGCAAGACGAAGCTGCCAGGGTATGTTTCTTATAGCTCTTACTTATGTTTCATCTTCTTGATCTTACGTGCCTAATTGAGGGGTATGTTTGTAGGTTATCAACTTAGCTGAATCTACTGAGCCGCGGTTAAGTAACTATGAGAAGGAGATTCAACGGTTGAAGGATGCTCTTGAAGATGCCCAAAAAGACTTGGGGCGTTGTCATGGAGAACTTAAGGCTGCTTCTGCTAAACAACTTAAATAGAAGGATAGCTTTAACCAGGAAATTGCTTCGGGGAAGACCTTCCTGAAATCCGACGCCGGCAAGGTGTATTTGGAGTGTGTGTGGGACGACTTCAAGGAGAAGTATGCGGGTTCAGAGGAGTTCCACCAAGCTGTCCTTGGCAAGGCAGGCGAGGTATATGACCAAGTAATTAGGCAGTGTCGCTCCACGCTGAGGAACAGTGGTCGCTTTGGTGATGAGGATTTCATGTTTCTCGACCCCAAGGTTCCTAACGAGGATGGGGAAGGCGAGGTCGCTGATGATGTGGTTGATGAGACTTCTGCTGATGGAATCCCCTCCTTTGCCATAGAGAATAATTAGATTTAGACTTAGGATTTGTTTATTCGAATTTCCTTCTCGTAGATTCAAAAAATATCTTAGGATTATTCAGCTTTTTGTTTTTTTGTTAGTTAGTTTTTTTTTTTTTAACTTTAGTTTTTAGGATGCTTTTCTCCCTTTCAAACATTGATCTTTTAATAAAACTTTCATTTCTTCATCATTTTTCTCAAAGAATTCAGCAATCCTCCCTTTTTTCGCACTTTAAAACTTAATATGTCAGGCAATTCCCCGTTCAGCAAAATCATGAAAGGGAGAGGCAATCCCCCTCTTTCAAATGATGTTTTAGATACCAGGGGCTCCACCTATGAGAGGCAATCCCCATCCTGACAAACGAGCGTTCGTGAGGGGCAGTCCCCCTCTTATTAATAAAACTTAGATACAAGGGGTAATCCCCCTAAGAGAATGAGTGTTTGTGAGGGGCAATCCCCCTCTTACTAATGAAACTTAAATACAAGGGGCAATCCCCCTCTTACTAATGAAACTTAAATACAAGGGGCAATCCCCCTATGAAAATGAGTGTTTGTGAGGGGCAATCCCCCTCTTATTAATGAAACTTATATATGAGGGGCCATCCCCCTCTTCCAAAAAAAATAAAATATAGAAATGAAAAACTCATCAATAGAAAAAACATTTCATTACCACAATTGAAGGTTACAAGAAACTCTTAAACTAAAGCTTTTTTCAAATCCTGAAATGAAAAAATTCAGGTGAAATACTTCTTTAGGTTGACCATGTTCCATGTGCGCGGTACTTCTTTTCCATCCAACTTTTGCAGGCGGTAAGTTCCTTTCCCCACTATCTCAATTACTTGATATGGTCCAACCCATTTGGCGTCGAGCTTCCCGATGTTTCCTGTGGCATCAGCCCTTCTTAACACGAGGTAGCCTACTTGGAAGCCTCGATGCCTAACTCTATCATTGTAAGCTCTTGCTATCAATGTTTTATATGCTTCAGTCCTGACATTCGCGTTGCTCCTTAGTTCTTCCAGGAAGTCTAGGTCGACTCTCCTTTCACTTTCGTTGCTAGTCGGCTCGTAGCACTTCACCCTGAATGTCTCCTCTCCAATCTCTATTGGGATAACGACCTTTGTCCTGTAGACCAGACTAAATGGGGTTTCCCCCGTGCTTCGACGCGGGGTGGTTCGATATGCCCATAGGACTCTCGGAAGCTCTTCTACCCAGTTACCGTTTATGGACCATGACTTCGGGGTCTATTCCTTTCATATCCGACAACTCCCATGCAAATGCCTCAATAGATTCTTGTAAGAAATCAATGATGACGCGTTCCATCTGCGCGCTTAGCAACGATCCGATTTTCAATGCCCTCTTGGGATCACCCAAGAGTTCCACCATTTTGATCTCCTCGAAGGCTTCCATTCATTCCTCTTCGACTTTCCTCTTTTTGGCTTCTCTCTGGGTCTCTTCTTTTTGCTCCTCTCGGGAGCTTCCTTTGTTTGGCTCAGCAAGGTATCTCCCAGGGGACTCCTCTGCTGCAATCAAACTCCCGTTGCCTTTACCTTTCCCCTCAAGGACATCTATCGGCTTCTTTAATATACTAGCATAATATTCTTTTGCTTGCTTCCTGTCCCCCACCACCTCTCCTACGTCTTCAGGTGTTGGGAATTTTACCTTCATGTGGTAGGTGGATACCACAGCCTGGAAGAGGTTCAAACTCGGTCTCCCAAGGATCGCATTGTAAGCAGAAGGTGCATCTACCACCAGAAACTTCACAAACTTCATCACTCGCCTGGGGTATGTCCCTATCGAGATTGGTAACGTGGCCTCCCCTAGCGGCACAACTACGTCTTCGCTAAAGCTGTTCAAGAGGGTATTGACGGGCGTAAGTTGCACATTATCGATCCTCATCTGGGAAAAGCTTTATAAAAAAGGATATCTGGTGAACTCCCAGTGTCTATCAAAATCTTTCTCACCCAAAAGTTTGATATTGAGGCTGTCACAACTATCGCATCATTGCGGGAGGGGAGACTCCCCTCCAAGTCTTGATCATTGAAAACTATCTCTCCCGTGGAGTGCGCTCGAGGTACCTCCTTAACCTCACTGCAGGCAACCTGGTTGGCAACGTTCCCCGCTGCTCTTGCGGCCGCTTTCCTAGCTCGCCCCGAGTCTCCTCCGGCTGGTCCTCCTGAAATGACCCCAATTACGCCGGCGGTTGGAAAATTATCTTTTCTCTCCTGGTCTGCCTCATCCTTATCCCTCATCCCAAGACGGGGTATCGCTTGCTTATTTTCGCGGGTGACCTCCCGAGGCCCTTGCTTCGTCTTTCCGACAAATTCCTTCAGGTAACCTCTCCTGATGAGTTTCTCAATCTCATTTCTCAAATGGTGGCATTCCTCAGTACTGTGGCCTCGATCCTTGTGGAAGTGGCAGTACTTGTCAGATTTCATCCTCTGAGGATTGTCCTTCATCGGATAGGGCCATCTCACTAGCCCTTATTGTTCAGCCACGGCGAGAACTTGAACTCGCGGGGCATTTAACGGGGTGTACCTCACCAAATCCCCCGATAGCGGTGGCTTATGTTCCCGCCTGACCCCCTCTAACCTGGGGGGGGGGGGGAGAAGTCTCATATCCTCTTCATTAGCTTTCCGCTTGAGGGGATTTGCTGGACGCAATCCCACTGTCTCCTCTATTTTGATGTACTTTTTTGCTCTCAGCAGCAACTCTTCCTGAGTTAAGGGGGGCTTCCCTGCGATCGACTCCTTAAACCATCCTCTTCTCAAATTCCGCTGCATGATGCTAGCCAGGAGCTCAGGATTCACGTGTGGGACTTCTAACACTGCTTCCGAGAAGCGTTGCACATACTCCCTTAGACTCATTTTCCCGCTGAACTATTGTGAACAAGTAAGAAGCGGTCTTGGGATACCACCTGTTGATTGAGAAGTGATGTAGGAAGCGCTGAGAAAGTTGCTCAAACGACTCAATAGTCTCTGGCGGTAGCTGATTGAACCATGCCATTACTTTCCCTGAAAGGGTAGTATGAAATAGCTTGCAATATGCCGCATCGCTGATGTCCAGCAAATCGGCTCTAGCCAAGAAGCGGTCAAGGTGATCTTGAGGATCCCCTACTCCACTATACTCGTTCAGACTTGGGATCTTGACTCCTGGGTGGATGGCTTCTGCCAATATGTGGGGGGCGAAAGGACTCCGCCGTGGAGGGGCCACTGCCAAAGGCCGCACCGGATACCCTGGAGGCCCCAACGGATTGGGGAATATCTGTGGGGAAAGGACTTCTCTCTCGTAATGTCCACCTCCTTGAACCGGCGGTACCCCCTCCTGAGGAGGTGGGAAGTGGTTATCTTCATGTCCCCCATGTGACGGATGCGGGAAATAATCTTCCTCGCCTATGCCCCTGCGAGGGGGCGAGGGGTAAAAATTATCCTCAGGTTGCGTGGCCCTGCTGTTGACCTCCTCCTCATAATCCGTGCCTCCGATGGCATCCTCGGGCCTCTGCTCCCCCAAGGGCACGCCTTGCCCCCTATGAGGATTGCGATGGGGTCGAGGGGGGCTGTGCGTCCAGTTATATACTACGCTACGGCCCTCTCGACGGCTTGAGCGGATGCCTCTTCTACCAACTGGCGAAGAGCCTCGTGAGTTATCTGGATAACCGGAGGGGGAGGTGGGGCCTCAACCTCCTCGTGCCTCTCTTCCTCTTGGCTTTGCGCTGGTGGATTCTCCAGGGCGTGGTCTTGCTTTTCCTCTCGGTCTTCTGGCCTTCGCATTGGTGGATTCGCCAGGGCGCGACCCTGCTCCTCCTCTACTCTTCCTCTTTTAGGGTCTTCTTGCCCCACGTTCGCACTCCTTGCTCTTGACCGAGTGTTCATCTTTGATGCCTAGACTAGATTCCCACAGACAGCGCCAAGCTAATGGTGTGAGATTCGGAAAATAAATAGCCTAAACACGTTACCTCGAACTAAAACAAGGAAATGCAAAGAAGAAAGTAGAATTTATATATATCATCAAGAAATGTCTTACAAAATGAGATTCACCCCCTATTTATAGTAAATCTCAGGGGGGTGAAATTACAATGTTATTCCTCAACTTCCCTCAATCCTACGGCCTAGATTAAACTGCCGAGGGCAGCTTCGTCATTTCACGTCCCCCACTTCCTTTGTAACTTCTCTTAGGTAACCGCCGCCAACTTCCCTCCAACTTCCTTCAATGGCACTAACGTAATTTTCTTGAAATCTTGAGGGTCTTTTCGTAATTTCACTTGCTTTAACTTCCTATCCCTATCAATATTGATGGTTCTTCCCTTAGTAATCCCAGACCCTCGGTTTGTGGTGAAATCATAAGAGATTCAGAAGGTAAGTTTGTGGTTGCTTTCTCTATGTCAATAGGAATTGCTACAAACAATATGGCTGAATGTCGTGCCTTAAGGGAAGGGGTTTACATTGCTAAAATGTATGGAATTGATAGAATTATTATTGAATCAAATTCTCAAATGTTACTTTACCTTCTTGGGGAGGGGAGAGAGGTAAGGGGGAGGGGGCAGATGGATTTGTTGCTCAGGGTTACCAGGCAGATTTTATTTTAATTCCGATCGGTGTAGTCGGCATGTTTTTGCTATAGGGAGGGAAATAGAAGGGATCTTTTGGCTCATGCCACAGCTGAAACTGCTTCACCACTACAGATCTTCCTAGCAATGCCTCTTTCCTTGACAGAAGTTCTAACTTCTAATGTTTCTAGTTTTTGTACACGAACAACGACCTCCCCTTTTGTAATGATATTTGATCTGTAGAAATAAAATTGTGATCTCTTTTACTGTTAAAAAAATGTACTACTTTGCTTATTTATTCACCAAAATTATTACTTAAACTAAAATATTGAAACCATTCTTAAGAAATAAAAACAATCTCACTTTTAAGCAAATACACCAAATGTGATTAAATTTATAAAGAGGAGGGGGTGGCAACGAGGGGCTGGGGAATGGGGAGGGGGCGGTGATAGGGAAGGGGAAGGGGGGGCGCAACAACTGTGGGAAGGGGAGGGGGTCGCCGATGATGGAAAGGGCAAGAGCTGGGGGCGGCAATGACCACGGAGGTGGCTGGCGGTGGGTTTGAATATTTCTAATTATATGTATATATGAATGCAATATTTTTTAATAAAAATATACGTTAATTATTATAAATAATAAATATTATTATAATACATTATATATATATAAATAATATTTTTGTTCTTAAAATACATAAAAACAATCATAAGGATGGCCCGGAAATCCATCCACTATTTTGCGGGCAAAAGTTTTTTTAGTCCCATAAGATTAGGTTATTATTGAAGACAAATAAATGTTGCGCCCAATCAAATGACGACAAGTGAAAAATATATATTATTTATCAATTATATTCCCTTTTTCTATTTATATTTTGGAATTTATTAAATTAATTTCAAATATAAATAGTTAAATTAATTTATATTTTACTATATATTTTGTCATCAAATCAACGGCCGACACGTGTCCAATTGAGGTGTTTCGGCCAATCAAATCAAGAAAAATATTTCTCATATTATCTCTTTAAAAAAATATAAAAATTAAAGAGATAGTATCGAAATTGACCAATCATGTATTCTCAAATATTTAATATATTTATCTCTTTAAATTAAAATAAAGAGATAATACAAAATAAGTGTTCAAGTTCACCAAGAGTCTCAGTGTTACTACGAGAAGTATGTCAAAAAAACTTAAAGAACCTTCCCAGATGATTCCTCCCGTTGAGTCTGCTCAGAAGGACACCTTCATACCTAGCCATGCAAGTGAAGACGACGAAGATAAATCTCCTCCGTCCTCTCCTCGCTCCGTATCTAGCTACTCCTTCACAATGAATGTGGCCCCAGTCATGGTGACGAATGCCACACTTAGAAAGCATATTGCAAGTTTGACAAGGGCTATCGAGGGACTCACCAAGCATGTCCAAGAGCAAGATGCCCAAATTGCTAAGTTGATCAACAAGCTAGACAATGTTGACACAAGCCATATCAGGGTGAAACAAATTGAGGCTCACGATGAAGAAGAGGCATCGCAAAGCAGCATTATACCGAGAAGGATAAGTCTGCAAAATAGCTTCAGATCTCATCTGATGGACTGATTGCAGTGGACCCACTCAAAGAATTCATTGAAGGAACCATCAGAAGCAAGATCGAGGGAACCTCAAGGTCGTCCTTTACTTACACAAAGCCATACACTCAAAGAATTGATCATATGAAGATGTCAATCGGCTATCAACCTCCCAAGTTCCAGCAATTTGATGGCAAAGGCAATCCTAAGCAACATGTGGCTCACTTCGTGGAAACGTGCAACAACGTTGGAACATATGGGGATCACCTCGTCAAACAATTTGTTCGATCTTTGAAAGGAAATGTGTTTGATTGGTACACCGACTTGGAAGCCAACTCAGTTGACAGTTGGGGACAATTAGAACAAGAGTTGCTCAATCATTTTTATAGTACCAGAAGAACAGTCAGCATGATCGAGCTTACGAACTCACACCAGTGGAAAGAAGAGCCCGTCATTTATTATATCAATCGCTGGAAAAATTTGAGCCTTAATTGCAAAGATCGATTGTCCGAGACTTCAGCATCTGAAATGTGTATCCAAGGAATGCATTGGAAACTTTGTTATATTCTTCAAGCAATAAAACAAAAAACTTTTGAAGAGCTAGCGACTCGTGCACATGGAATTGAAATGAGCTTCAATTGCAAAGAAGACGAATACTCAAATGATATCAATGATGATGCTGATGATGATGCAACACCATGAAAATTTTCAATGCTCCTGGATATGAGCATAAACTATTAAAGTCCCAAAAAATCTTAGTGCTCCTAGATATGAGCATAAACTATCTAATGTTGAAAAAGAAATCTAAAGTGCTCCTGGATATGAGCATAAACTATCTAATGTCCAAAAAAAATTTTAATACTCCTTGATACGAGTATAATCTATCTACAAATTTACTTGAAGAACTCCTTGATATGAGTATAAACTATCTACAAATTCAAGTTGAAGAACTCCTTGATATGAGTATAAACTATCTACAAAATCACTTGAAGAACTCCTTGATATGAGTATAAACTATCTACAAATTCAAGTTGAAGAACTCCTTGATATGAGTATAAACTATCTACAAAATCACTTGAAGAACTCCTTGATATGAGTATAAACTATCAACAAATTTAAGTCAAAGAGCTCCTTGATACGAGTATAAACTATCTACAAATTCAAGTTGAAGAACTCCTTGATACGAGTATAAACTATCTACAAATTTATTTGAAGAACTCCTTGATATGGGTATAAACTATCGATAAATTCAAAGTCAAAAACTCCTTGACATGAGTATAAACTATCTACAAAGTCAAGAATTCCTTGATATGAGCATAAACTATCGGTAAATTCAAGTAAAGAACTCATTGTCATGGGTATAAACTGTTTACAAAGTCAAGAACTCCTTGATATGAGTATAAACTATCTACAAATTCAAGTTGAAGACTCCTTGATATGAGAATAAACTATCAACAAATTCAAATAATTTCAAGTCAAGAACTCCTTGATATGAGTATAAACTATCTACAAAGTTAAGTTTGAAGACCCCTTGATATGAGAATAATTCAAGTGAACTACGTTATGACTTTATCATCCCACAGAGGTACATAGGCAGCTTGAACAATGTTTTCAAGTCCAATCAAATGTTAAAAAAAAAAAAAAGAAGAAGAAGAAGAAGAACATATGAAGAAGAATCAATTTCAAGACATGTTCACTCCTTCACTTCGTTGCAGTAGATGTTCATGAACAAGTCTCAAGGGGGCATTTGTAGACAAATAAATTTTGCGCCCAATCAAATGACGACAAGTGAAAAATATATATTATTTATTAATTATATTCCCTTTTTCTATTTATATTTTAGAATTTACTAAATTAATTTCAAATATAAATAGTTAAATTAATTGATATTTTAATATATATATATATATATTGTCATCAAATCAACGGCCGACACGTGTCAAATTGAGGTATTTCGGCCAATCAAATCAAGACAAATATTTCTCATATTATCTCTTTAAAAAAATATAAAAATTAAAGAGATAATATCGAAATTGACCAATCATGTCTTCCCAAATATTTAATATATTTATCTCTTTAAATTAAAATAAAGAGATAATACAAAATAAGTGTTCAAGTTCACCACAACTCTACCTCTTTGACAGCTATATAAAGGGGTCCTTGGAACTCATTCAAAACACACAAACATACAATTGAGAACACAAGCAAGAGAGTATTTAAGAAGTCCCGAAATCCTCTCAAGCGCAAATCAAGGAAGATCCACGGCGTTCTAGGCAAGATTCAAGGCGTTCGTCGTGGAAATCGTCCAAAGTCAGTGTTTAATTCGACAAGAAGTCCGCAGACAATGGCGGAAGATTAAAGTCTCAAATCCATCAAAAAATATCCCAAGTTCAAGTCAAATATCTCCAAGTTTATAGCGTTTGATCCGGGAACAAGTCAACGACCCTCGAATTAACGTTATTCAAAGTCAACGTCAAAGGAGATCAAACGTCGAGTTTCACCTCTGAAGTTGCCAAAGTCAAAGATCAAGTTCTTGAATAGAAGAATCAGAAGTTTTCAAATAGAGATTTCGCACCCCACAAATATTCAATTCAATCCAAAGAATTTATTTGTAATATTTTCTTGTTTCTTTAAATTTAGGAACAAGAAAATTTGTTTACAATTATTTTTTGGGGTTAATCATAATGACCTCCCCTAAGGTTTGGTATAATTACAAATACTCCTTACTTGTTTCAAAAATTACAATAACCCCCCCCCCCCCCCCCCCCCCCCCGGGTTTGTAATTTTTTAACCAAGGGCCTGAAATGGTCAATTTTGCTCTTAATTTTTTTTAAATTATAGAAAAACCAGCCAAGGTAAATTATATTATTGCTCCTCTGTGTCAAAAACCTAAAAAACCTCTCCTTGCGCATTTTTGTCCAAAAAAATTTAAATGTTTTTAAAAAATAATTCAATTTGCATAATAGCATTTTAGTAAGTTCACCCATAAAAATGGATGAAATGAATTATTTGTTAGACGGTTACAAATCTCAGGGGGGTATTTGTAACTTTTGAAACAACAAGGAGGTATCCGTAATTATGCCAAACCTTAGGGGATGTCATTGTAATCACCATTTTTGTCACGTTCGTTAATTTGGGACTAAAAATACCTAAAATCATATTTTATGGGACCAACATCCTCACCTAACTAAGTTATGGTACCAAAAAATAATAATAACTTAATCTTATGGGAATAAAAAAATATTTAACCGCTATTTTTATTTATTTTGAAAAATACAAGAAAATGTTTTGCTAATTTTTTTATTTTTTTCAGAGGAGGACATTGTGCACATATCGCTATCACATTGGGGGGAGGGGTTATTTGCCCTGATTCAAGATACACAATGGTCCGTGCTAGGCCAACCCGGCCCAGGACTGGACAAACCCAATATAAAATTGGGTTGGTCCAGCGAGGCCCGCTTGAGACTGGGCTGGTCCTGGGCCGATCCTAGGTATCAATACCTAGGACCAGCTCAGCCCAGTAGCCTAGGATCACTTGGTCCTGGGCTAGGCTGGGCCGAGCTTGTTGGACCATTTTTTTCCTTTTAATAATGCATGTCATATTATCTTTATATTATTCTTTTAAGTTGACTACTCTAATAAGTTTTTTATACTTTTGAAATTGTAAATTTTTTTTGTCTTTATTGTTTCTAAATTTTTAGTATATTAATTTCTTAATACTTTTTATTTATGTTTTTCAAAGTTTATTTTAAATTGTTTTTGGATTTGTTATTATTTAGATTTATTATTGTAAGCTTATTAGTCAAATAATATTTAAGTTTATTATATACTTTTAGCTATTTTTTTCTAGTCATAAATTTTTGTGTGATTTATTTTTTGTTTACTTTTTTATTCATAAGACAACCATAAATTCAAATAATTGCTCAAAAGAACACTTTAAATTCATAAACAAAAAATAAAACGGGCACATCTGGGCCTGGTCCGGGCCTCAACCGAGACGATCCATGGGCTGGGCCTGGCTTTAAAAATAAATCTAATTAGGATCTATTTAAAGGCTCAGGACCATCCTTGGACCAACTATGAACAGTCTTGGATCAGTCCTGAACCGGAGTTTTTCGAGCTGATTCGTATCGATCCTGAATTGGCCCGATCCATTGTGCACCTTGATCCCTCACATTTAAAAGATTTGATTGTACATACATGAACAATTTGAAGCTGGTAATCAACCTGGCCCATAAAAGGTATCTTTCAATAATACATTTGTCCCTAAGATAGGCACATTACATAGAGAACGAGATATGACATACATGCACAAAAATTCTAAATTCTTGAATATCGTAATAATGTTGGATTGTAGCGGACTCGGCCTTTTAAGCAGTAGCACGCTTGAAAAAAAAAAAAGAAAAACAAAAGCAATGCAAACACTTAAAAATATTTAAACAAATGAAATGCATCCTTGATGTGGGAGGTGACACTGTCTCACGGGCGGACTCTTTTGTCGCAGCGGAATATATCTTTTTCGCCCGTGATGCCTCTCAGGTTGCACTCAACCTTCGACCGGCCTTCGTCCATTCGAGTCCTAACGGTATTCCCGTCGTGTGTCTTCGACACTCGCAGCTCACCAGCGCGACATTCGAACGCATCCCTGTGCGGCACCTTGTGCCCGGCACTCGCCTATCCGAAATGCCCATGTTCGCCGAGGGTCGCGGCCCGCACGCCTTGCGTGTCTTCATGTCCGGCCCCAACTAGCTAGCTCGCCATCACGTATCTCGCCCACAATCTCGGGTCCTTTCGATACATCTCGCAATGACTCGGAGCATCCTCGCTCCGTCTCGGCACTATGGGTCATTCTTGCCCACAACGCCCTTCTCATGCTCAACGTTCACTCGGTGCATCACCGGCGCATGTCTTCACCATGCCCGTCTCGTATGCCTCGCCTGAGTAGGACAACATCACAAGTCCGTGGCCCAATCCGGATGCCAATATCTCGCATCAATCCCGCACGGCATGCCCGACATGCCTTCTTGCCTTTCGGCGTGGCCTCGCAATTTGCCCACACAGCGGCGTCGCCCCACGACCGCCTATCTTAGCCAACGGACCCCCCGTGAATGGCTAGAACCCAATAGCGCATGTCACGAGTTAGCTCACGAGGTCTTGGAGTGCTTGCCTCGATCGCTCATTCGGTCTAAGAGGTGTTGCCCCTGATTTCCCGCAGCCCGCGGGGCAACCTTGCGCGTCGCTTGGAACCTCTCGACCCTTTTCTTGCCCAACGTAGGCCATCCTGGCCCTACGCCACCCGTCCGGTTCCCATACCTTTCGGGGACTTTAGCCCTCCCTTCGAGGTGCCTAAAGCCGGCCCTTGAAGGCCCCAACATGCCCCCAAGGGTTGCTCATTTAGTGCCTTGCTGCACGGGGGAGGCTGGCTAGAGCTCACCACTGCATGCCCCCCTTATAATAGGCTTAAAAACATTTTCCCTTATTCCAACAGTAGACATTAAAGTGGCCGAGGAGCGCACCTTTTTGCTATCTCCCTCGTCCGACGTCCAAATCACGTCCCGCTTGAACCGCTGCGTAGCCTACGGCGTCTACATCACAAATCCATAGTTTCAGCCCCATCCGATCATCCATCGTCCGGGAATTGCCCACGCAATAATCTGAAACAGGCCTCTCGCCACTGCACTGGCAGGCTCCAAACATCATCGCCGTTTCCTACTCAATCGGAACCGTCTAACTCTGAAACTTGGTGGAGATGTTCCCAACACTCCATGGAACACACCATTGAAACAGTTTTGCAAATCTCCAAGATAAAGCACTCTGCTTCACGCATCATTCTCCTGCTCGCGCACAGGATGGCGCCCGGTAGTCGCCCTTATAACTCCGTGCCCAAACGTTCATGAAACGACTTCATACTTGGCGGATAGCATGCTCACACATCAAGGAAGTTCCCATATGAACAGTATTGCAATCCCCAATCGGTAAGAGTCTCTGCTCACTTGCCGTTTGTGCACCTGCGTGCCGGCCGACATCCCCTTGCCGCCTGCACGTCCTCCGCAAGTCACTGCCGACCGTCTTGGCTAAGGGGCGGCAGGTGACACACTGTCTGGGCGACCCATCGCCCAAATTGGGGGTGACACTGTCGTCCCCTTTCGTTTTGGGCAAACGGCGATGGTCGTCGTCGCCACCCGCCGTCGCCGTCCATATACATTTTATATATATAATATATATTATGTATATATATAATTGTGTATATAATAAAGGGTTTATTGTAATTTTCGTCCTGTAATTATAGGTATTTGACGTTTTGGTCCTTTAAGTTTCTAGGGTAGCAAAATAGTCCTTTAATTTTTTAGTTAATTATAATTTTCATCCTATAATTATAAGTATTTTGCATTTTGGTCTCTTAAGTTTCTAGGGTAGCAAAATAGTCCTTTAAATTTTCAATTTCGCGATTTTCGTTCTCTGATCGCCGAATTTTTTAAAAACTTGCCGGAATAATGGCACGCGATGAGGTTGATTTCTTCTTGAGTGATACCACATTCAGGCATTGCCCCTTCTTCCAGCGAGTTTAAAAGCCTCACGTGTGAATCGCGTGCCATTATTTTAGCGAGTTTTAAAAAATCCGGTGATCAGAGGACGAAAATCGTGAAAATTAAAAAGTTAAAGGACTATTTTGCTACCCTAGAAACTTAAAGGACCAAAATTCCAAATACCTATAATTACAGGACGAAAATTACAATTAACCCATATAATAAATATATATTATATCATTTTTTTTAAATTATAAATTAAATATATTTATGTAATTTCCCTCCCCAAATCCATGTCATCCAGATGACGTGGCAACTAAATGCCACATCATATACAATTAGCCAATAAAATTACTTTTTCCCAATTTAAATTGCCACGTCAGATTCTGATGACGTTTTTCGGAAAGTTTAGATAAAATCCGGTAAAAAGTGGACCAAAATTGAGCAAATTTAAAAATTATAGGACTGTTTTGAAATCCTAGAAAGTTACCGGACTAAAATGAGAATGGCCTATAGTTACAGGACCAAAAATATTTTTAAGCCTTGTGTTTTATATTGGACTGTGGTGTCAAATCAATATATTTTCAATGAAAATATACATATAAACAAACATATTTTCACAAATTTAAAAATTGAATATTGGATTGGTGGCGCACAAATTTAATGTAATGAATTAATATACTTTTTTTTAAATTTATATGTGCAAGTTTTAGCATAGAAATATTAAAAAATTTAGATTATGTGTTACTTATATAAACATTAAAATGTTTATAAACTATTTATATCATTATTTAATTCATAAAACTATTAAGTTTATGTCTTATATATAAGTGTAAATAAATTATATATATTTTTATATATGTACAAATATATTTTGTATAAGTATATAATTAATACAAAACAATTAAAAAATAATGATAATCGAAACAGTTCGGGACAGGTACGAGGCCAAATCACTATGATTCGAACCCGTCCTGAGACCCATTTAAGACATCAAAACTCGCCTCAATCAGGGCAGATCTGCATTGCCTGCATCCCTACCTTCACCGAATTCGTGGGGGAATTTAACCTTATCAAAACACTTTACGATCATATTCCACCAAATTCGTGAAGATCTTCCACCCAATCTTAATTTTAATTATTTGTGATTTTCTTGGAGAATTCGTGACTAGCATGATCACATGCAAACTACTTAGGTAAGATATGAAGAAAATAAAAAAAAACTTTAATTTTAATTATTTGTGATTTTCTTGGAGAATTCGTGACTAGCATGATCACATGCAAACTACTTAGGTAAGATATGAAGAAAATAAAAAAAAACTTTAATTTTAATTATTTGTGATTTTCTTGGAGAATTCGTGACTAGCATGATCACATGCAAACTACTTAGGTAAGATATGAAGAAAATAAAAAAAAATTTAGAATCTTTAGGTGGTCCCATAAAAATATGGTTAGATATTATATCACAATTGATGTTGTCATTTTTATTGTGTTTCACATATATAAATTATGTGTATAAAATATTTTCTTAAATAAGATTGATGATATCATATTTATATGTGATAAATATATTTAAAATAAAATAAAAGATACAACATGAATTCAAATGGAAAATCCCATCCAATAAATTGTTATGTATTTGCACCACGAAAGTATCAATCACAACCCACAAATTTTTATTGATCTTCAAACCTTCTGATCAATCAGTTTGTCAAGAATAAAAAGTTTTCAAAAAGTTTGATTTAATAAGGTTAACAAATTAAATTTAAGAAAAATTATTTTTTTCGTTCGATAAGTTTACCCAATATTAAATTTAGTTTTGTAACTATGTCATTTGTTTATTTAGTCCAGTAAATTACAAAATTAATGATATTCAGTTCGATTTAGGGTTTTTAATAAATTTTTCGGTATGAATCGCCGGAATTTGCCACGTAACACTGGAATTTCCAACTGGACGAGAAATTGATGATGTGGTGGTGACGTGGCACACACATGAGTGATTAAAATTTTTTGTTACTCATGGGATTCAAACTGGGATCTCTCAAAATAACAAATGATACTTATACCACTTGAGCTACAACTAATATATGTATAATATGCTCAACCATCTTTTATAGCCTATATATCTGAAAATACTTTAATATAAAATTGATATTAATATTACTAAAAATTAATAAAAGAAATAAACCTAAAAATACTGTTATTGAATGATATAATTTATTTTGTTATTCAAAAAAAATATAATTAGTATTGATATTTATCTTAATAGTGGAATATTAACAAGAAATATATATATATTAAAAACAAATTGCATATTTATTTTCATATGCTAATTTATATATATTTTACATAAAACTAGCTTATATATAAAAATGTTTATATATGATATTTAAAATATTATTACATTAAAATTAATATATAAGCAGTTTTAAGTGTATAAATCATAACATATTTATTAATTTAATAAGAATATATAAATCTTTCAGAAATATGTAATATATTATAATAAATTTTAATAATAAGAAATAATTATGTAAAATTATATAATTTAGCATATGAAAAATTAATATATAATTTATATATATATAATATCAATATTAATTATATTTTTCTTGAACAACAAAATAAACTATATCATTAAATATCGATATTTTTAGGTTTAATTTTTTCTAAAATTTTTAGTAATATTAATATCAATTTTATATTAAAGTATTTCCAGATATATAGGTTATATAAGATGGTTGAGCAAATAATATATATATATATATATATATATTGTTGTTGCCTAAGTGGTAAAAGAAGCATTTGTTATTTTGAGAGGCCCAAGTTCAAATCCCATGAGCAACAAAAAATTTTAATCACTCATGTGTGTGCCACGTCACCACCACATCATCAATTCCTCGCCCAGTTGGAAATTCCGGTGCACACGTGGTAAATTCCAGCAATACATGCCGAAAAATTTATTAAAAACCCTAAATCGGACTAAATGTCATCAATTTTGTAACTTACTGAACTAAATAAACAAAGGGCATAGTTATAAGACTAAATCTAATATTGGATAAACTTATGAACTAAAAACATAATTTTTCCTTAAATTTAAACAAGCTTTTATTTAACAATTTCAATTGAATATCAAAATAATTTGATTATTTTTCACTCTCTTACTAATTAAATTGATAGCCCATACTTGCAAGGACCCAAGAGTGGGCCTGAAACTCTCATCTCCAACTATATATATATCATTATCTCCCTTCATTTTGGGGAACATGCTTTTCTGTCCGTTTCTTTCTATCCAATTATGATTGAACGCATTAATGCTACAAGAAAATATGATGCTACTGACAAAATATGTATTAAATAACAATAATTTTAATTTTTTATCATATTGTTATTTGTCACAAAATGTATGTATAAAGTTGTAACATAAATAATTAGTTACACATTTATAAAAATTAGAGATTTGGCCTATAATCAATGATTTTTTGTTCATTCTATTATGTGACGGAGAATGCAAAAGGAACGTTAATTTCCCTTTAAAATGTCTAGACTCACGTAAGCTGTCAGGGGAAATAGCATTTTCATCTAATAACTTAGGGCTATTCCACTTTGGTTCCATTATTTACAGGATTCTTATTTTTGATCCTGTAACTTTCAAAATGTAGCACTTTCGGTTCCATGGCACTCTTTGTTAGATATTTAACGGAAAGTGCCACGTGGTCGTTAAGTGTGTGGGACCAAAAGTATTACTTTTTGAAAGTTATGGGACCAAAAGTGAAAATTTCATAACATATGGGACCAAAAGTGAGAATCACATCACATATGGGACCGAAAGTGTAAAGGCCCTAATGGCTACGTGCTAAGCATGTGATGTTTTCCGTTAAAAAATCTAACAGAGAGGTGACATGGGATCAAAAGTGTTACTTTTTAAAAGTTATAGGACCAAAAGTGAAAATCCCGTAATCAATGAGATCAAAAGTGGGAAGACCCTAAGTTATAGGACGAAAAATATTATTTCCCCTAAGCTCTCACGTCCCAAAATGGTGTCTAGTTGGCAAAATCTCCCAATTTCACTAAAATCCCCAATTGCTCTAGCAATTTCCATTTGATTTTTATCTGACGAAATTACCTAATAAAATTGTAAGACAAAATTGCCAATACGTTGCTTACAGAGCAACGATTGTCACCCCTAACATACATGGCTAAAATTACAATTTTGCCATGAAAATAACTAAACACCCACAAAGAACCCAAACCTAAACCCGATTGTGAAACATCGACATTATCGTTAAAGATCTTCTTGACAAAAATACAAAATGAATCAAAATAAATATTTTTTGAGTACCATTGGGATGTCAATGAATTAGTCCTTTTGTTATAGGGTGAAATGCAACTTATCCCCTATATTATGCAAATTTTAATTTACCCCCTGTGAAAAATAAAATAGCAATTTACTCCCCTGTGTTTTTAGAACTGAGCAACCCCCCCTCCCCCTATGACTAGTGGTGCATTACACACGCACAAGTGCATCTGGACATTTTAACCATTAAAAATATTATTTTATTATTTCATATATATATATATATATATGTTAATTTATAAAAGTAATATATATATATATATATATATTCCTTTTTCATCATCTACTTCTCTGGGGCGCCGCGTCGCGCCACCCCAATCTCCCTCCCTCGTGCACCCCTCCCCCATCTCCCTCCCTCGCGCGGCCGTGCCCACCCCGTCCCCAAATCTTGCACCGCCGCACCTTCGCCCCCCTCTCTCTCACCGCTGCCATTTTCCAGATCTAGCTGCTGCACCCCCCCCCCGTCCCCCCCTCTCAATATATGTATATATATTCAACTTATTATATAAATACATATATAATGTATAATTTTCATTATTATTTATTTAAATTTAAATCGTGGATTTAAATTAGATAAAATTTACACAATTGATTCAGTAGTTAAATTTAGATATTAGATTTATAAGATCCAACAGTTTTTTAGAAAATGGCATAATTGTCATTTTAAATTTTAAATTTAAAAATTAAAAATTCCACGTGTGTCATGCACGGAACGTGTTAGGGGAGATTTTGCTTCATTTCTACTCTAAAGACATAAACGGGTAAATTACTGTTTTATTTTTCACATGGAGATAAATTATATTGCTCATTCCCCTTAATACGCGGTAAATTGCATTTAACCCTTTTGTTATCTAATCTAGCTCCCAATTTTTTATTAAAAATTTGAATTGTTAGTCGAAACTTCAATAAACTTATTGTATACGTATTGATTGTTACCATAATATTTATATTAGAAAATCTTGTGCCTAATTCCTATCATGTCTTAACCATAATTATTGTCCAATTAATACTACTGAAAATAGAGAATTAAATGTACTCATCATCTAATTAAACGGAATAAAAATTGATGAACAATATTTAAATTATGGAATGAAAGAACATGTTGCCTGACAAAAGAAACATAGATAGTCATCAATTCGCTCTTTTGTTTTTTTTTTTTTTTCCTTTTTTCAGGTGTTGTACATTAAACCGGAACCCTGGAACTTGTTGTCCATGAGCTTTTTGATGCGTGCAGCCATGGCGGGAGTCAAATAATTGGTCCAGTCTCCGACCTGTCCCTTCCTAAAGAAGGAACTGTTTTTCACAATGCCATTAACACTACCTGTCTTGTTCGGAGCCAAATTGCTGAGACTTTCAAAGCTGCACAGCCCTGAGATTTGGTCAATCAAACCTTGTTCTTCTTCCTCCAATGAAAAAGGGAACCCAATGAATTCAGCAATCTTCTTTACCTGAGATGTGATATCCTCTTTCAAGTCTTCATACCTGAGAAACAACACTTTTCTTGGATTCTCCAAATGGGCATTCCAGTATCCAAGCATATGGTCCCAAAAGGGCCCGTAGAAATGAATTCCCTGGCAAAACATGTCGAAATTCTTGTCGATGGGAACTGGCTCCGAATTTTCTTTCGGTGAGAAATTGCAATACGAAACGAACTGATCCAATGGGTTTCTGCATATGCAGATTATTCTACAGTCACTTTCTCGGATGGAATCAGGAAGGAGTTCGAAAGGCATGTGAGTTGCGAAAATTCTCGGACTGGGTACGTTTGAAAGATCAGGGTTTTCTTGCTCCCAGTAAACATTGAACTCGAAGAAAGGCACAAGTGTGTGAGGACTGGAAGTGAGTAAAGGGCTTTGATCAATCGTAAAAAGATGGCGATTGGCTATGGAAAAAGTCAGGGCTTTCAACCAGGTAGTTCCTGATTTAGGTAAGGTTGATAGTATTATATCCGTACCTTGTGCTTTGAAGTTCTTTTGAGTGGATAGTATTTGCCGGAATACCATTTCCGGCACCCAAAAGCCGCCGTATTTAACGACCGGAGGACTCACACGTCGTTCCAGTGTTTGGAGCAACTCGTGGAGGTCATCCTTGGGACTCTCTTTATTCTCCATTTCAACAGTAGCATGCATGTCTTAGAAATAAATGATTTGTTCCTTTTTATAGACTGTATGAGAGGTCATTTCTGGTTAATTCAGATTAATTAAGTCCAATTAATCACATTATAAGTATTAAATCTTATATAATTAATTTGGATTTCTCTGGAATCAAGGGAAGCTGACATTATGGTAGGGACAAGACAACCTGCTTTCCTGCTGAATTATTAAAAAATACTGTACATTTCTGCTGTTATTTTAAGTAGTAGCCCAAGTAAACTATGTATGTTTATTTGCCACATTATTTGATATTATCCTATATTTTTTGGAAATATATACGAACTTATCTCAAGAGAAGGATGACTCCCTACTTTTGAAGGGACAGCGTAAAGATTCTAATTTTTTTTTTTTTCATTACAATTAAATCCCCTCTAAAAATGTATAATTACATTTTTTCTTAGAAAAATTTTGAAATTATACTTACACCCCTGTAGGCGAGCAAAATTTATTGTCAATTATTTATTTGACATGTGCTATATATTTTTCCATCAATTTTATATTTTATAAAATGAAATATTTATTGATGGATAAATTATATATTGTCA
Organism: Sesamum alatum; assembly: GCA_034509735.1. Lineage (NCBI taxonomy): Eukaryota > Viridiplantae > Streptophyta > Magnoliopsida > Lamiales > Pedaliaceae > Sesamum > Sesamum alatum. The sequence continues at coordinate 1,857,555 of JACGWO010000007.1, forward strand.
TGTATGGAATTGAAGTATTTAAGGCAATCTGAATCTTGCCTTGCCAATAAAGGAAGCAAATACCACTGATTTGGTAAGTCTAAATCACATCTTGTGATTAGGGAAATAAATGTCAAATAAATTATGAAGAGCAATCAAATCCCGCCACGTTATCAAGTAAATATGGCAAAGTCTTTCACCTACAATTATAAATAGGGGTGATGTTCTAGCAATTGAGGACACACACAAACAATTGAAAGCACAATTAAGAGAGCATTTAAGAAGCTTCAAAATCCTCTCAAGCGCAAATCAAGGAGAATCCACGGCGTTCAAGCAAAGTTCAATGTATTCGTTGTGGAAATCATCCAAATCCAACGTTTAATTCGAGAACAAGTTGAAGGACCCCCTGATTAACGTTATTAAAGCACAAATCCACCTTGACGGAAGATCAAAGCTTCAATTACACCAAGAAACACAAAGGGTTCAAGTCAAGTCTTCCAAAATTATAGCGTTTAATTCGGGAATAAGTCAAAAAACCCCCCAATTAACGTTATTGAAGATCCAAGTGAACGTCAAAGGAGATCAAAACGTCAATTTCCCCCTTCGAAGTTGCCGAAATTGAAGATTGCCAAGAATTAGAGGCTTAAATTAGAGATTACGCACCCACAAGATATTTGATTAAATTAAAAAATTATTTGTAATATTTTTCTTGTTTCAATAAATTTAGAAACACGAAATTTGCATTACAACCCCCTCCGAAATTCTCCGTTTACACCTGACCTCCATTCGTTAAAGTATGGACGAAAAATATTCACGTTAACAAAAATAATTATATAAATTTTTAATCTTTCTTTTTATTTAATATTTTCGTGTAATAATTTTATACATTACATTTATCCTCTTATAAGTACAAAAATATACATGAGAATGTTAAATGATGGGAAAAATTAAAAATTTATGTAATTATTTTTGTTGACGTAAACATTTTCCATTCAAACTCTAACTGATGGAGGTCAAGTGTAAACAGAGAATTTTTGAAAGTGGTGTAAGTGTAATTTCAAAACTTTTTTGGGGAAAGTGTAATTATGCATTTTTAGAGGGGATCTAAGTGTAATTAACTTTTTTTTTTTTTTTTGGGTTTCTTCATATCTAACTTAATTAATTAGCATGTGATCCATGGATCTACTTTTTAATTATCCCAAATGTGCTAGCTAGTCATGAATCCTCCAAGAACATCACAAATAATTAAAATTAAGATTATTATAAATCGCAAATACAATTGATTAGTAGATATTGACTACATGGATCTACTTTTTAATTATCCCAGCTGGGCTAGATGCTTAATTTGATTTCGGTTACTTCAGCACTCAATTTTATATGCTAAGTTGTACATTTATTATTCTATATTATCGTCATTTCATATTAATTAATTAAATGTATATGTATCCGTTGACTGAATCTGATAGTAAAATTTTTAGATTTTTACTTATATGCTAGGTGTTGGTTGAATTTAATTATGTATATATTGTTGGAAGATGGTGAATGATAAATTAAAGAATAAATATAATTAATAAATTTATGTCTATTGGGTTAAATCGTGACAAGTGATTGGTTACGATACGACGCATAACAAACTCGTGACACATGGATGATGTTTGATAGCGTTCAATCATCATCTAACCGTCTAATCAACCAAATATATATGTCATCTAATTGAAATGTTGTGTCCATTGGGCGACACCCTTTGGGTTAAGCGATACGTCCATTTGAGTTAAATGGTATGTCCTTTGGGTGAAATGATGTGTCAATCAAACCAAAGGTCATAACCTTTCAAAGGCATATTTTCTGACTGGATATGTCCATTCAATGACACATTTCCAACTCTATAAATAGGATCCCCTTATTCACTCAATTTATTCAATAGAATTCATTCAACTTGAATAGTATTTTAGAGCATTTCAAAGTGTAGCAATAAAAGTATGTCGTCTTTTATTAAGAAAGGCTTAAATGCATTTTTCGTCTTGTATCTTTTGCATTTTGGCGTTTTAATCCTTTATCTTTCTAGGTTAGCAAATAGGTCCTGTAACTTTTTTATTTTTCGCGATTTTGGTCCTTCAATCACCGGAGTTTGCAAATGTTACCGAAATTTTTTTTTATTTGGGGCTTTTGTTCCCATTGGTCAAATTACTGCCAGCATGGAACCAAATTTTCATCCTATATCTTTTATATTTTGGTATTTTAGTCCTTTATCTTTCTAGTATAGCAAATAGGTCCTATAACTTATAATTTTTCGCAATTTTGGTCCATTAAATTGACCAATGAGAACAAAAGCCCCAAATTAACAACAAATTCGGCAATGTTTGCAAACTCCGGCAACTGAAGGACCAAAATCGCGAAAAATTTAAAAATTACAGGACCAATTTGCTACCCTAGAAAGATAAAGAACTAAAATGCCAAAATGCAAAAAATACAGGACAAAAATTATATTTAATCCTATTAAGATAGGTTCAGAATATTATTTGATTTGCTGTTTCTCAAAGTTTGTAGTGTTTCTACTTTGAGTTGTAAGTCATTGTATCTTCATAAATAAATTGTTGTTTCCGTTAGCACCAAAGTGGGGCAATAATTATCTCAAAGATAAAGAGTCTAACTCTTGATTCGACTTCATAATACACAACTCCAGCATATCCCTCACTTCTCCCAACACCTATCAATATTAATTTTGAAATTGAGTACTAATTAGATATTGGGGAAGAAATTTCATTTTTGGATTTGCCACCTACGTCCGCTTGATTTTTGATTGGTTGATTTTTTCAGATATAGAATAATTAGAAAAATTCGGGTCTTCTCTGTTCTGCATTTGAACCACGAATACTCGAGTCAGTTGTCGTGATACCATTACATATTATATTCCAGCTTTTTTTTAATTTTATATTATTAGTTGTCGTGAGACGTCGTTCCTACTTGCATATGATAAATAATCTTTCACGTTTAATAGTAGGTGATGGGGGTGTAACCCAATTTATTAAGAAAATACCTAAATGGCCTGAAAAAGGGAAAAAATTATCAAAAAGCCCATGGATCAGCGCACAGCCCAGTGGGGTCGGGTCACGCGACCCGACCGGGGCCCGATGCTAGGTGTCCAAAATCTGGACCCTTGATGAGGAGACAACTCAAGCTTAGAGATGATTCCACGTGGACCAGGCAGGTACATACATTTGGTGCTATAAATACACCTACCCCATGGCATTTATGGTGAGTTATTCAAGTTATATTCGACCATAACATTCTATCATATCGTCAATTTACCATCTCGATCTGCATTTGACTTAAGCATCGGAGGTCTACGCCGGGGACGCTCCCAGCTAGCCTAATGTGCTTGTTTCTTCTCAGGATACTTAGTCTGGGGAGCTAACCAGATCGCTGGTGAGGGGTCCTCAGTAGAGATACTTATTTGTGGATCTCAAGTAGCAACCAGGATTAGTTGGCTTTGTCTGTGGGAAAATCTGAGAAGAGTACTTGTAGTTCGAGATGGAAGGACCATCTAGGAGAAAGCAGATATCAGGGGACCATGACGGTACCCCGCAAAGGCAAAACGATCAGATCATCCTATACAGACAATGAATTGTGGTGTTTGTGTCAAAAGCTCATCATATACAGACACGAATTCTGACTTCTATGGAATTTTGGAAGAGATAATTCAGCTAGATTACCCACTAATTCCAAACATGCACATTGTACTGCTTAATTGTTGTTGGGTCGATCCGGTCAGAGACATGAAGATACACCCTCGTTATCGCGCCGTTGATGTCAACTTCAAAAAGCTCTACCAAAAGAATGAACCATTCATACTGGCACAACAAGCAGTACAAGTCTACTATGCGGATTACCCGAGCATGAAGAGGGACAAAGTCGACTGGAAAACTGTTTGTAAAGTCAAGGCTCGAAGAGTAATCGATGACTCGCGATGGACCGAGGTCGCCTATCAGATAGATGAAGTCGTCCCTAATCCAGATGTTGTAATAGATAACCAAACCTTTGAACTGCATGACCCAACGGGAATACAATTGGTCGTTGATCAAGGAGCAGGGCCATCGCGCTCGCCAGACAGTGAATCCGAAGATGAAGATGAAGATAGCTTTGACGAGGTTGAGTCCGATGAAGAGACTTATTGAATTTTCAAAAAAATTTCTGTAATTTTTTTATTACATTTATTGTAAAAATTGTATTCGATAGATGTATTTTGATTATTCTAAGAAATCAGAATAAATTTTAAAAATAGGAACGGATGTTTTATTCTAACAGTCATTCCTAATATAGGTACAACTATTTGAATAGGTGTCAAACAAAAAAAAAATGAAGGAAATTTGAATTAGGAACGGTGGTCCAGATTTTTTTAATTAGCCGCCATATTTGAAATATTGTACCTTAAATAGGAACGGTCCAAATTTATTAGGACCGTTCCTATTTGAGGTACAATATTTCAAATATATGACGGCTAATTAAAAAAAATGAGGGAAATTTGAATTAGGAACGGTCCAAATTTATCATGACCGTTCCTATTTGAGGTACAATATTTCAAATATGGCAGCTAACAAAAAAAATGAGCGAAATTTGAATTAGGAACGGTAGGTGAAACCTACGACTGTTCCAAACTGAAGTCCAATACTTTGTTTTGGCGCCCAATGAGAAATTGGTGGGAAATTCAACTATTGGACCGATTAGTTTATATACGACCGTTCCAAATGTCAATCTGAACGGTAAATACGTGCGTGCATTAAAACGACATCGTCCTCTGCATTAGGAACGGTATTGGGAACACCTTATCTATTAGGTGACCGTTCCTAGTATTACAATTCCAGCCAATTGGTCCGATATCTCAGCATTCGTCAGCCAGATCGACACCATTTTTTAACACATACAAGGTTATGGATATGAATTGATGTCCAACGGTCTGATTTTCAATCAGTAACCCGAATTTAAGGATGCATCTGTTTTTGTTACGATGAATATTGACCGGATACGATAACTCGAGATCCGCACACCGAAATATTTCAAAACAACATATAATGTATTCTTTTGTGTGTTATATCATATCTAACGGTCTGATTGGAATTTTAACGGTCTGATTATGCCGTGCAGTACAACAATATAGGATGCTAGTTACATCTGTGAAATACTAACAAATATAAAAATTTACCAATATACTTCATATTGTGAACGTGTGTCTATTTTTTGGAAATTATTATAGATTTTTAAAATCTTTAAACATCCAATTGTATACGTTTATTTAATAAAATAAGTGTTTAGAACGTGTTTTTCTTATTTTATATTTATTATCTAAGACGATAAAAAAAATTGTAATACATATAGGAACGGTTTCATATGAAAATAGGAACGGGAAATATATACTGCTAAGAAAACGACGTCGTATATGTTTGTAGGAACGGTACTAGTAACACTTACAATAATAATACATTACCGTTCCTAGTAAGTTTATGACCATTGCTATGTCTTAAAACGTCGTCATTTTAATAGCATAACGACGTCATTTTTCAAAATTTGGACTGGGAGCAGGAACGGTCTATGAAAAAAAAAAGACCGTTCCAAATTTCTAATATACAATCAGCCCTTGGCCGATTTTTTCCCCATTTTCCTTCACCTTCCTTCTTTTCCTCTCAAACTTTGTCTCTCTCAAGCTCTGAAAACCCTCGTCCCCTCTCAAACTCTGTCTCCCTCTCACTCTCTCTCATCGTCGCACTCTCTCTCTCTCTCCGTCGCACTCGCCCTCTCCCTCTAAATCTGCCACCGCCCTCGCCGCCGAGAGCCTCTGCCACCACCCACCACCGTTGCCTCCTCAGCGTCCCCCGCCGTCGTCGTATAGCAACACTTACAAGTAGGGTTTCCAAAAACCCTACTCTGAATTTTCTTTTTTTTTTTTTGTGTGTGTTTTTGTAAATTATGTAAATTCATGTGTAATTTAGGACTGTAATTTTTCTATAAATTTTTGTACGTTAGGATTGTAATTGTAATTTTTTGTAAATTTTTGTGCTGTAATTGTAATTTATAAAAATTACTGTGTTGTAATTATAAATTTTTGTGCTGTAATTGTAAATTTTTGTGTTGTAATTGTAATTTATGATAATTTTGGACAGTAATTGTAATTTATGAGAATTTTTCTGATTATTTTATGTTATTTTTCTAAATTTTCTGCAATTCGGTAATTATTTATTAATTATTGGGAATTTTCTGAAAAATTGTTGGGAATTTTCTGAATTAATTAAGCAATTTTTATAATTTCTATGATTTCTGTGTAATTTGTTAATTTTTTGGTAATTATTCGGTAATATGACTGTTGTTATTTTTGGTGCAATTTCTGTAATTTTTTGTTATTTTTAAAATTATTTTCTAATATTATTAAAAATTTCAAAACAAAAATCTGTTTTAAAGAACTAAAATTTTAGTTTTTTAAAATTCTGAAAATTTGGAAAATTTTTGTAAATTTTATGTCATTTTCTGTAAATTTAAAAAAAATCAGAAATTTTCGGTAAATTTCCAAAATTATGAAAATTTTCTGTAATTTTAAATTTTTTTTGTGAATTTTCTGAAAATTTTCTTTATACTTTATGTAATTTAAAAAAAAATTAAAAGTCTTTATATTTTATGTAATTTTAAAAAAATTTACTCATAATATATGAAATTTGTTAATTTTCTATATTATTTTGTATGGATATAGGCAAACATTGGTATTTAGTATAAATATTTAGGATAATATTTGCGATTAGTATAATGGGTGGCCGTGGCCGCGGTCGTGGTCGTGGTCGTGGTCGTGGCCGTGGCCGCGGTCGTGGTCGTGGTCGCAGTCGCGACGAACCGGCTATACCGCCGGCCGGTGTTGCTTCCCAGGATGGGAAAGCAGTGTTCCAACCACCACCACCACCACCATCGGCAGAGCAGGCACCCGCACCACCTGCGCCGGATCAGCAGCCCAGTGCGTCTACCGCTGCGCCGGATCAGCAGCCCGGACCATCCACTACTGCACCGACGGTCGATCCGACCCCTCCATGGGCTGCCCCACCACCACCACCACCATCCGCGCGCCAGTACATCACCTTGGCCGATGCGAGGGATATTTACATTTTTATTTTTTTTTATTTAAATTAATATTTTTTATGTCATACTAATTATTTTATAATTTCAGTTCTGATCAGAAGATCCACGAGCGCATGTACGCGGTCGTGCGAGGACACTATCCCCATCCTTGGGGCAGTTTGCGTAAGGTGCCGCCAGAGCACCAACATTTCTGGTTTGAGAGTTTGAAGGTAACGGCAATTAATTTTTGTTTTTAAATATTTTAACAATCTAAGTTATGATATATCTATATATATATATATATATATTTAATACAGATAACGTACTGGTGAGACGCTGATGACGAGTTGATGTTCAAGATCTTCCACGTTTGGGTGGGAAAGTTCCTTAGGAAGAAGTTCGTCCTCGTCAGACAGTCCCTGCAGAAGCCTCTATGGCTGGCGAACGAGGTGTGGCGGCAGCTCCTCCTGTACTGGGAATCCCCGGAGTTCAAGCAGGAGTGCGAGAAGAACGAGGCGAACCGGAACGCCAACCCAGCCGCATCCGCTACTGTGTACCGCGGGGGATCTGTCTCCGTCGGTATGCACAAGCGGAAATTGATAAGATATTTAATGTTATTTCAATTATTTATTACTATTAAATTAAAATCGTAATAACCGTTTCCCATTTCTTTTTACAGGAGGAGCAGCTCGGCCAGCCAGTGAAGCAGATAAAGTTATTCTCCAGATGCTACAAGAAGAAGGTCGACGGCGGCTGGAGCGGGCCGAGGGCAGCGGAGGTGGCGGTAAGTTGTACTTAACACATTCTAGTTTATTTTTTTAAATGTTTGAAAATTTCTAATTTATTCTAATTATTTTTGCAGGAGATGTTCTAGAAGATCATCAGTCTCAGGCCCCGTGCAATCTTGGGAATCCTGCTTCCGAATCAGAGGGCTCGGTGGCGCAGACCGAGCAGCAGATGTGGTTGGCTTGCGTCGAGGGCAAGAACAAGGGTCGAGTATTTGGTCTTGGTTCTGAGGCCCTGGGTCTCAGCCAGACCGTTACCTTGCCATCACCACCGCCACTGCCACTGCCACCGCCAGAGCCAGCACCAGAGTCAGCGCCTTCGTCAAACATGGAGGGTCGGATGGTCCGCCTCGAGGAGATGATGATGGACCTGATGGGCACGATGAAGGCCATGCAGACCAGTCACTCCGGCGCCGGCTCATCACGGCCTCCTAGAGCCCCCACCCTTTCAGACATTGACGAGATGGACAAGGCCGATGGGGACGAGGAGTAGATTATGTATTTTTTTATTATCTTTTTGTAATTAAATCGGATAATATTCGTATTTAAGATAATTTTTATTTCTAAATTATGCATTTTTTCATATTTCAATATAAATTATAAAATCAAAATATTATTAATAATTTAATTTATATTTAAATGATAATAATTATTACTATAAAAAAATTAATAATTTATTTGTTAGGAACGGTACTTTAAACGGTGTTTCAGCGCCAAATACCGTTCCTATATTTGACTGTTTTAAAAAATTTACCGTTCCCAATGCCGATGAAATAATCATTCCAAAAATAGAAGACAACTGTTCCTAAAGACAGGACGTACCGTTCCTACATGTATTCTAAAATCAATTCTTTCGTGGTTAGGCTTTCGTTCTAAAGAAAATATCAAAAACCGGTCCAAAGTGGTATTCCAAAGTTAGAGTGCTAAAATCGTTCCTAAGAAACGCGACAAAATATATTTCAGTCACCGATCCTAATCTATACAACTTACTGTTCCTACATGTATTCCAAACACCATGCTAAATTGTATCTACAACATAAGGTGACAATTCCAAAATGTGTTCTAACTACCGTTCCTAATTGCACGATTTAATTTTGATGCTACCGTTCCTAAAGTTTATAAGGTGTTCCAAATGCAAAAAATTATAAATTTATACGTACAAAGGCAATTAGGAACGGTACCCCAAAAATATGCCAAAAACCATTCCCAAATAGGAACGGTGTCTTCGTTACCGTTCCTAATTGTTAGGATCGCCTCTTATTGCCACGGATTGCCTCCCGTTCCTCAACAGTTCCTAATTGCAGTCCAAAAGGTTCCAGTGAACTATTTACCGTTCCAAAAATTAAAAAAAAAACATTCCTGTTATTGTTTCAATTCCCGCATTTTTTTATAGTGGAAATATAGCCGAATTTGGCTTTCTGGAGGGTCAAATTGTCAATTTAAATTTGCTTTTCTGAACTTAGTCCCTTAAATTTGTAAGATGATTCAATTAATCCCTTGTCAAGCAGAAAAAATACTTTTTATATTTTTGTATGTTGAATTATATATAATTATAATTAGAAATTTGGACTTTTTGTGAACATAATAATAACATATTGGTTAACTTAAAATAATAAGTTTATTTTCATTTTCAAAAGTTACAAAAAAATCAAAAGTTATGACTAATTTTTCGTAAAACATTCTGGAAATATATATAATAAAAAGGGTTAATTACATTTTGCCATTCGAACTATGTCTGTTTTTGCACTTTGTCATCTAAACTTATTTTGTGTCAACTTATCATCTCAACTTTATGAAATTTTGCACTTTGCCATATATGACTATTTTGCGATCAATTTTTCTGCCAGCAAAAATATCACATGCAGTGCACATGTGATATTTAAGGGCAATATGATGTGATATTTTTCACATGTGCACTCATGTGATGTTTTTCAGCTAATGTCGGTCTTCTTTTTTCTCCATTGAAATGCCAATAATGGATATAACTCTACCTTACCAACAAATTAACAATCTAGGTTAATATTAATATATATACATATATATATACTAGCACGTGATCCGTGATATGCACGGATTTTATCTATTTTTTATTAGAATTATATTTCATAAGATTTTCAAATTAATGAATGTCAGATAAAAAAAACAGTTTTAAATAAATATATTTTTTCTTTTCGAATTACTATGCATCAATATTAATATAATTTATACAAATTTTGTATTAAAATGGTCTAGTTACATGACATAAACTCTTTGACGTATGAAAAATTATATCTAATACTCCTGGTATTACTTTCATCTAATAAATAAGCCCATTTACTAGCCAAAATTCATTTAATTTCTTAATATTAAAAAAAGAATTGAACAAAAGTCGATATTTATGCACGTTTGACTTATTACAGGTCAAATAAATCTTTTCTGACTAAACTATCCTTATAAGCCAGGGTGAAGATATACCTCCTATGTGTATTAACGTGTAAAGATTTATAAGGGTAGTTTGGTCAAAAAGATTTGTTTGGCCTGCAAAAAGTCAGTAATAATCAATCGAGGGTAAATATTGAATTTCATCCAATTTTTTTGTTAATATCACCAAATTTTGCGAATTTTGACAAACCGGTGGACTTGTTTGTTAAACGGAAGCAAACCTTAGCGTAATAATTGTAATTTTCCAAGCCATAGTGTGTCTACATGTAATTACACCCAAACCTCAGGGGAAAGCGATGTAACTGCACATGCCATTTTGGGACTGAAAAGGCTTGTTTTTGGATTTAACGGGACTAAAAGCGACACCTGCAAGACTTGTGGGACTAAAACTGATAATGGCCCTTTTTAACGGGACTAAAAAAATATTTTACCTGTGACAATGAAATAAGGTGAATTTTAACTTGAATTATTATATATACTAGTCTAAAATGCACACTCGATGCGTGTGCAAATACAATAATATTTTTATTAAATTAATTATTAATTTATTATCAAAATGCAATTGAGTAAAATAAAATATAAAGAACAAATGGATGAAAGAAAATTCATATACAAATAAAACGTGAATGAGTGGTATAAGTGAGGGAGACGTAGTTACTTGAACATGGAAAGTGAAAAATAAAATAAATAAATAAATTTAAAATAAAAAAAATGGATGACCAAAAAATTAAGACACCAAAACCACTATCTTCAATTATATATAGTACTAGTAAATGTGGCACACTCAAATGTGTGTGCACAATTAATTTAAATATTTACAAAATATTTGTTATAAAAAATAATTAATTAAATTCTAAAATAGTAAAAAAATAAAAAAGAATAAGAATTTAATGAAAGAAAATGAGAGAAGAAAAAGGGATGTGAAAGTTGATAATAGATGAAGCGGGAAGTTGAGAAGTGAGAGAAAAATAAGAAGTTGATAAAAGAGAAAAATAAAAATAAAAAATTAAAATTAATAAATTTATTAATAATTAAACAATTGGGCAGACCAAATTTGGAAGAGACACCAAAGAGGTGCTCTCCCTTAATATAATAGTATAGATAGATATAGCCTATGTGACAATTGAAATAAAGTGGATTTTAACTTAAATTATTATATATATATATATATATATACTTATAATTTATAAAAATAAAATTATTATTTAAAACAAATAACCCCCACCCTCCCTCACCCCACGCCCGCCCCCGACCCAGACCCTCGCTCCCCCGCCGCCTACCCTCCCTACGCATAGCCATCCCTACAGGGAAAAAAACATACTTTAATTAATTTTATTAAATGTTATTAAAAAGAAAATTAAGAAAAAATTAATTAATAATATATATTTAACTAAATAATTTTTATAATCAATTAATGTATTATATATTTTTTTAGAATCATGATGTTTTAAATAATGTCCAGTCAGCATTAATAGCCATATGTCATTAAATGTGGTTGTACACATGTATAAGTTGTCGAAAATTAATCAAATAAGTGCCACGTGAGCATTTTCTGGCTAATTTTCAAAATATCGACCGGAAAATTGAGTAAAAAACCCTAATTCGGACTAAATCTCATCAATTTTGTAAGTTATTGATCTTTAAAAAAATAGACATAATTATCAGACTAAAATTAAGATTTGACATACTTAACGGACTAAAAAATAATTTTCCCTAAGAAGTATTAGCAAGATTCAAACCTCGGGTCTTTTCTTACTTTTGAGTTATTTCAACTTTGCAAAGATAGGTATGGATTTTGTGTTGAATCTATTCTGTTTTTTTTTTTTAAAAAAAGCGGAATAAGTTTTTAGTTTTTCCTAAAGAAATTGTGAACATGCATAATTCATATGAGTTCAAATAATAAAATAATTAATAAAAAATAAAAGAAAATTGCAATGAAAGCACTAACTCTGGCCAGTAAAAAATATATGCAAAATGCAGTCTCTCGATCAAAGAGTATTCGTAAAATAGCCAAAATACGCACTATAGTAAATATAAATTAATTAAAATTATACTTAACAAATAAATCATATACTCGTGAGCATATAAAACAAATTGATAATAATGAAAACACTAAAAATCAAGGAAAGGGAAAAAAAATCATACGTTGACTTGTGATCTTCTCATGTTTTGTTTGTTTGTGGACTTGGAATATATTATATTTTTTGAAAAAATAGATAAATACAAATCAAAGTGAAAAAATTATAATTAGCAAATATTATTAGGCTTAAATGTATTTTTGGTCCGTAATTTAGTTTATTTGGCATTTTCATCCTTTAACTTTCTAGAATAGCATTTTGGTCTTGTATTTTTTTAATTTTCTTGATTTTAGTCCTTTCTTCGCCGGAGTTCACCATTCTCGCCGGAAAAATGCATGCGCCTCTCACATTGATATTTTAAAATAGGGGCTTTTGTTCCTATTGACCTATTTCTATCAGCATTTTTGTCCTTTAACTTTCTAGAGTAGCATTTTGGTCCTGCATCTTTTCAATTTTTGTAATTTTAGTCCTTTTTTGCCAGAATCCACTCTTCTCGCGCGGTTGAGGTGAACTCCGGCTAACAAAAGGATTAGAATTGCGAAAATTAAAAAGATGCATGACCAAAATGCTATTCTAAGGACAAAAATGTTAAATGACCTAAGTACGAGACCAAAAATACAATTAATTCATATTATTATATGTATGTGAAAGGGGTCCATTGACCAAGATGTACAATTTTTGACTCAACCCTAATTTTTTAGAATTTTGATTTTCTTTTTTATTATTTCAAATTATGCTAATTGGTTGTTTCATATTTATGGTGAATATTAAACACTAGTAAAGAATCTTGCACTTTCCTTAATTTTCAAACTCCGACCGTATTATTTAGTTTCCAAAATCTTGTCATTGTTAAAATAGCAATGCTAAATAAATAAGAATTATGCATGTTTTAGAAAAATCGTAAGATATCTTTCTCTTTTCTTATTTTCAAAATTTTCGATTTGACAAGACTTCAAACTTCAACCTTTCACTACAAGAAAGTTCACTTCTAGTAAGGAAAAAAATTGTTACTAAAAGTCCGATTTTCAAAATTTGCAAACATCCATTATTTAGTTTCCAAAATCTATACATTGTTACAATGTTTATGGTAAATAACAATGCTTAATAAATAAAAATTATGTATCTTTCAGAAAAATGTAACATATCTTACTCCTTTTTTTTTACCCCCAAATTCTAAGTTTGATAAGTCTTCAAATTCCGACTTTTTCTTTTTCCAAATTTGCATTATTTAGTTTTCAAGATCTATGAATTGTTAAAATATTTATGATAAATAACAAAGCTTAATAAATATGAATATGTATTTTTTAGGAAAATGTATGGTACCTTACTTTTTTGTTATTTTCTTCAGTAAAATATAAGATATATATCTTACTCTTTTTCTTATTATCCAAATTCCAGATTTTTATAAGTTTTCAATCTGACCTTTCTTATTTTTCAAACTCGCATATTTAGATTCCAGAATCATATTTATGGTAAATAACAATGCTTATTAAATAAGAATTATGAAATTTTTAGAAAAACGTACGTAAAGATATCTTACCCTTTCTCATTTTTCAAATCTGAATTTGGTAAGTGTTCAAACTCTAATCTTTCTTATTTTCCAAATTTTCATCATTTTTTGTTTCCAAAACTATGCATTGTAAAAATATTTATGGTTAATAACAATGCTTAATTATAAATAAGAATTATTTATTATTTAGAAAAGCATAATTAGATATCTTACTCTTTTCTTATTTTTCAAATTCAAAATTTGATAAGTCTTGATTAATGCCTTTTGATTGTATTAGGTTTATGATGTACAATTTTTTACTCAAATTTAATTTTCTAGAATTTTGAATTTTTTTCTATGATTTCAAATTATGCTAATTGGTTGTTTCATATTTATTGTGAATATAATTAAAGATTAGTAAGGAATCTTGAACTTTCCTTATCATCTAGTTTCCAAAACCTGTGCATTGTTAAATACTTATGGTAAATTGCAATGCTTACTAAATAAGAATTATTCATCTTTTAGAAAAAGTACATAAGATATCTTACTCTTTTCCCATTTTTCAAATCTAAATTTGATAAGTGTTCAAACTCCAACCTTTCTTTTCTTCCAAACTTGCATTATTTTGGTTCCAAAAACTATGCATTGTTAAAATATTTATGGTGAATAACAATGCTTAATAAATAAAAAATATTTATAATTTATAAAATCAGAAGATATCTTACTCTATTCTTATTTTTTAAATTCAAAATTTGATAAATCTTGATTAACGCCATTTCATTATTATGTCTTATTTTATATATATGAACAAATAGGTAAAATATGAACAAAAAGTTATCCTAATGCAAGGTATGGACATAAACACAAAATTATATCTTTTTGTCAAGTAAGTATAGACATAGATCGTTAGAGCTTTTGGTTTTATAACTTACTCCATTACGCTATTGACATAATTCTCACCCACCCAGCAAGACATGATTAAAGGGGTTAAAGAAATTAACAAATTTAATTAATGTAAACAATTGAAGTAATTAAAGGGAGCACTTATCATTAGAAGGAATAATTGTATGTGTGCGCTACAACATAAACAAACATTTTTTCTTTCTTTATTTATTTTTATTTTATGCATGTGTGAACACTTGCTAACCTTAATAGTAAAGGTTGGTGGCAGCCACGTATTGCCACCCCAATTTTCATCTTTCTTCTTCTTTTATTAATTGAAATAATTTATAATTTAGTTCCTTAATTTTTAGATTTATATTATTTAATCCCAAAAAAATTATGAAATTTTAATTTAGTCCCTTAAGATTTTTTTGTATATTTGAACCATACCCAATAATTTATTCCCTAGTCAATTTGAGATTTTCAATTCTTATCGATTAATTAATAAGTTTCATATAGTTTCTTTCTTTATCTCAAATTAACTCAAACAAACCTCTCGTGAATAAATTATTAAATTGGATAAATTACCTAATATACCTTTGTAAAATGTTTATTTGCATTTTGAAGGGCCTGATTTTTATCGCAAGTCCCGTACAAATTACTATTCCTCTTGAATAACTCAAACCACCTATATTTGTAGCTTGAGTTATTCCATCTAAATAGTCCAAGTAAATATAATAAATTGATACAATGCTTTTACTTTTTATCCTATCACCCAAATAACTCATATCACGGACCCAAATAACTCATATCACGGACTAAACGGCACCTTAAAAGGAATATTAGATGCTTATCATTGGTATTAAAGCGCTAGCTGAATTATCTGTACATTGACAATGCTACATTTCATCAAACTGTAAAGGGAAGAAGATCATAAAGCAAACCTTTTGAGAGTTTTGTCCGACAGTTGCAGCATCAACAAAATTATACAACATTTACAGACCGAAACATCTGAACACAGGTCCAAATAGGGTCCAAATGTTACGAACAACTCTGCAGAAAATTACTGTTCGCTCTCCGTAGGCTTCGACTCAGCTTGCGCGTCCTCAGACGCAGATGGTTTCTCGTCCGAAGTTGCACCTGACTGGATAGGTTTCTTGAACTGCACCAAAATCATTGTCATGTTGTCGCAGCCCTCGCCTCCGGCAGTCGTAGGTGCGAGGCACCGGTCGAGTACTTTTTCACATACCAACGACAGCTTACTTTCCTGCACGAGCAAAAGTATAGCACGCAACGTCAATGAGGATCAATATCAGACGAGCAACAGGGCATGTTTAAGGTCACGGTAATGAGAAAGCGATACATTGATGTAATTGTTGGATCGTGGAGTTTGACTCAGCATTACACTTATTAGGCCAAATAATCACAGATCCAACTTTATTATTGAAAAATTTATCCAACTCCATCTTATTGTTGGAGTTAACAAAAAAAAAATTAGACATATATATTTCATTGCAAGATAAATTGTATAATATTTTACAGGTATCTTAATAAAGATAGCAGACGAGTAACTGTCAAGTGTACCCTATTAGGGTAAATTACAACGAGCTTTCCCAAAATTTGTCATAATTACAAATATCCCCTAAAATTATTGACCGTCTAACAAATACCCCTACAATGGGCTATCTTGAAGGCATATTTGTTAGAAGACCGTTAATTTTATAAGGGTATTTGTAATTTTCAAACAACGAGGAGGTATTTGTAATTATGACAAACATTAGGGGAACCTGTTGTAATTTACCCACCCTAATACAAGAACCTGTGTAAACGTGAACGTAAAATTTTCCGAATGTAAATCTTTTGTATCTTGTGTGTAATTTTTCATTCTTGTTTTCTGCACACGTTTCAAAATCTGTCGTGCAATCTCTTAATAATAGTAAGACGCCGCGGACTTGAAGAAGGAGGACTTTCTCAATCTCATATTTGCAAAAAAATGCTTCATTTGAAAAATACCATTCATGTATACTTCTTTTTTAATAGCTTCTAATCATAGGGTGTTTGAATATGAAATTTGAAGTAATTAAGCACAAAATTTTCAGCCAAATGAAGAAATAGAGAGGGAGTGTTGGAGTTGTAATTTTCAGAGAGAAAAAATATTGGTAAAAATGATGCCAAAATATTTTTTTTTTTATTTCTCCCAACCACTTTGTGGGCCAAATTGCATAGATTTTCCCCCCAATTTCAGCACCACGTGAGCCGCACATGATGTCTCTGTTAACTTCAAACACCCTATGAGTAGACGCCACGGAGATTCTAGTTCGCTGCGGCTTGATTGAAAAGAGAACAAGGAACCTTTTATAAAATGAATTATTCGATGGGGGTGCCGAAGGACTTACAGAGTTCAGCTGCTCGCGTATAAAATCCACGAGTTGTTGGCTTGACATGCAATCCCTGCGAAGCATACAACAGAGGAACCTAATTAGCCGTGCATATGATTATATAAAATCTTCGCATCTACATATACTACACAACAGCATCCGACATTAAAATGAAAATTTTCGGATAAGTTCAAATTACTCATAGAGATGCAACTCAGAGCTCCGACGAAAATATGCCATACACAAGCCGGAAAATTATACCATATATTACTGGATATTTCAGAATGACTAATCTTCCATTAAAGTTCGACAATTCTCACAATGTCCTTTTACGGATAAATCAAGCAATAAATATACTTCAGGCATCACAGGGTGTTCCATTAAGATAAGTTAGACGGATTAAAACTTCAAACAAAAGCGCGACTGCGTACCAAATGCCATCACAGGCAAGCACGACAAACTCATCGTCATCGCAAAGTTCGACCTGGTTCAAGAAATTGAGCAGATCAGAAGCGGTAAAACGCTGTCAGTTAAGACAACCAAGCCTACTGGGAGCTTCAGAAAAACACTGAAACCTGTTACTGTACAAAGTAATAAGTACGTACAATATTAATATCTGGATCGGCAGTAACAATTTGCTTCTCGGCAGGCAAAAACTTGTTCTGCTTGAATTCCATATCACCTGTAACACACAAACGTAGTCGGTCATACTGTCCCCATTAAGAATGTCCAAATTACTGCAAGAACTGTTCACGAGATTTCCAAACCGTATCTAGCTAACTCATTCATCAGGTTTACATTGAATAGCGAATTTATCGACTGAATTATGAAAACAGTGCCCAAGAAAAATGAACAGCACCTATAGCTCTTGCAAGATTCAAACTGCCGTTGACACGCCCTGCATGGATAAATCCACCTGCTTTCAGAATCCTGTCCCTCTCAACCTCGAGATCAGGTTTATGGTCTCTCGAAAGATTGTATGCCTGAATAAGAAAGAACCAGACAAAATGATCATTCTTGTAAGAACATCAAAGCGGAAAACAAAAGGTTATCTGTCGTACATGTATCCTGCACAACTAAAGTTTCAGAAAATACAGTGCACGAAAACAAAATTTCAGTTACAGTAGACATATAAATTGGGATCATGCTTACTATTACCTGACCGTTCCTAGAGATTACACAGCGGGAATCACCAGCATTTGCGACGACAAGTTGGTTCTCCCTAATGATTGCAACACAAGCAGTACAACCGGAAGTCGGTCCAGAAAAATCAGAATGCGGTCCCTGCACAAAGCAATATTAAGTCAAAGTTCAAGTTAAAAATGAGAGGAACGGCAGCTGAGACATCCTATTAATCAAATTAAACACCTCCTCAGATGCCCAGTCGTCAACTTGGTCATTTTTATCACCGCCTCTTGGAGACCATATCAGACCCTCTATCATGCCGCTAAACTTGTTTAGTTTATCTCCTAGAACAGCTAACTCCCTCCAGCCTCTCTGTCCACGCATCATCTCATCCATCCTGCATTAACAACATTAAGAAACTTTAAAATAAATAAGCCTTACAACAGTTTTTCGTAACCTCAATTCCAAGAAATGCTTTAAACAAAGTATCTCTTTCAAATACTTATACGTCACATTTGGATTTGGAAGGATTTAAAGAAAGGATTTCAAATGACTCCATATCAAAAGAATTTTATTCATCAATATTTTACAAAACATAGTCTGAATGAGAGTTGAAAATTTTGAATGAAACTATCCGAACAAATCCAAAAAATCTGTTATAAGGGATCTGAAATCCCTATTTTCAAATCCATCAATCCTAACACAATTATAGAGAGCGTTTCTTTTTCTTTTTCATATAGGATAGTCAAAACTTGGTCTTATGTATGCTCTGATGTCGTTTTACAAGATGCAACTGGTCAATCTTGGTTGAGGCTCTTTGAACCACTGGTAAAAGAACTTCCACCCGAACCGAAAACCTTCAACTAATCTGAGTAAATGAACAAAAATTCTGAATGAGGCAAGCATTGTACAACTTCACCAGCTAGCCTTTTGAGAGTCAGCGGTGACGAAAACATCAATGCTCATCAAAACAGGTCATTCAGTATTCAGAGTTCTGAAAATCACCTGAAAAAGGATTTCTGAACAGAAGTCCCTATATCACCAGCTAAATATGCTTCATGCTTCAACACTTGTTGATGAAGGTACTTAGCACAGAATTTGGCGACCACCTTACCTGTACCAATGGCAATCAAATCAAAAGGCAATATTAAGTTATTATTATCTTAAGTTACGCAAGTAAATTGATGTAAGCAACCAAACCAAAACTACCTATACTAGATCTAAAGATTTCTAGAGAAAATATTTATTATAATCAAAAGGTATCGAATAATGAGTTTAGCCCATGTAGTTCTAGGCTTACAATGAAGAATCCAAATATATTAAACTAGGTAACAAAATCCTACTCAATAAACTACTATAAATACTCCTATCTAAATATATATTATCTACTATTATTATTCCTGTTCTAGGCCTTCGATCCCATCACTCCCCTGCTGGGAAACTTTTTCCTCCGGAAAGTGACGACCTAGGTGATATTGAAATATGTCAGTAACAAGGCCAAGAAGTAGCGCTAAAGGGAGCGAAGAAGGGATGAGAATGAGTAATATTTGCATAACACTTCAAACTAATAAATCCGTCAAGAATAACATGCTCCCCTAATGTAACTCGGCCACCTGTGTCATCAGAGGCAAAAACCTTTCAAGGCTCGGTAAACCGGTAGATCCTTCATACAAGAAATCAATTTAATATTCAAATCTAATGGTATATTAAGTAAGAATGTATTGGATCCAAACTCAAAAATAAAACTGTGGTTTTGACAATAGAAGCAGAAGCCGTTGAGACTGGAGAAGAGATAGAAAGATCAAGAGCAATAGGTATATCAACAATACCAACAACACTAATAGGAACTTGATCAACAGCGGAATCGACACTAGCTTCCATTGAAGGATACTTATCCTTTAAGCTTAATATTGGAAATTTGAATAACCATGAGGTAATGAAAAATACTTATCCACTGTACGGTCCCTAATAGTCTCATGTAGTAGGGTTTAATAGGAAAGATTGATGGAAAAGTACAAGAATTAATATAAAATATCGAGCATGACAGGTAGATGTCCAAGGATACCATAGCAAAACATGCACAAACTTAATGGGCAACATGTCACACAAAATATGAGTCGAATATCTACTAAGTGAATAGGTACATAACAACATTCAGTAACTTGAAGATTCTTTGTGCAAGATGTGATCCAACAAAAACTAGGATATGGTACTGCAAGCTATGATAGAGCAAACCAAGTCACAACATTTATGGGACTAAAATCATCAATAACAATTTTACCAACTTTTTACCACACATCTTTGAAAGGTATAAAGAGTACGATCTAGTTCCCAAACAAGAAGGGGATAACTGGAGTTGGAAAAATCATAATGAGTCATGAGAGCAAAGTTACTCAATCACCAAAAGAAAAGAATCATAAATTAATTGGAGGAGGAAATAATGAGTTACCCAAGTAAGTGAGCTCAAGAATTGAACAATTGTACGGATTGTTACAACAAATCTGACCAAAGAACATCATTACTAAAGACACGGGACACTCAAATCGGCAAAGGTTGTAAGCATTATGCTATTGTTGCCTACGTGAGGAGTGAGTGGCCGCGGTTTAACAACGGTTTGATGTGTGAATCTACTTGTTTTGATGACCGGGGGTGGCGGCACTGGCTTCTCTGAAAATTCTGAACGATTGGAAAATTAACTGATGTGGAAGCAACTTTTGACCGGAATTTGGCTCTGGTACCAATTGATGTAGGACAACTAAACTAAGACCAACTAACTATACTAAATATAAAGATTTCATGAGAAAATATTTATTAAATAATCAAAACATATTGAATATAAGTTTAGCCCATGTATTGTAGGTTTATATACAATGAATAATTCTAATAGAATTAGACTAGTAAACAAAATCCTACTCATTATAAACAACTATAAATATTCCTATCTAAATATATATTACTTTTTTTATTTATTATTATTATTATTATTATTCCTATTCTAATTCCTCCTCGATCCCCATCATAAACACAAGATGGTTTTCCAGAATGAACGGTTGTGTACTTGTATGCCAAATACTATGTAAGAAGGATACCTCCTTTCCCCAAAGATCATCATTAAAGATGCCAAAGAACTTGAATGAAGCAATGTTATTAGAAAACATCCAAAAGTCTAGGGAGGAAATTAAATGAGTGTCGAACATGCCAACCAATAGGGCAAAAGAAATTTCAAAATAACAGAAAGAGAAAAACATCATAAACATGCAGCAAAATTCTTTACTATAAGAAAATGTGAGTGAATTGATCTACCAACAAAAAGTACAAAGAATCTAAACATAAAATAGATTTTGAATTACGACATCGGAATCAGTTCCACTGAGATGGCCCACATCGATGATGCAACTTCATGCATGATATCAATTCTATGTGGTAAGTAGTTATGTAAAATACCAGCAGGGGGATCAGATGAACATACCTCCATGGCCGTCATAAACACCAAAAAATGAGGTGGAATTATCCAGATTGGGAATCGCAGCATGCTAAAAAAAGAATAACAAGGTCGTATTTAGTAACAAAACATTACATTTACAAGAGCAAGACATGATTAGTTATTCATCAATGATAAAGTTCACCTTTACCAAAACAGATCACATAAACATAAGTTGACAACAAAGTACCAGAAAGAAGCATTCACCATAATACCGCATTAACCAAAAACATTTTCTTTGCTTAAGCGAAACTAAATATATTACTTTATCAACAATTCAAGAAGTATATTTCCTTATAAAATGTGTAAAGCACTGAGCTTTCCTAGAAAGAGGAAATCCCCGAATTGAGCCAACTCAATTCAAGTCAAGCGGATCACATTTTCATCAAAGAAAAAGCAAACAACAGCACCATATAAAATTAAAATTGCCAGTAGCACCGAAGCTATATTTCTGTCTATTGCGCGCTTTCTTCATCTGCACTAAGTCAATGTTGCGTAGATAATAAGGACATGATCCACTTGCATACGACGACGCATACACTATCAATTCATTATTAGGCATCCTGAAGATCAAAACTGATTGAATACTTACAGCATCTTCCATAGTAGCACGCCATCCTTGCATTGAGGACAGACCGAATCTCAGCCTATCGTTTTCACCATCGTCGGAAAATTTCTCTGTTTTAGGAGTACTGAGGTATATACCCATTTCTAACTTGCATCAAACAAGCAGATAATGTCAGAAAAACATCCAAGCTAAAACTTCAACTACAACATCCAAGAAAACAATGAATTCATCTGTCTGAATGGGGAAAGCAGAAACTCCACAGAGCCGGAAACAAACAGTAAGTAAAACAAGGAAATCAATCTTAACATACCCTTGAAAGAATCAAACATCAAGAGAATCATCAATTCATCACAATCAAAACTCAAGAAAGAAAAAATCAAGAAAGAAGCATATTGCAATAATTTCTCATCTCCCCACGAAAACAATGCAAGAATTTTCAAGAATGGCATAGAAAAATCTGAAAAGGTTTCAAGAAGTTGCCTACTTACACGCCCAGTTGATCAACCGAAGAAATTTTTTGAATCTTGATTCAGAAAGGCAGCACAAATGGATTATATTCTTGAGCCTCGCCAATATCGAAATCAAGAAAAGCCCAAGAAACGGTTTCCAGAGTTCACGATGAGAGAAGTAGACGGTGAGGGGATTGAAGATAGATACTAGCGATATCAAGAGAGAGAGAGAGAGAGAGAGAGAAATAGTTTTGTCTGTAAAGGGCGACACTTTTGTAAGAACTGTGAATCTGTGTGCTGTTACTTTATAGGCATGATGATAAAAATAAAAATCTTTCTGGAGTCTTGAAAAGATTCTGCCGTTTCCCAAGTCCAAATATTTGAAATTCGTTGCTAATTTTGGTAAGATAATCAGATATCTCACATTTTTTTCATAAAAACTACATACTTTTTTAACAAATAATCACTACTCACTGCAATTTTCATGTTACAAATCAAAAATAAAAAATAAAGCTACATTTTGTGTTTATTTCTCTTGTACAAATATGAAAGAGGTGCATTGCATTTTATTATAAATATTCGTTGTCGATCAATTCAGTTGGTAAGAATTCATCATTTTTTATTAAATAATTATGGGTTTTATTTATTGTATTCTATTATAATCGGTTGATGATTGTTAATTCAGTTGGTAAGAATAAATAATTTTTTATTAAATAATTATGAATTCAGTTCTTTCTACTTATGCGCGTATTGTTTTGATTGACACTTTGTAAGTACTTTTATAATTGATTTATAATTAGACGTGATCTGAACCTTTTTTATGTAAATAAAGATATAAACAAAAAAATAAAGGCCAACATTGCGACGAGTTTTGAATAAATAAACATTTTTCTAAAAAACTATTAATGATGATGATGTCAAATCTCAATTACTTAAATAAATTTTATGTGATCAGTTAATTATACATAATAATAAAATAACGATGTCCCGCAGTATTATATTGTGATATAATCATTCACATATTTAATAAAATTTAAATTCTTAAAATTTAATAAATCATATCTCCAAAATACTAGATATTAAGAAAGGTTGGTTTTATTGTCATCTCCATTCCAATAAAAACTTAGAGGTACTAATTTTTGTCCATTTTCCAGGAAAAATTGCATTTTTGGTTTCATAGAATTTGGATTATTATGATTTTAGTCCCATTGTTTATGGGTTGAGAACTTTTGGTCCTAGAACCCAAAAATTCATATGGATGTGATCGGTTATTTGGGCAAATCTGCAGTTTTTTTTGCAGACATTAGCAATTTTTTTTTATGTAAATTGCATACCTGTGAACTGGCAGGGGAAAAAATATGGCTAAATGTACATTGAAAACAGTGGATATTTCTCTTTCACTGCAGTTAGTAGTTTTTTGCTTTTAATTGCAGTGGTTTTATTTTAATTTTGTCATAACAAAATTTAATATTTCATTCTAATTATATCATTACAAAATTACAAACTAGAAATTACATAAATTTAGCTAAATCAAGCTATTAAAGTACATACAACTAACAAAAGGAGTCCAATAATCCCTACAAGAAATTTCCTCCAAAATGATTGAAAAAATTGATCCAATTTACTTCAAAGACGAATAGTGGTTTCAAGCCGACAAAACCACATTTGATTGGTCAAATGTGGTTTTCCATCCATCATTTAACACCTTTAACGAAGTTTGAACCAAAAGTGCAACACTTTTGGTTCATGTGAGATCAAATGTGTTAAACCCATAAATAATGAGACCAAAAGTACAACAACCCATTTTCTATGGGACCAAACGTGCAATTTTTCCCCATTTTTCATATAAATGTGACATAGACTTACTAACTAAGAATGTGGGAACTAGTTTGGTGCTACCTAAATTCATGGGACATAGAGATCCCATGTACTAAGAAACAATCTTCAACCTACATTATTTATTCCCAACTACATGTGCCTTCCCACGTGGCAGCCAATATCAGTAATAAATAATAAAATTACATAAGAACAATAAGATAGACATAATTTTTTTTTTAAAAAAAAGGTGAATTTTGCTATTATTTCTTTATATCATCAAAAGATAATCTCATCGTACGGGTTAATTACATTTTTTGTCTCTATATGTAGGCACTAGTTCGATTTTGGTTACTAATGTTCGGTATCCTTAATTTTGATCCCTAAATTTTTTAACTTTTTTTTTTTGTAAAATTGGCCCCATCGTTTGTTTAGCCATCCAAATTAACGGCAACCTCAAGTAAAATGCACATGAGGCCAGTTTATGAGAGAAAATTGGCCTTTGTTCCCACCTATATGACCGGTGATTAATTCTGTAAACTAAAAAATAATGGTCATTGCAATGGCCTTAGAGCAAAATTTGTTCTCAATAAAGATAACATGTCATCAATGTTAATAAAGGTATATCCAATTTGACATACCACTTTTTATGTTTGTGTGTATTTATTACTTGTGCCCTACTTGATTTAACCAATGTTTTCAGAATCGAATCGGAGATTGAACCAGTTAAGTTACTGGGTCTAACCCTAGGCCTCATGATTCATCTCCGGTGCATGGGGGCTCGATTGGCATTGGAACACTGTCTCCCATGGTTGGTCCATTGAGTGAACCTATCCAGAAGGTTGCATATGGAGACATGGAAGGTAAAGAAACTCCTACGTCTAGGGTTTCAGTGCAAAACCCTAGCTACGGAAAAAGAGCGACATAGCTATGAGATCTTCGCGGGCAAAGTTTATTTGAATATGAACCCTAGTGTGCATGATCCTTTTGTTGAGGGGTTTGATAAGTCCTCATCCCATACTCTGAAGTACATAACCTCGGAGAGCCAGAATGGTGTAATTATGGTGAAACCTACGGCTGATATGGTGGAGGAGGGTCATGAATATGGAAGAAAACAGAAGTAGGTTATTTTGTGGGGCAGAAACCATACTTCCCACACCTTGAGGCCTCTGCAAGGTCTAGTTGGCAGGACCTACAATTTGTAGTTGCCTCTTTTACTGGGTTTTATTTTTATTTTTATTTTTGTTTTAAATTGGTTGTTGCGATAAAGGATGTCTTTGAGAGAGGTCCGTGGTTGTTCCAAGGCAGTCTATCTTGCTACAAAAGTGAGAACCAAGGACTCGAATTGGACAATAGATGGACTTAGTGTGGTAGCCAGTGGGGTAGGGCAGCTGTTATACCTTGATGTAATGACTGGGAATTATACTTGAATTGACTATGGTATAGTATGTATCCTAGTGGATTTTGCTTAAACCGCTACCTAAGCAATATTCTATGGTCGTTCGT
This sequence comes from Sesamum alatum, assembly GCA_034509735.1. Taxonomy (NCBI): domain Eukaryota; kingdom Viridiplantae; phylum Streptophyta; class Magnoliopsida; order Lamiales; family Pedaliaceae; genus Sesamum; species Sesamum alatum. The sequence continues at coordinate 1,883,603 of JACGWO010000007.1, forward strand.
CCTACAATTAGGATGCGATGGGCGGGGTAAGTTAAGCGGAGATAGAGTTTGAATGGACCCCCTACGTGGTGCAAGGGATGTAGTGCTATTGGGCATGTGGAATCTTAATGTCCGTAGAAACGTCCGGTGAAGAGGGCGATAGCAACTTTGAGAGTGTATGTGCCTAAACTGGATAATTCTGGTCAGCAACAAATTAAAAGGAGAATTAAGATTAAGGATCAATCGATAAGTCCACGGTAGAACACATTGGAGCAGCCAAGGGTAGTCCCTGAGGTTTCCCAGGAGCCTCCAAGTGACTTGAGGAGTAAAGGCAACAAGATTATATTATATAATCAATTTCATGTCCTCCAAAATGCAAGTGATGAAGCTGAATATTCTAAGGGTCCTAACAATTGTGAGCCCTTCGTATGGTACTAATGATTAATGTTGCACGTTGGAATGTTCGGGGTCTCAACAAAATAGACCACCAAGGGGTTGTCATAGCTCTTATTCCTGAGTTTAATTTAGAGGTGTTAGGAGTTATTGAGACTAGAGTGGCGGCTCAGTATGTAAATTTATTCAACAAGCAGCGAGTAGTAGTTGGGCCTGGTTCTCGGATTACAACTCTAATGGCCCTGGGAAACGAATATGGTTAGGTTGGAATGATGTTTTCGTTGACATACAAGTCCTTGACATGTGCTCTTAAGTAGTGCATTGAAGGTTCAAAGAAGAGGGTCATTGACTACTTTCTTTCTATAATTTACGATGCTAATGACCACATATCTCGCATGGAGCTATAGATTAAAATCCAGGAGTTAGGTGTGGATTTAGAGAAAGAACCTTAGCTATTCACGGGTAACTTTAACTATGTACTAGACCCTAGTTAAATTTGCAGAGACACTGATGACTTAATGGTTCCTATAATGGAATTTCGAGATTGCATGGATGCTGCACGATTAACTACTTTACCGATGGTTGGACAACCTTTCTCATGGCGTAATTGTAGCGTCAATGCTTGAAGTTTGTGGAAAAAACTAGATAGGATTTTAGGGAATGAAGCGTGGTTTGCAAAGTGCCCTCATCAGAGCTATTTAGCTTATGTTCTTTGAACATCTGATCATAGTCCCTTGCTGTTGCGAGCAAAGCACATACAGTCACATCACAAACATTACTTTAGATTTGATAATTATTTAGCTGATTTGGTAGGTTCCTGCAGAAGGTTGAGCGTGTCTAGAGAAAACGGATACATGGCACTAAAATGTACTTGTTCACTCAAAAATTAAGAGCTTTGAAGCTGGTTCTTAACGAAATGAGTCAAAGAAAATGGGATTTAGCTCTTAATACACTAATGGCCTTAGACTATTTGAACAAAATCCAGCAGTCGGTTCAGCTCCTACACGTGGGATTGCTGCTAGAGGTGGAGCATTTTGGAAATTCATTTATGAATTGTCCACAAAGCAGGAAGTTGCTATACTCAAGCAAAGGGTGAAGATTAATTGGATCAAGGATAGGGGTCAATGTACTAAGGTTTTCTTTCAAAAACTCCAGGTTTCAAGAAACAAGAAAAGGATTTTCCAGTTATATAGAAGAGATGGTGAATTCTTGCAAGGACAGAAGGAGATTACGGGGGAGCTTGTTGGATAGTATACTAATTTACTAGGAGGGACTCAGAGGAGCTAGCAACCGGATTTGAGACCTTTCCAGCAATTCATTACGGAAAGTTTCATTGGATCAGGCTTAGAACTTACAGAAACCAATTTTTGTAGTTGAGATTAAGCAAGCATTATTCGATATAGATGATGATAAAGCCCCGGGGCCGGATGAGTTTTTCAGCAGTGAAGCAATTTTTCTATAACGGGTGCTTACTCAAGCAGATTAACGTTACTTTCTTTGCCTTAATTTCGAAAGTGCAGCGCCCCTCAGACAGCAACGGATTTTCAACCAATTGCATGTTGTAATGTGGTCTCCAGGATCATCTCCAAGTGTTGGTCAATAGGTTGCAACCGATTACGGATGGTATCATAGATTATCGCCAGAATGCCTTTATTCCAAGCAAAAGGATAAGTGATAATGTTTTATTAGCGGGGTCTTCTTTCTGGATACAATAAAAAAAAAGGCTACCGACAAGGTGTGTTATGAAAATTGACATTCGGGAGGCATATAATACAGCCGAGTGGGATTTTTTTGCAAGGGGTTTTGGAGATTATGAATTTTCGCCAATTGTTATTTGTTGTATTATGCAATTTGTAACGATAGTCTCTTATTATATCCTCTTAAACGACCAACCCCATGGTTTTTTTCTTGGTGCTCAAGGGTTAAAGGCAAGGAGACCCCATGTCTCCATATTTGTTCCTGCTTATTATGGAACTCCTACATGTTATCACCAAGTACCGAATTTCTCTAACTGAAGGATTCCAATCCCATTTGAGATGCAAGGAGATTAATCTCTTTATGTTAGCTTTTGAAGATGATTTTGTAGACAAGTAAATTTTGCAACCAATCAAATGACGACAAGTGGAAAATATATATTATTTTATCAGTTATATTCTATTTTTCTATTTATATTTGGAATTTACTAAATTAATTCTAAATATAAATAGTTAAATTAATTGATATTTTAATATATATTTCGTCATCAAATCAACGGTCGACACGTGTCAAATTGAGGTGTTCGGCCAATCAAATCAAGACAAATATTTCACATATTATCTCTTCAAAAAAAATACAAAAAATTAAAGAGATAATATTGAAATTGACCATCATGTCTTTCCAAATATTTAATGTATTTATCTCTTTAAATTAAAATAAAGAGATAATACAAAATAAGTGTTCAAGTTCACCACAACTCTACCTCTTGATAGCTATTAAAGGGGTCATGGGAACTCATTCAAAACACACACAGACATACAAGCAAAGAGCCATTCAGAAGTCTCAAAAATCCTCTCAAGCGAATCAAGGAAGATCCACGCTTTCTAGGAAGATTCAAGGCGTTCGTCGCGGAAATCGTCCAAAGTCAGCGTTTGATTCGACAAGAGTCTGAAGACCGGCGAATTAACGTTATCAAGACAGAAGTCCACCTTGGCGGAAGATCAAAGTCTCAAATCCACCAAGAACATTCCCAAATTCAAGTCAAATATCGTCAAGTTTATAGCGTTTGATCCAGGGAACAAGTCAAGGACCCCCGAATTAACGTTATTCAAAGTCAAAGTCAACGTCAAAGGAGATCAAACGTCACAGTTTCACCTCCGAAGTTGCCGAAGTCAAAAGATCACGTTCTTGAAGAGAAGAATCAGAGGTTTTCAAGTAGAGATTTCGCACCCACAAATACTCAATTCAATTCAAGAATTTATTTTTAATATTTTCGTATTTCGTTAAATTCAGGAACACGAAAATTTGTTTACAAATTTTGGCACGCCCAGTGGGACCACTCTACCTCTCATCTCTTCCCTTCAACAAAGTCTGAAGTATTTCAATAGACGCTCAAGGAAAAGCCATGAAGACGATGAATTCCAAACTCGCCACATCAAAGTCTTCGAGTTCAAGCAGCAAGAGTCTCGGTGTTACTACGAGGAGCATGTCGAAGAAACTTAAAGAATCTTCCCAGATGACTCCTCCAATTGAATCCACTCAGAAGGACATATTTGTGCCTAACCACGCAAGCGAAGATGACGAAGACAAATCTCCTCCGTCCTCTCCTCGCTCCGAGTCCAGCTATTCCTTCGCAACGAATGTGGCCCCAGTTATGGTGACGAATGCCACAACCTTAGAAGAGCAAATTGCAAATCTGACAAGAGCTATCGAGGGACTCGCTAAGCATGTCCAAGAGCAAGATGCCCAAATCGCTAGGTTAATCAACAAGCCAGACAATGTTGAGACGAGCCATATTCGAGGAAAAACAAGTCGAGGCTCATGAAGAAGTAGAAATATCCACAAAGGAGAATTACACCGAGAAAGATGAACCTGCAAAAGGGCTTCAAGTCTCGTCCAATGGATTGATCCCTGTGGACCAATTGAAAGAATTCATCGAAGGGACCGTCAAGAGCAAGATTGATGGAAGCTCAAGGTCATCCTTTACCTACTCTAAGCCCTACACTCCAAGAATTGACAGCTTGAAGATGCCGATGGGCTACCAACCACCAAAGTTCCAACAATTCGACGGCAAAGGCAATCCTAAACAGCACATCGCCCACTTCGTCGAAACGTGCAACAATGCTGGAACATATGGCAATCATCTAGTCAAACAGTTCGTCCGATCATTGAAAGGTAATGCATTCGATTGGTATACTGATTTGGAAGCCGGTTCGATTGATGGATGGGAACAGCTAGAGCAAGAGTTCCTCAATCGATTCTATAGCACTAGGCGTACCGTCAACATGATTGAGCTTACAAATTCCCGACAGTGGAAGGATGAGCCAGTTATCGATTATATCAATAGATGGAGGAATCTAAGCCTCAACTGCAAAGATCGATTATCTGAAGCTTCCGCCATTGAGATGTGCATTCAAGGGATGCATTGGGGCCTTCGCTACATTCTCCAAGGGATCCTGCCAAGATCATCCGAAGACTTAGCCACTCGAGCACATGACATGGAGTTAAGTATGGCAGCGAGTGGAGCGGAAGGGCCGCCTGTTCAAGAACCCCACAGAACCAAGGAAAGACAAGAAGGCAAGAAAGGGGCAAGCCTTATTTTGGAAGCTCCAAACAAAGAATCCATGGCAGTAAATGTGGCACCCTTCAAGCTCCGAAGCAAGACAAATAATGGTAGCATCCTAAAGAGTAATGCCCCTTACGAGAGACCACAAAGAAAATTAACCTTGAAGGAAATGCAAGCAAAGCAATATCCTTTTCTTGATTCCGATGTTCCCGGCATATTCGATGACTTGTTAGAGGCTAACCTTATCGAATTACCCGAAGCAAAGCGACCTGAAGAAGCCGAACGAACGGATGACCCAAAGTACTGCAAATATCATCGCTTAGTTGGGCATTCAATACAAGATTGCTTTGTGTTCAAAGACAAAGTTATGCAGTTAGCCCGCCAAGGTAAGATCTCTCTTGAAGAAGATACCGCAACAGCAAATGTGGCCTCGGTCAAGTGTGGGTCTTTCGACAGGGAAGCCTCCTATAATACCACACACGGGAATGCTACTACGATCAAAGAGGATGCTCTGTCTGAAAAAGAAGATTCCTCTGATAGTGACGAATGCATGTCCACCATTACCTTCACCGACGAAGATTTGCTTTTTGGGTCAAAGCCTCATAACCGCCCCTTGTTCGTCGCTGGATATACACGTGAACAAAAGGTGAATAGAATATTGATTGATGGAGGCTCTGCAGTCAATATCTTACCCCTACGAACCTTGAGAGACTTGGGGATCCCGATGGACGAACTCGCAAAACAGCCGCCTCACGATTCAAGGCTTCAATCAAGGAGGACAAAGGGCTGTCGGCATTATAAGGATGGAATTATTGATGGACGATATGGCGTCAACTGCACTATTCCACGTTATAGACGCCAAGACTTCTTACAACATGCTTCTTGGCCGCCCTTGGTTGCACGAAAATTCTGTGGTCCCTTCAACATGGCATCAATGCTTCAAATACTGCGCCAATGGCGTGGTGAAAAGGGTACTCGTGATACCAAGCCTTTCACCGAAGCTGAGTCGCACTTCGCCGATGCCAAGTACTACGTTGAAACTGCCAAAGGAGGAAAAGAGATTTCACCCTCAGGAAAACCAAAGTCATATGAAGATCGAAGCATGAGGAGAAATGAGCAGCTCGTTGTCGAGACCGGATTTTCAAAGTGTCTGACTTTACCATTGACTCAAATCAACGCGAAGCAACCCTCGAAACCACCACTCAAAGGATTTGTGTCCTCAACCCAAAAAGAAGAAGAAGGACATGAAGCGTTGGCTATAGATGGAGAAGGGTATGATCCTAAGGCCTTCAAACTGCTAGTTAAAGCCGGGTATAATCCACAAGAAAGATTAGCCCTTGGAAATCTTCCTCCCTAAGCCACCAACAAAAGGCTCCATGGACTCAACGCCACCCAAGTAATGTTAAAGGAAAAAGGGCACGCAGTCCCAGATTCACGTGTGGGTCTTGGCTTTATCCCTCCTAAGCCTATCCGCATAACCATAAAAAGGGCCAGCAGCAACCATGTCAGTGAAAGTCTCTCTTCAACAGAAGATGATCAAAGGACAGAAAATCCACGGGAATCTGTCTTCAATAGACTCGACCCACGTAAAAGACTGGTGTACAGAAGGACCAACAATCAATCTGTCTTTGATAGACTTGGTCCACAGAAAAGAATGGTGAACCAAAAGAAAGCCATGTCCAAGGTGGTTGCACAATCAAAGGAAGACATCACATCCTCACAGAAACTTAGAAGTTCGATTCCTTCCAGAATGAGACGCCATACAACTCTAGACATATCATGTGGCAGAGTCTTGAAGGTTAAAACAAGAACAATGGTCTTCACACAAGTTCCGCTTGATGACGATGATGACAAAGAAAGCATAGCATCATCCAATTATGTTAACAGTAGTGTTGGAGAAGACATTACCAAAGTTCATCACATCACCTTAACTGAAAATGATGAAGTTGAAGGAGAGGATACCGAAGATGGCTTGAAGATAGGCTCGATAAATGAAAAGTTCTTGAAGCGGTATTACGCCTGAAAAAAAACAAAAAAAAAAGAAAAACAAAAAAAAAATCAAAAACAAGTAAAAAAAAAAAACTCCTGGCCCGCATGAGTATAAACTGTGAACGGCCCTCCCCTCTCCAAACAAATATTTTGTACCCCTGAACTACGAATTGACTTGATCCTCTTGATGAGGTACGTAGGCAACTTAGATATTCTAAGTTCAGTCATAACACTTAAATGAGTTTTACTCCTCTTATTAAATCGTCAAGAGTGGAAATACTTAAGCGTGCTCAAAGATTGCAAGATAGAAAGAAAAAAAAAAGAAAAAAGAAAAAAGAAAAATCTTCTATTACGTAATCTCAAGGAAACATTGGAGTTCATGACATGGGACAAAGAAAAGAGAAATCAAATGCGATAAAATAAAAGGTCTTAAGCCAATCTCAAGCAAAGGGACGCAGATCCTTCAACCCTTCCTTGAGGGCTTCCAAGTGTGTCCTTGAAGCCTCCAAACTTGCAACTACTTCATCGTTGAGGGGGGTAGTATTCTCAAGCGCTGCAATTTCCTCCACAATTTCACGCACTCCAACTTGGGCACTATGGAAAAGCTGATTTTCTTCCTTCAGAGTGGCACACAGGTTCTTCTTGCGCTCTTTCAAATTCGAAAGCTCCTTCTCAACACGCTTCAACTCGTCCGTAGTAGATTGGACCTTGGAAGCTCCCCACTTTCTTTAGCACGAGCCTCTTGAAGACGATCGTTGGCTTCTTTCAACCTCCGGTCGAAAAGATCTTTGGATAACTTTCAGAAGACGACGACCTCGCCTCATCATAAGCAGCAGCTTTGGCGAACAATGCATTCATTGATTCTTCCACGCTTGAGATATCAAAATTCTGAAAACTCTTCATAGACTCAAGAACGAAGTAAACGTCGTCTTTGATTGATGAGATGAAATCAATTGGGGTGTTTGATATCTTCACGAGAAGATCACTCCATAGCTTCTGAAGGAACTCCTTTTGATGATTAAGAAAGAACCTCTCGCCTTCAAATACCGACATAGCGGCTGGGCAGGAAGGTTGTTTCCTCTTAAGCCTCATTCCAAGAGGACAAGTCGTAGCCAATAAAGTCGACGCTTGACTGTCTTGAGAAGTTTCATCATCTTCAACGGCTAAGACCTCAGTTTCAAGCTACGATAAAATGCATCAGCTAGAGTTAGAAACAAAATAAAATCTTATCACCAAAAAAAGAAGAAGAGGAATAAAAGAAAAAAAAATAACCTCCTTGACAAAGTTCAGCGTCGATGGTCCATGGCTTGAGCCTTCATCATCAATGTTGATATTTATTGGTTTCGAATCCCTCTTTGGCCTCTTCCAATGACGATCAGGATTGCTACTCCCACTTACTTCCAAGGAACGAGGAGCACTTCGCTTCTTATCTACTTCAAAAGGTTCAACCACTTGAGAATTTCGCTTGGGAGAGGAAATAGCCGGCTCGCGAGGTTGATCTTGGGTGACTCTTCCATCGCACTGCTTGCCTTTTGGAAAAGCTTGACTTGGGCCTAAAGCAAGTAACTTCGTCACGTTTTCTTCAAAGTAGCCACCGTGAACTCCAAGCCACCACCTTTTGTACGCCTCGGATGAGAACTTCTTCATATTTGGGGGCATGAGAGGGAACAACACCTTTTCCATAGTCTTGGACAGAATGCACATGCGCCAATAACGGATTCCACCCTCTAAAGAAGCTTCGCGAACATCTTGCGAAAGAATCCCCGGCACTTCTTGGAAGAAACCAAATTGACGACTAAATCGATGAGGGCTATAGGGCTCAACAACGAAATGATCGCCTTGCCGCAAAGGAAGGTAGTTCGAACGGACGGCCATGAAATAGATTTATTCAGATTCTTTGGCATGCGCGTCGTCTGTGAATAAAAAGTCTTTGTCCCTCACAATCATGTTGCAAGTCCAAGAAATAAAGTCGCCTCTGTGTAGCCGTTTTCTCGCCTCTTGCGGATCGTAGTATTTTGCGCCTCCTTCGCCTGAAAAGAGCGTCATCTTGGGCCCACGAACGCTTTGCACAAGTTGATAATGAGTCTTGAAATAATAAGCTATCCAACTATAAACAAAATAAATCGGAAATGGAGAGTGTACGCGAGTTGGCCTTGGGGAGTCGGAAATTTTATTCAAACCTCTGTAGATACTAGCCAAGACAGGAACTGCAAGACCAATCCTTCGACCGGCTGCCATAGCACTCGTCACCTTGAAAACACTTGGGCGTATTGAACCAACATCTTGAGTGGGAAGGACAAAAGTACAAAGCCAACACGCCAAGTACGCCGCCAAGAATGTCTCTTCCTTTGAACTCTCTTCAATGCCAAGCCTCGAGAACAATGCCTTGTCCGTCGTGGACCACTTGCCATGTACCCCAACGGTCCCGGAGGGGTTATGAGTTGACTTAGGACGAACGGTCTTCTTCTCTTTACGTGGAGGAGGCTCGCAGTATTTCGTCGCCCTTCTAAGCTAAAACTTGACCCATTTGTTGATAGGAACTTGAGAGGGTTGACCATCATTATTACTCTTTCGAAGCAAATGGTAAGCATGGAGTAGGAACTTGCAAGAACGAGGCACAAGTCTCCGTCCTGTCTCGTCAACCCCGTTAAGCTCCTTGGCACTTGGAACAACTTCGTCATAAAGGAGTCCCGCCATAGGAAGTCCGGAAAGGGTATGCACGTCCCACAACGAAATAGACAATTCTCCAAAGGACGTTAGAAGAGTGTTGGTAGATGGGCACCACGCTTCGCAAGACGCCTTGATGATATCGGAATTGCGGTCGTAGGTAAATAGTGAGGCATATACGGCATCATATACTTGGGCCGCGACTAGCTTGTCTTTGCACCGGCTAAGTACGTCTTCCGTCCACTCCTAAAACCCTTTGATGAAGTGGAACTCGCTGGCAAAGTGAACGTTGTCGCCCCACTTGGCTTTCCCTTCAATGATGCGGCGGCCCAACGTCGGTAGAGAGCTTGGTTCGTCAGAACAACGGTAATGAGTCGCTTGTAGAGACCACGCCTTGGAAGTCTTGCTCAATGAGACTTCTCGAGACCATTGTTCCGTGTGAAGTGGAGTCGTCAACCTCGGCCATTGCTTCGCATATCGACTAATGAGAGGAGCATGAGTCACCAAAGTTGTTCCTTTCTCCACGGGTTGGCTTTCATCGTCGAGAATAATCAAGTTTTGCTGACAGGAGGAAAGAGACTCGTCTTTGAAGTGAACCATTTTGTGATCTATAAAGAACAAGAATTTAATTGAGTCAGCAAAAGAAAAAAGGGGTGACTCAAAATAGATCAAGAGAGAGAAGAGCTATGACATACCATTGGCAAAGCACGAAAGGAAGAAAAGGACGTAATTAAGCTAGAAATCAACTCAATAAATCATGTGAAGCAAGCCTCTAACCTTTTTCCCAAAGCTTAACGACAACGGTGTTAGAGAACAAATCAGGCTTGCGAAACTACATGTGGACGAGAAGACAAAGCTCAAGGGTTGTTATTCAAGTTCAAGTCCCAAATAAAAGCCAACAACAAAATTCATGATAATTTTCTTGAATAATACACTGTAGCTTAAAAAACCCAAATTTGGGCATGAAATTGGAGCCAATATTTCACTTGCTACAAACAAATTATGTTGGACCACAAATATGTTTTTGTTTCATAAAAAGCATTCAGGGATGGCAACAGAATAATGATTCTAGCAAAAAAACAACAACAAAGGATGAAAAGAATGATATTTCCGGAGGATGCTTCCTTTTCTCACATAAGGGATCATGGCATTGAGATGATTTATTTGAAAAAAAAAAAAAATCAAATAGACATCAAAGTTAACACGTCCTTTGTCTGGATTCATCAATTTTATTTTATTTTTTTAATTTAAGTCTGATGCAGATAGGGGGGATGCATTTGAGATGATTCTATTATATACAAGTGAAGTTGCATTCAAAAATTGAAAGTGCAAACAAATAAGAAGATAGACGAGACAAATTTGAGAAAATATTATCGTCAAACAAAGCTTGAAAGATGAAACAAACTAGAAAGATCTTGAGATTATGAGTTGAGAAGCATTACCGTAATGAGCCGACGGAAATTTGTTGAGGAAAGTCGAATTCCGAATTTCTCGTGGACTGAAAATCCTGCAAAAAAACAGAAATACCATTGAGGCATTAGAACAAACACTTGGTGTGCGCCCCAGAAAATTGAGAAAGAAAAAAAAAAATATTTTGCTGAACACAACATACCACAATTCTTCTTCAACGGTCGGGTCCCGCACGAGTTGGATCAAAGCTTGGTGAGCTCTTTTATAGGCATAATTCGAGAACTCCAAGTCAGAATACATATTGTAGTTGAATTAAGTTCAAATTCCTACAAGTAATGATGTTCAAGTTGCCAAGGAATAGTTCAATGTTAGTAGAACTCAATAAGTCTGCTTCCATGATGTAGAGTTTTATATGAAATCGGCAAATTGATTTCAGAGTCAAATTCGAATTCGCACTCGGCCAACCCACGGTCTGCAGAAGAAAAGAATTGGAGAAGATTTGGCTACAATCCCATGCCTTTGGTTCACCAACACCAAAATGGGCTCCACTTTGACTAAACAAATAAAAAAAAAAATTGAAGAATGGGATTTAAGGAAAAAAATTTTGGGTTGTGCATGTGATGCCTTACTCTCGGCCATTTCAAAAAATGGGGTCAAGCCCAATGTTGACAAAGCCCACAAATAAAATATGGATACTGTTTGAAGCAAATCCATGATCGTTGAGGCCCAACAAAATTCGATATATATTTTCGCGACTCATTCACTTTGAAAATTATATTCTTAAATATATATTCGTGAACGAGTCTCGAGGGGGCATTTGTAGACAAGTAAATTTTGCAACCAATCAAATGACGACAAGTGGAAAATATATATTATTTTATCAGTTATATTCTATTTTTCTATTTATATTTTGGAATTTACTAAATTAATTCTAAATATAAATAGTTAAATTAATTGATATTTTAATATATATTTCGTCATCAAATCAACGGTCGACACGTGTCAAATTGAGGTGTTCCGGCCAATCAAATCAAGACAAATATTTCACATATTATCTCTTCAAAAAAAAATACAAAAATTAAAGAGATAATATTGAAATTGACCAATCATGTCTTTCCAAATATTTAATGTATTTATCTCTTTAAATTAAAATAAAGAGATAATACAAAATAAGTGTTCAAGTTCACCACAACTCTACCTCTTTGACAGCTATATAAAGGGGTCATGGGAACTCATTCAAAACACACACAGACATACAAGCAAGAGAGCATTCAAGAAGTCTCAAAATCCTCTCAAGCGAATCAAGGAAGATCCACGGCTTTCTAGGCAAGATTCAAGGCGTTCGTCGCGGAAATCGTCCAAAGTCAGCGTTTGATTCGACAAGAAGTCTGAAGACCGGCGAATTAACGTTATCAAGACAGAAGTCCACCCTGGCGGAAGATCAAAGTCTCAAATCCACCAAGAACATCCCAAATTCAAGTCAAATATCGTCAAGTTTATAGCGTTTGATCCGGGAACAAGTCAACGACCCCCGAATTAACGTTATTCAAAGTCAAAGTCAACGTCAAAGGAGATCAAACGTCACAGTTTCACCTCCGAAGTTGCCGAAGTCAAAAGATCACGTTCTTGAAGAGAAGAATCAGAGGTTTTTAAGTAGAGATTTCGCACCCACAAAATACTCAATTCAATTCAAGAATTTATTTGTAATATTTTCGTATTTCGTTAAATTCAGGAACACGAAAATTTGTTTACAGATTTAATTTTATTTTGCAAAGCTACAGAGTCTTCTATTACGACGTTGAAGGAGGCTTTCCAAGTTTTTTTCCATAACATTGGGTTTGATGGCTAATCGTGAGAAGAGCAGCATCATTTTTTCCAAGTCAGCTGAAGGTGATGCTCAGGCACTGCAAATGATTATTAGATTTTCTGTGGGCACACTCCCGATCAAGTACTTGGGAGTGCCTTTATTGTCATCCAAACTTAAGCTCACGGGCTGCAAGCCACTATTAGACAAGATAGACAGTGGGATACTTGCGTGGAGCTGAAAACCTTCTCGTATGTGGGACGACTCCAATTGATTACATTGGTGCTTTCTTCGTTTAACACATATTGGTCCACTATGTTCATGCTTCCTTCAGGAGTCACCAAACTGATTGAACAAAAGATTAGAAGGTTCCTTTAGGCTACCACGGCCAAAGTGTTAGAATAGGTGACCGTCAAGCCAATTGATTAGCTCTTTGTAAACTATTTTAGACGATCTTTTTCAATAATATGTTAATTTAAAAAATTTTATTTGGCCATCTTCATCATATGCTTTAAACATTATATTTATATATGTTTTTGGTGGAAGCTCTTAGATCAATTATGCTATGAGGTTGGCTCGCGCATATGGTTTGATTTAAAATATTCCAAGTCGATGAATCGATTGAGACAGGGCATTGATCATTCCTTAAAAACTTGCACTAAGTGATGCGTTCATATGATGAATGTTGAGTTTCGTAGACAGAGACGTATGACGTCTGTGCATTTTAGTGGGTGCTTGTTATGGAGTTATCGGAGTTCACTGAATTGACTCGCAGGAGTTGTCACATGGAAGCCCTATATGGCATGATCGGTATGACTAGAACTCCTAGGCTACAATAGTGCACTAATTAGTCCTTGAACTTGAGGTTCCACAGTAACCTTGTGTATAAGACGACTATGACTTGATCATGTCCAACGTGGTCTCACGTTTCATCCTGGATTACTATGCGGTCATGTTTCAGACATAGTTGAAGCATGCATGGAGGTTGGTGAGTTCCAAGATAGGATCTGATACTTATCATGAGATAATAACGGACCTCCTATGTTCTCTACAGTATGCATTCCTTGAAGCCCATGGCCATGGTTGTTGATCAAATAGGAGAAAGGGTTTTTCCTGTATTGATGAATTAGAAGCATAACTTGTAGAGTTCATACATAGATATCAAAGTCGATAATGAGAATCGGTAGCTAATACCATGCCCTAGACTTTGATCTGGAGGTTAGTGGCGAAGGGACCGTATCTGCATGGTACACGTAGCTCACAGGTTTACGCAATAATTCACCTATACTCTAGTGCCATAGGCCATTGCTAGACAGATACCCATGGTGACGAGTACCCTCCAATTAAGGAGTTAATTGAGAGTAATTAATTATTATAAGATCTAATTATTTAATGCAAGTAAGTTACTAATAAAACTGTATATGTGATACAAGTCCAAGTCTAACTGAGTAGTGAACCTAAAGGTCACACACAAATGCATGATAGAATTACTAGAATTAGTTTATAGAATTAATTATAGAGAATAAATCAATTAATTTAAGGAGTTAAATTAATTGATTGAAATGATTTATGAAATCAATTCATGGAAAAATTAAATAATATGATTATTTAATTTGGAGTCTAAATTTACAAGTATTAATGTGATTAAGAAGACTTGTGATAGATTAATTAAGATTAATCTATTTCGGCTTGAAAACTAATTAATTAGATTAATTGATTTGAGGTTATCTTTGTTAAAAGAATTAAATATCATGGGCTAAATAATAAAACTCAATTAATTAGATTTTAATTAAATTTGGACTTAGTCCAATTGAGAATTAAGATAAAGCCAAAGACCTTAGCCCAAACCCAGAAAACAAGATTCATTAAACATAGATATGACTTGTTCTCATCTTTAGATGAATAAAAAAATATGAGTGCTAGAGCTTGTCTATAAAGAAAACAAGTGTTGAAGGAGAAAAGATGAGTCATGCTAGACTTGTCTATGAAAATGACAAGTGTTATCTAAGAGCAAGACAAAATGGTTTGTCTATATTCATTGTATCTAGTGCAAAGACTTGGCTATAAAAGGGATAGAATTTAAGAGATTTAAACATCACTTTATATACAAAGATATAAAAACTATTGCTTTCCTTTTTCTCTCTAGCTCTTAGACTATCTCTCCTTCAAAATTAGAACATCTAGCTTTCACTTTAGCCTTGTTCTTATGTTCATTTCTCATCTCCAAAAGAGAAAAATTCCCTTCTTTTCTCCATAGATCAATAGTTGATCTACCTTAATCCTCTAATACCTACTAGCATAGGTTTGAGGGTGATTCCATCAGAGGTGGTGTGGACTAACTTTAGAGGAAATAGACTTGTGTTCCTACCGTGAACAACAAACAAAAACAATTCCATTTTGACGTTCCACCATTTTCAAAATAAGGTAATTCTTGAGAAAGTTGAAGTAATCAACATCAATCGGAGGTCAAGAAAGGTTGGTTTCTCTTAACCTTTCAATTGACATCCTTTTATGCATGAGATCTACATCGTAATAGCAACAAGACAGGCGATTTGATTACTAATTATAATATTATTTTGTAATTAAATTTTTAATTTTCCCTGCATTTAACGTCTCGGGTTTATACAAAACTAACACAAAGTTGCAAGGAACCAAATCTATCAACCTATGGAGGCAGATGGATTAGGGATCAAATCTGTTACTTGCACTAATAGAGCGTTGATCTGCAGGCACTTATGGCACATTGTCAGTGATAATAAGACCTCAATTTGGGTTAAGTGGACACCCATTACAAGCTGCAAGGTGAACCAAATTGGACTATCTCAGCTGGTGGCGGTTCTTGGCAATGGAAGAAGCTCTTATTTAAGCTTAGAACTTACATAAGGCCTGCTGTACAATTTCAAATCTCCACAGGTCATCATCAATTTGGTTTTGGAAGGACCCTTGGCACCCTTTGGGAATTCTGTTGCATAGGTACCCTTGTGGTTCGCTTATTTTTCAAGTGCTCATTTGCATTGGCTTGTATTAGGAGTATTCGGAGCACGGTTTAGTGGAGATGGCCAAGGCTTAATTGGCAAGACGGGATGCAATGGGGTCGCTCGAAAGTGGAGAGGAAAGCCTCTAGTCAATGTGACTAATCGCGCCACGCTTGCTTAACTTGTTTATCATTTCTGCTAGAAAGTATGCGGACGTTCAACAGAAAGGATGGAATCCTCATACAATAGCAAAATTAGTGGGAGAATAAATTCGTATTAAAATTTTAACCCACTATAGGTCGAATTCTAAAGAAGTTGTCTTTGTTTATAGAATATGGAGGATTGCATAACAGACATTAGGAGCTTGGAGCTCATTATGTTGTACATTTTTTTTATTAATGAAATTTACCTTAATCTAAAAAGGAAAAATTATTTCATGTAATTCCTAGCATGATCAACTCTTATAAAGTATTTGCCTTCATTTGGTCAATACATTGTTTTATTTCATGAAACAATAAAAGAAAATTCTGAAGTTAGAAATATTCAAGTTTTCTGAAAAATGAGACCATGCTAGAATATTGCAACGTGTGGGACTAAAATTAAAAATTTTCTTATACTATGAGATTAAAACTAAAGTCGCCCCCCCCCCCCCCCCATTTGCTCTAGGATTTTAGGATCTTGAACTTAAGCTAGCAAATTTTCTAAATTCCAAGATATATACAAAATTTTGTAAAACATAAAACCAAATTGTACATCCACCAAACTGATGTTAAATGTATGTTAGTATACTTATAATAATGCTTTTTACACTATATACTTGTATAAATAATTGACGCATATTCTTTAATTTGAGAAAATAAAATATATGTCAATCATTCATACACGTGCAGCATAGTATGCATTGAATATAGCATTTAGAAAATCGTGGCGGGCTTATATGCATTTTTCACCCTATATTTTTTGTATTTTGGCATTTTAGTATTTTATTTTTCTAGGGTAGCAAATAGGTCCTGTAACTTTTAAATTTTTCGCGATTTTGGTCCTTCAATCACCGGAATTTGCAAATGTTACTGAAATTTTTTTAATTTGGGGCTTTTGTTCCCATTGGTCAAATTTTTGCCAACATGGAACCAAATTTTCGTCTTATATCTTTTATATTTTGGCGTTATAGTCTTTCATCTTTCTACTGTAGCAAATAGGTATTGTAACTTATAATTTTTTACGATTTTGGTCCATTAAAATGACCAATGGGAACAAAAGTCCCAAATTAAAAAAAAAATCCGGCAATATTTGCAAACTCAAGCGACTGAAGGACCAAAATCACAAAAAATTAAAAATTACAGGACCTATTTGATACCATAGAAAGATAAAGGACGACAATGCCAAAATACAAAAGATACAGGATGAAAATTATATTTAATCCAATCGTGGCGTGTAGAACCTTTTTTTTTTTTTTTTTTTTTACAGATATAAAGAAAAGCTTTCACATAGTATGTAGCACTAGAAGAAAATTTATTATTGGCGACATTTTTATTGACTATGGACTAAAACCATAATAAATAATTATTATGGCAATGATTAAACAAAAAAGCGTTGCAAAAAATCTAAATTATACACCATGAAAACACAATATACATTTTATATCAAACACATACTCATTATACATTTTATACAAAACACATAGTCAATAACAAATACACTTCATACCAAACACAAATATATATTTTATACCAAACACATACTCAATATACATTTTATACCAAATACATACTCTTCATACCAAACACAATATATATTTTATACCAAACACATACTCAATACACCAACTGTTGTACATTTTATATAAGCATGTGATTCTTTCAACGAGATTATGGATTGAAGCAGCAACAACATTTCGACGAAATTGTACTTTCAAAAGAAAAATTTTGGTTTCAAATTCAGATTTTTTTAATAAGTAAATAAATAAATTGATGTGGGTGTTGGCCCAAATATGCCAATGGACCTCAGCGGCCCAAAGAATGAAAATAGGCCCAAAATGCCAGTAGGTCGGAGCAGCCTAGGGACCTAGGTCGACCCGACCAAGGTCAATCCGACCTGCAACTCGTCAGGAAAAATAATCATTACCTGAAAAAGGTGTCAGAATGATGACAGCTGGCCCAGAGCAAGTGCGCACTCTAAGCCCTATAAATACATTCGACACATTTACGGTACAAATTTATTGCATTCAATTCGGACTACTAGATCGCACCTTTTTATCTCGGACTACTATCTGATTTAGGCATCGGAGGGCCTTTGCTGGAAAAGCTCCCAGCTAGCCTAACGACCTTCTTTTCTCAGGTCCCAAGCAGTTATTTGAGGAGATCTCACACAACCTACAAGCTGGATCAGGGCGACCTCAGATCATAAATCCTCTTATAATAAAAAGAAATAAAATAAAATAAAACACAGAACCAAATTTGAGAAGGCAAAGATAATCTGGAATAGAAACAAACAGAAAACTTCCTTCTCTTCGAACCCAAACATAATGGCGTTGATGGGACACGAATAGCATACCTCCGACCTCATAACTCTCATATGCAGCGAGTTTAACGATTCGGGCCAAATGGGATCAAATGTGTCGAAAATTTCCAATTTTGGGACTAAATTGGTCATTTCAGGAAGCGCATGATTGAAAGTGTCGAAAATTCCCAATTTTAGGACTAAATTGGTCATTTTAAAAAGTACGGAATCAAAAGTGTTGACCCGTCAATCCTATGGGACCAAAAGTGTAATTTTGCAGCGATGATATAAATATGCATAAAATTATAACCATTGGAGTTCTTTTATAATTTACGGGTAAAAGGCTTGCAAGATCATGATTGTACGTATATGGTAATATCTTAAAGATGATCATAAATGGTTTTGAAAAACAAACTAAATAAAATCAATAGTTTCAATTACTTTTTGAAGTGTATTAAGAAAAGATTTAAATGCATGCATAATTAACTTTAATTTTGAATTTTAGGATTACGCCGTAAAGCGCCTGGCTACGTTCACGCAAAAACCCTACATACGTGGTTTATTTTCCATCACACTTTCGTTATAGTCTAGATCATGTAATCACTTGAACAAAAAGCTTACAGCAGAATAGATTAAGAGGGTGTTTGGTTAAACTTATTTAAAACATTTCAAAAACTCATAAAATTGATAAGATTTTTTTTTAAAATTTATAAGATATTAGATATGCTTATTTCACAAATTAACCAGTTCTTAATTAAATGTTTGACTACAATAAGATTATAGAACTTATAAGATGCTAGTAACGATAATTTTATAATTAATATAATCATAACTAATGAAGAAGTTCATAAAACATTTTAAAAAACTTATAAGCTCATCCAAACAACCTGCAAGATCAAGTACGCTAGTCCTTAATTATACTACATCGAGCTATGCCTTTTATTTCACCCCCTTCCCAAACATATAAAGTGCACATAATGTTTAATTATATACTAGGATAAATTACAGTTACACCTCTTGAGGTTAGATCAAAATACACGAACATCCCCTATTTTTCACAAAATTATAGCTACACCCCTTGAAGTTATAACTGTATTACAACTATACTCCCTATTCAAAAGCAAAGCTTACATTAATACCCCCTGAAAAATATTACACTAACACCCCTTAGGGGATGTAGATGTAATTATGCAAAAAACAGGGGATGTTTGTGTAATTGGACCTAACCTCAAGGGGTGTCAATGTAATTTACCCTATATACTATATATAAACCCTCGTTACACATTGAACTATATATTGCCACAATACTCTTATTATCCATATCTAGTATATACAACGACTAACATGGTTGTCGTTTCATCCGTTGCCATTGAAGAGAAAGATTGGAATGAAAACAAGAAGCGCGAAGATGTTTTTGTTGTGGTGGAACCAACCGATGAGGGTGCTCTAGATAGACAGAAATGCTTGACCAAAATAATGACCGAATTTCAAGAGCATCTCACAGAAAGAGCGAGTCATTTATTAGGTAGCGAAGAAAAATATTATAAATTTTAGTTAAGTTTAAATTTTTTATCCTATATATATGTTTGTTAAACGAAGTGTTCATGATCAATGCAGGATTTCCTGTGAATATGAATTGCAACTATATGGTGGATTTATCGCCATTTCTATGTTTCTATATTAATAATGTTGGTGATCCGTACAAGGAGAGCAACTTCAGTTTGCACTCAAAAAAATTTGAGGTGGGAGTCTTAGATTGGTTTGCACGACTTTGGGAAATCGACATGGATGAATATTGGGGCTATGTAACCAATGGTGGGACAGAAAGCAATCTCCACGCCCTAATGATGGGGTCAGTAGCACTTTAGAGTTATGTTAATTATTAAAATAAGGGCGAATTACAATGATCTTTTTTTGAGGTTTGATATAATTACGAATATTTCATCGTTGTTTTTAAATTTATAAATGCTTTCCGTAACTTTTAACCAAGGCCTGAAATGGTCCATTTTGCTCTTAATTTTTTTTTTTAAAAAAAATTATAGAATAATCAATCGAGGCAAATTACATTATTGTTCCTCTGTGTAAAAAGCGTAAGAAACCTCTCTCTATGCATTTTAGTCCCCCAAAACTTAGAAAATCTTAAAAAATAGGATAAATTACATCTACCTCCCCTGAGGTTTTGACATAATTACCAATACCCCCTCATTGTTTGAAAAATTACAAATACCCCCCTCTGAGGTTTGTAATTTTTAACCAAAGGCCTGAAATTGACCATTTTGCCATTAAATTTTTTATTAGAATTGTGAAAAAATCACCCGAGGCAAATTGCATTATTCCTCCTCCGTGTAAAAAACTTAAGAAACCTCTCCCTAAGCATTGTAGTCCAAAAAATTTTAAGAATTAAATAAAAAAATAATTCTGTGCATAAGGGCATTTTGGTCAGTTTACCCATAAAAATAGATAGAAATGGGTTATTTGTTAGATAATTACAAATCTCAGGGGGTATTTGTAATTTCTCAAACAACGAGGGGTATTTATAATTATGGCAAACCTCAGGGGAGGTAGATGTAATTTACCTAAAAAATAATTCAATTTGTATTGGGCATTTTGGTCATTGCACCCATAAAATGGATGAAAATAGGTTGTTTTTTAGACGGTTACAGTCCTCAAGGGGAATATTTATAATTTTTGGAATAATGAAGGGGTATCTATAATTATGCCAAATTTTAGGAGAAGTCATTGTAATTCACCTTAAAATAAAGAATATGAATTGTGAAATATTTTTTGTACAATATTGCAGGAGAGAGTTACTACCAGATGGGATTTGAAAGATTATGTGGATCGTCCCGGGAAAAGCGCGAATGCGGAAGCGCGGTATAATTAAAAATAAATGCGGAATTTAAACATGCTTTTAAATTAAAACACGTTTCAAAGGGTGTGCCTTTGAAATTTCCCGGGCGTTCGGTGTATCTCATGAACGAATAACATAAAATAAATCATGGAGGCCATAGGGTTGGAAAATAAAAGAGGACGAAAAACATAAACGAGACCTACCCGTTGTCGTTTTCGTCTTCAACGGCTACACGCGTTGTTCCCCGTTTTGCACCAAGATCTCGTTCTTGAGACCCTCCAAATCGTGACACACGATCCACCCACGTATCTTGCACGTCGTGCTAGCAACGAACAAGTTTATATTTTGGAGTGGATGAATCAACGACACGTTATGAATTAACGGTATTGATTCATCAAGTTCTAATGTTCCAAGAACAAGAGAACAAAGAAAATAATTTTCTTTGGAGAGAGAGAGAGGCGAACGAGAGATGAGAGGGAGAGATCCGTGTGTGTGTGTAGTAGTGTGTGTGTTGGAGATTCATCATCATGTAAATTGTAGGATGCTAGGGGTTTATATAGAAGAGGAGTTTTAATCCTCTTTAAACTCCTCTTTTAAGAACTCTAATTTGACTAGGATTTTGACCTAGTCAAAGTCCTAGTCAAACTAGTGTTTTGACCTAGTCAAAACGATCCTAGCCATCCATCTCTCCCATTAATCTCAACCGTTGATTTGATTTAATTTAATTTAATGGAAATATTTAAAACCTATTTAAATATTTCCAAGAGGCTAAAATAAATATAAATATTATTTAAGCCCATTAAATAAATCCCTTTGATAAATCCAATTTATCAATTTAATTCCTTCTATCAAAATAGAAAGAATTATTTCTCCAAGAAAAATAAAGGTCCCGATTAAATCTAATTTAATCATTCCTTCACTCCAATATTTAATTCCAAATTAAATATTTAATTGTGTGTGGATAGTGTGTGACTCTTTAGGTTCACCATTCAGCTAGACTTGGTCGGATTCCTAGAATCCGTCCGTTACCATGGGTGGCCATCTAGCAACGGTCCATGGCACTAGAGACTAGGTGAAATATTCAGGGATGAACATTTAGGCTCTAACAGTACGCTTGTCCTTCTGTCTTCGGTCTCATCACTTAGAGTCTAGGGCACGGAAAATGCAGGTACCCATTTTGGACCCAAGTGTCGGTCTGTCCTCACTAAACGCCGCAAGGGAATCCTTCCCTTCTGTTCAGTCACTGTGGCCACAGTTTTAGGGACAAGACCTAGAGTATACATGAGACTCAACTGTCAAAGCCTATTGACAGGAGACAGATCCTTTCTTGGAAACTACTGTCACTTTGCACACCAGGACTGCACTAGACATGGCTTATGACTACCAAAGAGAATTCTGGCAATCTCTCACCATACCTAAGATACAGCCCTGATGTACAGGTAAACTCAGCAATTCCTCAAGTCAAAGGACTTGACCTGTACCGTTGGAACCGGGAATACTCGTCATACCTTGCAGACCATACTCAAGGTCCTCCGTAAGACGGTTCCCGCGAGTCACCTCAGTCAGCTGCATCCTAGCAGGCTAACCCACTAACACTGCTTAGACGATCCTCGTCACCCGTCGATGAAACACGACAGCAGATGCTTAGTGCAAGTCTCAAATGGAATCCCGGTACCCATTTTCGGGATTCCTTGACTTGGAGATTTCCGGACTGATTCGGGAAGACTGATTCCATGGACCTACCTCCAAGCGTAGTCCCAGTCCCCGAAATTGATTCTCAGTCCGTGGGCTTTGTTTGCGTAGTGAACAGATATGGATAAATAGGTGCAAGTGAACACAAACAAAGTAATGCCAAATGAAAATTCACTTCTTTATTCATTAATGATTTATCAAAACACCTATAATTGTCTAGACATAGGTTACATATACCCGCCAAAATTGGCTTACATGGTCACCTATTCTAACAATCTCCCACTTGACCTTTAAAGCCAATCACCCATATGCCTAATCCCCATCTTCTCAAGATGTTGCGTATGAGCACTTTGCGACATAGGCTTTGTCAGCGGGTCTGCTGTGTTGTCTGCTGAGTTGACTCGGTCCATCCGAACGTCACCTCTTCCTACCATTTCTCTAAGAAGATGGTAGCGTCTAAGAATGTGTTTGGAACGGTGGTGAGATCTCGGTTCCTTCGCTTGCGCTATTGCACCGTTGTTATCACAGAAGATGACAACGGGCTCGGCGATGCTAGGCACCACACCCAACTCTTGGATGTAGTTTCTCATCCAAACCGCTTCCTTGGCAGCTTCTGAAGCCGCTATGTATTCAGCCTCAGTGGTGGAGTCAGCAGTGGTTGCTTGCTTGGAACTTTTCCAAGTCACCACTCCTCCGTTGAGTTTGAATACATACCCTGATTGAGACTTGGCATCATCGTCATCAGACTGGAAGCTAGCGTCGCTAAAGCCTTCCAGAATTAGTTTTCCATTGCCATAGACTAAGAACATTTCCTTAGTCCTCCTTAGGTACTTAAGGATGCCCTTAACTGCATTCCAATGTGCCTCTCCTGCACAGGACTGATATCTGCTTGTCACGCTCAAAGCGTATGCAATGTCAGGCCTGGTGCAGTGGACCGCATATTGGATGCTACCTACGGCAGACGCATAGGGGATGACTTTCATCTTTTCAAGTTCCTCATCAGTCTGCGGGGACTGTTTCTTGGACAACTTGATCCCATGCCTCATAGGAAGGAACCCTCGTTTGGAGTTGTCCATTCGATATCTCTTTAGACTTTCTCCACATACGAGTTTTGGGTGAGCCCTAACATCCTTTTAGATCTGTCCCTGACAATCTGGATGCCTAGGATGTAGGATGCTTCACCCAAGTCCTTCATGGAAAACTTGGTTGACAGCCATGCTTTCGTGTTTCCTAACATTCTGACGTCATTTCCAATGAGCAGAATGTCATCCACGTAAAGCACTAGGAACACTATGGAGCTCCCACTGACCTTCTTGTATACACAAGGGTCGGATTCGTTTTTTGATGAAGTCATAACCCCGTATTACCTCATCAAATCGAATGTTCCAACTCCGGGAAGCTTGTTTGAGGCCATAGATGGACTTCTGGAGACGACAGACCTTCTGTTCTTCTCCAGTGACCGTGAAACCCTCCGGCTGATCCATATAGATCTCTTCTTCAACGAAACCGTTGAGGAAGGCCGTTTTCACGTCCATCTGCCATATTTCATAGTCATACCATGCTGCTATGGCAAGCAGGATCCGAATGGATTTAGCCATGGCTACTGGCGAGTAGGTATCCTCAAAATCGACCCCGGGTCGTTGAGTGTATCCCTTAGCTACAAGCCTAGCCTTGAAGGTAGTGACCTCTCCATCAACGCCGAGTTTGCGCTTGTAGACCCACTTACAGCCCACTGGCTTAACACCTTTCGGTGGATCTACAAGTCTCCAAACTTGGTTCTCGCTCATGGAGTCCATTTCGGTTTTCATGGCCTCAAGCCATTTCCCAGAGTCGATGTCTGACATCGCTTCCCCGTATGTCTTAGGATCGTTATCCAGAAGATCGGTCGCACCTAGAAATCCATATCTCACTGGAGGTCTGGATTCTCTAGTGGACCTTCGGAGAACGGGAACGTTAGTGGTAACTGTGGGCGCTGACTGTATCGGAGCCGGCGGTTCAGGGACCGGGACTGGCCTTTCTTGAGGTTGTCCTTCATGCCTAGCATGTTGGACTTCTCTAGGTTGGTCAGTCCTCCTAGTGTCTATCCTGAATCCTCTAGGTGAGGTTTCCGCGACTGTTTCTGATGGCTGAGTTCCATCACTTGATTCCTCAAGGATCAGCTCATCAGGTTGGATATCCTCTGGGAAGCCTTGCTCCAAGAATACTGCATTCCTTGAAACAAATACCTTTTGTTCCAAAGGGTCATAAAAGTAATAACCCGCAGTTTCTTTAGGGTATCCAACGAACCTGCATAGGCTAGATCTGGATTCTAGCTTATCTCCCACTAACCTCTTGACGTATGCGGGGCTACCCCACACTTTCAAGTAGTTATAGGATGCAGGCTTGCCGTGCCATATCTCATATGGCGTTTGGGTCACTACACTAGTAGGCGCCAATATTCAATAACTTGGCTGCCGTTTCTAATGCATAACCCCAAAACGATAGGGGCAATTTGGTAAAACTCATCATGGAACGAACCATGTCCAACAGGGTTCGGTTCCTCCTTTCAGAGACGCCATTTAACTGTGGTGTTCCGGGAGGTGTCCATTCTGATATTATACCATGTTCCTTTAGATAATCTAGGAATTCGGGCACTAAGGTATTCACCGCCTCGGTCTGACCGTAGGACTTTAATTTTGCAGTTGGTTTGATTCTCCACTTCAAGTCTGAATTCTTTAAACCTCTCAAGAGCTTCAGACTTGTACCTCATTAGGTAAACATAACCATACCGTGAATGATCATCGGTGAAGGTTATGAAGTAGGAGAACCCACCTCGGGCCTGCGTCCTTAGTGGTCCACACACGTCTGTATGGACCAAGTCCAACAGACCTGTGGCAAGCCTGCTTTGTCCTACAAAGGGCTTCTTGGTCATTTTCCCTCTTAGACAAGATTCACAAGTTGGTAGATCATTCAAGTCCCCAACCTCTAGGTTCTTTGAGTCTACCAACCTTTTCATCCTATCTTGGGATATGTGACCTAGCCTAGCGTGCCACAGACGTGCGTTCCCGTTATTATCTAATTTCCGTTTGTGTTGAGCGTTAAGAACGAAATTCGTTTGTTGCAAGATATAGAGCCCATTATGTAATGTACCAAGTAGATGAGCAATTCCACACCTCATCAAATAAAAGCAATTTTTATTGATTTTAAACTCATAACCATTATTGTCTAACAATGGAATGGAAATGATGTTTTTAATCATACTGGGTACAAAATAAACCTGCTCTAATTCTATGCTAATGGTATCACTAATAACTAAAGTGGCGGATCCTACTGCTTCTGCCGAGATGGCCTTGCCATTTCCAAGCTTCAGGACCATGTCCCGCTACTTAGTTTTCTGCTTCTTTTCAACACCTGCAGATCATTGCAAATGTGAGCTCCACAGCCGGTATCCAATACCCAAGAGGCAGAATTAGTGACCATGTTAACCTCAATCACAAATATACCTTGGTTTGAGAAGAGTTTGGGGCACTCTCTCTTCCAATGCCCTTTCTCACGGCAGTTGATACATATGTCATATGCCTTCGACTGTTGCTTGGAGACAACCTTTCCCTTTCCTTTGCCTTTCCCCTATTTGGCAATGGGAACACTCTGAGTGTTCGTAGCTGCTATGACTGCCTTTCCCTTCCCTTTCTTCCTTTTCCAACGTCCGGCGCCCTTGCCTTTCGTCTTGGAAGTAGAAGCACCTCCAAACAATACCGAAGGCGTGGACTTCTTAGTCGTTGCCTCGTATTGCACCAACATATTGATCAACTCATGAATACCCTTCTCAAGTGCATTCATGTTGAAGTTGACAATAAATTGATCAAAGGAGGGTGGGAGTGACTGAAGGATCACATCTATGTACGTTTCGTTATCGAGACCTGCCTTTAGGTCCTCGAGCTTTTCCACTAGGGTAAGCATTTTAACCCCATGCTCTTGTACAGAGGATCCTTCTGTCATTTTAGTTCCAAAGAACGCCTTGGTCGCGACATACCTAGTATGCCGGTCCGGGACTGCATAGCAATCCTTAAGGCGAGCCATTATGGAAGGGACATCGTCTAGCCTTTCATATTGCTTTTGAATCTCATTGGTCATCGAAGCAAGTATGATGCTACGAACCTTCCGGTTATCCTTATGCCAAGTCTCGAACGTCTCACGTTCCTCTGGCGTGGATCCTTCCGGTAAGGTCCTAGGGAGAGGCTCGTCCATGACGTAGCCTTGGTTCTCATAATCCAGGACTATCCTGAGATTGCGCAACCAGTCGTTGTAGTTGGTTCCATTAAATTTATTTGTCTCAAGAATGGTTGAAAGTGGGTTCTTAGACATTTTAAAAATCTATATGTTGAAAAACAACGCGCGATCAGCAGAAAGTAAAGACGGTGGTTTGATAAAAATAATTAAATGCTTGGTCTTTAGTCATTTAATCCTCCCACTATTTATACGAAAACACGGTACTCTCAAACGTAGTTTTCGGGAAATCCTTTCCTAGTGGGCTTGGGATCCACAGCGATTTTTCCCATACCCCGCTTTTACGATTCGCATGGAAAAGATCCTGTGGGAGGTATTCCATACCATTCTCGTTCCACGAGATTCCCAAGATTATTGCCTCACCCTTTTGCATGATCCCGAGGACTCCAAGCGAATCATGCTAATTAGGCGTTAGACCCGACCCAATCGACCGAGCCATGGACCCACTAGTACCCCCACGACTCGTGAGACAGGTAGCAGCAGCCCATTTTTCGTTCATGACATAGTGCAGCTTCCTTTAAGTACAATAACGTGCCACGACTCGTGAGACCACGCTATTGACCTAAAACAGCTTCCTCACTATGCCACGGATTGGAAGGCATGGACGAACTCCTAGAGTTCATGTCCACTTTATCTAGGGTCTAATATTTTCAACATTGGTCCAACCAATGTGAGAGTAGTGAATGACCGAGATCTCATAATATATCCATACATTCATCCATAATGCATAAATAAAATCCATCCATAGCAGTCATATGATAAATAAAAGCCATTCATCCATCATAATAACCACATGCAAAATTAAAGCCTAGCACGCCCCTGTTGGATGATCACAAGCCCGAATCCTATGCGATCCACTGAGCCCGCAGTGGATCTATGGTCAATCTAGGGTTGGTCCTATACTATTACAATAATAGTAACCCAATCATCATTCTGATGGGCCTTGGTCTCTTTTTCTCTTTCTTCACTTCATGGAAAACGCCAAGGGACCTCCGGTCTGGGCTCTCCATGTGGTCCTTCCTTCTTCTCCACCAATTACAAAAAAATGGAAACCTCACTCCTAGTCTACTCTCATTACATATAAAAGAAGTAGAAACCCCAGCGAAAACCCCGGGGGAGTACATAAGGAGGGAGGTAGAAAGCCTTATTATTCCAAGGCACTAGAAAGAGAGAAGGAGAAAGCAGTTTAAAGAGGCACACAGGCCCAACAGTAAATTAAACCATACATTCGGTCTAGGGCTCGTGATCATCCATTTCCATCCAACACACATAATTACATGATCCAATCACATAATCATAATATTCCAACAACACATGATTTCCAATCACATCAATCCAAAATAAATGAACATGTGCGTAACGTGTGAAAAATAAAACACAAATATTGGTAATAAAATTTTTCTCGTTTTAGGAAAACCTTTCCTCATTATTTTAAGTAAAATAACCCCGGGATTCTAAATCCAATTTATTTTACTCCTAAAATAATGTCTTTAGGAATTTAGGCAAAATTGAACCCAAAAAACGAATTTCAGAATTAATTCAAAATTAAAACTGAAAATAAATTTAAAAATAAAATAATAATGCTAGGGTTTCAAAAAACCCTAGCTGCAGCAGCCGCCGGCCGCCGCCACCGGCAGCAGCCGGCAGGCCGTGCGCGCAGGGCAGCAGGCCCAGCCTGCCGCCCCTGCGCGTGCAGGCACTGCCTGGCCGGGCGCGCGCGCGCAGGCCCCTTGCCTGCGTGCGCGCGCGCCTGGCCGGCAGCGCGCTGCGCGGCCTGGTGCTCCGGCAGGCCGACGCGCGCGCAGGCTCCTTTGCCTGTGCGCGCGCGCTGGCCTGCTGGCCACCGGCCGCGTCCCTGCGTCGCGCGCAGAGCGCGCGCGCAGGCGCGCACTGGGCGTGCCTGCCGGGCGCGCGCGCGCAGACGCCTCCGTCTGCGTGCGCGCGCGCCTGGCGGCGCGCCTGGTGCCCGTCCGCGCGCGGGCTCCTCCGCCCGCCAGCCTTGCGCGCGCGCGCGCATGGGCGCGCCTGCCGGGCGCGCGCGCGCAGACACCTCTGTCTGCCCGCGCGCGCGCCTGGAGGCGTTTCCATGCGCGCACGCCCGCGCGCAGCCAACCCGGCTGCGCGCTGCCCCTGCGCGGCCGGCAGCGCGCGCGCGCGCAGGCTTCCCATGCCTGCGCGCGTCTGCCCTGCCGGCAGCGCTCGGCTGCGCGCGGCCAGCCTTCCCGGCTGGCCGGCTGTGACGTTTTTTCTCGTTTTTCAGATTAATTCCCATCCCGATTCCCAAGAAAAACAGAAAAATACCAATATTCAGCAATTCACACGAATTAAAAGCAATAAAATAACATGCTTCAAGAATCAAGAAATTCAAGATTTAATTACAACATGCTATTTCACGTTTCATGCTTAAAACGCACATAAAACCCTAGGCCTATACACCGAACCGGGCTCTGATACCACTGAAAGATTATGTGGATCGTCCCGGGAAAAGCGCGAATGCGGAAGCGCGGTATAATTAAAAATAAATGCGGAATTTAAACATGCTTTTAAATTAAAACACGTTTCAAAGGGTGTGCCTTTGAAATTTCCCGGGCGTTCGGTGTATCTCATGAACGAATAACATAAAATAAATCATGGAGGCCATAGGGTTGGAAAATAAAAGAGGACGAAAAACATAAACGAGACCTACCCGTTGTCGTTTTCGTCTTCAACGGCTACACGCGTTGTTCCCCGTTTTTGCACCAAGATCTCGTTCTTGAGACCCTCCAAATCGTGACACACGATCCACCCACGTATCTTGCACGTCGTGCTAGCAACGAACAAGTTTATATTTTGGAGTGGATGAATCAACGACACGTTATGAATTAACGGTATTGATTCATCAAGTTCTAATGTTCCAAGAACAAGAGAACAAAGAAAATAATTTTCTTTGGAGAGAGAGAGAGGCGAACGAGAGATGAGAGGGAGAGATCCGTGTGTGTGTGTAGTAGTGTGTGTGTTGGAGATTCATCATCATGTAAATTGTAGGATGCTAGGGGTTTATATAGAAGAGGAGTTTTAATCCTCTTTAAACTCCTCTTTTAAGAACTCTAATTTGACTAGGATTTTGACCTAGTCAAAGTCCTAGTCAAACTAGTGTTTTGACCTAGTCAAAACGATCCTAGCCATCCATCTCTCCCATTAATCTCAACCGTTGATTTGATTTAATTTAATTTAATGGAAATATTTAAAACCTATTTAAATATTTCCAAGAGGCTAAAATAAATATAAATATTATTTAAGCCCATTAAATAAATCCCTTTGATAAATCCAATTTATCAATTTAATTCCTTCTATCAAAATAGAAAGAATTATTTCTCCAAGAAAAATAAAGGTCCCGATTAAATCTAATTTAATCATTCCTTCACTCCAATATTTAATTCCAAATTAAATATTTAATTGTGTGTGGATAGTGTGTGACTCTTTAGGTTCACCATTCAGCTAGACTTGGTCGGATTCCTAGAATCCGTCCGTTACCATGGGTGGCCATCTAGCAACGGTCCATGGCACTAGAGACTAGGTGAAATATTCAGGGATGAACATTTAGGCTCTAACAGTACGCTTGTCCTTCTGTCTTCGGTCTCATCACTTAGAGTCTAGGGCACGGAAAATGCAGGTACCCATTTTGGACCCAAGTGTCGGTCTGTCCTCACTAAACGCCGCAAGGGAATCCTTCCCTTCTGTTCAGTCACTGTGGCCACAGTTTTAGGGACAAGACCTAGAGTATACATGAGACTCAACTGTCAAAGCCTATTGACAGGAGACAGATCCTTTCTTGGAAACTACTGTCACTTTGCACACCAGGACTGCACTAGACATGGCTTATGACTACCAAAGAGAATTCTGGCAATCTCTCACCATACCTAAGATACAGCCCTGATGTACAGGTAAACTCAGCAATTCCTCAAGTCAAAGGACTTGACCTGTACCGTTGGAACCGGGAATACTCGTCATACCTTGCAGACCATACTCAAGGTCCTCCGTAAGACGGTTTCCGCGAGTCACCTCAGTCAGCTGCATCCTAGCAGGCTAACCCACTAACACTGCTTAGACGATCCTCGTCACCCGTCGATGAAACACGACAGCAGATGCTTAGTGCAAGTCTCAAATGGAATCCCGGTACCCATTTTCGGGATTCCTTGACTTGGAGATTTCCGAACTGATTCGGGAAGACTGATTCCATGGACCTACCTCCAAGCGTAGTCCCAGTCCCCGAAATTGATTCTCAGTCCGTGGGCTTTGTTTGCGTAGTGAACAGATATGGATAAATAGGTGCAAGTGAACACAAACAAAGTAATGCCAAATGAAAATTCACTTCTTTATTCATTAATGATTTATCAAAACACCTATAATTGTCTAGACATAGGTTACATATACCCGCCAAAATTGGCTTACATGGTCACCTATTCTAACAGGATTTTGTATACATCAAGAGAGTCACACTACTCTGTATTCAAAGCAGCAAGAATGTATAGGATGGAGTGCAAATAATATCCACCATAGCTACTGGGGAGATAGATTGCGATGACCTCAAAGCAAAACTTATTCTCAACAAAGATAAACCTGCCATCATTAATGTTAATATCGGTATCTTTGTTGTCATACATTGTTACCAATTTTAGCTTATCTTCTTGATTAACTCGGCCTCTAATTAATTAGTATAATTTCTTGAGCAAATTGTGGAATTACAGGGACTACTTTCAAAGGAGCTATCGACGATCTTGATCTTGTCATAAGAACCTTGGATGAATGTGGCTTTTCAGATCATCAGTTTTACATCCACTGTGATGCCGCGCTATATGGACTTATTACCCCTTTTCTTGAACAGGTAGTGTTTCTATTAATCGCCAGTTATGCAAATGCCTGCTTCACGAGTAAAATAAGTATATGTACGTACGGCATGAAATTTCTTTTACCACGTTTTTCACTAGTTTGTTCTTTTTTTTTTTTTCTTTCTCTCTCCCTCGTTTTGATATTGATAGGTGCCAAAGTTTAGTTTCAAAAAGGGTATTGGAAGCGTTAGTGTTTCCGCACACAAACTACTGGGCGCGCCAATGCCTTGCGGTGTGCACATAACAAGAAAAGAATATGTCGCCCTTCTCGCACAAAATGTGGAGTACATTGCAACTCTCGATACTACAATAAGTGGAAGTCGAAGCGGCCACACTCCAATCTTTATATGGTATGGCTTGAACATCAAAGGTTACAAAGGAATCCGACAAGATGTCAGAAAGTGTTTGATGAATGCTCAATACTTAAGAGATGGACTAAGAAATGCAGGAATCAGTACTATGCTTAATGAAATGAGCATTGTGGTTGTGTTCGAGCGTCCTCTGGACGATGAGTTTATTAAACATTGGCAACTTTCTTGCGTAGGAAACATGGCACATGTTGTCGTAATGCCCCATGTCACTATTAAAATGTTGGACGATTTCCTGCACGATCTTGTCCTGAAAAGGAATATTTGGTATGAATATGGGGAAGTTCAACCTCCTTGCCTTGCAAAGGAAATAGGAGTTTTTAATTGCAGTTGCCTAGACCATGGCAAAGGACTAATGAATTGAAATTAAATGTATGTGTACCACTTCAATATATACTGGCATTCTAAGTCAATAATATTACGTGTGTTGTACTATTTAAGTATTGTCTTTCAAATAATTTCATATAAAGTATAATTACAGTGACAGTTTTCATCTTCAATGAATTATACTAAACTTTCTAGGTTACTCATATTTTACATTAGAAATTGTTGTTGTAACTTGAATGGATAGGTCAAGGTGTACAGCGGCCGGGCCGTTGCAATATTGGCACAAGCCAGCCCCAAAAAATTTGGTTTGTTTGTTTATGATTGGTCTTAAGGTGGTCCTGGGCCTTTAAATGAGCTTCAATTAGGTCCAGTTTTAAATTCAGGCCTATTCCATAGACCAGTTCGGTTGAGGTCAGGACAAGGTCAAGATGTATTTGTTTTATTTATTTTTATGAAATTGAGGTGTTCTTTGAACAATTACGTGTGAAAAAATAAATAATAAATTATAACTAAAATAATAATAGTTAAGACTATATAATGAACTTAAATAATAATTTAACTAACAAGCTTACAATGATAAACTTAGTTAATAACAAATTCAAAAAGTATTCAAAATAAATTTTGGAAAAAATAAAGAAAGAGTCTTGATGAATTAATGTACTAAAGAATTTAGAACTAGAACAATAAAGATTAAAAAAAAATAAAATTTCAAAAGTATAAAACAAACCTATCAGAATAATCAACTTAAAAATAATATATATATATATATATATTTATGGCATAAATTATTAAAAGAAAAAAAAATGGCCCAACAAGCTCAGCCCAAACCCGACCTAGGACCAAGTGGTCCTAGGCCACTAGGTTGGTTGATCCCAGTTATTAATACCTGTGACCGACCCCGTCCCAATTATTAATACCTGTCTAAGTCAATAATATTATGTATGTTGTACTATTTAAGTATTGTCTTTCAAATAATTTCTTATAAAGATAACTACAGTGATACTTTTCATCTTCAATGAATTATACTTAACTTTCTAGGTTACAAATATTTTACACTAGAAATTGTTGTTGTAAATTGAATGGGTAGGTCAAGGTGCACAGTGGGTCGGGCCGGTCCAAGATTGATATGGACTAACCTGGAAAAGCCCGTCCCATTATTGTTCATGATCGGTCTTGGGGTGATCTTGGGTCTTTAAATGGATCTTAAGTGGGCCTATGTTTAAACTCAAGCCTAGCTAGTGGACCGATTAGATTGAGATCGAGATCATAACAGGATGTACCTATTTTATTTTTTTTTATTGAAATTGAAATTTTTCTTTTGAACAGTAACTTATAAGATAAATAAAAAAAAATATTACTAAAAAAGATAACAGCTAAAACCATATAATGAACTTCAATAATAATTTGATTAACAAGTTTACAATAATAAATTTAGA
Source organism: Sesamum alatum (assembly GCA_034509735.1). NCBI lineage: Eukaryota > Viridiplantae > Streptophyta > Magnoliopsida > Lamiales > Pedaliaceae > Sesamum > Sesamum alatum. Next base: position 1,917,388 of record JACGWO010000007.1, read on the forward strand.
TAATAACAGATTCAAAAAGGACTTATAATAAACTTTGACAAAAATAAAAAAAGAGTTTAATGAATTAATGTACTAAAAGAATTTAGAAGTAGAACAATAAAGATTAAAAAAATTATAAAATTTCAAAAGTATAAAAAACCTATCAAAATAGTCAACTTAAATATATATATATATGGCATGCATTATTAAAAATGCATTTATTAAAAGAAAAAATAAATGGTCCAGCAGGCTTGGCCCAAGCCCGACTTAGGACCAAATGGTCTTTGGCCACTGAGCTGGCTGATCCCAATTATTAATACATGGATCGGCCTGGTTCCAAGTGAGCTTCGGCCAAATCAACCTACTTTTTTATTATGTCAATTCGAGTCGAGCTGACCCAACTCAACCTATTACGCATCTTAATGGTCACATAGGAGATTATATATAATGTGAAATATCAGCGTAAGGTGCAATTGTAATTACTTAAAATTGAATTTTTTTTTTTTTTTTTTTTTGTAGAATTCTGCAAAATTTGGAGGATTACCTTATATTTACTGTTTTGAATGCATCGAGAGAATATTAGTGTTATCTAAATTAAAAGATATATTATTGTTTATATTTCAGTCTAAAGTGTTTGAATTTTTGTCAAGTGGTTAAGATCGAACATTGTCATACCCACTATGTTGATTCGAATTCTTGTCCACTAAAACTTTAAAATTTATTAAATATTTTTTATTGATAAATCTATTTTCTTGTAGTGACAAAATATAATTATTGTCTCCTCCAAATATTCTCTCTCTCATATATTTTAAGTTTTTGCTTGGATTAAAATTCTTGATTCTCTCTCTCTCTCTCTCTCTCTCTCTCTCTCTCTCTCTCTCTCTCTCTCTCTCTCTCTCTCTCTCTCTCTCTCTCTCTCTCTCTCTCTCTCTCTCTCTCTCTCTCTCTCTCTCTCTCTCTCTCTCTCTCTCTCTCTCTCTCCCCCCCTCCCTCCTAATATATGATTGTTCATATGCCAATTATCTATAGGTGCAATAGAATATGGAGTCGGGGGTTGGAATAGAGGATCCGGAGGCTTATTGCTGGGGCCCGTAGCACTTTAGAGTTATGTTAATTATTTAAAATAAGGGTGAATTACAATAACTTCCCCTGAGATTTGACAAAATTACATTATTGCTCCTCTATATAAAAAATATAAGAAACCCTCCCTGTGCATTTTTTCCCAAAAAAATTTAGAAAATCTTAAAAAGTAATTCAATTTGAATAACAGCATTTTGGTCATTTCACCCATAAAAATGGATGGAAATAGATTATTTATTAGATGGTAACAAAGCTCCGGGGAAGTATTTGTGATTTTTAAAACAACAAGAGGGTAAATGTAATTATACCAAACCTTAAAAAAGATCATTATAATTCACCCTTAAAATAAAGAATATGAACTAACGTAAAAATATTTTTGTACAATATTGCAGGAGAGAGTTACTACCAGATGGAATTTTGTATACACCAAGAGAATCACACTATTCAGTATTCAAAGCATCAAGAATGTATAGGATGGAGTGCAAAATTATATCCACCTTAGCTACTGAGGAGATAAATTGCGATGACCTCAAAGCAAAACTTATTCTCAACAAAGATATAAACTTGCCATCAGCTATGTTAATATAGGTATTAATATTAATTTTTGTGTTTATTAACTCGTCCTCTAATTGATTATTTTGAGCTAATCTTTAATTTTTAGGAACCACTTTCAAATGAGCCATTGACGATCTTGATCTTATCATAAAAGTGGCTTCTCTGATAATCGATTTTACATCCACTACGATGCAGCATTATATAGGCTTATTACCCCTTTTCTTGAACATATATCACTTTATTATTAATTGTTCAATTTAAATTCATCATATAATTTCTCTGCAAGTATCGAATATATTGCCATTGTGGACGCTACTTCCATAGAAGTCGAAACGGCCATACAATAATCTTTATATGGTATGTCTTGAACATCAAAGGTTACAAAGGAATCCAACGAAATGTCAGGAAGTGTTTGATGAATGCTCGATACTTAAGAGATGGACTAAGAAACACAGGAATTAGTACTATGCTCAATGAGATGAGCTTCGTGGTCGTGTTCGAGCGTCCTCTCGACCATGAATTTCTTAATTATTGGCAACTTTCTTATCTAGAAAACATGGCACATGTTGTCGTAATGCCCCATGTCACTATTAATGTTGGATGATTTTCTGCACGATCTTGTCCTGAAAAGAAATATTTGGTATGGATATAGCCACGTTCAACCTCCTTGCCTTGCAAAAGAAATAGGAGTTTCTAATTGCAGTTGCCTAGACCATGGTAAAGGATTGATAGATGGGAATTAAATGTATGTGTGCCACTTTGATATATGGGCGTTCTACGTCAATAATATTACGTGTGTCGTATCACTTAAGTATTGTATTTTAAATAATGTCATTTAATTAAATTTGACGAGACCATTAATAAGAATTACAAAACTAGTGGGACAAAAACTGTACTGATCATAAAATATGAGACGAAAAATATTATTTTCCCATTAGAGGAATATTTTTGGCCACGCTTTTCTTAGTCTGGATCATGTATACCTATGTACCTTCCAGTTAGGGGAACATTTTCGGCCACGCTTTCCTCAGTCTGGATCATGTATACGTACCTTGGAGTAAGGTTGCAACAAAAGAGATTTTCATTGTGGAATTATGGCAAAGTACGGATTAATTGTATTTTTTGTCCTGTAACTTAGGTTATTTGGCATTTTCGTCCTTTAACTTTCTAAGGTAGCATTTTGGTCCTACATTTTTTTGAAAAAAATTTGTGATTTCAGTCCTTTTGTTCGCCGAAGTTCACCTCTACCAGTGAGCAGGGTGAACTCCAGCAAAAAAAGGACTGGAATCGCGAAAATTAAAGAGATGCAAGACCAAAATGCTACTATAAAAAGTTAAGAACAAAAATGCTTCCAAAAATGGACTAATATAAATAAAATTTCCAATTTTAAAATGTCACGTGAAAGGCACAGTATTTTTCTAACGAAAAGCGTGAACTCCAACGAAAAAATGATTAAAATCACAAAAATTAAAGAGATCTCGGACCAAAATGCAATCCTACAAAGCTAAAGTACCAAAACACTAAATGACTAAGTTACGGGACAAAATGCATCTAAGCCGCAAAGTACATTAAGCTTAGGACTGGTCCTTAATCCTACATCATGGCCATTCATTTTCCCTTTCTAATTCCTCAATATATATTGTACACCAAATGTTCATACTCAAAAACCACTCTTTGCATGCTGTTCAATCCTATGGCTACACTCACATCCGTCACCAACACAAAGACTAACATGGCTGCGATTTCAACCGGCGCCATCGACGAAAACGACTGCAATACGCCAGAAACCTTTGCATTACTGGAGCTGTACGAGGAATGCGATGTAGAAAGACAAGTTTGTCTGCGCAAGATAATGACTGAATTCCAAGAGCATCTCACCGAGAGAGCAAGTCATTCATTAGGTACCGTAGAAATAAGTCGTGTGTTCGTTGGATATATGCAAAATTATTTAAAACTTCTAAGTAATGTGGTTATATATGTTGCATGTTTGTTACACTAATTTGTACAGGTTATCATCTAAATCTGAGTTGTAATTATTTGATGGATTTATCTCCGCTTCTGCGTTTTCATATCAATAATGTTGGTGATCCGTTCAAGGAGAGCAACTTTGGTTTGCATTCGAGAAAGTTTGAGGTGGAAGTTTTAGATTGGTTTGCGCAGTTATGGGAGATCGAAAAGGACGAATATTGGGGCTATGTAACCAATGGTGGGACAGAAGGCAATCTCCAAGCCCTTTTGCTAGGGTTAGTAGTAGTTCTTGTTCTTCGGACAAACTTGTCAGAATCTATTCTGAATTTTCAAGTTTTAAGTACATTTTGTATTCCACTTTACATATACATACCATGCAGGAGAGAATTACTACCAGATGGGATTTTGTATACATCAAGAGAATCACACTACTCTATATTCAAAGCAGCAAGAATGTATAGGATGGACTGCCAAATTATATCCACTTTGACGACTGGGGAGATAGATTGCGATGACCTAAGAGCGAAACTTATTCTCAACAAAGATAAACCTGCCATCATTAATGTTAATATAGGTATTAATAATATGTATCATGCATATAGTATTTTCAGTTTTTGTGTATGTTAATACGTGCTCTTATTGATTTTCATTTTGAGCTAATCTTGAAATTTTAGGAACTACTTTCAAAGGAGCCATTGATGATCTTGATCTTATCATAAAAACCTTAGAGGAATGTGGCTTCTCTGACAATCGATTTTACATCCACTGTGATGCAGCATTATATGGACTTATTACCCCTTTTCTTGAACAGGTAGCATTTCTATTAATCGCCGGTTATGCAAATGCCTGCTTCACGAGTAAAATAAGTATATGTACGTACGTCATGAAATTTCTTTTACCACGTTTTTCACTAGTTTGTTCTTTTTTTCTTCTTTCTCTCTCCCTTGTTTTGATATTGATAGACGCCAAAGTTTAGTTTCAAAAAGGGTATTGGAAGCGTCAGTGTTTCCGCACACAAACTACTGGGTGCGCCAATGCCTTGCGGTGTGCACATAACGAGAAAAGAATATGTCGCCCTTCTCGCGCAAAATGTGGAGTACATTGCCACTCTCGATACTACAATAAGTGGAAGTCGAAACGGCCACACTCCAATCTTTATATGGTATGGCTTGAATATCAAAGGTTACAAAGGAATCCGACTAGATGTCAGAAAGTGTTTGATGAATGCTCAATACTTAAGAGATGGACTAAGAAATGCAGGAATCAGTACTATGCTTAATGAAATGAGCATTGTGGTTGTGTTCGAGCGTCCTCTAGATGACGAGTTTATTAAACATTGGCAACTTTCTTGCGTAGGAAACATGGCACATGTTGTCGTAATGCCCCATGTCACTATTAAAATGTTGGATGATTTCCTGCACGATCTTGTCCTGAAAAAAAATATTTGGTATAAATATGGGGAAGTTCAACCTCCTTGCCTTGCGAACGAAATCGGAGTTTCTAACTGCAATTGCCTAGACCATGGCAAAGGACTAATGGGTGGAAATTAAATGTACGTGTGTCACTTCAATATGTACTGACGTTCTAAGTCAATAATATTACATGTGTTGTACTATTTAATTATTATCTTTCAAATAATTTTATACATGGATAATTACAGTGATACTTTTCATCTTCAATGAATTATACTGAACTTTCTAGGTTACTCATGCTTTACATTAGAAATTGTTGTTGTAACTTGAATGGGTAGGTCAAGGTGCATAGTGGGTGGGGCGGTCCAAGATCGGTATGGACTAGTCTCGAAAAGCCTGTCCGGTCCCATTATTGTTCATGACCAGTCTTAGGGTGATCTTGGATTTTTAAATGGATCCCAATTGGGTCTATTTTTAAACTCAGGCCGAGCGAGTGGACCGATTTGATTGAGATCGGGACCAAGACATGATGTTACTGTTTTATTTTTCTATGAAATTGAGGTGTTCTTTTGAACAGTAACTTATGAGATAAATAAATAAAAAATTATAACTAAAAAAATTAACAGTTAAAACTATATAATGAACTTAAATAATAATTTGATTAACAAGCTTACAATAATAAATTTAGATAATAACAAATTCAAAAAGGACTTATAATAAACTTTGAAAGAAAGAAATAAAGAGTTTAATAAATTAATGTACTAAAAGAATTTAGAAGTAGAACAATAAAAAATAAAAAAATATATAAAATTTTAAAAGTATAAAAAACCTACAAAATAATCAACTTAAAAAAATAAAATAAAATATATATGACATGCATTATTATAAATGCATTTATTAAAAAAAAAATAGTCCAGCAGGCTCAGCCCAAGCCCAACCTTTGACCAAATGGTCTTGGGCCATTGGGCTAGCTGATCCCAATTATTAATACATGGGATCGGCATGATCCCAAATTGGCTTCGGCCAAACCAACCTACTTTTTGATTATGTCAATTCGGGCCGAGCTGACCCAGCCCAACCTACTACGAATCTTAATGGTCCCATAGGAGATGATTTACAATGTGAAATACAACAAGCAATTGTAATTATTTCAAATTGAAGTATTTTTTTGTAGAATTCTTCAAAATTTAGAGGATTACCTTATATTTACTGTTTTGAATTCATCGAGAGAATATTAGGATTATCTAAATTAAAAAATATGTTATTGTTTATGTTTCAGTCTGAAGTGTTTGAATTTTTGTTAAGTGGTTAAGATCGAACATTGTCATACCCACTATATTGATCCGAATTCTTGTCAAGGAGCTTAGTGGGCAAACGTACGTCCTGACTTGTGTATTGACTCACACATGGTTCAACATTGATTCTTAGCAATAGTAAGTCAACAGTAGCATGTGATCTTAACCAGCCTATTTAAGTTTGTGTGTCGATTTTCACGTAGTCAGACTTTGTTTCTTTGTGACAGTAGATCAATTTACGAACTATGGCCAACAAACACGGTGCAGATGCAATTCTCCCATTTGATTTGTGGGGGGTGCCATTCCTATTTTCCTATTTTGTTTACCAAAAAACAAAAATTCCAACAAGTGTTGGAACATATAGGATCAATTTATTATATTGTAAAACAAAACATGCTTTTATGAAATAGTATCAAAGTTGTAGGACCGAAAGTAAAATTTTGCAAAAAGTTGAACAAGCTAGAGATGTAATTATGAATTAGGAGACCACGTGGAACATGTACTCCCATTCTAAAAAGATTTTGTTCGACGATTCTTTTCACGTGTAAAACCGACCCACGTACACCAACTACATTACATATTTGATGTAATACTTTTGCAATGAAAATGAGATTTGATGTGATATTCTTGCACTAATTGGAATATTATTATCATAATTATAGGGATTGCAACATATATATATATATAGATGGGGGAAAATCTCATTTTTTGTCGGGATAAACGCACTTTACCCCTTGTGATATAAAAATAGTAAAAAAATCCCTATCAAAAAATAATTAGCAAATTACTTCTCTATGTTTTGATGAATGAAGTAAATTAGCCTCCTATCAAGAAAAAATACAGGGGGTAATTTGCTAATTATTTTTTCACATGAGAGGTTCTTACTCATTTTTTATATCATAGGGGGGTAAATTACATTTATTCCATTTTTGGTCTCATATCTTAGGCCCTGTTCATTTTTAGTCCATATCATTAGGGGAATCTCACTTTTGGTCATTTATCTTACTTTTTGTCTCATTTTGGGTCCTCCGTTAACTTGTTTGACAGAATAGCCACGTGAATATCACGTGGCGGTTAAGTCTCAAAAGTGGCTGACTTTGGACTTGTGTTGTCTCGCGTATTTGGGAAAAAAATTACACAACTCTAATTTCTTCCCCAAATTTCTTCCTCCACACACCTCATCGCAGAAATCCCCTTCTCAACCCTTATTATTATTTTTTTTTTGAAATCCCACCTCTAAATCGTAGAAGCATAGAAGAAGCAAGGGTTCAACAACAATGAGCCTACGCGACCCTAACTTCAATGATTTTCCGAAAATAGATGTTTATCTCTTGAAAATTGTAGCTTCTGTTGAAGATGGAGGATGTTGTTGACGCCATTGTTTCAGACTTGGACAATCAAATCTCGTGGTTGTGGAAGGAAGATGTGGAATGGTGATGAGCCCTAATTTTTTGTTTTTGCCTATCTTTTGTGTGAATTTTGTCGTTTATCCCTCCAAAGTCAGCCAATTTTTCACTCCACTTTTAAGACATAACGGCCACGTGATATTCACGTGGCCTTCCGTCAATCATGTGGCCTTCCGTCAAAAAAATTAACAGAGGACAAAAAATGAGACAGAAAGTAAGATAAAGGACCAAAAGTGAAGCTCCCGTAATGATTAGAACTAAAAATGAATAGGGCCTAAAATATGGGACTAAAAATGAGATTCGCATTTAGGTGGTTTATACAAAAAGCTTTATGTATCTTGTATATATACGCATATTGTATAAGTTTTGAAACAAATATCACAAGATCTTGATGATTACGACAATTAATCATCTAGGAAGACGATGGGGTCGGGGCAGCAAGCACGGGGAAAAGGGGGGAAGATGACGATGGGGGAAGGGGAAGATGATGGATTAATTTTGTATAAAATTTGATCAATTCTTATATGAAATTTACAAAAGTAAATTTGGGCCAATGATTGTAGAGATAAAATTTGGATCATGGATTTAAAGATATCTGAATCATTAATCTGTACTCAGTTGGCGAAGTTGAGGCCCCATAACCTTAGAGGTCATGAGTTCGAACCCCGTCAAATGCGTGGGATGCTATTCTACTGTATAATAGGTGTAGGTCTTTCTACTATTATCAGTAGGTGTTATTTAGATGTTGGTGTCGTTTAGATTGTTGATCATGGTATAGTTGTTGTAATTGTCTTTGTCAGATGTTGATATTCGACAAAACGATTTGCAATGGATTTGTTTCAGTATTTAATAATATTTCATCAAAAAATAATCATCAATCTGTATTAATCAAGATGTAATAATTTTTAGGGATAATTACAATTTCCTCCCCTGAGGTTTGGTGTAATTACACATAAACTCTCTGTGATTTGAAAAATTACATCTAGTACCTTCGAGATTTGCTTCTGTCTAACAAATAGGTCTCTCTGATAATTAAAATTCACCGAATTTGTTGATATTAACAAAAAAATTGAATGAAAATTGATATTTACCCTCAATTGACTTATTAATGACTTAATGCAAGCCAAACAAATTTGTTATGATTAAATTACCCTTATAACGGTTAAGATATACCTCTTCTCATGCATTGACGTGCGACAATATATAAGGGTAATTTGGTCATAAAAAGATTCGTTTGACCTACAATAAGTCAGTAATAAGTCAATCGATGGCAAATATCACCTTTTAATTTACTTATTTATTTTTTGGTAATATCAACAAATTCTATGATTTTTTATTGATAGGGGGACCTATTTGTTGGACAGAAGCAAACCTCATGAGTACTAGATTAATTTTTCAAACCACAAAGATTTTACATATAATTACACCAAATCTCATAGTATGAAGAGTATAATTATCCCAACATATAATTTTCCACATAAACAAATTAATTTAGGTATGCCTACCACTAGCACAATTAGTGACTAACCAACAAGCATAATATATCAAACATCTCCGCTAATTGAATATATGATAACTATGCGTGGGATGCGTGGAATATTGTCTATTGTATATTAGGTATTATTTGTATATTGTAATAGTAAGTGTTATTTATATTTCATTTATGTAGTATTGTTGATCAAGATATGATTGTTGTAATTGTCTATGTTAGATATTGGTATTCGATAGGACTAATTATTTAATATAATAATACTTTAAATATATTAATATATTACACTATTAATTTAATTTAATTATAAGAACAAACGCACATGCATAAGTGTGTGAAATGTATAAGGGTAGTTTGATCAAAAATATATTTATTTGACTTGCAATAAGTCACCCAAGGGCAAAAATGAATTTTCATTCAATTTTTCTGCTGATGTTAGCAAATTTTGTCAATTTTATTAATTGAAGGATCTATTTGTTGGATGAAAATAAAAATAAGGGTACTAGTTGTAATTTTTCTAACCACAAGGGGTCTACGTGTAATTACAGAAAACCTCAAGGGATGGGAGTGTAATTATCCCTTTACTTTTTTAACACTAGCTGTCGTGGCACATCGTCCCTGCGTGCATATAATAAATAAGTTTTAATGCTTTAAAATATATAAATAAGAGTGAAATATATAAACTAACACATCACAATAAAAAAAAAAGAAGGAACGAAAAAAAAAAAACTAATTGATCAATTAATATAAAATTTAGAAAGTTGAATAAAGTAATTATCATATCAGTCGAGGGTTATTTTTGGCATTACAAAAAAAATAGTGCGACGGTGTCATTAACCGCCATTTATGAGTAAAAAAGATATTTCTTTTATATAATAGTATAAAAGTATAGATATAGGATTTTTTTTTAACATCATCAATATCATAGAGGGTAAAATTGCTTCTAATCCTATAAATTTGCACTCTTTAACAAGTGAACAAAAGCAGGATCTTGATCAAACTTTTTCCCCATGTTCTTGGTTTGTGATAGTCGTTGGAGCATTGATGAGAATGACTCTTCAACACATGAATAATTTCAGTTGAGAGATGATAGTGATGGGGATATATTTAGCTCGGCGATATAAAGATTAAAATATCCTCCCTCCTCCCAAAAAGCAAAATACCCAAATTTGGATTGAGTCGCAACCCGACCTGGGACTCGGAGTTCAGGTCCCTCGCGACGACTCTATAATTAGGAGTTTGGGATGATGACACGCCCATTCAAATAAGCATATTTGGGCCTACAAATACCCCCAACTATTTCGAACGACATTGTTACTTTTACATTTAAATTAATTTAAGTATCGAAGGATTTTTGTTGGAGACTATCCATCGAGTCTAACGATCTTTTTTCTTCTCAGGTCTTAAAACACCCAATCCAAACTACTTCACGAGTAATCTAGATCTCCGACTCAAACCTAATTAAATTGTTATGTCTGTTTAACAATAGCCCTCACATTATCCACACCATAAGAGGGTAGATTTGCTTCTACTCTCCTATAAATTTGCACTCTTGAAGAGGGGGACAAAAGCAAATTTTATCAAACATTTTCTCCAGGTTCTTGATAGTGATAGTGATAGTGATAGTGGTTGGAGCATTGAAAAGATGATATCATGATAAGATTGTTTTGTCAGTTTAAAAAAGTAGTCCTTACTTTTGTTATTGATGGGGTTGGGATGTTGCACTTTGCAAATTCTAAGGCCACTTTTAATGGACTGATGTAGTGGTCTGACATTTGCAGTGTAATAATTGTTATTTCTCCTTTCATTTCAATCAATCTTCAATTATTATTGTTTTATAACTTTGTTGGACTTAATGTATGTACACTCATTGTTGGACCCTCTCTATTGTTGTAACCCTAATTTGGCAAAACATGGCGACAAATGGGGCCTCTTTCAAACATGCATATCAATGCAATCAAATGACACAATAAAGAGAAGAATAAATTACAGTTACTTTTTCTAAAATTTAAAATAATTATAAAAATTTTTACATTGTTTGAGAAATTATAAATATCTCATAAGGTTTGTAATCGTCTAACAAATAATCAATTTTCTCTATATTTATTGGTAATCAAAATGCCCTTATGCACTGAATTATTTTTTATTTAATTCTTAAAATTTTTTGAACTACAATGCGCAAGGAAATGTTTCTTAATTTTTTTACACAGAGAAACAATAATGCAATTTGTCTCGAATGATTTTTCTACAATTTTAATAAAAATTTATGGGCAAAATGGTCAATTTTAGGCCCTTGGTTAAAAATTACAAACTCGGGGGGAGGGGGGGGGGAATATTTAATTTTTTAAACAACGAGGGGGTATTTATAGTTATACCAAACCTCAGGGGAGGTGGATTGTAATTTTCCCTAAAAAGAAAAGCCTGATGCTTGAATCAGCATAGCGTTAATTAATAAATAAAATTTTCGTTGTTAATCTACGTTATTTAATATATATAAAAAAATTATTGTTAAATTTATTAATAAGTAAATTTTCATATTAAATTCTTTAACAAATACACTACAAGAAAATAAAAGATTAATGACAAAAAAATTTATATGAAAAATTTAATATTATCACTAATTATTTATATTTAGTGACAAGAATATTTATTTTGTCACAATAATAAATTTTATTATTTTAATAATCACTATTATTTTATAAAAATTATTATTTGCAATAATTAGTGAAAAAAATTAAACAAATTTCTCACTAAATACAATTAGTGATCACTCATGTATAGTGACAACAAATAATTGAAAAATAAATAATTGTTATCGCCATATTGTGTTGTCACTAATTGTATTTAGTAACAACTTTATACACAATTTTGGAAAAATTATTTTTTTGGTCCACTAAGTTTACCTAATATTAGATTTAGTCTTGTAACTATGCTCTTTGTTTATTTAGTCCAGTAAGTTACAAAATTGATGAAATTTAGTCTGATTTAGGATTTTTAATAAATTTTCCGGTATGTATTGCCGGAATTTGTCACGTGTGCACCGGAATTTCCAATTAGGCGAGAAATTGATGATGTGGTGGTGATGTGGCACACATATGAGTGATTAAAATTTTTTGTTGCTCATGAGATTTGAACTTGGGTCTCTGAAAACAACAAATGCTTCTTTTACCACTTAAGCAACAACCAATATATATACTATTTGCTCAACCATCTTATATAACCTATATATCTGGAAATTCTTTAATATAAAAGTGATATTAATATGACTAAAAATTAAAAAATTAAAAACCTAAAAATACTGATATTTGAATGATATAGTTTATTTTGTTATTCAAAAAAATATAATTAGTATTGATATTTATCTTAATAGTGGAATATTAACAAGAAATATATATATATATATATTAAAAATAAATTGCATATTTATTTTCATACGCTAATTTATATATATTTTACAAACTAGCTTATATATAAAAATGCTTATATATAATATTTAAAATATTGTTATATTAAAATTAATATATAAGCAGTTTTAAGCGTATAAATCATAACATATTTATTAATTTAATAAGAATTTATAAATCTTTCAGAAACATATAATATATTATAATAAATTTTAAAAATAAGAAATAATTATGTAAAATTATATAATTTAGCATATGAAAATTAATATATAACTTATATATATATTATATAAATACTAATTATATTTTTATTGAATAAAAAAAATAAACTATATCATTAAATATCGATATTTTTAGGTTTAATTTTTCAAAAAATTTTAGTAATATTAATATCAATTTTATATTAAAGTATTTCCAGATATATCGGTTATAGAAGATGGTTGAGCAAATAGTATATGTATTGGTCGTTGCCCAAATGGTAAAAGAAGCATTTGTTGTTTTGAAAGACCCAAGTTCAAATCCCATGAGCAATAAAAATTTTAATCACTCATGTGTGTGCCACGTCACCACCACATCATCAATTCCTCGCCCAGTTGGAAATTCCGTTGCATACGTTCCGGCAATACATGCCGGAAAATTTATTACAAATCCTAAATCGGACTAAATGTCATCAATTTTGTAACTTACTGAGCTAAATAAACAAAGGGCATAGTTACAGGACTAAATCTAATATTGGGTAAACTTAGCGGACCAAAAAAATAATTTCCCCCATAATTTTTGCCACTAATAATTATTATAATGATAAGATAAAAAAAATATTGTCACTTAATATATATTTTTAGTATCAATTTTAAAATTGTCATTTGATATTTTGTCACTAATATCATATTTTTTTTGTGGTGATATTTTATATTAAATAATATAAATTACCGCGAGAATTTTACTTGCTAATTCGGGATGCTAGTTTTTTTCGTAGTTGTTGTGCCGTTTTCTTGCATGTATATATATAGCAACCACCTCAACTCTAACGTAAATACGAATCAGTGGGTATATATGATGAGGAAAAATATAACAGCTTGTTAATTTGTTAATGTTTTTATTTTCAATTTTCAGGTTTTAGTGGAAAATGTGTACTTTGAATTTTGTATAGTTTTTTGTGTGACGATGATAATATATTTAGATTAGTCAATGAGATTGTTAACAGTGTTAAAATCAATATATAATTTTATTATTAATGGTGTCAAATTAAATATATTTTTTATTTAAATGAAATTGATAATTAATTTTTTATTGATTTAGAGTTGTTAGTGATGTCATGTCAACATATTATAAAAATATATATTATTAGATTAAAAGATTCATGATTGAAAAAATATTATAAATAATATATGTATGTATATAAAAAAAAGTAATGATTGAAATGACAATTATATGAATCATTTTTAATAAGAATACGTATAAATAAATTTTCATTTTAATTATTATTTCAAAAAGTGAAAACTTAATTTAGGTATGCCTACCATGTACTAGTGCAATTGGCAACTAGCCAACAAGTGTATCAAACTTTTCCGTGAATCAAATATATGATAACTAACTATATTATTAGCCGAATAAGACCTAATTAAATTGACGATGCTGAGTTCATATAAAGTCGAAATCCACCAATGTGTAGGTGTTGATTTATTTTAATAGTAGTTGTTGTTTTATTATGAGTTGTTAGTTAATTATAAATAATTAATATCGATAATTGATGCATTGATCATTCATAATGAAAATTTTATTAGATTAAATACTTGATATTGATAAGTGGGACATAAACATCAAATCAATATAAACCAATATTGCATGCGATAAAAATTGTCCGGATATCAAAACCAAACAAAGTCAATGATTTCTTTTGGTTTCTTAATTGCAAGTTGAGAAAATAATTAAATGTGCATGCTTTTATATATATAAAATGAAATTAAAGTTTCACATGCCGCGATTCTATATATATAGGTCCTTTATTCCACCATGACGACATGAGTCGCATCCCTCGTTGATACAAAGACTTATAACATGGCTATGATTTCAACTGTGGCCATGGACAAGAAAGATTGCAATGAAAACACAAAATTAGAATCTCATTTTGCTGTGAAGGAACCATACGACGAGTGTGTTGTATTCAGACGCGAACGCTTGATCAAGACAATGACTGAGTTTCAAGAGCATCTCATAGAAAGAACAAATCATGTTTTAGGTATGGAGAAAGTTATTATTAGATTAAGTCTCGTAGGAAAATTTTCATATTTGGTCCCATACTTTTGATTTGGTCTTATTTGTTACATTTGTCTCATATTCAATCCCATTTGTTCAATTTTTGATCTCAAACAGCATTTTCCATCAAACTGTTGACGGAGCCGTTAGCAGTGGCAGAGTCTTGCTCCAATAACAGACTTGATGGCTCCGTTAGAAAAATGCTGTTTGGGACCCAATTTGAGAAAAAATTGAACAAATGGATTAAATGTGAGACAAATAAGACCAAATAAAAAAAGGCCCTAAAATATGAGACTAAAAATACGATTTTCCCAGTCTCGTATTTTTTTCTCAAATTTGTGTGTGTTTGTTGAAAATAATGGGGTTGAAAATTTTCAATTTATTATTATTCATGTTTGTTTGTGTAGGTTATCATTTGAATTTGAATTGCAACCATTTGATGGATTTATCTCCACTTCTGCGTTTTCACGTCAATAATGTTGGTGATCCATTTAAAGAGAGCAATCTCGATTTGCATTCAAAAAAATTTGAAATAGGAGTTCTAGATTGGTTTGCACAGCTATGGGAAATCGAAAAGGATGAATATTGGGGCTATGTGACTAATGGTGGGACAGAAGGCAATCTCCAGGGCCTTTTGTTGGGGTTAGTACTTTCGAATTATGTTTCGTTTTGTTTTTCAAATATCATTATAAGAACAATATTGAATTCTTTATTTTAAATCGATGTATTTTATTCGTCGTTTACATATAGTATAAACTACTTCAGATATTTGCATATATTTAAAGGATTAAATGGAATTTTCGTTCTGTATTTTTGCATTTTGACGTTTTAGTCCTTTATCTTTATAGGGTAACAAATAAAACATTTTGCCCTGTCAGAATCTATCTGAATTTTCAAGTTTATTTTAAGTACATTTTGTATTGTACTTTACATATGCATACCATGCAGGAGAGAGCTATTGCCAGATGGGATTTTGTATACATCAAGAGAATCACACTACTCTATATTCAAAGCAGCAAGAATGTATAGGATGGATTACCAAATTATATCCACTTTGACGACTGGGGAGATAGACTGCGATGACCTCAGAGCAAAGCTTGTTCTCAACAAAGATAAACCGGCCATCATTAATGTTAATATAGGTATTAATCATATGTATCATGCACATAGTATTTTCAGTTTTTATGTATATTAATACATAATTTTTTGATTTAGTACCGTATCTTAAAACTTTTTTTGATTTGTTGCATTTGTCTCACATTTATTCCTATTTGTGCAATTTTTTTTCAAATTTGGTCCCAAACAGCATTTTCCGTAACGGAGTCGTCAACAGTGGCAGAGTCTTGTCCCAATAATAGACTTGACGGCTGCATTACCTATTTGACGGAAAATGTTGGTTGAGAACAAAATTGAATAAATAGGACTAAATGTGAGACAAATGCATCAAATTGGACTAAATCAAGAAAGGCACTAAGATATGAAACCAAAAATGCAATTTTCCCTCTTATTGATTTTCCTTTTGAGCTGATCTTGAAATTTTAGGAACTACTTTCAAAGGAGCCATTGACGATCTTGATCTTATCATAAAAACCTTAGAGGAATGTGGCTTCTCTGATAATCGATTTTACATCCATTGTGATGCAGCATTAGATGGACTTATTACCCCTTTTCTTGAACAGGTATCGCATTATTATTACGAAAACTCGTCATAAATTTTTGTCTCGGGTGCATCATGCAATTATAAATTTTAACATAACGATACAAAACTCCTTACTTTCATTTATCCATTTTAAAGTACAAAGATAGATAGTACGTATATTTACGAGGAAATAATATTTTTCATTCAGTAACTTAATTAAGGCATGTATATTTTTGGGCAGGAGCCTCACTTTTGATAGCACGAGTGATGTTTTTTAGCAACAAAAATGTAACAGAGGACAAATGTTGAATATATTTAAAACTTCTTGGACCAAAAGTAATAATCCGCTAATCAGTTGGACCAAAAGTGTACATACTTCTACGTTACCGGACAAAAAATATTTCTCTTATATTTACCAATATCATGAAATTACTTTTTCTCGCATTTCTCATTAATTAGGTTGTTTCTTTTTGTTCTCTTATCGATATCTAATAGGCACCAAAGCTTACTTTCAAGAAACCTATTGGAAGCGTTAGCGTCTCAGCCCACAAACTATTGGGCTCATCAATGCCCTGTGGTGTGCACATAACAAGAAAAAGATACATTGCGCTTCTCTCAAAAAGCGTCGAGTACCTTGCCACTGTAGACGCTACAATATCTGGAAGTCGAAACGGGCATGCGCCAATTTTTATTTGGTACGGCTTAAATATGAAAGGCTATAAAGGGATCAAAGATGATATTAACAAGTGTTTGATAAGGGCTCGCTACCTGAGAGATGGACTGAGAAATGCTGGAATTAGTGCTATGCTCAATGCATACAACATAATTGTCGTTTTCGAGCGTCCTCTAGATGATGAGTTCATTAGATATTGGCAACTTTCTTGTGTAGGAAATATGGCACATATTGTCGTAATGCCCCATGTTACTACTGAAATGCTGGATGATTTTCTCGATGATCTTGTCCGAAGAAGAAGTGTTTGGTATCGACATGGCAACGTTCAACCTCCTTGCCTTGCAGAGGAAATAGGGTTTTCTAATTGCAGTTGTCTAGACCATCCCAAAGGGCTAATAGATGGAAACTAAATGTATGTGTGCTTCTTTGGTGTTCGTGTTCTACACCGACAAGGTTTGTGTGTTGCATTATTTAAAGGGTGAAATTCATTTTAGTCTCCGATATTTTATTTTAATTTCAAAATAGTTTATTTCTTTTCAACCCACTATGAATTAGTCGCTCCATTAGGTGGTATATCTTTTCATGTTACCCTTATAAAATTTACGGGATTTTTTGTTCATTCTGAGTATTTATTCAAGTGCTGTTTTATATGAAAAATTACACTTCATTAAATTCACAAACTACAATTTGATATTTTATTGGTGTATTGATTATTGATAATTGAAATTTTATGAAATTCAATATGTAATATTGATAATTAGTATATTGATAGTTATTATTAACTATATATCTTCTTTTTTTTCCACCAAATGCTAATTTTTTTAAATTTAAATAAGCTCCACATGATCCATACAACACAATACTGTATATGATAAAAATAGTCCGGAAATAAAAACCAAACAGAGTCAAATGATTTCTTTTAATTAGTTTCTTAATTGCAAGTCGAGAAAATATTTAATGCGAACGCAATTTTTTAAATTTTAGGAATGCATTTATTACTATATAAAACTCGAGGCTACATGTGCAACCCTACATATATAATGAAATTAGACGTTGTAGTACGTCGTTCCTGCGTGCATATAATAAATATTTTTTTATACTTTAAAATATATTATAAATAAGAGTAAAATATATAAACTAATACATCCAATTTAAGAAAAGAAAGAAGGAAAAAAAAATTTATCAATTAATATAAAATTTGAAAAGTTGAATAAAATAGTTATCTTATCAGTTGAGGATTATTTTTGGTATTATAAAAAAAGTAGTGCGACAATATTATTAACCGCCATTTGTGAGTAAAAAATAAATTTCCTTTATATAATAGTATAGATTAAAATTTGGCGTGCCACCATTCTTACATCTAAATAAGCACCACATGATCCATATAGCACAATATTGTATATGATAAAAATCGTCCCGACATCGGAACCAAACTAATTAAGTCATCGATATAAACTCGACACTATATGTGAAACCCTATATATATATATAATGAAATTAAAGGATAAATTACAGTCACCCCTGAAGTTTGACATAATTATAAATACCTACTCGTTATTTAAAAAATTACAAATACCCCCTTAAAGTTTGTAATTTTCAACCAAAAGCCTGAAATTGATCATTTTGCCCTTGAATTTTTAGTTAAAATTATAGAAAAATCAACCGAGACAAATTGCATTATTGCTCCTTTATGTAAAAAATTTAAGAAACCTCTCCCTACGCATTGTAGTCCAAAAAAAATAAAAAAAAATAAAGAATAATTCAGTTTGCATAAGGGCATTTTGGTAGTTTACCTGTAAAATGGATGAAATGGGTTATTTGTTAGATGGTTACAAACCTCGGGGTATTTGTAAGTTTTCAAACAACGATGGGGTATTTATAATTATGACAAATTCAGTGGAGGTAGATGTAATTTACCCTAAAATTAAATTAAAGTTTCATGTGCCGCGGGCGAGTCTTTAACCTTATTGTCTAGCTTATGTAGGGGAAGCCGCGGTGGGGAAGGGGGCGGCACGAGAGGGAGGGGGGAAGAAAGGGAGGGGGAGAGGAAGAGGCGCGGAGGTGAACGGGGGAAGGGGAGAGGGAGACGGCGACAGGTTTTTTTTGGGGGGGGGGCGTGTGAGGGCGGGGCCGATGGGGTTATGGGGCGGCGCTGGAGGGTTTGGAGTTGGGGAACGGGGGCGGCGGCAGCGGCGGCGGCGGGTTCTGGAGGGTGAAAGGGGGCGACGGCGGCAGTGGGACTGAGAGGGAAGGGGACTGGGCGACGGCGCCGGGGTAGTTGGGTTTTATTTTATTTTTTTCAATAATTAAAAATAATATATTATTAAAAATATTTTGTATTATATAAAATAGTATTTTTTACTTTTTAATAAAGTTTGATATATATATAAATATTAATAAATTATGTATATTAATGGCTTAAACTTTTTGGGGCAAATTGCATAAAACCCCCTTGTGTTTTTGTTTTTTAGCTAAAAACCCCATTTGGTAATTTTATAGGCAAAAAAATCCATGTGTTTTTTAAAAACAGTGCACACTCTCCCCTTCGGTTAGTTGTTGTTAACGGCGTTAAATTTTTGAAGGAATTGCCCATTATACCTCTATTATAATAGTCGTTGATCTTCACTGTTTTAAAATAAATGGTCCATATTTTATTTAATTTTAAAAATATATTTTAACTTATATATATATATACATTTATATATAGACAATTATATATATAATATAAATAATATATATGTATGTAATATATGTATGTATTATAAGGTCATCGCCACTACCGCCTCTGTGGGCGGTGGCGAGGTTGCGCAGACCTCTGGGCCACCTGCCATCGCACAGTGCAAGCGAAGGGGGGCGACGGCGATGTTGCCCCCATCATTGTGCGAAAGGGGCGACGGCGGCGTCGTGCCCGCAGACAAGCGCGACGTCAGCGGTCGCCCAGAGGAGACCGGCTCAATCTGGGCGACGGAGGCACCTATTTCTCCTTTGGGCGACTGCCGTCGCCCAGATCTATGGTGGGCGCGATCTCGAGGCAAATAGAGAAGGAAAGCCGACACAGGGGCGGCGGAGGGTGAGAGAGGAAGCCAGCGTCGAGGGGGAGCGGAGGGTGAGAGAGGCAGCCGACGCGGGGGGGCGTAGGGGAAGACGAGATGCCTGGGTGAGGAATAAGCGGAGGACGGCAGGCGGAGGTGGTAGGGAGGCGGAGGCGTCGTCGCCCAGGACGTGGTGGCAGTGGCGAGGCGAAGACGATGGGGCAGGCGGCTGAGGTGGCGGATGACTTGGATGTATTTTCTTTCATAAGGATGCATTTTAGTAAACTAATTTTAGCATGGTTTAATTTTAGTCCAATAACTTTGAATGAGGTGAAATTTAAGTACAGAATAATAATTATAATAATGATATAATATTTTTATATTTTTCGTACAGAATGTAATATTATTGAGATAATTTTAATTAATTTGATAATATACTTATTGATATTAATTAATTTGATATAGATTAATTGTTAAAAATTCGATAATATAGTTGTTAATCATAGTTTAAAAAAATAGATGATCCAACTGAATTGATAAGTGTGAAAAGGAAAAGATCTCAGCTATAATAATATCAACTCTATTAATAATTATAAATAATTAACAAATATATTATCAAATTATTAATAATTATAAAATATATGATTATCTATTTTTTAAATTATGATTAACAACTATATTATCAAATTTTTAATAATTAATATATATATATATATATATCAAATTAATTAATATTAACAACTATATTATTAAATTTAGTATTCTCTAGTTAACTAATTTAATAGCTATATTAATAATTATCAAATTATTATTAATTAATTATATCTAATTAAGTATTAATAATTATTATTTTAACTTTAACTAATAATTATAAAGAATTAACAAATTTTAAAAAATTTGAGGGCTGGTCGTGAGTGCAACTCGCAACTAGCAACCAGTCATAAATATATAAGTAGACCGTTTTCAGCGGTACACTTATATTTAATTTTTTTTATAATATAAATATGAATGTGCAGTGACACCCCCTAGACACAATGTCAGTGGACTTAAATTTCACCTCATTCAAAGTTATTGAACTAAAATTAAACCATGCTAAAGTTAGTGTACTAAAATGCGTCCTTATGGAAGAAAATACATCCAAGTCGTCCCGCCACGTTAGTCGTCGGCCACGTCATGTGCTGATGTGGTTAATTTCACCGGACACGTAAGCAAAAATTGGCTACATCAGCAAATTCCGGTTAATTGGACTTAATTGAAGTAAAATTGCAACATAATGTATAAAATGTGATAATTACCAAAGTTAGTGTACTAAAATTGAACGAGAGCCAATCTAGTGTACTAATTTTTTTCCCCTTTTTAAAATGGTCCCAAATTTGAAAAAACTCATTAGATTTAATTAGTCTTCATGAGATTTTTAAAATGGACCTACAATTGGAAAAACTCAATACATTTAGTCCCATGTCCAAATTTTCGTGAAAAAAGTAAACAGTAAGGACATGTGCAATGCACGTGCCTATCAGTTGTATGATCAACAAAACTAACGGACATGCTCATTGTACGTATTCTTTTCGTCTATTATTTTTTTGTTTTACGAAAACTTGGACATGTGACTAAATATGTCGAGTTTTCCTAATTTTGGGACCATTTTGAAAACCCATAAAATAGAGGACTAAATGTATCGAGTTTTCTTAAGCTTAGAACCATTTTAAAAAATATGTAAAGTAGAGGACTCGAAGTGTTTAAGCATCTATCCTATCGGACTAAGAGTATAATTTGGTAGGTTTATGTGTTCTATTATTTGGGGGGTTAAATGTATTTTTAGTCCCATAAGATTATATCGTTATCTTTTTTTGGTACCACAATTTAGGTAGGCGACGATTTTAGTCCCATAAAATATAATTTTAGGTATTTTTAGACCCAAGTTAACGGCTACTAGCAGACATGTGCAAAGCACATGACTTTTTGGGACTAAAAATACCTGAATTCATATTTCATGGGAATGAAACCGTCACCTAACTAAGTTGTGGTACCAAAAAATAATAATATCCTAATCTTATGGGACTAAAAAAGGCATTTTGCCCATTATTTGGTTCTTGTACTTCAGATAAATCTGAGGGAAAAGTGATTTCGAATTGCAGTTGCTTCGACCATGAAAAGGACTAATAGATGAAAATAACTACAAAAATAAAAAGGATAATTATTGTTATACCCCTGGCATATGGTCTGTTTACATAAATTACTCTTGTTTTTTGCACAATTACAAATATTGTTCCTGATAGCCAAAAAAAATAAGGGTAATGATGTTAACGTTTTTGCGGGGTGTATCTGTAATTTTTAAAAAAGTATGGGTGATTTGTGTAAATAATATTGACATTTTTTATGGGTATATATGCAATTATCCAAAAGATATGAGTGGTTTATGTAAAGATTATAGATCAGGGGGTGTAAATATAATTATTCCAAATAAAAAAGAAAATTGGTGACAAAAATAAAAAATCAAGTGACAATTTTAATCTTGTTACTGAATAAATATATTAAATGACAAAAAAAAATAGCTTTATCACAATAATGAGTTTGATATTCCTAATAATGACAATTACTTAATAAAAGTTGTCACTACAAATTAAGGAGCTACCAATATCTGGAATAAAAAAAATTCTGCCCTATAATTATTATTGGGGTGGCACTTTTGGTCCTATTTGATTTCAAATTGGTAATTGAGAACTATAAACAAACAAAAATATTAGCATATTTAGTCTAGATATCGCCTGAAAAATGCTAAGTAACATATATACTCGGCAGGTAACCCCATTAATTTGGGGATTTTTAATTTGCCGGCCAATTTTGCTCTATCTCTATTGTGAAAACATAACAAAAAATATATTTTTGGTGCTTTAATTATAATGAGATAACACTTTTGATTCTTTTAAATTTTAAATTTGCAATTGAAAACTATAATTAAAAGTACATTTAATCTAGATGTAAAAAGTACATGCACACTCAATGTAAGAGTAAGAGCCACACAGTTAATTTCGGGCTACTTTTGCTATTTATAGTACAGCAAAGTGAGAGCTCATTTTTTTTTTTTTTTTGATCTCGTGACTGTTCCATTATCGTAACAAGGTTCAAGGGTTATTCCTTGTCATAGGTACAAAAATAGGGAAACATAGGGGGATAGGTCCGTCCCAATTAGCACCATGGGCCCATTTGGCGATACCATGTGCTAATTCATTACAAGCTCTTGGTATTTTCCTAAAGTCCCATCTAGGCCACATTGCCCAAGTTTGTTTAATAAACTGAACGTCAATTGACGTTGCCCGGTCATAATCCTCTTGTTTACCTTTAATCCAACCAATCGCGACTGCAGAATCAGATTCGAAGATAAGGTTCTGCACTTTACTGTTATGCATTTTTTCAACTGCTATTCGAAGTGCTCTAAGCTCCGCCAGGTTAGGGTCATACACAAAAATGTGGACAGCAGCAGCATGCAGTATAGTAGGGGAATGATCACGGCTAACAAATGCAGCAATGCCCCTGTCCTCCATGAACGCCTCATCAGTGTTAACCTTGGTCCAACCCATGGGAGGCGCCATCCATTCACAGCTGGTCTGTGTTTCAGTGCTTCTTGTCGTTCGAGCCTTCATGTGGTCCGCAGTGGCTTCAGAAATAAGTTTAGTGATTTTCGCATGGGTTTTGGTAGGCTTCCTATGCACTCGGTTGTTCCTTTCTCGCCACACAGTCTCCTGAGTGACAACCCAACAAATGAGAAACTCCTGCTTGATTGCCTCATCCGGGAAGAAGCTCGGATGCACGTCCGTCGTCCGGAGAAACTACTCTCTAATTGACAAGTGACACAGGGGTTGGAATCTCACTTGTCATCTAGAGAGGAGCCACACTTGTTCTGAGAAAGGGCATTCAAGGAAGATATGTTGAGCCATTTCCACCTGAAAGGTACATAAAGGGCATTCAGTAGCTTGGAGTTGAAAGAATTGACAGATTTTACCTCTTGTTGGAAGGGTATCAACAAGGTTCTCCAAATAAACACTCTCAGCCGGTTATGCATTTCAAGTTTCCAGATTCTCTTTCCCAGCTCAAGGTTTTCCAGATCCGTGGAAGCAGAGTTATGTTGGATTGCACGAAATGCCGCTTTTGTGGTGAATTTTCCTGACTTGGAGGGAGCCCAAAACGGCTTCATGGGTTCCATTGTGATTGGAATTTGTAGTTTTCTGATTTCTCGGACAGAATCCGCATTGAAGAGTTGGATTAGGACTTCCTCATTCCAGTGGTTGGTGTCTTGGTCAATCAGGTCTCGGACGTATGTGGCTTCGACGAGGCTGTTTCGGGCGTGTGGGATTGGGACAAAATTTGGCATTGTGGGGATCCATGGGTCCTCCCATATTCGGATTGTCGAAGTTGAGGATACCGGAAAGCATGCTCCCATTTGTATGATTTTGGCGCATTAAATTGCATCATGCCAGGTCCACGACGCCCCTTTAATCTGCAAAATGGAAGAAAATTGAGCATCATTTTTCAGATATCTTGCGCATAAAATTTCACACCAAAGCTTGTTTGATTTCATAAAAATATTCCACGATATCTTGAAAACCAGCGCTTTATTGAAATCATTTAATCTTTGGAATCCCAGGCCACCCAAGTGCTTCGGTTGACAGATAGCATGCCAAGATCGGAAGGCGAGGAAGTGACTGTTGTTGTTGGATGTTTCAACTTTCCACCAAAATCTCCTCACAATTGAGTCCATCTTTTTACAAACGGTCTTTGGGAGGAGGAAGGAGGACATTTGATAAACTGGGATTGATTGTGCAACAATTTTAATGAGGACCATTTTACCCGAGTTAGAGAGGTGTTTGGCCTTTCAGAGTAAGAGCTTGTTTTTAAGTTTCTCCACCAATTCGTTAAACGCTTGACTTCTCGAGGGAGGTTTACAAAATGGAGGCCCAAGTGCTTAATGCGATGGTTATATACGGACATCTGAAGGATCTCCAGGATCTCTCTTTTGCGTGTGGCTGAAACATTTGGACTGAAATGAATGTCTGATTTTCTGTTATTTGCAATTTGGTTGGTCCATCTCGCAAACTTGTCCAAGCACTCTCTAACTGTCTGTGCATCCTTAGTTTTAGCCCTGCAGAAACTGGTGAGGTCATCAACATACAGTAAGTGAGAAACTGGAGGAGCATTGCGGCAGACTTTAATGCCTGATATGTTCCCTCGTGCCTCCTCATTCAAGAGGATTCGGGAAAGAACTTCAGCATATAAAATGAAAAGGTAGGGTGAGATTGGATCTCCCTATCTAATGCCTCTGCCCGGTTTGAAGCATCCAAATGGAGCTCCATTGACAAGGATGGAGGAGCTCGTTCTGGTGGTGCACTAGTTCACTCTGTCAACAAACTCATCACAGAAACTGACACTTTTCAAAATGAAAGACAAAAATGACCATTCAACACGATCATATGCTTTGGTTAGATCAATTTTAATGGCCATTTAACCTTTTTTTCCTTTTCTTTGGTAAATATAATGCATGATCTCTTGAAAAATGATAGAGTTGTCGTTGATGTTCCTACCGGGGACAAAGGCCATTTGAAAAGGGGATATGATGCTTTGGAGAAGGGGTTTGATTCGGTTAGCCAAGATTTTGGAAATGACTTTATACGTGGTCTTACATAGGCTAAACGGTCCATATTGGTTAGGGCTTTTTGGAATGAGTGTGATAAACGTGTGATTGAGAGCCGGGGGAAGGTGGCCACTGCAAAAGAAGTGTCTTGTGGCTGAAATGACGAGGTCTCCAACAATATGCCAATTTTTTTTTAAAAAGTTGGGGGGAAACCGTTTGATCCCGGGCTATTGAAGGGGGCCATTTCAAAAATGGTATTTTTAATCTCTTCCGGGGACGGTGGTTGACAAATATCCTGGTTGTCAGTTGCAGAGATTAAGCTAGGGAGTAGTTCGCAACATGGGTCAGAATTCCCGATTCAAAAAGATTTGTGTAAAAATCAGTAAACTCCTTACCAATTTGCTCCCACTCAGTGACAGCATTACCTGAAGATGTTCGGATGGAGTGTATAAAGTTGGCTCGCGATTGTAGGACCGCCATGAGATGGAAGAATTTAGTGTTAGCGTCCCCTTCTTCAAGCCATCTTTATTTCACCTTTTGTTTTCATTTGGTTTCTAGCCTTCTTAGTTGCTCGTCAAGCTCACATTGGAGGTTCTCCTCTAATTCCAGGATTTCAGCCGTTTGGTCTCCTCCTTGGATTTCCTCGATTTTTCGTTTGATAAATGTAATCTGGTCATGGCACCATCCGAAGGACTGTTTATTCCATTTCCTCGATTCCGACCGCAACAACCTGAGCTTAGTATGGAGACTAGAGAGAGGGGAACCTGCACACTCATTCAACCAAACATCAGCAACAACATTTTCACATGAGTAATCTCTATACCACATCTCCTCAAAATAGAATGGTCTCGGTTTTTTTATTAGGTTAGGGTGAGTGTCAAGCAGTAACGGACAATAGTCCGATGCAATTGTGGGAAGATGGAGGACAAAAGCGTTAGGATAAAGTAGGCACCACTCAGAATTAGCCACACCTCTATCAAGTCTAGAACAAATATTGGCAAAGCCAGGGCGTTTGTTTGTCCAGGTGTATTTATTACCAGTATATCCCAAGTCAATTAGGCAGCAACTCTCAAGTTCAGTGTCAAGAGGATTTCTAGAGGCAAAAGGCTTACCACCTCTTTTCTCATCTTGAGACAGGAAGAGGGGTTTTAGAATAGACTCGGAAGGGCAGTGAACCCCTGTAAACTGCCAATGACGATTTTCAGCATTTAGAAAGATTAGGGCATTTATCATCCAAGAGTTCTCAAAAGTGATGTTGATATCAAGGCTGGGGGTCCATGCCAAGCATAATCCCCCAGCTTTATTAACAGAAGGTACAATGTGAAAATAGCGCAAATTAGACAGAAGAAAGATGGAAGAAAGCTTATCGGTGTGTTTGGTTTTCACTTCACAGAGAAAAACGAGGTCGGGTTTGTGAGTTTTGAGGATGTCCCTTAGCATTCTCCGGAGACGGAACTTATAAAAAAAAAAACTAAATTTAAGGCCTCGGGATATGTGGCACTTTCATTTTATAGTATTAGCTACGGAAATAGAGACGGAAATTGTATTATTTTAGTGGAATAATATATCCGTCTTTAAATCCGTCTCTCAAATAAACTTTATACAAATTTATTTGAAAATAAAAATTTCTGTCTCTAATTCCGTCTCTGATATAGACGGATTTAATTCCGTGGCTAATTTTTCGTCTCTGATACCCTGTTTTCTTGTAGTGCCTTGCCGCCGGCCGGGCTAACCCAGGCAATTCCAAGAGAGGATCTTCATTGTGATCACTCCCGTGACCCCTTCGGGTCCTCGAAGAAGTTGAAATTTTGTAATTATGTGGTTAATGAGCTCTCCTTCGAGGTTTAGTGTAATATACGTAAATTTCATACGGTGTGAAAAGTTACATTTAGTATCATTCTGTCCAATAAGTAGAGTTATTAGTAAAATTCATAGAATTTGCTGACATCAACAAAAAAATCGAATGAAAAACCATATTTACCCCTAGATTAAGTTACAAACTTAGTGTAGGACAAATAAATTTTTTTTATATCAAACTACCCTTATAAAGATGAAGATATACTTACTCACATGCATTAGCATGTGACTATGTATAAGGGTAGTTTAGTTAAAAAATAAGATTTGTTTGACCTGCAAGAAGTTAATCGGGGATAAATATAAATTTTCATTCAATTTTTTTGCTGATATCAACAAATTTGATAAATTCTAGTTAACAGATAGCTCTATTTGTTGGATAGAAACAAACATCATGAGTACTAGATAAAACAAACAAACAAAAAATTGGATAATTACACCGTCCTCCTTTGAGGTTTTGTGTAATTACACGTAAAGTTCATGTGGTCTGAGAACTTACAATTAGTATCCTTAATATTTATTTTTATCCAATAAATAGAATTATTATTATTATTATTATTATTATTATTATTATTATTATTATTATTATTATTATTATTATTATTATTATTATTATTAAAATTCATGGAATTCGTTGACATAACAAAAAAGTCAAATGAAAAACCATACTTAACCCCGATTAAGTTACAAAATTATTATAGGTCAAACAAATCTTTTCATATCAAACTACCTTTCTAAGAGTGAAAACGTACTTCCTCACATGCATTAGCGTGCGAATATGTATAAGGGTAGTCTAGTTAGAAAAGATTTATTTGACCTGAAATAAGTCAATCGAGGGTAAATATAAATTTTTATTCAATTTTTTTTATTATATCAGCAAATTTCATAAATTTTTTATTAACGGATAAATTTATTTATTGAATGGAAACAAACATCTTGGGTACCAGATATATGTTCCCAAATAACAATTACACCAAATCTCATAGTAGTAAAGTGTAAATATCCCAATATAAAAAATCTACAAAGAATGCCGAACCTCACATCAAAAAAAGGTCGACAGCAACAAGCACAATTTTTATATATACGTGTAATTATATCAAATCACATGCGTCCCTCTGTTGATTTTTTTTGTAAAGAAAGTAGGAATGTAAATTTGTAATTAATTAGGAAAGGTAGAAACTAACAAAACAAAGTGGGCACTAAAGATTGTATGTCGCATAGATCGTAGCTGTTGCTAGTGAAAAAATTAGATATGAAGGGTGGGGAGACAGCTGCGTTCTTAGCCGAAAAAAAACAATAAAGGCAGAATTAAATCAATGACTTTTCTTATAATTAATTATTACTTGTAAGTTTGGCATATCCTATGTATATGCATAATTTCTGAAAAGTATTTAATATTAAATATTTTTTATAAAGTATATTATTTAGTTTTTGTATTGATGGGGGTACAACCCAATAAATGATAAAAAAGACTAAAATGCCCTCAAAAGGGCCCCAGAACCATGAAGAATGCAGTGGACCCTCGCACAAGCTGGACGATCCGGATCCAGCGATCCGACCCGAATTAACGACCCGGCTCGTACTAGAGGCCAGGTGTCCAGATATAGACCTTTGATGCTAAAATATATCAGATGGAAGATACGAGGCCACGTGGACCGTACATGTATGGACATTTGGTGTTATAAATATGTCTACCCCACCGCATTTAAGGTAAGTTATTTTCATAGTATTCGACCAGATATTTCTACCAGATCGCCATATATCCATCTCGACCAGTGTCTGACTTAAGCATCGGAGGGTCTACGTCGGGGACACTCCCGGCTAGTCTCACGTGCTTGTTTCTTCTCAGGTTACTTGTCTGGGAGCTTACGAGATCGAGCTCGAGGGTATCAAATTAAGGAGAACGTGGGAGATCAAGTAGGCGACCTGGAACATGTATAGTTAAAAATTACCTAAAATAAGATAAATGCATGGGGAAAAAAAACTACCAAAGGTAGTTATGAATGATCATGGGGAAGTTAAAAATAATTCATTTATTTATTTATTTTAAAAAAATGGCAGACCAAATTAATTTGGACATCAAAAGGGCCCTATTCAATAATAATATAGTATAGATAATTAAAGTAGAAAAAATTGTGATAAATAATAATTATTTATTATTTGGGACAAAAAGGACACCGTCGCAAAAAGGCATTTCAAAAAATATTTCTGACGAAAATGCATTTCTATCGAAAAATTTGTAATGGAGTTTTTGAATCCCCACGTACGGTCCATTAATGCCGTCAGAAAATTCGTCCATAGAACAAAAATATATTATTTTATTTCGAACAAAATTTGGGATGGATTTTGAAATGAAAATTGAGGATTTACGATGAATTTTGAATAGAAAATTTTATATATCGTTGTTGGAACATCCGTCGGAAATTTTGTCAGAAAGTTGGTCGGAAAAATTGTGACGAATATCTTATCGTCGGAAACTGTCCCAAATTATTTTGAGAATTGAAAAGAATTAGGTACAAAATATAGACCAAAATGATCACAATTTCGTCCCAAAAATATTCTGTGTAATTTGCGTTGGTTGTCATCCCAAAATCCATCCCAATTTAGTATAAGTCGTAATATGTGATTACAACGATATTTTCGACAGTTTTCATCTCAAAATCCATCACAAAATTATAGTATTTTTTGGGACAAATTTTTTTGAATTTCGTTTAAATTTAAAATTCCCTCTTTTTGGCATCTCCCCCAAGTATGAATATTTTCGGATGGATTTTTGGACGAATTTTTTGATGAAATATAGCAATTAGACCATTCCCGACGGGTTTTTGGGACAACTTTGGGACAGACTTTCCGACACTAATACTTCGAAAATTCTTTTTGGTATCTTACCATAGCAACAAATTATCAAGTGGTCAGAATTCCGTCAGAGATTTTCGATGGCCAGAACTCCATCAGAAATTCTGTCCCAAGTTTGAAAAACAAAAAAATTCCGACCAACTTTCCAACGATTAGCAACGGACACATTTTCACGTCCTATTTTCTGATGGAATTTGCAACGACCTTGTCTTTTTTCCAACAGTTTGAGCAATTCCTCTGTCTATTGAAGGAATTCGTCGAAAATTACTAAAATTCGTCACAAAACAGACGGAATTTGGGACAGATTTTGTGATAATTTTCGACTGTCCCAAATTCACTAGAAAAAACTTAACATTTAACCATGGCTAGTTTTCATGGTTAAAAACAAATAGCCATGGTGAATAGTCATTCACCACGGTCATACAACGGTTGTTGGCCGTGGTATTTGCGAGTGTGGCTAAAATATTTATCATAGCTAAAAGTCATGGCAAAAACATTTGCTATGGCTCATAACCATGGCAAAAAGAGTTTTATGGTGGATAATCTAGGTTTTTACAACGGTTTCTGCTCAACTATAGTTAATAATAATTATTTACCATGATTTTAGTCCGCAGCCAATAAATTTGTAGCCAATAGTGAATTTTCTTCTAGTGATTTCTGTCCCAATAAAATGATTTTTTTGTAGTGTTGATCTCTAAGTCGTAGATTTTCCTCAATAATATTGTGGGATAATTTCACTTTTGGTACTCCAGGTATGGCCTTATTTCACCTTTGGTACCCCCTATTTTCATGTCATCAATGTTGATACCCAACTTTTTCCTTTTTCATCGAGTTGAGTACCAAACGTTAGTTGACCGTCAGAATTAACGGTCAAACTCATTTTGGAGGGAAAATTGGTGGTTCCAAGCCTATTTAAGGACATGTTTGGCTACCATTTAATACACCACAAAAACTAGAGTTGAAATAGTAAAATTGAGAATATTTTGGCAAAAAACGAGAGGGATGAGGAGAAATTAGTTTCAATCTTACTTAAATACGAGTGCAGGTTCGTCTAATGAGAACATTTATGTGGAAAAATGTATTGTGAGTGTGGAATTAAGTTACTATTGAAGACTTCTTGGACAAAAATAAATCCCAAAAGAAAGTTTTAGACATGTCTTAATTACGGTGTCAATTTATCTTTCTCAAATTATGAACTTCATTTTCAAGCACTTTTTATTTGCTTTTGCACTTCTTCAATTCAACTTCCAAACTTTTGTCCTTGGCTTTGTTCTCATTTATTTCGTCTTCAAAATGGTTGATTTTTCTCAACAAACTAAGAATGACTTGCTTCGATCTTGGGCACATTTTCAGATCAAACCATCTAAAAACACCACAATATTCTCTTTTCTGTGACCGAAAAAATAAAATAAGAATTAATGGTAAATAATCAAAAAACACAAAATAAATAAGAATAAAAGATAAATTTACCCCATAATTAGGACATGCCCAAACCTTCTTCCCGGATTTATTTTGGTCCAAAAAGTCTTTAATGGTAGCTTAATTCCACACTTACAATACATTTTTTTCCACATAAATGTTCTCATTAGACGAACCCGTACTCGTATTTGAGTAAGATTCATACTGATTTCTCTTCGTCCCTCTCGTTTTTTGCCAAATATTCTCAATTTTACTATTTCCACTCTAGTTTTTGTGGTGTATTAAATGGTAGCCAAACATGTCCTTAAATAGGCTTGGAACCGCCAATTTTCCCTCCAAAATGAGTTTGACCGTTAACTCTGACGGTCAACTAACGGCTGGTACTCAGCTCGATAAAAAACGAAAAAGTTGGGTATCAAT
Source organism: Sesamum alatum (assembly GCA_034509735.1). Classification (NCBI taxonomy): domain Eukaryota; kingdom Viridiplantae; phylum Streptophyta; class Magnoliopsida; order Lamiales; family Pedaliaceae; genus Sesamum; species Sesamum alatum. The sequence continues at coordinate 1,949,754 of JACGWO010000007.1, forward strand.
ATTGATGACATGAAAATAGGAGGTACCAAAAGTGAAATAAGATCATACTTGGGGTACCAAAAGTGAAATTATCCCTAATATTGTTCTCTGCTCTACTCTTTACTATATAATATTTTTTTATTTTATGTTATTTCATTTTACTTTCAGGGTTCCCTGTACATAGGGTCTAAACAAGAAATAACAAAATTTCAAGTTAAATAGAATTCTCTTATTCATTTTATCGAGAATTCAACAAAGTCATATACATGGCATATAATGCATCACATATGTATATGATAGTCCTTTCACCTCCAAATTTAAACATATTTTAATGAAACATGGACCTTATCAATTGCTTTAGACAACTTGTAGGGTATAATATTAATTGATAATCTAATTCAACAAATTTACAAATGATTACAAATGATGATTGATCACCCATGAATTATAATTCTCATTAATTACACGTGGTTTGTATATGTTGAAATGAATAGGAAATGAAATCTTTTTATAATTAGTATAGATAATCTATGTTATTTGTATCTTTCTTTTAATAATTTTACTAACTTCATAGAATCTCTGGCATTTTAATTATAATTACTACAAGAAAATAACTCAATAGCAACGAAAAGAAATTAGCGTCGAGCCAATTAGCAAGTAAAATTATCATTGCTAATTTACATTATATAATACAAAAAATGTACTTGATAATCACTACAAGAAAATATGATATTAGTGACAAAATAATAAATGATGATTTTAAAGTTGTCATTAAAAATATATGATGAACTACAATGACTTCCCCTGAGGTTTGGCATAATTACATATACCCTCTTATTTTTTTAAAAACTACAAATACCCCCTGAGGTTTGTAATCATCTAAAAAGAACTCATTTCGATCCATTTTATAGGTGAACTTACCAAAATTCCATTATGCAAATTGAATTATTTTTAAAAAAAATTCTAATTTTTTTTGGACAAAAAAATGCGCAGGGATAGGTTTCTTACGTTTTTTACACAGAGGAGCAATAATGTAATTTGCCTCAGCTGATTTTTCAATAATTTTTTTTAAAAAAAAAATCAAGGGTAAAATGGACCATTTTTCAGACCCTTGGTTAAAAATTAAAAACCTCAGGAGGGGTATTTGTAATTTTTGAAACAACGATGAGGTATTCATAATTATACCAAACCTCATGTGAGGTTATTGTAATTCACCCAAAAATATATATTAAGTGACAATATTTTTTATCCTGTCACTATATAATTATTAGTGATAAAAAATGTGCATACATGAGTCACTCATTGTATTTGGTGACAACTTTGTGCATATTTTGTCACTAATTCTTGCTAATAACAACTTTTACAAAATAATAGTAATTATTAAAATCATAAAATTCATTATTCTTACAAAATAAACATTCTTGTCACTAAATAAATATAATTCGTGACAATATTAAAATTATCAATTGAATTTTTTTATTTTTCTTAGTGGCTAATCTTCTATTTTCTTGTAATGAATATACAATTGGCAACAAAAATATATTTACTAACGAATTGTTTAAAATATATATTAAATAGTGCATATTAGCAACGAAAATTTTACTTGTTAATTAGCTAGACGCTGATTTTAGTATCGAATATTTTTGTAACTATTTCGTCATTTTCTTATAGTGAATACATATGCTTCTATCCAATCTTTAGGTAATTAATATCCAGTACGCCTTGTCATTTAACATGAAATAACGCTCACAGGTATCATTTCTGATACCGTAACTCAGAACTATGATTCCACGAATTAGAGGGGAGGAAATTGAATTTTTTTTTTTTATCCATTTCTTAGTATCATCACATTTTTCATCTCATTAATTACGGGATTTTCATTAATAATCCCATAAGTCACAAAAAATATCACTTGTAATTCTTTTATTAAATTCTGTTAGTATTCTAATGAAAACCAGAAGCCTAAAAGTTAACGGCTACATGTAAGTACGAAGCAATTTCTGCCAAACTACTAACGAAATTGATGAAATGACTAAAAGTAAAAAATTTTATAATTTATGAGATTATTAATAAGAATCACATAACTAATGGGACAAAAAATATATTGTATGAGACAAAAAATATTATTTTCCAGTTAGTAACATTTGCAACCAAAGAGTTTTTCTTTGTGGAATTATGGCAAACTACATTAAGGCTTAAGCTTAGGTAAACTGGTCCTTAATCCTACATCTAGGCCATTCATTTTCCCTCACTAATTCCTCAATATATATATATATATATATATATATATAGTACACCAAATGTTCATACTCCAACCACTCTCTTCAGGCTGTTCAATCCTATGGCTACACTCACATCCATCACCAACACAAAGACTAACATGGCTGCGATTTCAACCGGCGCCATCGACGAAAACGACTGCAAGAAGCCAGAAACCTTTGTATTAGTGGAACCGTACGAGGAATGCGACGCAGAAAGACAAGTTTGTCTGAGCAAGAGAATGATTGAATTCCAAGAACATCTCACCGAGAGAACAAGTCATTTATTAGGTACGTAAGAAATACGCCGTGTGTTCGTTGGATATATGCAAACTTATTTAAAACTTCTTTGTACAGGTTATCATCTGAATCTGAGTTGTAATCATTTGATGGATTTATCTCCGCTTCTGCGTTTTCATATCAATAATGTTGGTGATCCGTTCAAGGAGAGCAACCTTGGTTTGCATTCGAAAAAGTTTGAGGTGGAAGTTTTAGATTGGTTTGCGCAGTTATGGGAGATTGAAAAGGACGAATACTGGGGCTATGTAACCAATGGTGGGACAGAAGGCAATCTCCAAGCCCTTTTGCTAGGGTTAGTAGTAGTTTTTGTTCTTCAGACAAACTCATCAGAATCTATTCTGAATTTTCAGGGGTAAATGCTTTTTTGATCCCGTAAGACTAGAGTATTATTTGTTTTAATACCACAACTTAAGTAGGTGGCTGTTTTAGTCCCATAAAATATATTTTTCAGTTTTTTTATCCCAAAATATCATGTCATTTTGGGACCAAAAAAATTAAAAAATGTATTTATGGGACCAAAAAAACTGAAAAATGTGTCTTATGGAACTAAACAGCCACCTACCTAAGTTGTGGTACCAAAACAAATAATGGCCTAATCTTACAGAACCAAAAAACATTTTGCCCGAATTTCAAGTTTTAAGTACATTTTGTATTGTACTTTACATATACATACCATGCAGGAGAGAACTACTACCAGATGGGATTTTGTATACATCAAGAGAATCACACTACTCTATATTCAAAGCAGCAAGAATGTATAGGATGGATTACCAAATTATATCCACTTTGACGACTGGGGAGATAGACTGCGATGACCTCAGAGCGAAGCTTATTCTCAACAAAGATAAACCGGCCATCATTAATGTTAATATAGGTATTAATAATATGTATCATGCATATAGTTTTGGATTAAATACATTTTTCGTCCAGTAAATTAGGTCATTGTGCGTTTTCGTTCTTTAACTTTTTAGAGTAGCATTTTAGTCCTGCATCTTTATAATTTTCACAATTTTAGTCCTTTTATTCGCCAGAGTTCACCTCTACAGACGAGGAGGGTGAACTCCGGCCAAAAAAGGACTGAAATCGCGAAAATAAAAAAGATGCATGATCAAAATGCTACTCTAGAAAGTTAAATGACAAAAATGCTAACAGAAAAGGCCAATATGAACAAAAATCCCAATTTTAAAATGTCACGTGAGATGCACATGCATTTTTTTGGCGAAAATGATGAACTACGGAGAAAAAAAGAACTAAAATCACGAAAATTAAAAAAGGTATAGGACCAAAATGCTACCCTAGAAAGTTAAATGACGAAAATACTGAATGACCTAAGTTACGAGACCAGAAATGCATTTAAGCCTATAGTATCTTCAGTTTTTGTGTATATTAATATGTGCTCTTATTGATTTTCCTTTTGAGCTAATCTTGAAATTTTAGGAACTACTTTCAAAGGAGCCATTGACGATCTTGATCTTATCATAAAAACCTTAGAGGAATGTGGCTTCTCTGACAAACAGTTTTACATCCACTGCGATGCAGCATTATATGGGCTTATTACCCCTTTTCTTGGACAGGTACTGCTTTATTATTAATTGTTCAATTTAAACTCATTATATAATTTTTTTAATATTTGCAGTGTCCCTCGTTACATTTATCTTCTTTAAAGTACAATATCCGTATCATAGTATATGCACACTATGAAATTTCTTTAGAGCATTCCTAATTAGTTTTTCTCCTTATTTGTTACTTAATAGGCGCCAAAGATTAGTTTCAAGAAGCCTATTTCAAGCGTTAGCGTCTCGGCCCACAAACTACTGGGTTCGGCAATGCCTTGTGGTGTGCACATAACAAGAAAAAGATACATCGGCCTTTTCTCTGAAAGTATCGAGTACATTGCCACTGTAGACGCTACAATATCTGGAAGTCGAAACGGCCATACACCAATCTTTATATGGTATGTCTTGAATATCAAAGGTTACAAAGGAATCCAACAAGATGTCAGAAAGTGTTTGATGAATGCCCGATACTTAAGAGATGGACTAAGAAATGCAGGAATTAGTACTATGCTTAATGAGATGAGCATCGTGGTCGTGTTCGAGCGTCCTCTCGACCATGAATTCCTTAATTATTGGCAACTTTCTTGTCTAGAAAACATGGCACATGTTGTCGTAATGCCCCATGTCACTATTAAAATGTTGGACGACTTCCTCGACGATCTTGTCCAAAAAAGAAATATTTGGTACGATGGTTATGGCGACGTTCAACCTCCTTGCCTTGCAAAGGACATAGGAGTTTCTAATTGTAGTTGCCTAGACCATGGTAACGGACTGATAGATGGGAACTAAATGTATGTGCGCCACTTTGATATATGGGCGTTTTACGTCAATAATATTACGTGTATCGTATCATTTAAGTATTGTATTTCAAATTATGTATGTTTTATTTTACAAGTTCTCCTTGTAACACGAAAGATTTGAAGATAATTTATCATGTAAACATCATTGCAGAGGGTTGCTGTCATTTTTAAATTTCAAGTACTTTTATAATTCTACTAAATTTATAATATTCTTAATTAGAATATTTAACTGTAGCATTTCTAATTAAAAAATATAACACGTGAGCTGCACATATATTTTTTACATTGGAATACACGTTAGATATGTACCATTTGATGATTAAATAAGAGTAATTTTGCTTTATTGACAAATAAAAGATACTCTATGCAATAACCTGAAAGTTGTGGGGCCAAAGTATAATTTTGCAAAAATATATGAACAAAGGGTGTAATTAGTGACCACGTGGAACATTTACTCCCATTCTCAAAGGATTTTCTTCAACAAAAAAGTACGATCTTTTTCGCGTCTTAGAATCAATCCACGTACACCAACTCCATTACACAATTCTCATTTCAGTCCCACATCAACTGTGTGTAATTTTTCCGAGCTCAGAACCTTCAGCAATGGCTTCCATGGCCTTCTCCTCAGTTCTGTCAGCGCCTTTGCATAGTTTGGCGCAGGCGAAACTGCAGTTAAACTCCAATTCTGGTTGTATGGCGTTTCTTGATTTGTCCAATAGAGCAAGTTTTGGTTCTTCAAAATCGACGTTTTTCCGAGATGGGTTCGCGAGATTATCCCCAAATCTGTCTGGGTTTTCCTTCAAGTCTCGATCTTTTGCTACTGTTTATGCCAGGGCTGCTACTGAGAAGACGATACACGATTTTACTGTAAAGGTAACTTCTTTTCACCGTGTATTCACACTTGTTCTCCGTATGTTTCTTGCAATTGCAGTTGTTCGTTTGATTGTGCTTGATGAAAGTGAAATTCAGCGAAAAATTGAGTAAGATTGTGCACGGAGTTTTGCCTCCCTTTCAGGGGGTTTATCTTGTTGGTGCTCTTGTGCTAACCAGTGTTTCTAGATAGAGTGATTGGAAATAGTCTTGATTAGGTATAAATCATGTTGAGTTGGCTTAGTTTGGTTTACCATTCACTATCTGTTTTCAGAGTTTAATTAGTTTTGGATTCAATTGAAATGTTTGAATTAAAGCACCTAATTTGAGGCTCTACTATTATCAATTTGATTGAGTTTGTAACAGCCTCTTTGTTTATATTTCATTTTAAGTTTTAAGTGGAAAATATGTGTTTTAAATTTGTACGGATTTTCGTGGGAAATGAGAATATGTTTGGATTAGTTAACGAGAGTGTTTATATTGACTTTGGTGTCATATCAATATATTTTCAATGAGAATTAGTATTACAAACATGTCTTCACTTTAATTAATGTTTCAAAAACTGGAAACTGAAAATGGAATAGTATAAAAACAAACTGTAAGTTCCTTAGATTATTGATCCTATGGTGCAAAGAGATTAAAGTTCTTTTCATTTCATGTTTTTCTACTTTAGACATGGTTTTTAGCAAACAGATTCATCCCTTCTTTTCCTCGGGTGCGAAAAGTGGCTGAAGCGAATCAGGAGGATAAATCATGCAATTGTAGAACTGGTTGCCATGCTTATCAGAGTTATTTTTTGAACTTTTAGCCAGCAATTATGGAACCTTTAACATCAATGGAAAGTCGGCCTTCCCTATGTTATGAACTTCCTTTGTAAAGCGAAAGCCCAAGGAATTAACTAGCCGTCGAATATCTTTACTACTTATATAAATTTGTGCTCTTCAATATTTGAACAAAAGCACGATTTTAATAAAAAAAAAAGTCCCCATGTTCTTAATTATGATACTGGTTGTAGCATTGACAAGATACGCTTTTCAACTGTACATAGATTGTTTTGTCTGTGTAAATATAGTCCTCACGGTTGTTACTGACAACAGGATATCGACGGGAAGGATGTTGCACTTAACAAATTCAAAGGAAGGGTACTTTTAATAGTAAATGTTGCTTCAAGATGGTATATTTTCTCTTCAATCTACATTGAGTTGTTGAATCACTTTATAGTTTTATACGCTTTTGGTTCTGGCTGTTGTTTTGTTCCTGAGGCTGCATTTTTGTCTTGAAAGCAACTTGAACTGATTTAGTCAATTGATGTTGGATGTAGTGGTTTGACATCATCAAATTACTCGGAGCTCTCTCATATCTATGAGAAGTACAAAACTCAAGGTGAGGTTTTGGTTAATCGAATCAACAGCGTAATGAACTGTGTTTGAAGTCATTCTCGAATTTCGTCAGATGTACCTGAAGTTCTCTGAGAGTGTTATGTGGGATTAATTGAACTATAATTCAACAATAATTGCAGGATTTGAAATCTTAGCATTTCCTTGTAATCAGTTTGGCGGGCAAGAGCCAGGATCAAATTCGGAAATCAAGCAGTTTGCATGTACACGATTTAAAGCAGAATTCCCAATTTTTAATAAGGTACTTCTGGTTGGTTTCTCCATTTGCACTCTTTGATTACAGTGTTTTAACTCAGTCACTAAGATTTAACTAGTGCAGGTTGATGTTAATGGGCCAAATACAGCTCCCGTTTATCAGTTCCTGAAGTCAAATGCTGGGGGGTTTCTTGGTGATTTGATTAAATGGAATTTTGAGAAATTCCTAGTTGACAAAAATGGTAAAGTTGTCGAAAGATATCCGCCAACAACTTCCCCTTTCCAAATAGAGGTAAACCTTCTGCTATCATACTTCCTGACATTATGTTTTATAGTAATAGAGGATCGTGATCGTCTGAATTTTATGTTTTGACTCTTGACTTCCATTTTCCACCTAAAGACTAATAAGGCCTGAATGCCATTTGTAGCTTGAAGTTGCCATAGAATGAAAAATGACTTGGAACCAAAAAATTCAAGTCCTTTCTGGGTGATGATATATTCGGCATATTTTTATTTAGCTACACATCTAATGATTGACTTGAAAGCGGTGAATTCCTACAATTGTAATAAGTGGTTTTATCCAATGCCCAAAGAATATGTCTCTGAGGGATCTCGTTCTTGCTTTAACTAGAAACTCTGAAAATGGACATGGACTCCCTCCTTAATTCCTGCCAATTTGTAGTAAAATCTGTAATATACCCGAAAGATTACTTCACTAATGTATCTTTTCTTGATTCTTTTTTTTCTGTTGATCATTTACTGGATCATCATGAATTCTGCGGTATTAAACTGTTCTTCGTCTCTACCTGCCTGTTGCAGAAGGATATTAAGAAGCTTCTTGCAGCATGAATTCCACATGTCTACCCATCTACGACGAGCTTCTGTATACCGGGATATGTTTTGGATTTCTGCTGTCTTGTACATTTTCATCGGACATATTGAATAAATAAGTGATTGGCAAACATTTGAAATCTCGTTTTGCTAGTGTATATACCTCATTTGAAGCCAATATGTGCTTGATGTTCTATCCACATTGGCTATTTTTTATGATCAGAATATGTACAAACCAGTTAAAACCAGTGCAGGGAGTATTGTTGCTTTTACACTTCAAAAAGACAACGTTGTCTGTTGAAAATCTTGCAGTTGCAGGAATCAATCTGAATTAATTATTAAGTCCGGATTAGGCTTTTGAATCTCATTATAGACTACTTTTTCTTCTCTCTCTAACTACATATTTCTATTTTCTCTCACATATGTTCTCTTTCCTATCTCCAGTAGACATATAGAGTCAACTTACTTGTCATGTATTTTATTACAACAAAAGAATAGTTCAAAAATATCACAGAATAGGAATAATAGAACTGATACAAAACATTTATTAATTTATACTATTAATAAACAACAGAATATTTGGGTTAAATAAAGTATTACCAGCTGCTCACCCAACCCCACTGTCAAGACTGATGCAACATATAATACAACATCAAGTTGTTAATATGTATGTCTGTTATGTGATAATTTAGACCTGCAGATGTAAGAAGGTACATTATTCTATTACAAGTTGATGTCAATGAGGTAAAGTTTAATACTCCAGCTCTTGGAATTAGACATCTCTAACTAATTTCCTTGAAAAGTTTTCATACTGCATCCTGATAGTCTACTCCAACATCCATGGTCTTCCTTCAATCCGATGGAACGAGATCAATCACAAAAACCCTTAACCAAACCAGATCAAGAACAGGAGGAGGATGACTACGACGACGACCGCTCGGAAAAATGCTCGAGAAGACCCTGTTCTTTATCATCAGCCATTCTTCAGCCATTTCAATGGCTGCAAATGCTCTCCTCCAGGCTCAACCCCACCTTCGTTCTCGGGGTCATGCTAGTCTACGGCCTCAACCAAGGCTTCTCCGGGTCGTTCTTCAAGGTCGTCTCCGACTACTACTGGAAAGATGTCCAAAAGTTGCAGCCATCAGCTGTGCAGCTCTTCATAGGCCTATACTACATTCCATGGGTGATGAAGCCCATCTGGGGTCTCCTGACTGATGTTTTCCCGGTGAAAGGATATCGGCGCAGGCCCTACTTTGTAGCAGCCGGGATCGTTGGGGCGGTGTCCGCCTTGTCCGTGGCGGCCGGAGGGCAGTTGCCAGTGGTTCTTGCTTTGACTTGTCTGATAGGGATGACGGCCGGGGTGGCCATTGCAGATGTGACCATAGATGCCTGCATTGCAAGAAACAGTATTGAGATTAGGTCTCTGGCAGCTGACATGCAAAGCCTTTGTGGGTTTTGTTCATCAGCTGGTGCTCTTTTAGGCTATTCCTCCAGTGGGTTTTTTGTTCATCATCTTGGAGCTCAGGTCTCTTAAATTCTTGTTCATCATTCATATGTTGATTAGAAACCCTAAAAATATGCATACATGATTTTTTTCTTACACTAAAATCTTCACATATTCTGCAGGTTGCATTGGGGATTTTGGCAATTCCACCAGCTACCCTAATTGTGCTTGGCTTTGTGATCTATGAGCTGAGAACAACTGATGACCTTCATGTCCAAAAGAACAAGGTTAGAATTAATTAAATTTCCATTTCTTGTATCTGAAAATTAATCTTGTTTCTTGTAAGTAAATAATGAACCATTACAATTAAATCATATATTTCAAATACGCGTTACATCTTATATAGTATTCGCTTAATCATATATACAGATGTATGCGTATATATTTAAACTGAAACGTACGATAAATTACTAGTCTTAAGGGAACTGAATCGGAATAATTGACTTTGCTATATATAGCGTGAAAATCATAAACAACGACTAACTAGTTTGCGTGTTGTATCGATAATTTTTTTTTTCCTATAAATTATTAGTATAACATATATTAGAGATTTAGTTAGCCACTAATTATAAAAATCTGAAAAAATGCATTACTGATGTAATGAAGTAGCAAACTGCACATGTTGTTCTTGTTTGAAAATGCTATGTGTGGAGTTGAGATCTGGAGCAGTGACTACTGGGGAGGGGGCTTTTAGTTTGCTAGTTCTTGATTAATCTTCAAGAATGTGAATACATAAGATATTTTTTATATCTTTGAGTCAATGGCAATTCATCGTGGATCTTAGTCGAATTTACTTTGCAAAAATTCGTTGGCCCGAGTTATTAGAAAAGTTTATCGTTGTAGATATTGTTATTCATGATATTGATTCGATTCAAGAACATCGACAGGTAATTACTGCTGAAATTTTGACCTGTACAGTAATTTTCGGACAAACTTTTACTTTCATTCAACAGTGTGAACACTGGGATTAGTGTTACTTTAGTAGTTACTAATGCTGCAAAAACCAAGTCCCAGAATGTAATTAAGTTCATCTTTATGTTTGCAGCAAACAGAAAAGCTGAGAGAAGCTGTGGATGGGATGTTGAGAACCATTCAGTTCCCACAGGTGTGGAAGCCTTCACTCTATATGTACTTATCTTTAGCTCTAAGCATCAGCACCCATGAAGGCCAGTTCTACTGGTATACCGATCCCAAAGCCGGCCCGGCGTTCTCCAAGGTACCCTTCGTGCATGAAGGAGTGACAGTCGAAACATGATACTTGAATTAATGTGTTGTTTGATGTTTTTATGTTATACGTTTTCTTACTTTGTCCGATATCTTGGTTAATAACCATGTGAAACTTCTGCAGGAATTTGTCGGGATGATCTATGCGATAGGCGCATTGGCCTCGATAGTTGGAGTGATCATCTACCACAAAACCCTCAAGAACTACCCTTTTAGGGCCTTGCTCTGCTTTGCACAACTCCTGTACGGCGTATCAGGTATGCTCGATCTCGTGTTCATTCTACGATGGAACTTAGCCCTTGGAATCCCGGACTACATCTTTGTAGTAATGGAAGAGTGTGTTTCACGGATCGTGAGCAGAATCCGGTGGATGCCTATGATAGTCCTGAGCTCACAACTCTGCCCTTTGGGCATCGAGGGCACGTTCTTTGCACTCTTGATGTGCATCGACAGTCTTGGTTCGCTCACCTCCAAATGGGGAGGAGGGATCGTTCTTCATCTCCTGCATGTAACCAGGACCGATTTTAAGAACCTGTGGCTCTCGGTGCTGATCAGAAATATACTTAGAATTTCGACGTTGGGGTTGGTTTTTCTAGTACCAAATGCCGACCCCTCTGAGGTTCTAGTCCCACCAAACGTATTGACGAATAACAATGGTAAAAATATGGATGAGGAGGAGAGCATACAAATGGTTCCATTGAATGAGAAACTACAAGTTTGAGTTTTTTTATATTTAAGTATTATGATACTTTTTTTGTTGTACAAAATTTACTTGTAGATCAATGGTAAAAGTTCCTCTCATGCATATGGTACTCATAACAAAGTTAGCGTTCTATGAATATTATCATTGATGGGGAGGGAGATTGTGATCAAAGCACACTTCATACGTCATAAGTCAGAAACTTCAAGCCTTCTTCAATTGGTCTTCCCTCAAAATCCTATTTACAATAAAACTACGGGCTATTTATAATATGCTAGTCATAAATGTGGGTGTATAAAAACATTCTTACCCTCTCACCAAGCACTAATTTGTGGTTACAATTATATTTAGGAGTAGTCTCGTATTACATGATAACTCAAATTGTACGGTCCTGATCTCTTGTCGCTTTCTATGGAAAGAGTTTGACTTTGCTTCTTAATTGCCTTTTGATTGATCTTGTCTCCGTCAATCACTATTATCAAGAAAAGTTAACTTTTTTGGTGAATTACAATATGCTCACCTGAAATTTGTCATAATTATAAATACTTTCTCGCTAGTTGAAAAATTACAAATAACCTATGGAATTAATAATTGTCAAACAAATACTCCCCTACAATGGGTTGTCATGAAGATTGTTAAACGATGTTAATTTCAAGGGTCTTTGTAATTTTGGAAACAACGACGAGGTATTTGTAATAAATAACAAATTTCAGGGAGCCCGTTACAATTTACCCTAATTTTTTTTTTTATCAGGATCTCTTTATTGCAAACTGATATAATATATATATATAATGGATCTTATACTCTTAACATATTTTAAATGCAAAAACGAAGTCAACAATGATAATTTATTTAGTAAAATACACATTATATCCTCTAATTAAGTTGGTATTTTATTTAATATTTTACTTTATATATATGTGTATATATATGTACGTTACTTATATACTCAAAAATAATGAAATAAAATATAAACTAAAATATTGATTTAAAATAGAAAATTAGAAACTGTTTTAACATGTCTAATTAAAATTGGAAGTTACTTATCTTAATGATAGAACCTTTCAAAACTTGCGGGCTTCTTTTTGCAATTTTGTCTTTTATAAGGACATCGGAATAAAAATTTTAGTTTATATATATTGTAAATTAAAATAGTGGTAAATATTATTTTTATTAATTATAACAATTTCAGTTTTTTTTTTCCTGATATTGACGAAATTGCCCTCAACTCCTTAGTCCGTCATCTGCAAAATTGTAAAAAACTATTCCACGGTATAGGATCATTTAGACTTAACTTTATTAGGGTCGTTTACTTTTCGAGATGAAAAAAGTAGTGGATTGGGCTCGTTGGAATAAAAATGAAGGATATGATAAATGCACAAGTTTTATCAGGTGAAATAAATATTGATTTCAATGGTTGATTTTAAATAATTTTTGTGTGATGTATTTTAGCTTGTAGGATAATTTATGTGTATTACATGTTAATTTTTGAAAATACCGTTATAGTCATACATTGTAGATTTTGGACAACTCACTAATTAGCTTGTAATTAACTCAAAAAAATTACATCAAAATTATTAAACGTTGACCTTACTAACTTTTTTGTACATAGGGAAGTTAAAATAATTGGAATCAATTTAAATTACTCTTAAAAAAATATTGATTAATATGTTATTAATTGGAATCAACATTAAATGATTCTCAGAATGCAATCAAGTTAAAACTTAAAAATTGATTCCAATTCCCAAAATATTTTTTGCGGAGTTAAATAATTTAAAATTATTGACTCTGGGTAAAATCACTTTTGCATACTTTGCCAGTAAAAAATTATTAATTAGGGAATTTTATTTTTTTGGTTCGCTAAGTATGCTCAATATTAATTTTAGTTCGGTAACTATGTCCATTTTTTTCTAAGTCCAGTAATTTGAAAAATTGATGAGATTTAGTCCTCTGATGGTCGAATTTTGATTTCTTGGTCGGAAATATTACATGGCATGTCAACTGGACATATTTTGAGAATTTTTAAGCCTACGTGGCAATTGAAATGAGATGAATTTTAATTTGAATGCCACCTAATACATGTGGTTGTACAAGTGGCAACTAATACATGTGGTTGTACACATGTATAAGTTGTCATAAATTAACCAAATAGTTGCCATGTATGCAATTTCCGGCTGATTTTCAAAATATCGCTGGAAAATTGAGTAAAAACTCTAATTCGGACTAAATCTCATCAATTTAATTTGCAAGTTACTGGACTTAGAAAAAAATAGGCATAGTTATCGGACTAAAATTAATATTAAGCATACTTAACGGACTAAAAAATAATTTTTCCTATTAATTATGTTATAACTATTCCCTATGTACAAAAAAGTTAAACTATCGAGTTAAAAAAAATTCAACCAAGTTAAAATTAATTTTAACACAACCATCATTCCACTGAGTTAATTCCCATAATGTAACCAAGTTAAAGATAGAAATTATTCAAAAATATAAATATGTTGATTAATTCTTAAATTTTATTTGTATTAATTAATATATATAATCTTATCAAAAGTCAGAACAAAAACATAAAAAAGGCCGAGGAACCAAAAATGGGCCGCACGGGATAAGTGAATCTTCCCCCCAGCCTTGATAAATAATACGGGACAATCTCGGGCTTTTGCAGGCCAAACCAATAAATGTCGGGCCACCGTCTATTGAAGTAAATGGAGGATTTTACTGGATTGGCCCATACATCCAGCAATATTTGGACCAATCAAGTAAAGTAAACGGCCCCATACTTTACGAAATTTTAAATCTAATCCTATATTTAGTTAAAAATTGCAAGAAAAGGCCCAAATATTGCAACTAACAGCCGTTAAAACTAAAGGCAGAGAACCCATGCGAGCATAGGTAAAAGAAATGGTCATCCGTTAGGTTCAACGCTTTGTCTGTTTTTGCAATTTTTAACGGAATATATGTTAAATTTAAAATATCATAAGGTGTGGTGGTCAAATTTAAAATATCACTAAAATGTGGGTTAGTTTTGCAAATGTTGCCTCCGTCATCCGGCCCAGCCAAAAATAGCTTTTATCAGACACTTTAGTCCTACTCTCTTTTTCACACACCACACGCACTGAAGGAATTCTCTCTTCTGCTTGCCGCTGATCTTCTTCTTCCTTCACAATGGTAATGCTTTCCCCTTTTTGTTTCTCTCTACATGAGCCTGTCTACGTAGTTTTATACGCCTAGGTTTACATACAAATCACCTTTGTTTTTGTTTTTTTTTTTTTCGTTTTCTGGGTTCGTTAGGGTTTGCTTTCTGTGGGTCTAGAAAGAATTCCCGAACCCTTTTTTCCTTTTTTGATTTTGCTATTTTGTCTTTCTTATTCACTTGATTGGAAATTGGATTTCGTGTTGCATGTCCAATTAAGGCGGGCTCATGATTTTTCTTGATTTGGTTTTTGTTAATTTGAGCAGCCGATGATGTGAAGTTGTAGAATTCAAGCTCTTGATTGATTTCTGCGTTTTTTTCTTACACGATAGTAGATGGGATTAATTCCCGAACTCTTGTTGTTGAAGTGTTTCAGTGAAAAATGGGATATTTTGTAGACCTTTTTTTTGTTAATTTTATACAAACTTTTATTACTAGTGCACAAGGGCGAGCTAACTTCTGAGGCATTTGAGTTGTGTTATCTTTTTGAAAAAGTGAAGTTATGTTATTGCTTCAATAGGCTGTCGAGTGGGTTATAACTACGTCGGAGCTTCAGTTGCTTCGTGTTTTGTTTTTGAAAGTATGATCGACGTTAGATAATTTTGTAACAAGATTTCTTGTGGCACTTGTAGACAATTTATGGTTTTTACTTATGTGGTGGTTTCTTCTATGCAGTCTAATCGGCACACTATTATTCTCATGCAAACATCTCAGCACAGAGCGACTCGTACTTTTATGGATTATGAGTCAATCAGTCAAGCAATGGATGGTATGCGCCGAATGCTTTTACTCCTTACAAGTCTGTATCTGCCTGTTGGATTTATGCATATTATTGTTGTTGCATGAATGTATTAATCGTGATTCGTGGCTCTGTTTGGCTGCTTGACTTGAGCACACTAAAGCATTTATTTATGTTGCTTCTGCTTATGTGGCATATGAGGTCATCTTGATGAGATGCTGCCCTGTCATACAAAATAAAGTTAATTGCATTTATGCGTCCTTTTTGGCGTTTTCTGATGACACATGCATCATGGTTTCCACCGTCATTGTTTCCGTAATTTGGTTTTTTTCTGAAACTGGGTTATTGATTTGCTAACCATCCAATCATCCATTTCTTCGGCAAGCAATGTAGTGAAGGATGTTGAAGGATTTTAGACTATTGCAGTACTGCTTTTGAAGGAATGAAGTCCTATTATGTCAGAGAATCTTCTACTAAACATAAATTTCATATATAGAAATGCAATAAAATAAATAGTTTTATCCTATGCTCATAAGTTGGTGGTTTTGAAGGATTGTAATTGATATAATGTTCCAAAATGTTTTATACAGTATGAGCTTTTAAATGCAAGATAACTGATATGCAAACAGATAAATTTGACTGTAGTTGTGATTTGTTTATATTTGGATCTCCAAAGTTTATTGCTTGAGTACTTGTGCTTCACTGGATATTCTATCTTTTGGCGTGTACTCTGTTGAATTCATATTCACAGCTAATCCTATGAGGATACTTTCTGCATCAGTAGGAGAAGATATACTTTCTGATATTTTCTTTCCCCAAAATTTATGTCAATTATGCGTGTGTGTTTTGTCTCTTAAGACCAGTGCAGTTAAGGATATTAAACAGTCATCTAGACAAATACAACCAACAAAAATCAGAGAAACTAAATGCCTTTGAAGTAGAATTGGTATGCTGCTGTCCATACAAGGATTGGAGTTTATGATGGCTTTCAACACTCTTACGTTTCTTGCCTCACATAAATTGTAACGGCTTCTGCAGGAATATGTGGACTGTATGAACGTAAACTCAAGGAGCTAAATCCAGCCCTGAGAAACATCACATATGATATCTCGGATCTTTACAATTTCATTGACGGACTTGCTGATATGAGCGCCTTAGTGTAAACTCTCTCTCTCTCTCTCTAGACACACATACACATCTAATACAAATATACATATCTTTAATCCTCCAAAGACGGAATATATCGTTTTCCCTATTGGTATAAATTTCCACTTCCTATGTAATTTCAAAGGCCAATCTTGTGCCAAACTTTTTCGCATCTAGGATGAATTTATTGAAATTCCGTCAGATTCCTCTCATTTTCCCTCTCCAAAACATGCTATTGAGTTCCAGTAAGCTATCAATCATGCAATCCCATGACTGTTGTTCTTTTGCAGCTACGATCACTCAATCCAGGCTTACCTACCATATGACCGACAATGGATCAAGCAGAGGACATTACAACACTTGAAGAAACTGGCTCATTAGTTTCTATCTAAATTGGGATATTGTAGTGAAGACTGAAATTTGCCTAGTTGGAGCCAGTCGGGACCATCCACCGTTTCACAGTCCTTGGATGTGAAACTTTTCTATCTCATGTTTCCTTGTTTGTGGAAATACAATGACGCGAGTAGCGTTTGGCCTCGTCTAGTATCGTGTTGCTACATAAGTGCACTTTGGTTTGGTAACTTTGCTCCTGTTGGCATCTGTAGCCTAAATGCATAAAGTGTTGTGTATTTTTAAGCCTATGTTGGTCTATTCATCAGTGTTGTCTTACGGTAAATGTATTGCTTTTGAACCATCAAAAGATGGTCATCAGTTGTGTACATTTCTTGCTTTATGATAATCATATCCTGAGGAAGAACCCTAAGCTCTCAAGTTATGGTAAAATCAACCTCTTAAAGCAAATAAATTTGTGTATGAATGATCAGAAATAAGGATGACAAAATCATTAATCGAATAGCACAAGTTGATCCAATACATCTAAAATTTTGATAAATATTTACATTTGGGAAAATCAGGACAATCATTTTTTAATTATTGAAGATCGATAAATAGATGACAAATAACAAAAATATCAGGGCCATTTATTTTTGTGCACATGAAAATGGTTAGATTTCAATTTGATGAAATGTGGGATAGGGTCGAATTATAGTATCGCGTTTCCAGAATCAGTTGGATGAAATGTGGGGTCGGGTCGAATTAAATTATTGCACTTCTAGGATCGGTCAGATTTTATTCAAAGCTTGATGGATTACTAGTATACTGTCGTTTATTATAGTAAATCATGAATAAGGGTGGAAGGAGGGGTCAATCCATCTTTATCGAACCTTGTGAACTACCCTGAGTAAATAATTCAATTTTTTTATAATTATATCTCAAAATATTTAACTGTGTATTATTTATGTTTTCTTTAATAAAATTTAGGAATAAACTTGTATGACATAATTAGGATTAACAAGTTTCTCTTACACAAGAGTTTAGTGGAAAAAGAACAGAATAATAAAATAAAATAATAATTTAAAAAAAAAAACAAAGGAAAAGCTCCTGACCCGGATCTTGAAAATGGTTCGGGGCTCCGACTCGGTTCTAGGTAAAAGGACTTTCGCCTCTCCTCGTTCTTGTGTTGGCTTAAGACACTCTAAACTCTCAAAATCAGAAATTTTCTTCTCTCCAACAGATCCATTCCTCTGTCTCTCCCCAGTACGCTCCCTCTTTCTCTCTCTACAGGCTTGCATTTATATTGTTTGTTCATCGTATTTTAGGACAACAACGTATTTATTTTGTGAGGATTTTGCAAGGGAAATAGGATAAACCAAGAAACAGGGGTTTTAGCGTCTGAAAAATTAAGTATTGAAGTTGAGGAAAAAGCCCTTTTCTTGTTCTCTGATAAATTAACTCTGGTATGTGCACATTCTTGTGTGTGATTGCTGCTCGTTTGTTGTTTATTGTCTGCTCCGAGACTGTATTTCTGGAGCAAATTCGTAATTTTATGGGGGAACTCTTACAAGTTCTGGCTCATGTTGTAGTGTAGTTATTAATTTGTGAATGCGTGGAATACTTGTTTGTTGGGTTTTAATTCGGTTTATAACTTGGGATTTCTTGAAGTTGTTCTTGTTCTGTTTTTTTTCCTTCCTGAATTTCACTGTTGTTGTATCAGCTAGTCTTGTTTCTTTTTAGATGTGTTTTCATAGACATTGTTTTTGTGTTTTTCTGCAGTTTAATAATCACATAGTGAAATGAGTTCTCGGAAGAAAACACCCTTTCAGAAGCACAGGGAAGAGGAAGAGGCGAAGAAAAAGGCATTTCCGTTGTTCTTTCCCTCATTGTTATCTTACTCTTGATTAGGAAATAGAATTTTGATACTCTTTTTGTCCTTTTGCTCTGTAGTTTTTTATTAACTTTATTTCTTGATATTTTCAGAGGGCGGAGGATGAAACGGCTCGATTATATCAAGAGTTTCTAGAATCATTTCAGGCTGATAATACTCCAGGGTCGAAGGCCTTTGTAAGAGGTGGAACCATTAACCCCAATGAGAAGCTGAAAAATGATTCCGAAGGTTAGTTGTGAATCAGGAATATCTTTCCATAATTTTTTTTTTTATATCACACAACTAAGTTATTTATTTGTTATTCATTATGCTATGCGGATAAATGAATGATTTCTTCTTTTTTACATGGACGCATTGATAAAAATATGGGCCTTTTCTATTCATTCGCGGATGGCAGGTGGAAATTCCAAAGATGAGGGTTCTGGTATAAAGAAAGGGAGTAGGTAAACAAATGCTTTTGTCAACTATGTTGCAACTGCTGTGAGAATTATGGTGATAACATCATCAGATGCAGACTTTGCTGCTTGGGTTTTCAAGCTATACTTAGTTGATTAATACCATATTATCGACATCTTGCGAGTATTCGTGTTCCTAATACTAACTAAAGCTCTATTGATTTATCCGATGTAACAATAGATCAATGTTTAGTCTTATGGAGATTCTTTTGATTAATTTAGAAAGTGTTTCATTTAAGCCCAAAATCCTGCACATCCAAACAATATACTTTGTACTTGAATCTATACAGCCACCTGACTGTTTTAACCTATCATTGAGTAATATAGTCAGATAGTTACGTTGTACTTGATTGGGTTCTTGCTTATGGGTCTTGTATCTTTGCTTGACCTAATGTTTCTGTGCAAGTGGGACATTTAGTTCTATTCTTTCTTTCTTGTCAAGAGAAAGGTGTTCATGATTGGAAATGAACTTTTGTCTCTTTGTTTTGTAATTTGTTCTTGTGCACTGGATGTTGATTGCAGAAAGCTAACGAGAGGGGATGTTTGTTTGGTTTTGTTATGTTTTGATATTAATTTTTTCAATCAACCTTTCAGTCGTCCTCAATAATAGATATTTGGCTGTATCCATAAAGTAGACATGGGAATTGAAACCTCCAATAGATCAAGTAATGATCTGTGATCCTTCTCCTGGATGCCCCAGACCAGGAAGCGACCCAGACCTGTTAACTGTTAGACATTCAGGTCATTAGGGTTTTCCTTCTCTATCTTATTATCTCAACACCAGGTGTGATCAATCTTGAGTTTGCACATCTAATTTCTTATCAACTCCTTAATTATGATTACTTAATACTTATAAGGAATTCTTGAAGGAAAATACTAAAGTTATATTTGATCATAGAGGCCCATTAAGACTTTGGTCTGAGACAGTGAATATGACACTAAGTAAGTTTTATTTTCAAAGATAACAGTTTGGTATCAATATAATACAAGTATTTGATTTGAAATGTAGAGTTCGCGTATGTCCTAAAACTAAAAGCATGTTTTCTTTCACATCAAATGGTCTTAAGGAAATATTAGAAATAACAAGAAATGATACTTCTTACAAACAAATCAGTCAACTTTTATTCATAACTTACGCATGTATAGGTGGAAAAGGGCCGAAACTTGCAAATACTTTTGAAGTTATACATCTCTTCTTTTCTAGGAGAAGATGGTCTAAAGTGGTTTTGTATTGGTCTTCTTCATTTCTTTCTCTGTTCTCTCTCTTAACTTATGTTTCATAACTTCATTGTTCTTTATCCTTCTTCTTCTTCTTATTGTTGTTTTTGTTTCAGTTGTTGCAAAATTCTTATTGTTAGCATAGGTGTTAGATTATAGCTGAACTTCATGCAGGTATGTACCATCTTTTATCCCACCTCCAATGGCGACAAAGGGTAAAGAATATGACAAGAAGGTTAGTGCAAAGCTGGCATTTTTCTTTAACTTTTCAGTAAACTAATATGTGATTATTTTCTCAATCATGTTCTTTTTCTTGCTTTACTTATCTACAGAAGGAGGAGAAGCCAAAGGAGAAAGAAAAGGGGAAGTCTCGGAACATTGATCATTTTATGGAGGAGTTGAAGCATGAACAGGAGATGAGGGAGAGGCGGAATCAAGATCGTGACAGCTGGCGTGATACACGTCACAGTGACAATTCAACTGTAAGTGCTTTGGAAAACAGTGTTTCATCAACCAAAGCAGAAATTCTGCTGCCACAATTTCCTTTACTTCCTATGATGCCTTAATTATCTTTCTTTCCTCTTTTCTCGCTAAGATCTGGTCCTTTCGTGCTAATAAATTGTTAAGTTGCCACCATGCAGTGCATGTGCAGTTTCCCATGTTGGCCTGTGCTCATCATTGTGCAAATCACAATGTCTTCATTTGAAAATGGTGTCTCTAATAATTCTTGTGTTGATTTCTCAGCCATCTAGTCGGTTTGATGAGCTGCCAGATGAATTTGATCCAATGGGAAGACCTGGATCATTTGATGATGGAGATCCACAAACAACAAATCTTTATGTGGGGAACTTATCGCCTCAGGTAAGGTTCTTTTTAGACTCATCATTTTTTTTTCTCTTCTATAACCTGCTACCTTAAGGGTTGAGAACTTCTAATCACATCTTTCTTTAACTGTTCATTTTCTTCATTGTCAGGTTGATGAGAATTTTCTTTTGCGTACTTTTGGAAGATTTGGACCTATTGCCAGTGTCAAGATTATGTGGCCAAGAACAGAAGAGGAAAGGAGACGGCAAAGGAATTGTGGCTTTGTGGCTTTCATGAACAGGGCTGATGCACAAGCTGCTAAGGATGAAATGCAAGGTCTGTTAAGGCTTTTCAAAAGTATATTTAATGTTTTCCATGTTATGATTCATTAATTACTGTTATTTTTCATTAATAGTCTAGGCTATACAAGAAAACAATGTAAAGTACGTAAATCTAACCTTTTCCTTTAGTATGGAATATAATTCTTTAGGTTTTAAGATTGTGCATCCTTTGGCTGCTTATTTACTGTTATCTCGAGTGTTTGCTTGAGTATCATCTCGATAAATAGCATGTTGCCTAAGTACCTTTTATGTGGATAATCATCTTCTACTAATGCAAGAATGGCTCAGTTACTGAAGACATCTTTACAATTCAGGAGTGGTGGTCTATGAATATGAATTGAAGATTGGATGGGGTAAGTCTGTCTCTCTTCCATCGCAAGCACTCCCTGCTCCCCCTCCTGGACATATGGCAATCAGGAGTAAGGAGGTTAGTTTAATTTTTCTTCTAATATATTGTAAGATTGATGTTTCTGTACATGCCATATATAAGAGCTTTTCTTCTTATTTGATAGTGTTGCACGATGTGTCAATTAAGAAACAAATTGGCCTAGGACCCCTTCGTTTCTTCTTTCTGTTATCTAATATTTTAGGCCAGCTGTGTTTTGATAATTAATGCTTTTGTCTGCTTGTCAGGGTGCTACTGTCATCTTGTCTGGTCCGTCTGGTCCCCCAGTAAATTCCATTCCAAGCCAGAACTCTGAGTTGGTAGGTAATCCCATACTTACAGTTTACACACTTGATTTATCTTGGCATGCAAATCTCATTGGCAGAAGCTAGAAAGTGGGTCCAAAGACTCCAAATCCCTCTGGTTGGGGTATTGATATAATATCATTTCTTTTGAAAATTTGAAGCATTAAAAAGGAGGATATTTTATTTACCACGAAATCATTTCCTCTAAAACTAAAGTAAATAAGTGAAGAAGTGTGCCATCTGTCCTCTAAAACTCACTGTTCTCCATCACTGCACATTAAGACGAAAGATATTGCTGTCCACTTCCTCTAATCTGAATTTCTCATGCCATAGCCAACCACCTACGACATAACAAATCAGCAATTCCTACAATGTGAAAACAACTAGTTCAGGGATAGACAAGTATAACCTTTGGGTTTGCATCCAGGCTATCATGCAACAAACCATTTAATTTGACTGCGATTTTGTGATAACTTAGAAATTCAGACACATATGTCCACACTAGCAAAACCAATAAAAGCAGGGCAATCTGTCACTCTGACTAACATTGCTGATGCAAAACCGATAAAAGCAGTAACAACTCTAAGTTTCTCTCATCAATCTGTCACTCTGACTAACATTGCTGATGCACTTGCTTTGCTTGGGTGTAGGTTCTTACTCCGAACGTACCTGATATTAATGTTGTTCCTCCTGATGATAATCATCTTCGGCATGTTATTGATACAATGGCTCTCTATGTTCTTGATGGGGGTTGTGCTTTTGAACAAGCAATAATGGAAAGGGGCCGTGGAAATCCTCTATTTAGTTTTTTGTTTGAGCTCGGCTCGAAAGAGCATACTTACTATGTTTGGAGGCTCTATTCATTTGCTCAGGTAAGCTTCATTTGGGAAAAAAAGTGTCTTTGCTGGTTCCAAGGTGCAACAACTTTGAACCCTTTTTTGCCTCAGTGGATATGTCAAGTTGTGAATCTGCTTTTGTGGTTGACATATGAACTGTCATACATCTGTAGATTGTTACAGTCGTCGTATACTGAAATCGTCTCTGCTCCTAATCCTTCTGTTGCAACTACTATTTTTTATTGCATTATAGCTGTCTTCATTCTTTCCTGTCATTTGATGGGTAGAGACCATATATTGAAAGTTTGCAAGCTGGATCCTATTTCCAGCAAATTAGTTCCCAGATTCAAAGTGAATATAGTCCATTCAAATATATGCTCAGTGTTTGACACAAGAAGCACTTTCAGCCGTAAATGTTTTACTTCCTTCCTGACGATTGAGGGCCTTGCATTCCTTGTTGATGGTCGAGAACAACTGCTCTTTCGAAAATACTTATTCTCTCTCTGGCATCCCCACCAGATTATTTACATGATGCAATTAATGTGGATTCTTCTATTAATTTGATGGTATACATGAGAACTTAAGTTATAAATCAAGTCTGAGTTAAGCTCCTTTGTGATTCAAATTAAGATGTTCAGTTGCTGCTACAAACTGACATACATGCACTGAATGCACATACAAAGTGAAAGGGCAAATTAGAAATTGAAGCAAGAAAAGAGTAGGGTGCTATAGCCTCCTTTTCATCAATGCCATATAGAATGGCTCCTTTATGTTTTAAACTTGCAGTTGTAAACAGCATATTTTGTCTCATAATTATCTGATAGGAGCAACTAGCAATACATTGATGTCAAACAAATGTCTGCATAATTGCAGGGGGATACACTTCAGCGATGGCGAACAGAGCCCTTCATCATGATTACGGGTAGTGGAAGGTAAACAAAGTTTGTTCTTGAAAATGGACATAACAAACTCCTCATTCTGCTTTAAACTTGCATTTCCTTGTGAGAAAATCCGTATTGATTAAGCTCTAGCTGGCAAATCATGTGAAGAGACATGGAACACCTTTAGTCAATGGGAAAGATATCTTCCATTATACAGAATAGAAGCTCTTTGGAGAAAATGCTTCCTCTTTCAAAATCTCTGTCTATGCACTTTTTTGTTGACTCCATTGTTATTTGTATGTAAAGATGGATACCACCTCCTTTACCAACAGCAAAAGGGCCAGACCATGAAAAGGAGGGTGGGAGCACTTACGCTGCAGGCAAAAGCAAAGTACTTTCTGGTCCTTTCTTCTGTGCTGTTAGCTGGAGATACACTGTATTCATTTTTATTGTACTTTGATTTTGGAGTATCTTTACATCCTCCATCTTGCTATGTTTACAGCGTGTGGAGGTGGAACGTACCTTGACAGATGCCCAAAGAGATGAATTTGAGGATATGCTGCGTGCATTAACATTAGAAAGAAGCCAGATAAAAGAAGCTATGGGTTTTGCCCTGGATAATGCTGACGCAGCAGGAGAGGTATTTCCTTAAGCTAATGTCAATAGACGATGTGCTTTTCCATATATCAAATTACTTGGCAAAGCTGATGATTTTCCCAAGAAACGCAAGTCATGAGCATATAGGATGGTGGTTGTATGGTGCACTCGTTTGTGAAAATGAACTTGTACTGCACTTAGGAAGGCATTTCTGTCATAAAAAAGAAATTAGTAAGACATTGTTTTTTCACAGTTATATTATATATTTTGTGGTTGGAATGATATAAGGAGGTGCAACCATATTCCTTGAAGAAGCAACTCCGAATATTTGGGTCAGAAAGCTGTTAGTGGCTATGAACAGTTTCAGCTTGATCTAACCTTTGTGGTTACATTACGTCCAATTTAAAGTTTAGTTCTACTATATCTGGGGGAAAGATATATCGTGCAAACGTACTAACGGTCACCATGTTACATATTGAACCTTGTATGTTAATATCAACAGTATGTGAAGCTTAAACACGGGGAATTCAATTAAATGACCCTAACTTCTGTCAGCTGAAAAGGGTGGAGGGGATGTCGAGGACAGGATTAGGGATGCCAAATCTTATCCCAAACTTGTATGCTGTATGATTTTGTCTCTTAGTAGGTTTACGGTCTTCTCTGTTACTTCATTATTCCATAATCACTTGGAATGATCAGTTATGCATTCCTGCATTTCAGGTGGTTGAAGTGCTAACTGAGTCCTTGACTCTTAAAGAAACTCCAATTCCAACAAAAGTTGCAAGACTCATGCTTGTTTCAGACATACTTCACAATAGCAGTGCTCCTGTGAAGAATGCCTCTGCTTATCGTACAAAATTTGAAGCAACTCTACCAGACATCATCGAAAGCTTTAATGACTTATATCGCAGTATAACTGGACGAATTACAGCAGAGGCCCTTAAGGTTAGCAGTGAGTTTAAGCTGTCCTTGCTTCCTTTTCCCTAGATTTGCTTCATTTCCTTCTTCAGAAGCTAAGGTTTTTTCTCCTGATATTTTGCAGGAACGTGTTCTTAAAGTTCTTCAAGTATGGGCTGATTGGTTTCTTTTTTCGGATGCATATGTGAATGGGTTGCGAGCTACCTTTCTCCGTTCAGGTAACTCAGGTGTTACGCCATTCCATTCTATATGCGGTGATGCCCCTGAGCTAGAGAGGAAGTCTGGTACTGGAGACACAGGTGATGGGCAAAAGATCAACCCAGATGCTGCATTAGCAATTGGGAAAGGAGCTGCCATGAAGGAGCTATTGAGTTTGCCCCTTCCTGAGCTGGAAAGAAGATGCAGACATAATGGCTTATCTCTTGTTGGTGGAAGAGAAATTATGGTAGCACGGTTACTTAATCTGGAAGAAGCAGAGAAACAGAGGGGTTATGAGCTAGATGATGAATTGAAACCTACACATAGCCAGTTGAACTCAGGCAGATACCCAAGTGGTCGGAAGGAAGCAAATTATGAAATGGATCCAGGGCAAATGTCAGGATATAGCGGGTACAGGGAGGATGATATGCAGTCAAAAGGAAGAGGATCAGTATTGCTGCCCCAGTCAGATCTGTCTTTGCAGCCAGAACTTGGTTCTGGTGATGGAAAAAATGAATCCATCCTGCCAGCCTCTAAGTGGGCCAGAGAGGATGATGAAAGTGATGATGAACACGAGAGAAGTACAAGGGACTTGGGATTAACTTATTCATCTTCTGGAAGTGAAAGAGCAGGTGATGACCTGTACAAAACTGAGGAAGCTGATCTTACTAATGATGCTAGTAATTCAACATATCTTGATGGTGGAATTAATGAAGAGCAGAGGTACCACAATCCACCCTTGCAAATCTTTGTTTGATTTAGTTTTAAAAAAAAAAATATGGTAGTTCAAGAAGAGTCTGAACTTTTGTGGCCTATTTTGGATTGTCATCGTTTAAAAGAGTTGGAGAATCCTCAACAGTTCTCCCTCCTTGCATAGACTTGAGTGACTATTTTTTCTTTGTGGATATCCACAAACAATGGCCTCCTTCATTGAAAGTTTTCTTTTAAAATGTCCTCAGTAAGTTTACAAACACGACGTTCTCCAGCTGCCACTGCTGTGAGCTACTTTTAAGGCACTTAAAACAAGAAATTGGATTGAGGACATGAATCAGTTTTTGGTGCTGTTTCTAATTAATGTTTCTCATTGTTGCGTCCTGAGTTCAATTTGAAAGAGCGAGCAGCCGAATGTTAGCAAGTAGAAATTATGATTTCATCTTCTTTACTTATGAACCCTCCCTTAAGTCTTGTGTACATAATGATATGGTGCTTGACTGTCCCGCAGACAAAAGTTGAGGCGTCTTGAAGTTGCTTTAATGGAATACCGTGAATCTCTTGAAGAAAGAGGAATAAAAAGTTTGGAGGAAATTGAGAGAAAAGTTGACATTCATCGGAATCGGCTACAAGCTGAATATGGTTTGCTGGATTCAAGTGCAGATGCTTCTGCCAGGAGTAAGATCCAAGCTTTTCAAGTGTGTTATTACCATGTATATTGTTTCACAAGAGTACTGATTTCGTGGAAAATGTCATTTCTCATGGCCAATGCTGTTGAAAAGCAACTTAATATTTTTTGTGGATGATGTATTTATCTCATTATTTCTTTTACCCCTAAAATCTAGTGCTTGGATTTATTCTTTGTCACCGCACTTACCTGCATAAGTATATTTTTGCATGCTCTTGGATTTGTCTTGACAATTTCTCCCAAGTATCCTCCATTTATCCCGAGTTTGCTGTTGACTCCATTTTGATGTAATGCTTTGCAGAAAGGTCATCCTCAGAGAGGAGGGACAGACGAGATGATTCACGTGAACCTATAAAGAAGCGTCGCCGTAGCAGAAGCAGAAGTGAAAGCCCTCAACGGAAACTCTCCACCAGAGACAGAGAACGCGAAAGTGATGCAAATCGGGAGAGAGAAAGGCGGCGCGACAGGGAAAGAGAGCGGGACCGTGAGAAGAGTGGGAGCAGGGAGAGAGATGACCACGACAGAGATAAGGTGCGTGAGAGAGACAGAGATAGGAGGAGGGTGAAATGAATATATGTCCCAATCATGATAATAACTCTCTTCTAATTGAAGTCGTTTGATCGTATATTGTACTGATTCGTCTGCGCTAGTATGGTAACATTACGATTCTCAGCAACGCTTTTAGCCGCGAAGTGTCTGAGTTTACGGCTTCCGTTTTCTGAGGTGCACTATCAAGTCAGACTGTAAGTTGCTGCATCTATGTGAGAAAATTTGGGTGGTTCTGTCATTGTAGCCAAAAAGCTCAGGCAACACATTAGTTGTATTTTTAGTGTTTAATCTTCATTTCATATTTGGGTGCAGCAATGACCAATATGGATTTGGCTATTCAAGTTTTGGCACTTTGATATGGACTTATGCAACTTTAGCTGATTCTCCTTTGTACAAGTTATTGAGTTATGCAGGTTTTACACATCAATTTTTTCTTTCTTTCTATTACAGATCGTGTTGCATCTTTTATTTTATTTAATCTATATTAATATATAAAAAAAAGATTTTTTTTACTTATAATTGGCGGTTTATGACAATGCGATTCTAATTTTTTTGATTATGACAATAATACACTAAAATTAGTTTTCTTTTGTTTTCTTTCTTTTTTTCTTTTTTTTTTTAAAAAAATGTAATGTGTCGGTATATATATATATATATATTTATTTTATATACATTTACAATCATTTTAAAGCGTATAATATCATTTTATATGCACGCAGGGATGGCGTGTCACGACGGTTAGTATATATATATATAAACAAATTAGGTGTAATTTTTATTCTAATTTTTTTTGTTCCAAAATTTGAAGGTGTTTTTGAAATAATTAAAATAGCAAGATACAAATGACATTGGAAATTTGTATAGCAAAAGCATCTTGAAAATGTTTATAAGGGTTAAATAGGTTATATCCAAAATAAATATGTTTTTAAGTTAGGTAAAAAATGTGAATAAACTATAGAGTTGGGTTATTCTTATTCACATCACATGTTTCACTTCAACTTTTAATCCTAAAATGAGAATGTGGGGATTAAATAGAAAAAAAAAAAAAAAATTACAATGGATTTTCTTGAAAATTATTATAATTGTAAATATTGTGTTATTATTTAAAAAATGATAAATATTTTTTAGAATTAATAATTATTTAATAAATATTTTAATAATAGACTGTTACGAAGGGCGTTTGTTAAACAACTATTAATTTCAAGAGATATTTATAAAATTTTTAAATAATAAAAGAGTATTTGTAATAATTTAAAATCTTCGGAGGGACGTCGTAATTTATTTACCCTAAAAAAAGTACAAATAGGGACAAAAATGAAGATGGAGTCGGGTTTGGGTCTGATCCAGATCCAGATCCGCTCAATTCAAGATTTGAGTGAAATGGGTACACGTTGATAGATTATAGAGGACGAAGAAAGTCGCAGGCGCTCTAAAGTGCGACTATAGTCAAGTCAACATCCGCATTCCCAATTGTCCCTCTTCCGACACCCTTCTCCGTCGGCGGCGGCGGCGGCGTTCTTCTCTTCTCCTCCACATCTCCTAATGGAAGAGAAGCCTTCAACGATGAGTTCCTCCCCGACCTCCAGCAATTACACCTCCAAGACCACGCAAGAACTCGCCATTGAAGGCCATAAACACCTCGAGGAAACAGTCGAATCCGCCTTCTTAATCCTCTCCGCGATGAACGACGAGCTCTGCAACCCCAACCTTTGGTCTACCACCTCCTCCGCCGCCGGGGCGGCGCCTCCTAACACTACTAACGCTACTGGTGGTGGGACCGCCAGTATGAGTAACGGACACCACTCGAACGCCGATGTATTGTCCGACTCATCTTCTGCGTCTTCCTCCGCTTCTGCATCTCATTCTCATCCTCAGCATCATAATAGCTTTGATATCGGGGGCGGGGCGCTTGACGAAGCTAGATTGCAGTATAAGTCCTCCGTTGCGTCACTTCGGTCTGTCCTCATCGCAATTTCGAATTCCCAGAAGGTATGTTTGGTTGGTCATTTAGAGAATCTTGTAGCGTCTGTGCGAGTTGTAAGTTGTGCTTTCTACTCTCATTTTGCATTACATATTATTCATTTGGTGGAATTTGGATGAGTGGGTGGTATGCGTAACATTCGGGCTCAAATCAAGCTGTGTTTTCTGCAAATTACTGATAGCCGCTATACAGAAAATGGAGCTTAGAGTCAGCATGTGCAATGTGATGTACAAAAGATGATGACAATCTTGTCTTAGGTATAACTAGAGCCAGTGTGTGCTTGGTGCTAAAGTTAGACATTTTGGATCTTTTCTTGATGTTTTGCAGTATGTGCAAGTGAAGCAAAATCGATTCTGTTGTATTTCGTTGATTCGTTGTAATTGATAGTTCTTTCAACTAAATTAGGTTAAGCTATCTGAAGCAGTTCCAACAAGTACTTCAGCGTCTCCAGCTGATCAAATAGAAATAGAGAAGCTTGAAGAAAAGGCCTCTATCTTAAGAAAGGTACCATTACTTAGTCCCCCAATGTGAATATTTGAACTGTCTAGCGTGTTGGTTTCTTTCGTTGTAGTGAAATGCATCATCTGTTGGGATTTTGGATTATAATTGAGCTATCACCAGAGCCTCTTAGCTGCTACTGTGAAGTAGCCAGAGGGATTAATGTGGGATGATATATTTATCTGCATATAGCGTCTACCACCTCCAGTCCCCCGAAATTTAATGCTCACATAAGCTACATTTATTTGATACCATAATTTTAGCACATGGAAGGTGACCTTGGTAGGCAATGACACATAATTATCATGCCGCCCTCCTTCCAATCCAGAAGTCTCTCCAATCTAAGGTGTACAATTGGGCATGTCCCGCATTAAAGGATGTAAACCTATTATGCATGGTTTGGAAGGTCAACTCTATGTTTGAATGGCTGGAGTAGAATCTTTCTGTGTACTCTGAAACACAAGTATGCTTGGAGATGTGTATTCATAAGGTGAAGACTAAGGCTGTAAGCCAAAGGCAAATTAGCTGATATCTGAATGTTTCAATTAATCGTTTTGCATGCATTCGAACTGGCTGCTTTATTTGTACATTCTCATTTACACAGACATATCCTTTCTGTTGGAGGACAGGGGTGATGGTGGTTATGCTATCTAAGTGTAGAAGCGTAACGACAGAACAAGCTAGAACTTCCCTTTTGCTTAATTTAGTTTTCATGTCACAATATGTTCTGTTCCTCTAAGTGTGCGCTAATTAGTTTATCTGTAAATAATACTCACTCATTATTCTTGCAATCTGAATTCTTAGGAACTTGCAGTGAAGAACAAATATCTCAAGATTCTGATGGATCAGCTTCGTAGTCTTCTAGCTGATATATCTACTTGGCAAAGTCCTTGTACATCCTGAGGGTAATTCGGTGTTCATTAACCACGAAAAGAGAGATGTCCACAAGGTATGGAACACAGAATAACCTTTGTTTCTTTTCCAAGTGGACCTGATCATTGATCTTTCAGTTCCTCATGTCCTAGGGAGTCAAGAGTGGAACGATTTGATAGTGTTGCTGAAACAGATTAGTGTTTCATCTGGCCGTTCATACAAGTGACTTTTGAATGGATTACAAAACAGCATGAGCAACCTCACTTGTAACTTGTATACCCTTGTTAATTTTACGTTGATGTAACCTTTTGTTAAAGAATTCGTCTCTTGACTAAGTTTCAATCGTTGTTGCTTGGTTTTCCTTTCTTGATCCTAGCTTGTATGGTGATCAGACAGTTGCTTGAAAACTTCAGAACTTATCTATTGATTTATGTTGGAAGAACATTCCTTACGATGAGGTCTTAAAAATTGGATGAGGCAGAAACAGGGTATGTAATCTTATTTTGCCAAACTGAATCATTGGATATGCAATAGATTATAGAACTCAGCTCTTGTACATTGTCTTTGAACAGAGATAATTTGTTAAGCAGCTTAGGATGTACTCATGATGAAGAGGAATCTAAGTCCAAATTATGACAGGACTTTGTCTATGTAAAGGCCCACACGCACACACTCAAGGTTTGAACAGACCTCCCGTAAAAAAGTCTTATGCTCGAATCATTGGGCTGTCCACCGAGGACCACTTTAGAGATCACATTAATCATAAAACATTCATGATACCAAAGAAATCATACGTAGTCTGGCTAGTGACAAGCAAACCCAAAGTTGAAAGGAAACTCAAAAGATGTTTTCTCATTGTCGTACTTTAAACACAAACAGAAGATTTTGGTTGCCATTTAAGTTTGTCCAAAACCAAATGTTGTCAAAAGATCAAAACCCAGAAAGAATATCTGGTCATATGTTAAACACCAATATCTGTACATTTGCTTCAAGTGTCGGCAAGATAGTGATACGAAACCCGGATACCAGAAAGAACAAACCATTGTCTTTGAAACGCTTTTGCCAAACAACCACTTTGGCCTTCCGTTTCCTTGAAATTTGATTCAACGTACTTTCCTTCTACGAGGAATTCCATTGAGGATCAATTCAAGTGGCTTCGGGTGTGACAGAACCCCCTTTGCTGCATGATTCAGGCTCGACAATCTTTGAAGCAGTTATCTTCATCTGAGAGCTCTTACATGGAATCATAATCTAGCAACAGCCGGCTATAGGGATGAAAGGGTCGGCTAGTGGCGAAAGCGGCTGGCACCCAAGATCATCACTCCCTTTGTGGTAGAACACCTTTTGCACATAGAATATCAAGTAGCACTGTGAGGATCTAACCACCTCTTCATCAACTTCAGTAATCCAAGCATCGTCGCATTTATACCACTGGTTTCTCAGACGTAAATAAGTTACATAATGCCCAGATTCCAACATCCCTGAATGAGTAACCACAGCAAAAACCTCAAACTCAGTAGACACATCTGTTTCCTCGCCCTCAAAGGAAAAGATTCTATTTCCGAATCTTTTTCTGACTATCGAAGAGGATAAATATGGCCTCATGTCCAAGGAGAAAGGAAACTGCAAATGGCGGTCGATTTTTCTTGACATTTTCCGGATTGGAGAGTGCTCGAATCGTTTTATATGCAAGCATAAAACCAGTGGGAGCTTATTGAGAGACATTTGCTTCAGGGCATCCTGCTTTTCCCTACAATTTTCACAGTAGAGTTTCTGGTCTGATCCCAACTTCTCTGGTCTCGTGAAGAGGTCCAAGCAGCCCACGAGAGACGATGCCACTGAGGTCTCATTTAGCTTGCTTGGCTTACCGGTGAAATCAGTTGCAAATGAGACGTTGTTTAAGTCGAGGGATATGTCCACACATGGATCATAAGTGGACGATGTGAACCCACAGGACGTACATGTGACATCTGATCTCAATAGGCCCGAGAAAACCCTATGAGCGATACACTGGCAATCTCCATTTTCTGTGCAAACATAAATGCTTTTCCGATCAGTGAAACTGAATTGGCCAATGACCAAATCCATCCTTCAAGTTTTGGAAAGTGTACCAGATGATGCATAATATCATGATTTTAATTCAACGTAAACAATTCAGAACTCAAGCAAGATCGCCATTTTTCCCCCGACAAAGAAGAATGGAACAAAAGCCTAATATCTTTGCATCACACCTCAATAACCACTATACAATTTTAAAGAGGCAGCGACAAATCTTAGCGTTCGGTTACCTTTTGCCAGACTAGCTTTCCCCAATTTCTCATGGATCCTGTCAAGCATCGAAATGAAGAATTCATGTGCATCTTGCTGCTCATAACTCGCAAGATTTTCTGAATGCTGCCACCAGCTGAAAATCGAGAAGGCAATGTCAATGAAACCGATCAACGAAATAGATAAATCAATTTAGAATGCAGCAATATGCAGTATCTGTATGCTAATCAATATTTGGCATCTTATCTACACGCTGCGCGGAATCTTCTTTTAATACCAAACACACAGACAGAGACATTCTACATGGATCCATAGCATAACAAACTGAGTGTTCAAATCTCACAGAGAGAGACATTCTACATAGATCCATCCTATGGTAAGACAAACAACAAATGCCTAACAACCAAGAAAAGCTAAATCGTAAGAAACAAATTCCATCGGATATCAACACACCTGTAAAGAAACTTAGCAGGACTGTAGGGCGTCCGCTCACCCGAAAAAACAGCAGAATAAATAACATCAATGTCACAAGGTAAACACAATCGATCCGCAGAGCTTTTTCTGCAGCTCTCATGGTTATGCCTATCATTAAGAAAGTAATTCCTCAACGGGGGCGCATGAATCAATGCTTGCAACACAGAATTCATGAAACAAGTATTGCCAAGGTTATTCAAGCCCCTCAATCCCAACGGAAAACACGATTTCGACCCCTGTTTCCTCCTCAAAACCAATCTTTTCACACTTTTTGAATCCAAATCAGCTCCAAAATCCAATCTTTTCCTCTTGCTCAACCTCAAATCACCACCCTCCACAACCCCATTTCCATTTCTTGGCAACCCCATCATGTGCTTACACACAACAGCCTTATCAAATTCAGGATCATACACCTGATCACAGCACACACAGCAATAAAGCTCAGCCCTTTCCATGTCCACACAAATCTCATGACCACCAAAAGATTCACTATGCAAAAGGGCATGATTTGATTCCGGAGCTATGCAGCAAGTAACTGAGGAACAGATCAAACACATAAAGAATCTGCCATAGCACCCAGAGCAAAAACTGCATCTGGGCATCTCTGATTTGGAGTTATCAATCATGGTTCTGCCACACGGGCTGAATTTCAATAAATCTTGGATCAAATTATAGCCCTTTAAGCCGTGTTTCAGCTTGTAATCCACAAGGTGCTTGCATGGCTTAGGGGTTGTGTAAGGACAATTTCTTGCAAACATATTAATAATAAAAATTCAATCTTTAGTTATCAAAAGGGAACTCACTGAAACTGGATTAAGATTCCCAAAAAAAATTATTGAAAGAAAACAAATATGATCAAGATGATTAGAAAGATTTCAAAAACAAATAAATAAAAAGAATGGCGAAATCAATCAACACCAAGATCAAAAAAATCGTGTTGATCTATAAGTTTACTATTGAAATCAGTTGAAAATTACATAAATCTAAACTTTCTTTTTTTAATTCATAAATAGCTGAAAAATAGAAGAAAATGGAAGAGAGCCTCAGTGGCAGAAGAAAGAAGGAGGAGGAGGAGGAGGCGCTTTCTTGCTCAGCAAAGACCGACTCACACTTTCTGGTGTGGGACATCACATTCTTTCCCTACTTTGGTGGACAAATCACAACCGTTCATCTTTGCACTCTATGAATGAATTATTAATGAAAAAATTACATTTTTGTCCTGTAATCATATGTCATTTAGCATTTTTAATCCCGTAACCTACTCATTTTACACGTTTAATCCTTTTTTATGATTTAATTTTGAATATCTCACATTTAATTATTTTTTTTACAAATTTAATCTTGTTTTGACAACTTTGATTAATAGATATTTTTTCTTCTGTAACTATAAATCGTTAACACATAATTAAAACCAAAAAAGACCAAATATGAAATATCCAGAACTGAATTTATTATAAAAGAAGTAAATATATATATATAAATAAAATAAATTATACAATAAAAAATAACTATTTATAATTATTGAACCAAAAACATAATTTTAACATTATTAATTTACCAAGAGATAAAAGAAAAAATAGATGAGACTTGAGAGTCTTCTTCTTCTCTCTCTTTTTAAAATATTTTTTTAATCATTATGGGTCAAGTTTTTATTTTATTTATTATCTATTAGTAGAATTTTTGGGCCCCTGCAATATGCAAACCCATAAATTATGAGAGTTAAATAAAATAAATAAATAGACCTTCTCGACCATTCCAACACCTTCATTTCAAAGAGGAAAAAAAGAGAGAGAGAAAGAGGTATAACTTGACTTTTCTATCTTGATTGCTCCTCCAACAAAATACTAATACTATCCTTTTTTTTCTTCTCTAATTTTAAAAAAATAAATTTAATTAAATTCCCTATAACTACTTCAATAAAGATTGATTTATTACAATAATATTTATTTCATCAATGCTCCTTGAGAGATTATTCAATTTATTAAGTCCAATTCATATGGTTAATTGTATTTTTCATACACGTGAAATTAATCTCTCTAAAAAGTAATTCAACACAATACTTTAAACTTTTAAAAAAGGAAGCTCGTTATCTTCCATATTAATGGCTTCAGATTGTTTTTTCTTAAATTTAGAAAGTCATGTCATTTTTCTTTTATTCAGGAAATTTTTTTGTCTATTATTATATTCTTACATGAACATACGCCGCATTTAACCCCAAAATTATATTAGATCAAGAACCGACAAGTCAATCAAACTAAACAATTTTACCCAAATTCAAACTCATGCTATTCAAACATACAACTAATGACTAAACAAGATTCGTAATCTTAATTTTCTCATCATGCATGGTAATTTTCTTGCAACATCAAGAAACTCTTGTACTAACTAAACTCTTCCAAGTCTTACAGGTTCCAAATCAGACCTGAACTGGAAAACATCACTTGCATCTCTCATCCTATGATCCAACTCCACCCTCCTCAAACTACCATCTTCAAGTTTATAGAACACCACTTCTTGAAACCCCTTCAAGAATGCAATTCCAGCATTGTAGAATCCAGCAAGAGTAGGATACTGCACACGATCCTCAAGATTTTCAGGGTCGATCACCATCGCCTCCTTGATCCACTTGATCGTCCCTTTTATCGGGCCGTCTTTCGTTGGCCACAGCGCCATCTTTCCGTCTTCTTTCAAGAAAGTGAGGCCAAGCCTGCCTTGATACTCTACTAGCCGCTTGCAATTGGAGAGATTCTTGTTCTGCATTGCTAGTTCCGGTAAAGGGAACTTGTGGAGGAGCTCGTCGGCTTCATGGAAGGCGATTACATTGTCTTCGTCTGTTAGCCAGTAGACGGCGTTGTTGGTTGAGATGGTGTCGATTATTAGCTCCGTGTATAGAACCGGTATCCCTTGTACTTCCCTCCATCTCCAATCTTTTGAATCAAATATCTCGCATCTGTACGCGTAGTAGTCTTTCATCGACCTATAGGGTAAAAAGAAAAGATTATGGTCAACATCGTAAAATATTGTAAAAAGACACGAGATAGATTTACGTAGTTCAGAATCAGACAAGAAAGAGAGGGGTTGCTTACTCTTCAACACCTCGTCGTGATAACCTGACAATTTTATATCGAAAAGGATTTGATCCCAAAACCATGACGGCTACAGAAACAGTTTGGTAACGAAGTTTTGGATTAGGCAGAGACTCCCATTGTTGAGTAGTTGGCTTGCAGACGTAGTAACGGTAGTTCTTTCCTCTTCGTCTAACACAGCACAAGATCCCATGATTGCATGATGCCAGGATCTTCATATCATCAGGCAAACTTGCAATGCAGACATCATCGGATTTGGTGGAGCCATCTTGATGATGATCATCCATGGCTGCAAACATGGAGAAGTACTTATGTTCTTGCATGTCCTGGATGAAGAAACCCGACAACTTTCTTGATCTACGGCAGTAGAGAGGCATGAAACTCGTCTCGTAGATCATCTCTTCCCATCTCTTGCAAACTGATTTGCATGTGTCCAACGTTTCCAACGATGGCAATCTTGTTAGAATGTCGAATACCATGTCGTCCGGAAGAACTTCTTGATCAGAGCCCATGTCTGCAAATGATTTTTTTTTTTTTTTTTTCCGGACAGATTAAGAATCTATTGTAGAGATTAAGGGTTTGAGTTAATGATGTGTGATATATATATATATATATATATATAGAGAGAGAGAGAGAGAGAGAGAGATTTATGTATATGAATCTGTAGTAGATTTAGACTTCAAGTTCAAGTAAAAGAAAGTGATATATATGGTAAATTTGAGTCGGGAGTTGTAGAAGGAAATCCTAATTATGATTTGACATGGATACATCAATTCTTGTCCAATTCCTAAATTAGGTTCATACTAAAAATATCGTAATTACATAACTATATATGTTAACAAATTAATCTATGCACTATAAAAAAAATAAAAAAATAAAAAAAATATGACATTTAACTATGGCTAATTATTATCGGTGTGATTTGGGCTTGACCTGGCAAAACGACGTGGTTGGCCCTCCATCATGATTGAATCTGATTGTGTTAATCTAATCTCGAAACTCCGGTCTCGTGACCATGATTTCTCTCTGAGTAGTCCTTGGTGGCGGACTCTATTTCCTTAGCTTCTTGTTTTACTTCTTGCAATTTTTTTTATGTTCCTTGGTCTTGTAATTCTGTTGCTAATGTGTTAGCCAAATTTGCATCGGGCTTGTTGGAGGGTTGTTCCAATTTGCCTACAGAGGCGGCCACTCTTGCCTTGGCAGACATTTTTCACTCTTAATGAATTGCTTCATTTCCCTCTCCAAAAAAAAAAAAAAATTATCATTGTTAATACTAAATAATCATATCGAATAATCATTGACCACGGCCACGCATGCGAGGGTGGTGAAAACCTTTGCTATGGCTAAAAGCCATAGCGAATGTTTTTACCACGGCTAAAAGCCACGTGGCAAATAAATTTTCCATGATGGAAAAACTGATTTTTGCATCGATTTTTATTTAGCCGTAGTTAATAATAGTTATTTACCACTGCTTTTAGCCATGATCATTAAAAATGTAGCTAATATTTTTTTTTTCTAGTGATACTCTATATGAATGTGTGAATACTCACGTTATTTGTTTCCCATTGTGAAAAGATAAATATACCTTAATTTAAATATTACTAATTATTATAATACAGATTATGAATTTTTTAACAATTGAAAATTTTAAATATTCTAGACCGCCTCCATATAAATTTAGAATAAAAAATCTAAATCGTAAATCATGAATGAATCCAATTACATAAAATTTTAATAACTTGCTTCTAATCATGAATCATGAATGAGCCCAATTACACAGACCTGTCGCGCATTAAATTTTAATACTATTCACAAAAATTTATACTATAAACTTAGTTATAGAAAAAATAAAATTGTATAAGAAAAATATTTAAGAGTCTTAATTACTCTAAACTACT
The DNA here is from genome assembly GCA_034509735.1 of Sesamum alatum. NCBI lineage: Eukaryota > Viridiplantae > Streptophyta > Magnoliopsida > Lamiales > Pedaliaceae > Sesamum > Sesamum alatum. Next base: position 1,988,637 of record JACGWO010000007.1, read on the forward strand.
TAGAGAATGAATAACATATTCAACTAAAAAAAATTAATAGTCCAAATAATATTTCAACACAATTACTTTGCTAGAAAAAATCTTAATTATATTAGGAAAGTTTTAATCAACCATGACACATTAAATCTAAAATAAACTACACATGAATAATATATAAAATACTAATCAAAACTTAAATATATATATATTTAATAAATAAATATTAAAATGTAATTATAAATTAAAATCAATATATGGATATGATACTATTAAATTAAAATTGCTTCTGAAAAATCAACTATTGAGTGAATCTCTTAGTACTTGATTTTTTTAGTATTAGATATTAATCCTAAATGCTTTACTTTTATATCTATTTTTTTATATTAATTAATAGAATAAAAGTATTACAACAACAAATGTAACATAAAAAATTAAGTTGTAACATAATATATTATTGAATAAAAAATAGATTATACCAATCGGTGCATATGAAAATAAGATTAAGAAGTTAAACTAAAAATATATAGAAATTGCAATATAAAGAAAAAAAAAATTTTATGCAATAATATTTCAAAATTTAGAAGGTAATAAAGCATGTAAATAATACTTTGACAATATTTAAAAGTTGATACTGAAATATAATTAACAGTAGGATCTTACAATACAAATATTGGTAATATTGTCCAACTAAATTATATTTTTATAATAATAGTCAATAAATAATTAGTTTGTAATCATTTAGTGCCAACAAATTAAAAATTAACGACATTCAAAATATAGTAAAAGAAAACGTATTACATACACAGACATAATATAACAAAATCAAACAATAGCAAAAAGACACAATAAAACCTACGAATAAAAATTGATCAATTTTATTAAAATAGAATTTCTTCTAAAATGGAATAACAAATAAGTATCAAAATTTAATTACAAATAAAAATTATCAATATGATTAAATTAGAAGTGCTATTGAAAATTTAAAAAAAAGCTAACTAATTGATTTTATTTCAATATTAATAGGCTAAAAACACCATATCCCCCTCACACTGTACCCCCAAGACATTGATATTGAAGAAGAGTATAAATAGTAATATAATAAATAATTTAATTTAAGACCTTATCTTATTGAGTAGTAAATTAACTAACGTAATTGTAGGTCCTAACGAGACATACATAACTATTTTTATGCTTTAAAAAGTGCATAAAAATTGTAACATTTGGTCCCCTTATATTATTATACACGTAACGTCAATGTTTTGAAAACTAGACCGGAGATCAAACCGAATACATTACCGGGTCACTGGTTCGACCGGTCCAACCGAAATGAAAAATCAATTAACCCAAATCTTAGTATATAAAGACATATATATATATGACATATCAATACATTATATATTAATTGATTAAATTAAAAATATAATTCAAATAAATATACAATCAAATAAATCCCAAAAATAATTTAACAAGAAATATACAATGCAATATAGTTCAAAATATTTGTAATAATTTATGAATTAACAATTTTATTCCACAATTTATATAATTTATATATAACAATAATTTAAAAATTACGTACAACTTATACTACTCAATTAATAATTACAATTTATATAATTTAATTAAAATAATTTATATAAAAATTATATGCATCCTCTCTCTACATATTTTCCCTCTCTCTCTCTCTACACATTTTCTCCGTCTACGCATTTTCCTCTCCCTCTTTCTAGCCGTGCAATCTTCCTCTCTCTTTATCCACACTGTCCAACCCATAAGGATTTTATTTTCATGTTTTACCCTTGAAAACTCAATTTTTCGAATTCCAAGGAAAATTGTGACAACTGTAAGACGACAGATACTTGAAGCATACTTAACTCATAAGTGACAACTGATATGATCGACAAGATTGAACAAGACTTCATCTCGTGGGCGGTGATAAGGTCTTGTTCAGACCAAATTAATTAAAGCAATCATTTTTTTATTTTTTTTTCGTATTTCAAGTCTGGATTGGAAATGTGCATATTACATGCTTTATCATACTACTCAGTTCACCACCTCTCATTTCACAATCTAACAAGAGATAGCTGCAGGAATCTACTGATCATACAGAACTAGCCCAATCTTCGTCTGTCACTACAGCTTCTTCGATCTTCAGCAGGCAGATGATCTTTGCTAGAATCTTTCTTCCTCTATCTCAACTGTTCATCTTCAACCTGCAATGTCTGCACTCAAGGAACTCTGTCCTTTGAAAATATATTGAACGATCACCTCATCTAAAAATTAAGCTTATACAGGAAAAGAACCAACACACTCCATCCCGAAAAACTTTACAAATAAGACTCTTTCTCATGTATATACAACGTTGAAATTTAAACTCTGATGCCTATTATTTGATCTGGTTCTAATGCTATATTGAATGACCATTTCGTCTAAAAGTTCAACCTTGTAGATAGGAGAATCGTTTAGTATTTAATAACTCTGACAAAGAGAAATTATACCCTAAATTTTGGTAACAGGAACTCGAATTTTTTTTTTCCGGGTTTTCAGCAATGGACAAAGATGAAAAATGAAGGGGGGAAACATGATGAAGAAACAGGGTTGGGAAACACTGGAAGTAATGAAGAGAAAGGGCTACAGATATATAACATTATTTAATCAGAGATGGAAGTTGAGAAGAGTGACTAACTCCAGTCCATGCATCACTAAGCAAATATTAACTTCATCAAGAACTTTGTCCCACATTAGAGTCAAGAACAGAGCCATCACTCGAACCAAATTGAAGTTCTTCAACAGACGAGAGTTGAATTTAGCATCCAATCTCTCATTATCAACTTATCTGAAACAGAGCACAACAGATGATTGAAGGACTACTACAATCACCTACAGAAACTTTACATTTCAACTTATCACAGCATTAGGCACATTGAGAAGACAGGGAAATATAAAGAATCAGGCAGAAGGGAACACTGAGAAAACAGCCAAGCGCAGATGTAAATAATGCACACAAAATGCTGATGCCTACGCTGTTCTTGATCCCGGTGCAGCACGATTCAACTAATGAAACCTGATGATTTATTCGCAGTTCCACTAAAACATTGAGAAAACAGTCAAGCAAAAACGTATGTAAATAATGCACAAAAAAAGCTGATGTCTATGCTGTTCTTGATCCCGCTGGAACACAATTCAACTAATGAAACCTGATGATTTATTCACAGTTCCACTAAAACATTGAGAAAACAGTCAAGCAAAAACGTATGTAAATAATGCACAAAAAAAAGCTGATGTCTATGCTGTTCTTGATCCCGCTGGAACACGATTCAACTAATGAAACCTGATGATTTATTCACAGTTCCACTAAACATTGAGAAAACAGCCAAGCAAAAACGTATGTAAATAATGCACAAAAAAAGCTGATGTCTATGCTGTTCTTGATCCCGCTGGAACACGATTCAACTAATGAAACCTGATGATTTATTCACAGTTCCACTATAACATTGAAAAACAGTCAAGCAAAAATGGAAATAATGCACACGAAACGCTGATGCCTATGCTGTTCTTGATCCTGGTGCAGCACAATTGAACTAATGAAAGCTGATGATCGATTCACCATTCCAGTATTATAACCAAACTAATCCTAAAATAACCAAACTAATCCATCTTCATCCAACCATAATTTGAACCATAGTAGTCCCTTCTGATCAGTGAATTAGTCCCTCAAATTTGATGCAGTGTGTGAAAAAGTTCTATTCAAGAGAACAAATAACCTTGCCAACACATTAGCTTGTATTGCCCTAATCATAAAACCTAAACACATACAATCAATCACAAAAATTTACACATATACATCCAAGAACAACTGATATCTTCAGCAACCACAAATTTATTATTCATAAAGACGAAGTATATGCCAATTCCATAAGTCAATACACACAACACACAACAACAGAACCGCACATGACGGAACACTTGTGACTGCTCCCACACACTGATCGATTTGATTGAATCATCAATCAATCTATAAGCAGTCACTTAGGGTATCTATCTTCTTCAACTCTCTAATCACTAGTTACAGTGCCGACGATCGGGTACTTAGCCTGGAACTTCTTCTCCCAGTCGTCGAGGACACCGATCTCTTTCTCGGTGAGGCCGTCTAGGTTAGGAACGACGTCGGTCTCGTCCTTGCTCATCTTGGCGAGGGCGCGGCTAGCATCCTTGCCTGCGAAGACGCAGTAAGATCCGCCGGGGCCGTAGAAGGACTTGCCGGAGGTGACGTCGTAGATACGGCCCCTGATGGCGACGTAAATGGGCTTTGAAGGGTCGGTGCCGTCGTGGGCTTTCAGCTGCTGGGGAGTGAGCTCCATTGCGATTTCAGAGAGAGGGTGAGTGGGAATATGTGAGACGACAAGGAGAGATTGAATATTGGATATTTCTTTGAGCCGCTCGTCGACGATAAATTCTTTTATTATTATTTAAATTTATTATAGGTAAGATGGGTGAATAATTTGAATCGAGTCGAACATAATCGTTGTTCAAGTTTGATTGAATTATTATCGAATTTGAAAAATTATGTTTAAATTTAATTTAATTATTAATTCAATTGAACTCAAAAAAATTCTAATTGAATCAAATATAAATCAAACTTGAGTAATTAGATATTTTTAGATAAATTTATTCTTATTTTTTAGACTATTCGAATCGAACTCACACGAGTCTAAAATTTGTTGAACATAAGAATTTTTATGTGTGGATTTAAATTTGACGAGCAATTTAAATAGATAATTTCAAATGACTTTTAATTCGACCGTATTATTATTAAAAAGGTAAATTATAGTGGCATCCTTGGATGTTACACCAAAATACACAAACACCCCTTAATTTTGATATAATTACAACTACACTCCCTAAAATTATAATTGTATTACAACTACACCTCGTATTCAAAAACAATACTTACACTAATACCCCTGAAAAATATTATACTAACATCCCTCAGAAGTGTAGCTATAATTATGCAAAAGATAAAAGGTATTTGAGCAATTGAATCTAACCTCACGAGTGTCAATGTAATTTACCCTTACTAAAAATAGCTCAAGTGAGAATCAAAAAATTTGTAGACAAGCTAATGCTAGTAAAAAAATTGGCAAATTATTCATAATAATAATGTTACATGTAGAGAATTAGAGACGTCAAACTCAAGCATAGTCCTACATGATGCTGTCCTGCCCACATAAACCAAAAGCTTCTGTTTTGGGACCTATGGAATTCAACATAGATAATTTTGAAAAAAATAGTAGCAAGACCAAACAGTAAATACTACGGTTTCTAGTCTTGAATAACAGCAGCCACGTTTGGCTTTCAAAAGCCTCGCTCCGTTCGATGCACAATTTGTCGAGGTTCCTTTGGACCGGAGGCAAATCTAGTGAAGTGGAATACCTCCACCAGAGTACTCGACCTCCTATACGTGGAAAAAGTTCGTAAGGGCGTGTAGATAGAGCAACAAGAAAAATGATATTTACGAATGAAAAAACAAAGTAGGAAACTCAAATGTCTTTCTGGCTGTACGGTTTCAATGGTACATGTAGCATCATTTCAAGAAAAGCCCAATATTTGATGTAAATATTCATGAACTTAGTTCTTGTTCCAAATTTTTGATGGCATATGAAAGAACAGAAATTGAATTTATCGACATCAAGTTGATTCGTTTTAAGTGACTGCATCTTCATACAGAAATAGGTGAAATGTTGGGACTATGATATTTAGTGTGATCATCAAACCTGTGGAGGAGGCAAGGATGAAACCCAGTCGGATACATGAGTTGGAAGCAGACCAAGAGTATTAAGCTGGCAACAATAAATAGAAGACGGTAAGATTTTACAAATGCTTCATGACGTTATGAAGGATTTACAACTACTTCAAGAGAGGTCAGAGAACAAACCTTCCAGATACCAAGTCCTAAGCCTACCAAATTAAGGGCGATGAACACTAATTTAGGTGCTAGGAGATCCACTTTGTTGTCCTTGTAAGGCTCGAAAACTGCAAACCAGAGTAATGAATTTTTTGTAAAACAAAACCTGTTAAAATAACGTGGAGACTTCCAAGGGTAAAAACTATCATAACTCCAGTTTTACTTCAGAATTCGGACAAAACATTTACTAAATTGAAGGAAATGGGGCCTAAATATAATCTGTTCTGACATAGTGCCTGAAAAATCAAGCAGACAGTGCAACAAGTACCCAATGAGCTAAACTATGAGTCGACAAGCATTTATCTGGGAAGCAGCCAAAATCTGATTGCCCATAAAAAGAAAGATATGTGACCAACCAAAAAAATGTCTGGGCAAGCAGACAAGTTACAAACATGCAATGCCACATCTCTGCCAAAACAAGTCTTAAGCAATACTAATTCCAGAATGTACATATAAATCATATGTGAATATGATGAATAAACTGAAGAGTAAAAAACGATACTTCTACATTGCACTGTTGTAACATGAGCTAGATTTCAAGTCCAATTAAGAACCAAATAAACTCAAACTAACGGCCGGTAAAGATCAATCAAAGAAAGGCTCAGCTACTGGCAATGGGAAACTGCGCAATTAACTTCATCAAACTGAAATGAAAACAGCCAAGCACAAAGAACATCTGTCAAAGTGATTCTCACCTTTCCCAACCCCTCGAAGTGCATTAACGGGCTGCAGAAGAGCTGAAAATGTTATGCCAATACTAAATAGATGAACCGTACTTCCAGCCATCCACATCATGAAGGCCATCATGAACAAGTTCTTAAAAGGTGCTTGTGCGACTTCCCATGCTTTCTGTTCATACAAATTAATTATCCAGTTACTATGGGCATAAAAACCATCCAAGATTCAATAATTACGCAGGAATAGAAGAGGAGGGCCAAAAACAAAACTATCCATCAATAATTACGCAGGAATAATTACGCAGGACCGATGAGGAGCAAAAGATATGAAGCTACATTCATATGACACAGCCGATGGGCCGAAATTGCTCCACCAACCACTAGAACAATCCGGAAAAGTAAGTACACCCCATTAAATGAGCGAACTACAGTAGACGATTGTCTACGGAGAAAACACAGCAGACAAGGACAGGCCATCCTTTCTCTTTCAAAATCAAAACAGTACTTGGGAAATTATTTGCCTTTGTAATCCAAACTGTCTAAGGAAAAAAGAGGGAGATCTTATTTTTTCGGCAAAATCTGTTAACGAAAACATGAGTTACTAATTACCTTCCTTGCATCACTGAGAAAGTTACAACACAGAAAAAGAAACTGAGTGTTCGACAATCAATTAACTAAATCGAAACCCCAGTCTAACAAGGATTCAATTATTGTATCTAATTAATCCATAATTTAGAACGCATCATACACCCTCCTCAGTGTATAATCAAATTTCATCAGAACCTATCCATAATCTAGAACACGACACATCCTCCCAAACATAATCAAATCAAATAATTACGTTATTACGATGATAAAATTTTACCTGGGCTTTCCAATTTGCTTCAGCGTCCTTCTTCTGTTTACTCAGAGCTGAATCATCCTGCCAGTCAGTCACAAAAGCAACTCAGCTCCGAAATTCAAAACAAACCCATCAATCAAATCCACAAAAGCTCACACATACCTGTTCTTGAGACGCGCGAGTGAATCCCGGCGGATCAGGAATATCGCGCGACGAATGCGACGTGGAATTATCCGTGAACTCGACGGCCCATCGGCGGCCCGCGCCCATCACCGCTTTGCCCTTCTCCATATCTCTCTCTTGAAATAAATAAAAATCAAGAAAAATTCACACACTCAGCGGTGTTCGTGCGCGTTTCTGTTTTGGGGATTTTGAAGTTAATGCCGGCTGCGGTACAAGAGATCTTTTGGATTCTAAATCGAAGGCTTCTTATACAGAGGGACTGTTTGGTTGTTTGTCGAAGTGAATCTTCCTTCTTTTTTCCCCTTTTCCTGAAATTAATAATAATAATAATAAAATGAAATCAAGACCTAGAAAAAAAAAAATTGAAAAAATGAATATGAGATTTTAAAGAATTCGAAATATATATTGGGAAATGTGACGAGTATTTGATATATATTTAAAGATATATTTTAGGTCTAAACCTTACTTTGTAAATATTTTATATTCTTTTTTTAATTGATTTGACAACGTAACTAGATATTGCGGAAAAAAAGAGTACAGTCGTAAAAGCTCGTTTCTCATCGTCCCTCGTCGTAGAAAAATTAAATTTATCCCGCCTGCTAAACACTTAAGCATGTGCAGTAACTCTTGCAAAATTTGAGTTTATTGATTTAACTGTCCATATAAATTTATACTAATACGATATTCATTTTTGGATCAACACGATCATATCACCATAGATTGATCTAACAACGTACACCTAATATTTGTACAAACTTGTATAGATGGGATCGTTTTTATCCTATATTGCAGGATTTGTTTTATTGGAAATTTAGGATGTTCTTATCAATGGGTTTAATCTATTAAGTTTTATACCAAAAAGTTTTGTTATTGCAAAATTAAGACTATGTTTCTACAAATGTGAACCATCTTGGAACATGAATATTTTTCCGTACAAATATGAAATTTAAAAAAAAAAATTATCATCCTATGTTCCACACATATATTAGAATGACGATAGACGAAATATTTAGGATCTTGCCTCGATTGAGGCAGGATTGGTACACTTTTTGGCAAGTTCAGGTCCAAGAAGTTGTAATCTGGTCTGGGGTGGGGCGGGTCTCGGGTTTTATCCCGAACGCCCCAAACCCTAATCAAAAACTGAAAAATAATTTTTTTCAACTTTTGCAAATAATCAAATAATTAACATTAAAAAAAAAAAGAGGAAAATGCCCTACAAAATCTAATTCAGAACTTGTTCATTAGGCACAACTCTTATACATAAAACTACAAAACTGGGCCAGCCCAATACTTTCATCCGAGCCCAATCCACTTGGAAGGGCCCAAAAGGCCCATATTGCCGGCGTCAGACTTGTTTATCTTCTCTTCTTCCTCGTAAACGCGACGGAAATTCCAGCAGAACAGTTTCCGCCACAATAATTTTGTCATAATTACTACACAAACAACGAAATTCCCGCAAAAATATATTCGTAAGCTACAGAAATACTTCTTCTTCTTCTTATTCAAGTCGTGTTCGATTGAAAATTCGCGAACCCTTCTTCTCTCTGGAGTTCGTCGAGTCTGGAAAAGATTTACGGAAAGAAATTAGAAATGTCGGGTAGTTGTTGTTTTTGTCGTAGACCCATTAGCTTAAATCCGGTGAAGTTTGTGATATCGCCGAAAAGGGTGGAATTGATGAGGCCGAAGAAGGTTAGTGTAAGGGCTTCGACGGTGGAGTCTCATGGGAGCTCGAATTTCGTCCACCGAATGGAACGTGCGTGGTTGATTTCTCAGGTACGTTTTGTTCTGCTAGTTATTCGCTGAGTTTCATGTTGACTGTTGGAGAGATTGATTTTGTGGTTGATTTCATTCGTTTTGATATAAAGGAAATGGAAATTTGAAGGGGTTTCTTCGAATTGCGAAATTGGGTGTTGGAGAAGTTCATTTCTTGATTCTAGTTCTTGGTGGCTGATACTGGGCATACTTTGATTGTAGAGTATTTCATATGCGTATTGTGATGATTTGGTTAATGGGAGTTGTGGTTAACTATTAAGTTTGGTAGTTGAATATGAATTTTGGAGTTAGTCACGTCCTACGAATGTAGAATTACTGTACTTCGTTTGCCTCGATATCAATCTCAATAGGGTGGTTACATGTGGATTTACTGCGCTTCATTTGCTTTATGTGGTCTTGGGTTGTCTTTGTTTGAACATTTGATTGTTGCTTGTTTGGTGTTGTGTTGCTACGATTTCCAATTTTCTCATTTGTGTTGTCGGGGGTTCTCTCCTTTCAAGTCCTTGAACTGTGTATATGCATTTGTTTTAAAGTGACACTATATGAAATCATCAAAGCTATGATAAGGTTGAGGCAAGATTTTGAAACATTGAAAAATGTTAGGAATTTGTTTGAATCCATGCTCAGTTGTGAAGCCAAATCAAGTTAAGGAAAGTGATCGCGTGGTGAGAACATGTTCTAACGGAGAATAATATTGCAGTGTAAGAAACATGATGACCATGCAGACTCCAGGAAAAGCAAATCCTGAAGCTAGGAAAAATATAGGAATGCCCACTGATTTTGCATAGACATGTTATTGAATTAGAAGCAATTTCTTAGCTTTATCGGTCAGATTTTTACCCATTTTTGTTAAAACCCTTATTTTGTTTGTTGGCTTCATGGAGGTATGTTGTTAGGCAGCTGAAATAAAAACTGTTAAACCCTGAAGCTTTTAGTTGATACCTAAAAGGGTGTTTCTCCAAGAAATTCAGCAATAGATTCAGATGTGTTTAAGGTGTATTTATCTGAATATATGTTAAGCTTTTGTGCCCTAATTTTGTGAAGAAGCACACCCTCCATAGTAAAAAAGGAACAGTTAGATCGAGTCGTTGATAGACAAGCAGAAGCATTTAAAAGTTCTACAAGGCAATCACAACAGAGATACTGCAGCATTATTGACTAAGTTACATGCTTGCAGGAGCAACTTTTATTTACAACTTTCAGCCCTTATGGTAACTCTTGATGCATCATACTTTGTACATTATATATAAGAGGGATAATTACAGTGTGCTCCCTTGAGTTTTGATCTGATGACAAGTAGAACCAATCAGATTAAAAAATTACATCTAGTACCCGGGAGGTGGATGTAATTTCCGAAATTCGAGGAGGTCAGTTTGAAATAAGTTCAAACCTCACAGGGGTTACTGTGATTAATTCAGATATAAAATGTGGGCACAACTGTGTGGAACACTGCCTGCCTTTGTTTGACATCAATTATTTCTGTACAAATGCAGCAACCAACTCCTGTTGCTTGTTCGTCCTGCGACTCAAAGGGGCACGTTGAATGCAAATGGTGCAGCGGAACTGGTTTCTTCATCCTTGGTGATAACATGTTGTGCCAAGTCCCTTCCAGAAACACCACTTGCGTTATCTGTGCAGGAAAGGTAAACTAACCAGTGAGGATAGTAATAGACCTTTATGACATACATTATGACTTGGGATCATTATACTAGCAACCCCTGAAGTTTAGGCATATTATAAAAGAACACGTTAATTTTGAAGACACCGACGCCCCTGAAGTAATCACGTTCTATATTACAAATTCCGAGGGCTGGAGGGGATCTGTAATATAAAACGTGCATGCAAGGATACTAGTGTGACTTTTTACATTCGATGTGTTTTTTCATGATATGCCTAAACCTTAGGGGTGTCTACGAAATTATACCTTTGGTTATTGTGAAACGTATTTGTTAGAATATTTAAATTTGTTCTTATCTTTTCCTATTTTACTTCAAGTAGGTCTCTTCTATAGGTGTAGTTTTACTTCAAGTAGGTCTCTTCTATAGGTGTAGTTATCCTTAAATTCCATCACTATAAATAGAGGTGGAATCATCATTAATCAATAATATAGATTCATCTCTTCTTTTATCACTTCGTACATGGTATAAGAGCAGGTTCAGAAAAAGTGAGAAAGAAGTTGTATATATATATATATTTATATATATTTCTGAAAAAAACAAAAAAAAAAAAAAAACAAGAGAGAAAAACCTAACCCTAGTTTTTTGCAACCCACCGCCACCCCCCTTCCGCCGCCGCAGGTCACTCGGCCGCCGCGGCCGTCGGCCCCTCACCTTGCGTTCACACCCGTCGGTCGCCGCCGTCGCCGCTTTCTCTCGCGCCTCCGGCGCCTCTGTTCGCGGCGCCACGCCTTCTTCTTGCGCCGCCCCGCCCTTCCGCCACTTCTGCTCGCGACGCCCGCCTCCGGCGTTGCACCTTGCGCCGCGCCCGATCTGAGATGCTCACCTGAATCAGCTTTTCGTTGCTGACTGCTCTCCCTGCTGCTGCTGTCCTATCTATCTGTCTGTCTATCCCCCCTTGATCATGGCTACCGTTGAACATAAAGGTGCTCTTGGCACCACTGTCAAGTTGAATGGCCAGAATTATATCCTCTGGTCCCAAGCCTTTCGGTTGTTTCTTGGGTCTCAAAATAAGCTTAATCATATTTTGGCTCCTCCACCAACCTCTACTGATGCTAATTTTTCGACTTGGCAACAAGCTGATTACTCGGTTATGACTTGGCTTCTGAATAGTATGGAGGAAACTGTCGGTTCCAATGTTATGTTTCTCACTTCTGCTAAAACAATGTGGGATACTTTACATGACATGTATTCTCAGGAAAAGAACGTTTCTCGGGTATTTGAACTGTATGAGAGACTTTTTTCCCTCAAACAGGATGGCCGTACAGTAGCCGACTATTTTGCCTCCTTGAAGGGCACATCTGATGAAATTTTGCTATATCACCCCTTGAGTTGTGATGCTCAGACTCGCAAGACTCAGTGGGAAGATTTTTTGGTGGCGAAGTTCCTGTCCGGCCTCGACAACAATTTGAAATCGGTTCGTGATCACCTCCTAGCCAGTGACTCTGTGCCTACGTTATCCAATGCTCTGTCTCGTGTCCTCCGCGTGGCTACTATATCCTCTGACTCTTCATCTGGTCCAACCACCGAGTCCTCAGCCATGGCAGTTCGTGTCGCGGTCGAAACTCCTCCCGAGGCCGTGGTGGTCGTGGTCGAGGCTCCAATGCTTCTACTAACTCCCGTTACTGCACCCATTGTGGTCGAACTAATCATGTTGTGGAAAAATGTTGGCTCAAATATGGCAAACCGGAGTGGGCCAATACAGTTAAAGGTGATGGTGAACCTACAACATCGGAACCTTCTGCTAATGAATCTGATTTGGTTACCCTTAGCCGTGAAGAATATGAACAGCTCCTCCATCGCCCTGTGGCTAATTCCACTGCCCCTGCCACAGCTTCCACTCCGGGTGCCTTTGCTGCAACTCCTGGTGAGTCTTGGATGCTAGATTCAGGTGCTACTACACACCTCACTGGTAATCGCTCTCTTTTTTACTCCCTCTCTCCTTCTCATACCTCTCCCTTCGTTCGCCTCGCTGATAGATCCTACTCTCCCATATATGGCTCTGGTACTGTTCATCCCACACACCAACTTACCCTTAATAATGTCTTGTATGCACCAAAGTTTCCTGTTAGTCTCCTCTCTATTAGTCAACTTACAAAAGTCCACAACTGCTCGGTAACTTTTTTTCCTTCTTACTGTGTGTTCCAGGATCTGCAAACACAGAGGACGATTGGTGGCGGTCATGAGCGTGGTGGTCTCTACTTTCTAGATCATACTACACCTGTAGATGCTCGTGCTCTTTCTGCCTCTGTCTCCCCTCTTCAGTGGCATTGTCGTCTTGGTCATCCATCCTTACCTAATCTAAAGAAGGTTTTACCTATTCAGTCTACACGCTTGGATTGTGAGTCTTGTCAGTTGGGAAAGCACCATCGTGCTAGCTTTCCACCTCGTCTTGACAACCGTAGTTCCTCTCCTTTTAGTTTAGTTCATTCTGATATTTGGGGTCCGTGTCGTATTGAGTCTATTGGTGGGTTTAGGTACTTTCTTACCTTTGTTGATGATTACTCAAGAATGACTTGGGTCTATTTACTCAAGGATAGGTCTCAAGTACCTAGTATAATCACTTCCTTTTATAATGAAATAAAAACTCAGTTCTCTGTTAATATTCGTATTTTCCGTACTGATAATGCTCTTGAATATGTCCAAAAAGCAGTTTCTAACTTCTGTGATTCTCATGGCATTTTACATCAATCTTCTTGCTCGTATACCTCTCAACAAAATGGTGTCGCCGAACGCAAACATCGCCACCTTCTCGATGTTGCTCGCACTATTTTGGCTCATACGCATGTTCCAAAATCCTATTGGGGGGATGCTATTCTCACAGCTTGTTATCTCATTAACCGTATGCCTTCTAGTGTTCTCAGTGGGGATATTCCGTATTCTTGTCTTTTCCCTGGTAAGCCTCTCTTTGGGTTAACTCCTCGAGTCTTTGGGTGTGTGTGTGCTTTGTTCATCTCCATTCTCCTAACCTCGATAAACTGTCACCTCGTTCTGTTAAATGTATATTTTTGGGGTATTCACGAGCACAAAAAGGGTATCGGTGTTATGATCCTATATCTCACCGGTCATTTACCTCTGCCGATGTTACTTTCTTTGAGTCCACTGCTTATTACTCTAAGACCCCTTCCCCTTATGTTCCTCTTCCATCTCTTCCCTTACCGGTCCCGGCACTCTCACATCCTCCCCATACCGAACCACCTACACGACCTTTACAGGTGCATTGCAGGCGTACTCATTCTACGACTACCATGCCTGTTGATCCGCCAAGTCTTCCTCTTGCTGCAGCTCCTGGCACCCCGACCCCTATGTCTGCGGAGGATCTTCCCATTGCCCTTCGCAAAGGTAAAAGGTCTTGCACTGCTCATCCATTGGCTCATTCCCTTTCCTATAAATGTCTTAGTCCTGTTTATCGTGCTTTCTCTGTCTCTCTATCATCTGTTTCTATCCCTAATTCTTATTATGAGGCACTTTCGCATTCGGAGTGGAAGGCGGCGATGGATGAGGAGATGTCGGCTCTCCTTTCCCGGGGAACCTGGGAGCTTGTCCATCCACCTCCTAACGTCGACGTCGTCGCTTGTCGATGGGTGTTCGCCCTCAAGTTTCATGCTGACGGGTCCCTAGACCGATATAAAGCTCGCCTGGTTGCCAAGGGCTTTACTCAGACATATGGGGTAGATTATTTTGAAACATTCTCCCCTGTTGCTCGTCTTAACTCTATTAGAGTTTTGTTTTCCTTGGCAGTTAATCTCAGTTGGCCAATGCATCAGATGGACATCAAAAATGCTTTCTTATATGGTGACTTGAAGGAAATTGTCTATATGGAGCAACCTCCAGGTTATGTTGCTCAGGGGGAGAAGCAACGAATGGTGTGCAGATTGAAGAAAGCGATCTACGGTCTTAAACAAAGTCCAAGGGCATGGTTTGATAAATTCAGTACTATTATTGGTGAGTTTGGATTTTCACGGTGCCAAGCAGATCATTCAGTCTTTGTTCGAATTAAGGAATCAGGTACGGTTATTCTAGCAGTCTATGTTGATGATATCTTAATCACCGGTAGTGATGTTTCCGGGATAGAAGAAGCCAAGACATACCTAAGGAAGCACTTCGTCACTAAAGATTTGGGGAGGCCGAAGTATTTTTTGGGGATTGAAATTGCTCATAGCAAGCATGGGATCTCTCTATCTCAGAGAAAATATGCCTGTGATCTCCTTCAGAAAGCAGGTTTACTCGGCACTAAACCGGTGGACACTCCTATGGAATTTAATCCTGATTTTTGGAATGATGATAGTAACTATTTGGAGGACAAGGCAAAGTATAGAAGACTTGTTGGCAAGCTAATCTACTTAACCGTAACTAGACCTGATATCTCCTTTGCAGTTGGCCTAGTTAGTCAGTTTATGGATAAGCCACGATCAGTTCATTGGGAAGCTGTTCTAAGGATCTTGAAATATATAAAGGCATCCCCGGGAAAAGGATTATTCTTCCAACAGCATGGACACACAAAGATAGAAGCCTATTCTGATGCAGACTATGCAGGGTCGAAGGATGATAGAAAAATCTACTTCTGGATATTGCACCTATGTTGGTGGGAACCTTGTGACTTGGCGTAGCAAAAAACAAACTACAGTTGCTAGGTCAAGCGCAGAAGCTGAATATCGGGCTATGGCTCACACCACTAGTGAAGTTTTGTGGTTAAAGAATCTTTTGAAAGAGTTAGGTTTTACGAACAATGATCCTGTACCTATGCACTGTGACAATCAAGCAGCTATTCATATTGCCAGTAATCCTATTTTCCATGAGAGGACAAAGCATATTGAGGTTGATTGTCACTTCATTCGTGAGGCTGTCATGAGTCAGAAAATTTGCACTCCCTTTACTCCTTCTTCAGAGCAAAGAGCAGATGTTTTTACCAAGGCTTTAGGAACAAAACAATTTAATATTATGTGTAACAAGCTGGGCATGATTGATATATTTGCTCCAGCTTGAGGGGGAGTGTTAGAATATTTAAATTTGTTCTTATCTTTTCCTATTTTACTTCAAGTAGGTCTCTTCTATAGGTGTAGTTTTACTTCAAGTAGGTCTCTTCTATAGGTGTAGTTATCCTTAAATTCCATCACTATAAATAGAGGTGGAATCATCATTAATCAATAATATAGATTCATCTCTTCTTTTATCACTTCGTACAGTATTGTCTCAATATGAAGTGGTAACTGGTCGACTGGCGCGTCATATAAGTTTCTTTTGGACTCTTTTAGGGTTCTGCATGCTGTTCCGACTGCAAGGGGACCGGTTATCGTGCAAAGTGGCTGGGAGAGCCTCCTGTTCCCACGTAGGAGCATCAAAGTTCTGATTACGCAACTTCACAGGCCCATGCAAGTTGCTCTTTTGATGCTGAATTCGACGTTCTCAGTTTTTGGGATCGGCTTTTTGATTGTCGGAAAGCGGCCGTGCGATATACACATCTTGTATGTATACAGACAGTATAACCATTTCTTGCGATTTCTCTGTTATTACTGTAAAGGAACTACAGTGTCATAATTTCTTTCATTAATTTGGAGCAAAATACTTAGTTGTTTTCTAGCAGGAGCAGAGAGTGGCCACAGCCTCTATCCAAGGCTGTAAAAATCCAACCACTATATTTCCATTTCTTGGTATACTTTTTGACAATGTAGCACTGTCTGCTGTTATGTCATTTTTTTTTTTATAATTTATATTGTCTTGGATCTATTTTTTTTAAAAAATAAACAGAATGTCAAAAGCATTTTAGTTTTTGGTAACTATAATAATTAATTGAAAATCAGTTATTAATTATATGAGTGTGAATTATATAATTAGGGTCATAATTATTTAAAGTTGAGAAAGACATGTACATTCACCTCCCTGCTATTTTGGGACTATACAAATTTTCTCTCTTATTATGAAAATTACAAATTGCCCCCTCTAACTAACAGGTGTTAGTCAAATTTAATAATATGTGCTTAAATGATCATTTTGCCCTTATTTATAAAACTGAATATAATTCAATAAAATTAATAATAGAAGTATTTTTTTATTTTCTTTATTTGAAATGAAAAGAAGGAAAAAAGTTTTTCTTCAAATAATTTAAAAATATATGTATGTCTTCATTTTTCTAGGAATTGTAACGTATAGAACTTTAAGAATTAAAATACACTAAAATTGACTTGTTTAAATTTTAATTCAACATAATAAAATTGGCTAAAATACTGAAATTTGCCTCAATATTGTTAACATTTGAGTAATATAAACTCTATTTTATTACTTGCTATAAAATAATATAATTTTAATAAAATTTGCAAGCGTTGATGATTGTTAGGAGTAGAATTTATTGTTACAACCTACACATACACAATATTTGACTAAAAAATGTTATAAAACAATTTACTAAAAATAATGAATATTCACCCTTATTAACTTTAAAAATAACAAATTGTCCCTTAAGTGTATTTAAGTTATAGAAAATAGAGTTATTCAGGTCGATGGGGAATTATAGGAAGTTTACCAAATTTTTTTTATGACATCAACGAAATCCATTAAGTTAACTAACGGAAGGGGCAATTTGTAAGGTTGGTATATTTGGAATGGAAGTTTTTGTAATTTTTATACTAAGAAGAGGAAATTTGTATATTCCCACAGTAGTAGGGGAGGTCAGTGTAATTAACCCTATATTATATGGAAGAGAGAGAGAGAGAGAGAGAGAGAGAGAGAGAGAGAGAACCACAAAAAAGTGTGAATTATATCATGGATGGAATTTGAGTACGATAAATTAATGAGGTTATATTTGTCTTATGAATTATGAAAATTACATGAGATCTGAAATATTTTATTTTGAGACCTTATAAATTTTTATAAAGAAAAAGCAAAACGCTTTTAACATCTTAAAGTTGTTAAATATCATATAAGATGTTTTGAGGAGCTTTTAAGCTTGGCTGAGCACCTTCTGAGTCTTTTAAAATCTGTTGGTAAAAAAAATATAACATGTTATTTAAGAATTAAATCATTTCTAATTTTATTGTTTAACAATTGAAACAAAAGTTTTAATTTTTCATCAAGAAATATAAAGGAATAGTATATTTTATCTGGCAAAATGCGTATAAAGATGTTAATAACTTTATATTATGTTTAATAAAATATTTTTTTATATTCTATATTTTTTATTTTGTTAACCCACATACAAATATTTTATATTGATATTTATTTTATTTAATATATTCAAAATAATATATAATTTTATGACTATAAATCTTACAAATATAATTTTATTAAAAGCTATTTAGCAATATAAAAAATATATATATTCTCAATTTATTGGGAATAGCTAAAACCATGGGTAAGTGGGGAAATGTTTAATCCCTTACTTATGGGAATGGGCATCCCAAGAAAATGGATACTGCCATTCTTAATTTATACTAAACATGTATTCAGAATTAGATTAGCGTATGCATTACATTGTCGATAATGCATACCCTAATTTATACTTTCCATTCCTAATCCATTCCCTCCTACCAATCATACTCTAAGGACATGATTGGTATATAGGAAATTGAGTGGGAATGGAATGAAGATGGGAAATGAATCATATTTGAATAGCATTCTTATGATTGATATACACAAGAATTAGAAGACAATGGAATAAATCATTTCTTAATTGATTCCATTCACATGATTGATAATCAGAAAGTAATGGTTAGTAATGGAACGAAATTACTTTTATGAAAAATTTGCCCTTTAATATATTTTTGTGGGAACATTGAATGCATTTTATAATAGTAGTATTTTCAAAAATTACTTATAGAATGTTATAAGCAATTTATAAAACATCTCATGTATAAATAAACAAATCTGTGAGAAAAATTTATTTATTTACTTAGAACATATAGATAATATTTTTTGATGCAAAAGATATTATATTAATTTGAAAAATCGAATTAATTAATCTAATTTAATCACAACACATCTACCACTTTGTCTGAATATTCAATAATAAAATATGAGCCGCCTTCTATGAGGATTAATTTTTAATAATAATATAAAATAATTTTCAGAAAATATGTGGTATATATTAACAAAAAATTGCATAATAAAAGCAAGTAAGTTGGTAAGAAGGGGATGAATTCTGAACAAGCATGGTGGACGCTGAGACCGACTAATGAGATGAAGTGATATTGGTCGATCTTTCATAGCACTTTTGTTGTTTTTATATGTTATTTTACGTGGTGTTATCATAATCATATGATTTTTCTTCTGCAATAGTATTCCCACATGAACGAAAAAAGAAATTAATCAGTACTCGTACAAGAAGAAGATATTAAAAAAATTAGAGCCAATAAAATTTACTTGGTAATTTTGATAGTTATATACTTGAAAAAGACGTTTGATAAGAATATGATGATAGAAATATATTTTGTTTTGGTTTATAAGGATAATTTTGTCAAGAAAAATATTTTTTTTTGCATTCCAAACATAATAGGAATAGGTAATACCATGGTGTGGGTATGGAATCACTAATCCCTTTCATAAGGGAATAAGGGCATGATTGGTATGAGGGAATGCATTTGGAATGGAATGAACATTCCTAATCTTATTCCAAACACATGTTTGGTATAATTTAGGAATAGCAATAGCCATTCCTTTGGGAATGCCCATTCCCATAAATATGGGATTAGGCATTCCCCCACTCACCCATGGTTTTAGCTATTCCCAATAGTTTGGGAATAGATTTTGTTTTTATATACTGCTAAAATAATTTTAATAAAATTATAGTTGCGAGATTTATAGTCACAAAATTATATATTATTTCAATACATTAAAATAAATGAATATCAATATAAAATATTTAAATATGTGGTTTTTAGAAAATATAAAATGTAAAATATAAAAAAAATTCTTAAATATTTTATTAAATATAATATAAAATTATTAACATCTTTATAGGCATTTTACCAGATATTACTATAAGCATAAGCATTTACCAAATAATAAGTATTTTTTAAAAAATTTAAATATATGAAAACGTCCAACAATATATATATATTATAAATTTATAATTAATTTAATATTTCAAAAATAATATTCCTTATGTCATTAATGAGACGTAGCTTAGTTGTTTTTTATTTTAATTTTTAAGTTTCATTATTAAAAAATATATAAATGAGTAATTTGAAAGTTTTGATTCAATTCTCCTTTTCATTCCTTTGGTATACCAAACATAGGAATGGTATACCAAAATCATTCCATTCCTACTTTTATTCCATTCCTAATTTCATTCCATTCTCACTCAATTCCATTCCTATATACCAATCATGCCCTAAGGATTACTATGGAATGAACAATTTCCTTTCCTTAGTTATACCAATCATATGTATAGGAATGGACTTGGGAATATCAATTCCACCCACCTCATTCCCTCATACCAATCATGGTCTAAATGTATTATACTTGTCTTATAATTAATTCAAATCTAGTCAAAATCCTATTCCAAAGTTAGAAATTTCCATAATTGAAAAATCTATGCATACCCTAATTTATACGTTCCCGACTTAACATGTATCTAAAATAATACACTTAGGCCACGTTTACTTTGAGGACATAATTATATGAGTGATAGGATTATCTTGAATTAAATGAATAATAAAAAAGCCCTGTATTAATTGTAATGTGTTTACTTACATGTATTAAAAAATTGTGATAAAATCTGTGTAGTGTTTACTTTGTTGTATTAATTTATTGTTTATGGAAAAATACCCATTTGCCCTTCAATAATTAAATAATAGGACTTACAATCATTTCACCCACCTCTTTGCAAGAAGAGTTTAGTTGATCCTCATTCATTTCAATTTCTTTGAAGTACTCTCACCTCCTCCAAGTATCATCGGTAAGAACATGAATTTTTTGAAAATATTTTATAGTGGTTTATGTAATTGTTGTGATTTTCGTAATTTCTCTAATTCTGAAAATTAATTTTTGTAAGAACATTCAATTACTCTTGTAAGAACATTTCTTTGAGAACTTTCAATTGTTCATCTTATTTCTTTAATTCCTTTCAGTTTTTTTTATTCCTGACCAATAATTCAAACAGAATGTTTGTCACATTCAGATTGAAATGGTGTATAATTTGGGAAAGTAAAGTTTCATTTTGGTGCTTAATTTTTATGAATTTGTTAGCAAAATTAAAAGAAATTAATTTTCTTTCAGTTTCAGTTTTTATTGCTTGGAAATTTCTCCTGCAAATTACAGATTTAAATGGTGTTTAATTTGAGAAAATAAAGTTTCATTTTGGTGCTTAATTTTTACGAATTTGTCAGCAAAATTAAAAGAAATTAATTTTCTTTCAATTTCAGTTTTTATAGCTTTGAAATTTCGCTTGCTAAGTCTGAAAAATTTCGCCTGCAAATTACATTTTACAGCTTTCACTAGATAATGGCAAATGGCTGGAGCACATCTTGGTCTTCTAGAAATAATTCTACATTTGGGAATACGAATACTAGTCGCCGCACGGCTTTTAATGTTCGCAGAAGTGTCGAGTTATGCTTATGTGGCAATATTGTCGTTACAAAAACCTCTTGGACTAACGCTAATCCTAGACGTCGATTCCGTGGTTGTTCTGGTGCAAATGTATGGTTATATAATTTACACAATTCTGCTTAGGTATTTAGCTACCTAACGTATTCGCATTTCAGGGTCGTTACTGTGGTATTTTCAAATGGATTGAACCCCCGATGTGTGATCGTAGCGTTGCTATCATACCCGGATTATTAAAGAAATTGAATGCTCACGAGAAGAAAATAAATGCTAACAAGGAGAAAATTGCATTGGTACGAGGTGAGTTGAGGAAGGCCTTACGACAAAAGAACATAACTTTGGTTCTTGCTATGTTCTTATTCATAATCCATCTCGTAGTATTAGCTTTATATGTGAACTTCACCTAAACCGAAAATAGCACAAAAAAAATGGAGCATCACAGTGGAAAATTCGTAACTAAAAAAAAAAAAAATTCAAACATACCTTGAAATGTAGGTTGGATCTGTAACATTAAACACCGGAAAAAAAAAATGAAGACATTTTGTTAGTAAAACCCATCAAGACGAAAAATAATAATAATAAAAAAATCGGTAAACACATTCATCTTATAATGTAAAACTCTAGAGTACAAAATGAAAATGAAGAAGAAGAATGGGAGAGGATGAAGAAGAACTCACCTTCTTCTTCACTGCTGCTGCTCTCGTTCCCTGATGAAGGAGAAATGAAGAAATGGAGTCAAAAGGCAAGAAGAGTTGAGTGTTGAGTGTTAGGTGAGCAACTCTTTTGTCTTATTAGAGGGCAAAATGGATTTTAGCCACATGCATTAATTGTTGTATAAAATCTTACATAACTTATACCACCACTTTTGGTGGTATAAGTTATGTAAGTCTAACAGTGATTAGTACCGGGCCCTGAATTTGTACAGGGCCCCCATACATGAAAGTAAACAACATATTGTCATATACTAATTTTCTTATACAGGCTAATAATTCAAAGTAAACGGGGCCTTAGGGTATGCATTATCTTGTTGTTTTCATTTCATGGGCTAAGTCTTTCCTCGCTCTAACGCAGCTTCCTGTAGTTGAAGACGATAATGTTGTGGTTTTCGAACATGAGGTGGAAAAAGTGATCAATCTTCTGACTGGAGGATTTGACGAACTAGAAGTTATCTCAATTGTTGGGAAGTCTGGCCTTGGTAACACAACACTAGCAAAAATGATTTATCGTGATCCCAAAATTGAATATGAGTTCTTCCATCGTGCGTGGGTTTATATTTCTCAAGATCATAGCAGAAAGGAAGTCTTCCTTAAAATTATGAGTAATTTCACCCAACTTACCGATTCCGTGTATAAGATGAATGATGAAAATTTGGCTAAAAGATCTGTAGAATCTTCGAGAAAGGAAACTATTTGATTGTTATGGATGACGTTTGGAGCGAAGAGGCCTGGAGTGGTCTCAAGGTTGCCTTCCCTAAGAACAACAGACGGAGTAGAATATTGATAACTAGTCGTGTTGAGAGAGTTGCTAGGCATGCTATATCTATTTCGGGATGTTCCCTGAAGGCTGTGAGATTCTAGTGTGGAAATTGGTTCGCTTGTGGATTGCTGAAGGGTTCATACAACCAAAGGAGGGAATGAGCTTGGAGGACATTGGAGAGGATTACTTAGAGGATCATGTGAACATGATTTTAGTGATGGTAGGACAGTACAGATTGAAGGGTAATGTTTGTATTTTATTTTAGAAAAGGGAATTGGTGAGGATATTAGTTTGGAACTTTGAGGACTAAAGTAGAATGTAAGGTGTTAACTAGAACAACAAAAGAGGAGTAAGAAGGCTTTTAGTTGGAAAGGTAGTAATTGATTGCATATATGTTTTCTCTACAACAATTCATCATCCTACAAGTCTATTTATAAGGAGATGGAAGGTTCTTGAATTGATTTTGTGGCTAGGATTTAAAAGCTTGCTCAAGAAGCTTTGAGCAATTATCTATATCTAGAATTTTGTTTAAATATCTACGACATTTCTACTTGCAAAACACACTAACTATTAACACGTAAAATTAAAACATGCCGTAACTTGAATATTGCAAGAAGGAAGCAGCAGAAGAGAACTTTTTCCAAGAAATTAAGTATCTTGATCAACATACCTATGTGTCTTCCAACCCCGCCTTAGAAAGGTATCGTCGCCTTTGCATTCATTCCCGTGTTTTGAACTACATCTCCGCAAAAACCAGTTGGTCCACATGTTCGTTCTTTCTTGTGTTTCTCCAATGAAGAAACGATCTTAGAAGCAGAGCACGTTTCATCCATCCCCGGAGCATTTAAATTGCTCTGAGTATTAGATGCTAAGTACATCACTTTCACTCATTTCCTAACCAATCTTACTCAACTGGTTCATTTGAGGTATCTTGTTCTTTCTGGTAATTTCAGGGTTCTTCCTGCAGCCCTCTCGTCCCTCTGGAACATTCAGACCGTTGTCATCACAACATCTTCACGCACCCTTGAAATTAGAGCATACGGAAGATGATTCAGTTAAGACACTTGAAAGCAAATGCATCCATAAAAGGTTTGTGCTAGTTTAGGATGTTTGGTATGTGCCATAAAAGGTTGAATGAATAGGAAGACAGACAGAAATGTAGTAATACTGCAACTGAAATCAACTCCCCTTTGCTAAAAGATCAGTTGATTGCCTGTCTGTCTGTATAAACATTTCCTAGCTACAGACAGCAAAAGATTCACCATCTCCTGTCTCAAATACTGCAGAAAAAAGGCTACTGTCATCCTAGGAAATGTGTTAGCCATAAAGAACTCAGAGCTCAGAGGAGCCTCGACTTGTAATCGTTGATGGCAAGAAGAGCTTGACGGTGTGGTCAAGATTCGTAGCAATTGTTGTAAAGTTTGCAGTCTCAGAAGGTCAGCCTGTCAAATACTGGCCTTACTACAACTTGTTGCAGTTTCTTGCCGTGTTCTTGGATACTAAGATATCATGAAAAATTATGGGATATATATGATGTAACGATGTCATGGGGCCTCAGCTTTATCAACTAAGTTATACCAAATTGACCGAAAACTAAATTTCCCCTGATAAATTGGCCTACAACCCAATTTTGTGCAATTCCCATACAAAGATCTGGTATTCCCATATTAAAATCATCTTGCTAAACTTTGAATTTTTAGGCTAATTTTTTGAGTTGAATCAAAATTGCACCATTGATCTAGGTGTTTTATGCAATCTGAGCCCAAAAAAAAGATCTAATTTTTTCTTGATTATATCTAGCTAATATTTTAATTTTTCCAAATTGAACTGAAAATGAAAGAGCAAGAGGATGGTAAAGACTACAGATTAAAGTTGTAGAACATTATAAATCAAAGATGAAATTAAAATCTGGCATATACATCACCAAGAATAATAAATCAGGAGAAAATTTTTGTGAGGCATAATTAAGGAATCACAACAAAATTTTGACTTTAGCTTAATTTCAACCAACACCTTAGCTAAATAAGATTTTTCAAAATAATCAAAAAATTAAGAATACGGGGTGTCCGACCTTGAATTTCTTTTTATAGTATACGATTATTATATAATTCCATATGTACGTTCAAATTGAAAGATTGATTCAATATATCAAGAATCCAAATCAACATGTACGTTCAAACGAGATAAATAAATAACAAACTACTATAAAAGTGGATATACATCCACATTCGTAAGACTCAAAATCACAACCTTAGCAGTCGAGCAACAACTCATTAGCATCTGAACTTGAATTGTAACGTGCAACTATTTTCAAATAATCCACCATTGTATTTATGATATATCATATTGGCTTGGTCGGTGGTCGTATGTATCCGGGGTCATACCAACGTGCCCAAGTGGACATGCTAGTCGGAAATAAGCTGGAAATCTACACAAGACAAGAAGTGATCGAGCTAGACCCCAACGTTTGCACTCCGATAATCAAGTTAGGGAGCTAAATTCAAAGGTCTAAAGGACGGAACTAAAAGACAATGCATAAGGTGATTAAGATACCTGAAATCTTCATAAATGAGGGGTTTTAGACTTTTTATCTAATGTACAAACGTTATTGATATCTTTTGAAATTGCACCACGTGTATGTGATCTCTTTTTTCAAGAGCCTTACTGAATCTGGGCGTCACTAGGCCATATTTCCTTGGGCTTTTACCCAAGGTGATCCTTCGAGCTTAATCCAAGAACGCCCCTTATTCTTTTACGCGTATTAGCGCGCATCAATATTAATGTAATTTACTTTTAAGTTATTTATTCTAATATTAATCATGTTGATCATTATATCATAGTTGAGCAATATTTAATTCCTCAAAATAAAAATAATATTTCCTAAAGTGACAAACCATTTTAATCCTAAATTAAGCAAAACAAAGGATAATTCTTTTTAATTTTGTCTTAAGCCAAAAAAGAAGAAAATAAGAAAGAAAACAAAAGGGTGAACATGTCTGAAAAGAAGAGGTGAAGAAGCGTGTGGAAGCATAAAATCGCGAAACTCCTGCACATCTAACCCCCAAAAGCGCTTCTAGTTCTTTCTCTCTCGCTCGCCCCTTCTCTCACACATTACAACAAACACATACACGCACAGTGGTTAGTTGTGGCTATGGCGGATGAAGACGAAGAGAGGGTTGTGGAAGAGCAGCTCCAGTTCCAGCTCAAAGAACAGAAGGAATCTCTCGCAGCCGTCGCCGATGCCCTGTCCTCCGACCCCTCCAACCCCGAACTTCTTTCGGTATTTCACTTTAATTATACATTCATAAGGTTGTCTCTTCCTTGTGAGTTTGTTGATTTAGTTTTTTGTGGGTATTTTTGATGGATTTGTTATGAAATTTGACCATCAGACGTTTGTGTGGGGACTTTCAATTCTTCAATTTGATTGGGTTGTTTATTAATTTTTAATCTTTGTCAAAGGGGAACTCGAGGTGAACCCTAAATTATTGCGCTTATTTTGATTTTGGTGACATTGTTATATGTTGATGCAGCTCAATTCGTGATTTTAATCACTGTAACCACTTCAACACCCTAGCTTTTGTAAATGTTTCTGGCTCTCGGTTCATTTAGACTAGTAATTAGGATTTTGTGGAAAATTCATTGTTGACCTTCGAAGCTTAAGTATTTCCTTTGACATTTTACCATTGCTTACATGGTGATGCAATCTGAGTTGCGACTTTTTATCATTATAAAACCTAGAATTTTTTTTTTTTTCCCCATACAGTGTATATGTGCAGTATGTCTAGTCATTTATAAGTTTACTGTCGAGTGCTTCTCTTGCCAGCTTATGTTTCAGTTAATCATAAAAGGATCATTTTGACTTCTAATTTCAATTTATTGAGATGAAAATTCTCTGCTGTGAAAGAAGGAGATTGATGAAGAAAGATTAATATGGTGCTAGATCTCTATCAGAAGTGACGAGCATCTTTCTAAAAATTTGCTTTGCAGCTGCAATGTGATATAAATAGCATGATAATAATATTGAAAACAATAGAAGACTTTTACTAATTTCAAATTATATACTCCGTTTCTCCTGTCAGAAGATAGGAAGCCACCTGTAGCTGAAAAGGCATTTTTCTTACATAAATCTAATTTGGCAATGTGAATTAACAAAAAAATTAATTCTTTAGTCACGGAATTTTTCTGAGACATTTCTCCAAACAATGAGACTATTTTACAGTGCTGGTTATTCTTTTTATGCTTCAATGTATCCTTCAACATGATGTATGTTATGTGCTGTATAGGTTCATGTCGAGCTTGTTCAGGCCATCAAAGATGCTGAGGAGGGGCTTTTTCAGCTGAAAAGAGCAAGATTGCTGCGAGAGGCTGATTCTGTTTTACAAGCTTCACTGAGTTCTGATGATGTCAAGGTGGAGCCTCTGGATCCAACAGATGTTGAAGCTGAACCTCTGGTGGATGAAAGCTACTCTGTGGGATCAAAATGTAGATTCCGCCATACTGATGGACGGTGGTATAATGGCCTCATTGTTGGGTTGGAAGGTTCTGAATCTGCAAAGATATCTTTCCTTACTCCAACATCTGAAAGCATGTTGGTGGGTTAACTACTTCTTCCTCTTCCTCATTTCTCTCTGCACACGTAGTCCATTTTTTAATCAATCAAGTGTATTCTGTGGCTTTCTCTTTCTATTTCCATCTTGTTGTCATGCTAGATGATCTAAAACTGATTCCGGAAGGAAATATCATTTATTTTGCTTCTTTGGTAACCTTGGGTGAAATATGTGGTATCTCTTTGACCAGGGAAAAATAGTTCCAATGTAGATAGGTGATGTAGCTATGTTAGTGCAGAAATGTGTATTTCTGTTAATATTCCAGAGTTTGATATCGAGATCTTGAAATTAGTTCACTATATGATTATGCTGTTGAAGACTTGTTGAGTTACAAGGACAGGCTAATCTGGTGTGGTTCTTTAGGTGAATCCCGGTCAGCTTCCTAACCGTGTTTAAACTAAATATCTACTCTCTCTCTCTCGGTACATGTAGACACACGTAGATCTTAAACTGATATCTTGATGGTAGTTTATCTGATAGTGCTGATAATATTGACAATTGAACTTTTCTTGGTATTGGACTTCAAAACTTGGGGTCATATTGTCCCTAGGATAGTTGCAACTGAATCAAGAAACTGATTTTCCTCTCTATTCCAGTCCCCATGCTACCTGTTAGAATTGCAACAACTGCAATCGTGCTCCATATACTTAGGTAGCTGAGTCAGTAGCTCTATGCCATTTTTCTGTTTTAGCAATGAACCTCAGAAGCAATGTGTGCGTCCCAGTATCCTTCTGGCTTGGTGTGTTTAATCTTCCTTCTCTTTGATTTTTACACATGAGTAAGGTGGTTTTAGTAAGATACTCTCACTAATGCTAGACCAACCTAGTGCAGATGTGCAAGTTCTCTCAACAGCAACGGTGTCGATTTGGTAGTAATTGCCGCTTATCACATGGTATGTTTTCAAGCATAACAAATTTGGAAAATAGACCTTTGAGATGGTTTCTCCCGATCCTCATATTCGTGTCTCTCTTGTTGTATTGATGCATCTGGTGAGATAATGGGGCATTGCCTCTTGGTGTTGTCACAGATGCTCAGAAAGCAATGCATAAGTTTGTCTAAATTGAGACTTTAACCCATCTAAATATTTAGACTTTCAGAGACAGAATAGATGACTTCACCTTTCTCTTCAACCATCTCCATGTGGTCAATCAAATACATTTAGCACATCTTTCCAAAGTTGTTTTTCTCATCCCAATGTTTCCTGTTTGCAAGGTTTAATTCCCAGCATAGAGCTAGTTACATGCTCACTGGGGTCATTTCTCTATTGTTTTCAGGCATTGACATCCCACTGTCTTCCTTAAAGAAGTATATTCCTACGACATGGGAGCAATCACTGGTGGGTTCCAGTATCTGGGCCCTCTCGGACTCTAAGTCTGGCATCTGGCGGGAAGCTGAGCTAGAATCATGGGATGACGAACTCAGAATCTCTGAGGTAGTTTTTCGGGATGATGGAAGTTCAGCAAAGCTGGGAACTGAAGCTATTATTTTGTCCGAATATGCCCAGAGGAGTGATGAAGAAGAGTCCGACACGAGCTATGAGGAATCGGATTCTAGTGACTATGAAAATGACAGCCCGCAAGGGTTGGGATTTTTAGAAAGCACAGCCTTGCAGAGAGGAGTCCAGACCGAAACTGCCATTTTTGCCAAGTGGGAGAACCACACGCGAGGCATTGCTTCCAAGATGATGGCAAATATGGGTTACCGTGAAGGAATGGGTTTGGGTGCATCTGGACAGGGAATGCTCGACCCTATTTCTGTGAGAGTTCTTCCACCAAAGCAATCTCTTGATCATGCTATCAAAACTATTGAAAAGGAAGAAAATAAGGAGACCCGGTTAAAGAAACGTACTAGGGGTGGCAAGAGGAAACGTGATAAGAAGTTAGCAGCGGCAGCTAAGGCTGCTGAAGAGGAAGAGGAATCAAAAGATGTTTTTTCTCTGATTAATACCCAGCTTGCTATGCACGGACAAATCCTAAATGGCAGCTCAACAAAAAAGCAGCAGAGTAAGGCAAATGGGGAGGCAAAGAAAGAGGACAGGAGAGCTCTACTTGCTTATGAAGATGAGATAAAGAACTTGAAATTGCAAATCGAGAAACTGGAAGAAATGGCGAACCGGAACAGGAAAGAGAAGGTGGTATACGAGGCTGCTCTTAGGAAGCTCAATGAAACTCGAAAAACGTTGGCTGATGCTGAGGAGGCTCATGCATCCACGTCGAATGCGGTTGCTAGAAAAGAGAAAGAAAAGAAATGGCTCAAATTTTGAAGGTGTTGAATGAGGTGAAAGCATATGCTGTATAGTTAGAATTCATCAGATCAATGTTTTTCTGCCTATAACCTTCTTTAGAATATCTAAACTTGTTTAGCCGGCTTATTTATCAGGAATGAAATTACAACATTAATTGATTTGTCCCCAGCTGATGATGTTCTTGCTACTATGTTTCTTAAGTTTCTTACAATGGAAGTTATTGCTACGGCAGGGGTTATCGGTCGAGCTGAGATGCGCTCGACATTGTATTACATGCTGCACGCAGTGCTTTTCACACCGAATGTCTTGATTCTTACCACTGGTATAGAATGAAACAGGTGATGCAATATGCAGTGTCGCAACATTGAGGGACGTTGCTTCCTGTCTTTGAGCAGATTGAATTTTCTGTTGCAAATCATATTTCATCTTCTATTTCATTTAACATATACACGCCATGTGTAAAAAGACAACATTATGTATTTTATTTTGAGAAATATTTTATACACATAACGTGTGTATGTTGAACGAAGTAGAATGTGAAATAGACTGTGCAACATAAAATTCGATTCGATATGAGTACAGCAAACCACAGGTGAGCAATGCATAGGCAATGTGGGCTGCAAGAAAGGCACAATTCTATCTTTAATTTTGTGAATCCAGCGTTTCTTACACCAACAACAGAATCGGGCCTACCCCAACCAACATTCCAAACACTCATCATAATATATATATATATATATATGTTATTTATTTATGTGTGTGTGTGTAATAAAACACAGTTGATGATTAATTTTGAGTAATTGTGGGGTGCCATCCAAGTATGGAATCCACCCCTTCAATTATTGAGTAGATAATACAGCTAATTTGCCCCCAAAAGACAATTGAAGCTGAATAAATTATAGTATTAACTAAGATTCTTGTCCAAAAAAATAGGTTTTAATTCAATTATTTCAATATTGATAATGTGAGGAGCAACAAGCCAACAGCTAACCCCTTCTTTTCCTCTTTCTACTCTATTTTTAAAGATTAGTTTTGTAATAATAAGAGTTTAATTAACAAGCACACGCAAAGTGATGAAAACTATACTCACCGACACAAGTAGATAACTAAACTTAAGTTGGATGAAACGGTGAATTACAACCACCTCTCATGATATTTGACATAATTATGGATATTCTCTCGTTATTTCAAAAATTACAAATATCCCCTATTGAGATTTGTAACCGTATAACAAATAACCCATTTTTATTGATGAACTGAACAAAATGCCCTTATGCAAATTGAATTATTTTTTAAGATTTTCTAAATTTTTTTGGACAAAAATGTGCAGGGAGAGGTTTCCTACGTTTTTTACAAGAGGAGCAAGAATGTAATTTGCCTGGCTGATTTTTCTATATTTTTTTTAAAAAAAATTTCAAGAGCAAAATAGACCATTTTAAGCCCTTAGTTAAAAATTACAAACCTCAAGGGGATACTTGTAATTTTTGAAACAATGAGAAAATATTCGTAATTATGTCAAATCTCAGTAAAGGTCATTGTAATTCACCCTAGATTAATTGGTGCGAACAAGAAATGAGAAAAGTATTTTTTTCTTTTTAATTTTATTGTTAAAAAATGAAAATAAAAATTCTAATTTTCATCAAGAAATATAAAGGAGTAGTATTTTTTTTAAATAAATCACGTCAAATCAGCATAAAGTTAATTACAATCTCATAATCTATAAAAAGATGTGTGTAGATACATAGGATTTCAATTTAATTTTGGTGGAAATGGGAAGAAATGTGACCAATTGATGATATTGCTCTAACTTGTTCTTGTCCTCCATTAGTCAACCACTGTCGTCCTACAATTATGTTGCTTGTAAGTGGGCACCGAATATCAATGATTCCTTATCTGAGTGTTCGCATTGACATTTTATAATTAAAAGGTTTGTGAGTTCAAATTCTACAGATATAAATATTGAGTCTATTTTTTAACAGTAGTATGTTGTTTCTTTGTTTACTTTGTATTTATTGGTTAATTTAAAAATAGTGTAATTTACATTCACCTCTTCCGAGATTTGGCATAATTAAAAATACCCTCTCGTTGTTTGAGAAATTACAAATACCACCTGAGATTTGTAATTTTTAACCGAAGGCCTGAAATTAACCATTTTGCCCTTGAATTTTTTTATTAAAATTGTAGAAAAATCAACCGAGGCAAATTGTATTATTGCCCCTCTGTGTAAAAAACTTAAGAAATCCCTCCCTGCGCATTGTAGTAAAAATAAAATAAAATAATTTTAAGAATAAGTCAGTTTGTATAAGGGCATTTTGGTCAGTTTATCCATAAAAATGGATGAAAATGGGTTATTTGTTAGACGGTTACAAACTTTTGGGGTGTATTTGTAATTTTTCAAACAACGAGGGAGTATTTGTAATTATGTCAAACCTCAGGAGATGTGGCTGAAATTTACCCTTAAAAATATTGTTGTATTGCGTACTGAATGTTGTAATCATAATATGTCGATTGATTTAGAATTATCAATATATTTATAAAAAAAAAACGAATATATATATATATAGAATTATATTTATGTACTTTTATACAAAAGAAAATGATAAATAAAAAAGGTGGGTAGTTTTCCACTAAGTATTGGAGAAGAAAAGATGGTCCAAATTTATGAAATTGGAAATTGGAGGGTACCACTACCCCAATTTCACTTGTGACCAATTAGATAAGGTCTTGCTTTTCCACTCTTTACATGACTTCTTGGTCATTTTAAGAACCTTCCAAAAAAAATTATTAAAATAAAAGAAATAAATAAACAAATACACAACAAAAAATCCCTTTATTCTTTACTAAAGGAAAATTATCACCAAACCCCATTTCATTTTTTTGCCTCAAATATTCCATACAAAATGGAAACCTCAATTTATTTTTTGTTTGTTTGCCTAAATTGTGACACATTTCATTAACAAGATTCCATCGTTGATAAAGATTGGTGTCGTAAAATTCTATAATAACGAGATATTTGTGTTGATATACATTATTTTAATTCCATATGTAGCGTCATTCCAACGTTATATCAACTGGTGATTGATATGATCTTTTCGGCTATCTAGTGTATAAAAAAAATTGAATATTGATTTGACTAATAGCTATAAGTTTGGTCTATATATAGAATATTTTTCGTTCCACTTAAATCCCGAATTATTATCGATATATCATGTAAAAGGAATCTAGTATCAAAATTAATTTTCAAGGGATTGGAACATGACATTAAGTCACAATTAATCCTGCAATTAATTATAAGTGTTCTTTATATAATTATAGCCATAATACATAATTGGGAAAATAATAATAGATAATTAGGACCGTACAGAAGGATGGGTGCATATAAGTATATGAAAATCAGAGTTAATATATAAAAATTGGTCACAATTTTGTCATATTTGATAATTGTTAGGTTAGTATGATGACTTGGCCACATGGTATGAGTTTTTGAGTGGGAATCAATAATATTGATCATATGATCACCTCATTTTTTCTCACAAATTTGATAAGGTTTCTTGTCTACATGTGGAACTTCACCAACCGACCCTTTTTTTATTTTTATTTTTTAAAAAAATAATACTCTATATGATTTTTTTAAAAAAGAATTATTAAATAATGATTATGTAATAGTTTACTAGCAACTAGTATTATAATAAATAAATAAATGTTACGGAAGACTCATTAATACTACTTGATGCGGTTTGCAACGTGATCGGTATCCCACTGAGCGATGTATTGTTTATTTTGGCTTTGTATGAGCCTCACAATTTTGTCATTACAGGACAATCGCTAAGCAGAAGAGCCTTTGGGACTTATAAGCCGCTCAAACTTTTCGTGTGCAATCAATGTGCGACACTTGTCTACATCAATACTACTGGTGATACTTTTAGTATTCGTTCCACATGAATAATACAGTAAGCTCAAAGCTTGATGGAAGTTCAATTCGAAGCTCTATTCTTTTTTTCAATAAAATTCAGTAATTTTGACTTCAATCACCATCAGAATCAACACATATTTTAGAAACCAAAAGTGATTTATTGAAAGCATTTGAACCTTAAACTCTTATTTCACTTGTTAAATTATAGGCTAAATTCCAATTTATCCCCCTGTATTTTCGCGAAATAGCTAAAAAAACCTCTTGTATTTTGTAAATAAGGAAAAAGCCCCCCTGTGTTTTAATAAATGCAGCACAAAACCCCCCTTCCGTTAGAAATTAACGGAAGGTGGGGTGCACGCGCCTGAAGTGCGATTATGCTTAATTTTTTGCGCATTTTGACCTTTTTTGATCTTTAATTGACTAAAATGCCCCTATACTATATCTTAAATTACCATGGTCAAAATTGATTTTTTTAAGAATTTCTTTTTATTTCTTATTTCTAAAAAATTATAAATAATTTTTGTTTTTAAATATATTTATATTAGTATCAAAATACCAAAAAAATACAAAAATTATATTAAATATAATTTTTCAAATTGAGATATCTATATAAATATAAATGTTAAATTTATAAATTAATTTAAATATTTTTAAAAATTATATTGAAAATATACAAAATAATTAATTAAAATATCTAATAATTATTATAATTATTTTGAAATCACTCTTAATTAATTAAAAAATATATTTAATAAATATATTAAATTAATTAAAAAGAATTTACAAAGAAAAAAATTGGGGGCGGCGGCCGCACAGAGGGGCGACGGCGTCTCCGTCCCCCCCACACGTTGTCGTCACCCCCAACACAGAAGGGCCCATTGCCCGTAGTTGGTCTGGGCGACGTCGTCGTCACCCAGATCTGGGCGACGTCGCCGTTGCCCAGATCTGGGCAACGGCGACGTCGCCAGACTTAGGGGGGACGGCGGCAGCAGGGGTGGGGGAGTATGGTTTTCTTTTCTTTTTTCTTTTTTTTTAAATTTTATATATAAATAATAATTTTATTTTTTATAATTTCTAATTATTTATAGTATAAATTCAAATTTGTTGAATCCAAACCGTTCATTTTTCTACGATGTAACAGTTGAGATTAATTGCTTAGATCTGATGGTTATTATATACTCAAATGAGATCCAACGGTCATAAATAAACAAGTAATAAATAATAAAAAGGCAATAACAGTCAAACAAAAAAAAAATTGACGCCGTTAAGTCAATTTGATGGAGAGGGGCAATTGAGCTATATTTAATAAAATAGAAGGGGATTTTCACCTATTTTTAAAACACAAGGAATTTTTTAGCTGAGTTTTTAAAACACTGGGAGATTTTATGCTATTAAGCCTAAATTATAAAACCAATTTCCTCAAACTCCATATTAAATTGAAGAAGTTCCCTCCCAATAATATTGAGTTTTCAGTCAATAAGTAAATGTGAAATTCCTTCACCTATTTCTATACTTCTATACTATATATTAAGGCTCGAAATCTTTAAATAAAAAAAATATATATGT
This sequence comes from Sesamum alatum, assembly GCA_034509735.1. Lineage (NCBI taxonomy): Eukaryota > Viridiplantae > Streptophyta > Magnoliopsida > Lamiales > Pedaliaceae > Sesamum > Sesamum alatum. The sequence goes on from JACGWO010000007.1 coordinate 2,024,077, forward strand.
ACTTCTAGTAAGCATGACCGGGAATTAATTAAAATACTCTTATTTAAACTTATTGATGCATATATATAATTATTTCTTTAATTAATTAATTATATCAAAAAAAATTTCATGTAAGTTCAAATTCAATCCATTCTATCAATTTTAATCAGTTGTTATTTTTTATTTTATTTAATCAAATAAATATAATATAAAAGTTAAATTACATCCATACATCGAGTATGGTTCTATCACTAGCTAGCATATATTTAAGGGTGAATTACAATGATCTCCTCTAATATTTGACATAATTACAAATACTCCCTCATTTTTTCAAAAATTACAAATACCTTTTGAGGTTTGTGATTTTTAACCAAATGCCTGAAATTATCCATTTTGTCTTTGATTTTTTTTTTAAATTGTAGAAAATTCAACCAAAACAAATTATATTATTGCTCCTCTATGTAAAAAAAACGTAAGACTCCTTATGCATTTTAGTCCAAAAAAATTTAAAAATTAATAAAGAATAATTCAGTTTGCATAAGGACATTTTGGTCAGTTCACCAATAAAAATAGATAAAAATGAGTTATTTGTTAAACGGTTATAAAGCCCAGGAGTATTTATAATTTTTTTTAAAAATAAAAAAATATCCATAATAATATCAATTCTTTTAAAAAAAAAAATCATGGTAATTCACCCAATATTTAATTCCTAATTACAAGGCAAAAGAAATAAATTAGATATAGTGGGGTGACATGGACTTTTGAAAAATCTCTCTCTCTCTCTCCCTTTCTTTCTCTCTCTCTCTCTCTCTCTCTCTCTCTCTCTCTCTCTCTCTCTCATATCTCTATCTTAATGTATATATATATGGTGAATGGTGATGGGGTTGGCATGCAAGAAGCCCACAATCCACAAGAATCATATCACAAGAAAGAGAGAGAGAGAGAGAGAGAGAGAGAGAGAGAGAGAGAGAGAGAGAGAGAGAGAGAGAGAGATTAATGGGCAGTCTGCATGATCATCAACATCCATTTTATTCCCTTATGATCAAGTTCAAGTTGTTGCTGCTGCTATGTTCTTGTCTTAATGTGTTGTTCATCTCTGCTGATGCTCAGCTTCAACACACTACTCATCACATTGACCATACTCTTCAAATCACCTCTCTCTTCCCAGATTCTGTCTGCTCTCCTTCATCTTCCACCATTCAAGGTATTGTTAATTCTTTGTCATTTTCATATTGAATTTATCACACAGTGCATGCTGCAGCGAGAACCTGATGGAATAAATGCGTTTGTATACGTTTTCGTGTGAAAATAAGAATATATTTGAATTAATTAATGAGATTGTGTTTTATATTTAACTGTGGCGTCAAATCAATGTATTTTCACCGTTTCCAAAATTAAAAGCTGAAAATGAAAAGTTATACCACTGAGTGTTGCTTCAATACTCTCTGATATAGTAATTTTTCATATATATATATATATCATAATTAATTAATACATTTTATCAGGTAAAGAAAAGAAAAAGAAGAATATAGTTTGGTGGGATTTAGTTTCTTTTGGTAAATTGTTGAAATTTATGAAGAGAGGTGATTATTTTCTTGAGGTCTTATCTGAATGAGATCACAAAAGTGTGTAAAGACAACATGTGATGTATCACACATTTCAAACAAACTCATATCACATGTCTTTGATTTATTATTCCTATCACTTATTACATTTTAGTGGTATGTGTGAAATGCAAGATTTCTTCCACAAGAAGCTAATTAATGTTTTTATTATTCTCTTATATATCAACTTTTCTCCCTCTATCTTTTCAATAATTTCCCTCAATCATTACCTTTTTTATTTAAAAATAAAAATAAATTGTTGAATACTGAAAAATTCACTGTCAATTTCGTACTATAAATCATACGCATCACTTAAAATGGAAAAATAGTAAGTTTAATCCTATAAGTACAAGGTTGACAATTTTAGTTCTCTATGAATCCATTTTGATAATTGTATTTTGTAATTTTAAAATTTTGACATATTAAAGACAAATAGTCAAAATTTGCTAATATGATCGGAAAAAGTGCATTTCATGCACGTACTTATAAGACTAAAATTGTATTTTTCACGCGTCACGAATTACCTTTTATAGCCAAGATAAAAAGTAAAAACCTTTGAATTTGGGAAAGTTTATGGTTCATATAAATTCAAGAATATGAGTGTTGTTGCTTTTTGGGCTGCCAATGATGGAAGCAGCTCTTTTAGAGTATTGGTGTGAGAGACATTCTCAAAGTGCAACACAGCTGTTTTTGACAATGAACCTTTTGCTTTGCTTCATTACAACAAGAAAAGATAAACAAGTTGATTGGGGGGTTGTCTTGTAGTGTATGTGGTGTCTTTGAGTGTGTGAGTGTGTGTATTTTGTGTGTCTTGTTGTTCAAGGATTTTGAGGTGGAACATAAGTTTTTATATGTATTTCTAAAGTAAGATGTATCTTTCAAACTCATGAGGAACAATGGATCTAGGCATGAAATATTGTGGGCATGTCAAGGACAAAGACAAAGAGTAACCAGGGCAGTAAATGATTCTAGTCGAGCCGATTATATTATTATTTAAGTTTGTGTGAATTTATATCAAGTTTTAAAAATTATGTTTGAATTTGATTTTATTATTGATCTGATCGAGCTCAAACAAATTTTAATTGGATCAAATACATATCGAGCTCAAGTAATTTAATATTTTTAAAAATATTTTAGTATTTTTGAACTAATGGAATCGAGGAAACATGAATCAGGTTCCAACAAGAGACAATCAACCTTGGAAGTTCTTCACCGGCACGGTCCGTGTTCTCAACTAGGTCAAGACAAGGCCACCACCCCGTCCCCAAGCGAGGTCCTTTCCCATGACCAATCCAGGGCCGATTCGATCCAAGCTCGAGTCAAACCAAATTCAGACACAAATAGAATCAAGAACACCAACTCGAACCCAGACAGGCTCAAGGACAAAAAAGCCAACCTCCCGGTGCAGTCAGGCCGGTCACTTGGCTCGGGAAACTACATCGTGACCGTTGGCCTTGGGACCCCAACGAAAACCCTATCGCTCATATTTGATACCGGCAGCGACCTAACTTGGACTCAGTGCCAACCGTGCGCCAGATCATGCTACCAACAACAAGACCCCATCTTCAACCCTTCCGCCTCGGCGTCATACTCCAACATATCTTGCAACTCACCTCAATGCTCTCAGCTCTCAGCCGCCACCGGCAACAACCCCGGCTGCTCCTCCACGACGTGCGTCTATGGGATACAATACGGCGATCAGTCCTTCTCGGTCGGGTTCTTTAGCAAAGATAAACTTACCATAACAGCAACTGAAGTGTTCCCAAACTTTCTATTTGGCTGTGGCCAAAACAACCAAGGGCTGTTTGGCAACACAGCAGGGCTACTAGGCCTTGGCAGAAACAGTCTATCAATAATATCCCAAACTGCACAGAAATATGGCAAATACTTCTCCTACTGCCTCCCATCAACCTCAAGCTCAACAGGGCACTTGACACTAGGCAAAACCACTGGAGTTCCAAGAAATGTTAAGTTCACCCCTTTTGCCAACTCACAGGGGACGTCATTCTACTTCATCGACATACTGTCGATAAGCGTTGGCGGGCGCCAACTACCAATCAGCCAATCCGTTTTCACAACTGCTGGCAGCATCATCGACTCTGGCACGGTCATCACACGCCTCCCGCCCGCAGCCTACACCGCGATGAGCGCAGCATTCAGGAAGCTGATGGCAAAATACAAGACTGCACCGGCCTACTCGATATTAGACACTTGCTATGACTTAAGCGGTCTAACGACCATTACCATTCCAACCATATCTTTCACGTTCGGTGGCAATGTGAAAGTTGATCTGCCTCCAACCGGGATACTCGTGGGCATTAGTACGTCGCGCGTATGCCTTGCTTTCGCGGGAAACAACAATGCCGACGATGTGGCCATCTTTGGGAACACTCAGCAGAAGACATTGGAGGTGGTGTATGATGTTGGTGGAGGGAAACTAGGATTTGGACCTGCAGGATGTAAGTAAGTACAATGTTGTAAGAAATTGGGACTCAAAAGTGATACATGAATTTCACTTACCTAGTTTTATAATGTAAGAATAAGTTAGACTGAAGGGGAAAAGGGATCAGTCAAGAAAATGTGAACTGAAATGACAAAGAGATTTTATAGTGGTAGCATATACAAGCTTGTGGTGGTTGATGATTGTAAGTAGGAAAAACTACTCTGTTCTTCAAAGTTTGATGTCATTTTCAGGTATATATATCTGGTCTTTTCCATTAAATATGCAATTGAGAAGCACTGTTAAGATACCAGAAGATGGCCCCTTGCTCCAAGAATAATGGAACCAAAGTCTTATTGCGACCGTCGTTTGCGTTGCGTTGCGTATGTGAATGATTGACACGTAACTTCAATTTTAGAAAATGGGGTATGTGTCTATCACCCACCTATACAGTGTATTGTGCACCTGATGTAACTTCTACCGAACCATATCGACCCAGGGAAAATTTTAGTCCGGACCCGGCTCGGTCAAACCTGAACCAATTATATGACAAGTGCAATACACCTATCGTGTGATTGATGTATAGTTCAGAAAAAGTGACCAATCACATAGCAAGTGTATCACACTTGCTATGTAATTGATTTAGTTCGACCAAATCTAGTCCGGACAAGAATTTTCGATCGAGCCAGATCCTCTTAAAATTGGATGAATGAGGGTAGAATGAAGAGAATTTGATTGATCTCAAAGTTTTTAGAACAGCTGATGGGCCCATTAAATGATATTATCTGGCCCAGAGGCCCCAGCTGCATATTGAGCCCACATCCGCGAGGGTGAGGCCTGCTGAAGGAATAGATGGTAATGGGCCACTCAGCCCAACTTGTTGGAGATCCAGCCACCCATTTATAAGGCTTATCTGGATGGAGACTGCTACTATAATAAAATGTTAATTATATTTAGATCCTCTCTAGAAATATGAAATTATACTTTATTTTTAAGAAAGTTTTAAAATTATATTTACACCTCCTCAAAAAATTCACCGTTCACACATAACCTCATTTCCTTAAGGTTTGGACTTAAAAATGCGGAGGTTAGCAAAAATAATTCTATTATTTTTTAAGTTTACCCCTTATTTAACATTCCCATATAATGATTTGGCATTTATAAGGGAAAAATATAATAATATTAACCTCACTTCATATTATATGTATTACAGTTATTCATTTTTAAGTACAAATATATACATGAGAATGTTAAATGAGGAAAAAATTAAAAATTTATGTAATCTTTTTGGTAACGTCAATATTTTTCGTTCAAACCCTAACGAAAGAGGATCAGGTGTAAACAAAGAATTTTTGGAGGGGGTGTAAGTGTAATTTCAAATTTTATTTGAGGGAAAGTGTAACTTTGCTTTTCTGGAAGGATCTAACTGTAATTAACCCTATAATAAAAGAAATTATGAGTAAGACAAAAGTTGTTATTAGGAGCAGGACTAATAGGCTAAGATTCAGACACTTGGCATCAGATTATCTTTTCAGTATTTGTATTTGAATCACTCGACAATAATGAAATGGTAGAAAACAATTTAACATAAAATAGTTGTCTTCCTCGTCTAAATTCTGGAGCCCTTCGTAGTTCGAATACAAAGACTAGAATTAATCGCCTAAACTTTTTTCATAAAATATGCAATTAAGAAGCACTGTTAAGATACCAGAAGATGGCCCATTGGTCCAAGATTAATGGAACCAAAGTCTTATTGCAACCGTCGTTTGCATTGAGTGTGTGAATGATTGACACGTAATTTTAATTTCAGAAAATGGGGTATGTGTCTATCACCCACATATACAGTGTATTGCGTACCTAATGTAGCATCTATCGAACCATATCGACCCAGGGAAAATTTTAGTTCGGTCTAGGCTCGGTCAAATTTGAACCAATCATATGGTAAGTACAATACACTGCCGTTATCAACAACCTCCTTTCGTTAGGGTTTGGACTTCACATTTTTTTTAAAAAAAGTTTTAAAATTACACATACACCTCCTCGGAAGATTCACTGTTTACACTTGACCTCCTCTCATTAGGGTTTGGACTTAAAATGCAGAGGTTAGCAAAAATAATTTTATAATTTTACCCTTTATTTAACATTCTCATATAATAATTCGGTATTTATAAGGAAAAAATATAATAATATTAACCTCCCTTCATATGATATATATTATAGTTATACATGATAATGTTATATGAGGAAAAAAATAAAAATTTATGTAATCTTTTTGGTAAGTAGTTAAGAGCATACCACCATGGAATAGATCTGCACAAACTTTGGGGTTAATGATTAGTCATGTAAAATGTGTTCTTGATGTTGATATTGAGTAGCCCACTAAGAAGTTTTGCTCGATCAGTAAAGTTGAGGTTTCGTATTTAAAAAATTGTAAGTTCTAGTCCCATAAATATAGTGTATATGTATATTTCTATAGTAGTTTATTGTTTTTTTTTTTTTTTTTTTGTCTCGTTTGAATGCATTTGTCGTTTAAAATTATTAATTTTTTGAATTAATTTTTGAATTTGAATGTATTTCTTAATATAATGAAACATGATGTAAAAAGCAAAATGTTGATACTAAGAAGATATATACTAAGATCCAAGAAAGAATAACAAAATCAAATAGAAGACACCATGAGCAGGGCTACTTTCTTGATTTCAACCAACAGAAAGCTAAAGGATTCCAACCTTCTTAAGTTGGCAAGAAGTAGGTAAGTGGGAATTACCTCTTTGTATATGAGTGCGAAAGGGCTGCAGCCATTGAACAGTTTCAATTGCCTTCAACCAAAATAGAGATAGGTGAAATAAATAAAGACATGCACAAAGTCCTCTGAGATATACATGCAATGTTTTTATAATCGGACCATGGATCAAATCGATCAAGTTATTGAATTATCGGTTCGATCGATCGAATCGAATTAAAAAAAATGATTGGCTCGGACTTTATTATATATATCTATATATGTGTTTGTGTGTGTAATATATCAATACATTATATATCAATAGATTAAATAAAGGGTAAAATGCAGACACCCTCAACGTATGGGGTCGTTTGCACTTTGTCCCTCAACCGTTTGTTTTTCTGCAAATCATCTCCTAACTTTTGTAATTTTTGCAGATTACCATTTTCAGGCCAAAATTAGTGTATTTTCTGGCCATTTTGAATATACGCGCGTGGGGCCAATTTTTTAAGGGTAAATTTGTAATTTTTACCTCCATTTTAGAAAAACAAAAGGTTAAAAAAAAACACAAAAGTGAACAGGCTTCTTCGTCATTTTTCTCTTTTCTTCTTCATCGGTTTCCACCACCATTACAACCCATTTGCTGAAATGTTGATGGAATGAAAATTGCTGAATTTTTTACCACCACCATTTCAAATCCATCTGTTGCCCACCACCATTACGAACCCATTTTCATGAAAAGCACAATTGTTGAAGTCTTCACGGTTCTGGCGCGAGCAAGGAAGGAGAAATTACAAACCCGCTTGTTGAATTGTTGATGGAAATGAAAATTATTTAGGGGAAATGGTCGGGCGGTTCAGGAAAAAAGTCGGCATCGTGAGACAACCGTGGGAGGAGGGTAAAGCGTGGAGAGAGAAAAATGTCCAAAAAAAGCCAAATATGGGGTTGAATTAAAGATGATCGATGGTTGTCGAAAAATGAAAAGTAATCGGAGGAAAATGATTGCGAGGTAAAGAGCTGTCGAATGGTGGTGTGGTCCGATGAGGGCTGGTCGGGCGGCGAAGTATGGGGAAGAGAGAGAAAATAAATCTAGAAAAAAAGAAAAGGGAAAAATGAAGAAGAAGAAGAAGAAGGCTCTTCACTTCTATATTTTCTTATTTTTTGTTTTTTAAAATGGGATGTTAGTGTAATATTTTTTAAGGAATATTAATGAAAATTTTGCCTTTGAATAGGAGTTGTAGCTGTAATTTTACAAAAAATAGGGAGTGTTTGTGTATTTTGATCTAACCTCAAGAAATGTCACTATAATTTACTCTTATATCTAATATCAGGGTATATGGATGTAATTTATCCCCTTTTTTAAAAAAAGAAAGATACTTTCTAAAACAATCAACATAGTAATACAAAATTTAGTACGCAATACATTAATATTTTTAAATCAATTAACAATATCCCAGTACATACAGTTGTGCACAACCATCAACCACACGAGGCCAATAATATTCCAATCAACTCACATCCAAAAATCAGCAAGCAGGCACAGCTCAAGAAAAGAATCCAAACCCAGAAATCTCTCAAGCCAACCAACTACAAACAAGAATAACACAATTCTTGGTAAAATACATGGCCTAGGACTTGGTATTTTAATGTTTGGTTGATCCCAAAAATCACACCCTTTACAAATACTTACTTCATAAATACATTTCGGTGCATAAGCATCTGAACTCTTGTATAATTACTAAGCAAAGGTACAAGACGCGAGGAGAACTTTCTACAATCAATCATATTAAAATTCGAGCACATGTTTGCTCCGAAAGAAAGGCAGGAGGTGAAAAAGAAAAATCCCAGTCTTTCTTTTTGAACAATAATGGCAAGTAACACCAAAGCATGTTACAAGAATTGATTAAATCCCACGCCATGCAACAATATCAATATCAAATACTGTATAACTTGAGCAAATGCCAGCTTTTTCGTACCAAAAACTGCTTTTATTTATGAAATACTAACCGTTGTATCACGAAATCATTATCATCTCTAGTTCTTTTAACACGAAGATACATACCTTGGGTTACTGATTCTTCTTCTGCTGGCAATGAATGAACTAGCACATAGCAGAATACAAAAAGTTCACCACCAAAAGTGGAAATCCAACCAAAAAAAAGAAAAGAAATTAAAATCAATTAATTCAACTTTGATGCCAACAGTAACTATCTACACCCCATCACTTCTCCTTGCACAAGGATTCCACCAACTTTTCGACGTCATCATCAGTATGAAATTTCAGAAACGTACCTCAATTTAGAAAACGAAAAAAATTCTCGTATTAATCTCCACTATTCTTCATCCTCATTTTCACTTTCACCACCACTGTTGATCGGTAAAACTTTATTTGACGGAGTGCCGCTATCAACAACCGTTGCAGAACTCAGCTCCATTTGGGAAATTCTCACCGCACCAATCAACTTCTCCGGCAACTCCTCATCCGTCTGTGCTTCCACCAAAAACCCCATATCTACAATCACAGCCGACGTGCACCCCAAAGTCAGCCGCAAAATAGCGTTAGCGATGGCAGAGCTGCTAATATCAACATCAATTTCCAGATAATTTGGTCCCCTATGATAGTGGCAATTCAACGTCTTCCCCAGCAGACATGCAGAATAATTCCCCACCGCCCTTTTTACAATCCACGGTCCTTTAACGATATTATTCACCAGCTTGAGCCGGCCATTGCGAAACGCATCCGATCCATTGATGAATTGATACAACAAAGGATTCGAACTAATCGGCTCGTCTACTTTGCTGGAAAAGTAAAACACCGCAGAGTAATGGTCGCGGCCGGGTACCTGAAGATTTATCGCGATAAGGAATGTCTTCGGATTTTTCGACCTGCGCAATGCGTTCATGACGCGGTTATCAGGCCGGGCGAGGACATGATCGAGTTTGGCGTTGGATCGGAGCCAATCAACCCCCGCCGGGTTGAGTAGCCAATCACCGGAAGGAATTTTGGCCTTTTCCGTCAAGTAATCAGGTCCGCGGAGGGAGAATATCTCCCCCGGCGGCGACGCCCAGCCATTGGATCCAGTGTGGAGGTCCACATGCTTCAAGGATCCGCCATTGATTACTTCTTCTCTCCAGTCTTCAATGGCCACAGCGTGATGGTGCTTTTGCTTGTGTGTTGTGGGCCGCATTTTTTTTTTTTATTTGTAGATTTTCCCTCTCTCTCTCTCTCTCCTATGGGAATATGAACCTCTACCGACTGTGGAGAGAGAGAGAGAGAGAGAGAGCGGGTGGAGCAATGGGTTTTTCAGTTAAATGAGGAGAGGCCTGAAAAATTTTATAGATTTGCCCCAGAATTCTTAATAATTACAAAACAACCCATTTTAATTGGGCTATTCATAATTTGGGTTCACGTAGTTTATTTTATTTGCTCAAAGTGCGCGTGGAGGTTGTACTCTAACTATTTACTGGTTCACTGCACAATATCCTCTCAATAAAGAAAATTTTATTCCGAATTTATTCCAATTAACCTAAAAAGCAATCACACACCAAATGTATTATTATATGTTTAATATGTTGATTATGTAATTAATGCATAATTTTAAAAAAATAATCAATCACGTGATAAATAAAGTAATAGATAGTGTAACATCTAAATAAGTATAGGATTTAATATACTTTGCCCCTAATTATTTTTGATATAGCATTTACCACCCTATAATTAGATATTTGGATAATATTACCCTTATATTATACATATACATTTGTAGTTCAAAATATTTCTTTTTTTTTTTTAATATTTTGCCTTTTAAATTCAATTATATTTTTCTTAATTGAAAAAATACTTTTTAAGTACAACAAAATAAAATATAATTAGTAAGTTAAATAGTTCAAATCTTATTACATTTTACGGACTCAAAGTTTAATAATGAATAAGTACAGATACACAAAAAACTTTCATATAAAAGAATCTAAAAGAATCTATTAGTTTGGTAATAAAATTAAGTTACTAACTAATTGATTTTTTTGGATAAAAATGAGTAATTACATTTTGTTTTGCTTGTTTTTTTTTTTGAAAAATATGACAACATATTTTTATATTGTCAATTTCTTTATTACTCTACTTTTAATTTAAATTCTTCACTTATGAATAAAAGTTAGTTAAAAAATAAGTTGATAATGATTTAATGTACAAAATACTAAAATATATTATAGGCATGAGGGACAATTTTGTCTAATCGATTAAATGGGATTAAAACCGCTATATTTGTTAGTATAATGGGATAAATGCTACTCAACTATTGTTGAGGTGGGCAAAGTGTAATTAACCTATTAATAGATGATAAGGTGAAATTATGTAGAATCTGCAGGGTCGCAAACTCAGTCGTTTATTCTATTCCCAAATTTTACACTTGGGTTATCTTTATTTGAGGTCAAACAAGGTAAAGTACCAACCTGAATTCGATCTCTCATTAGGCTCAAACGAGAAATATTGAAATTTGAACCTAACACATTTCATACCCACAATGCATAACCAAGTTGTGTTGCATCCCTTCAATTGTTCTATACCGTATTTCCTCCATTAGGAAACACATTTTTTTATTTTTAAGTGATTTTGTTCCTACCAACGATATATACTAAAACTAAACTATTGACACTTGTTCGAGCCTATGTTTGTAAATATTATATAAAGATCCTGGAGATACTACTACATTCAGGTAGCATTTACTTTGGTTAATTGGACTATCTATACAGCCCAATATAACCCAATCTCTAGTTTACTTTAAATGTTGGGGCTCGAGCTTGTTTAGTGTTTCGTCCCAATAATTAAATCCACCAAGAGAAGTGGGTTTAATTAAGTCAAATGCCCCTTAGCATGCATGTTATAAAATGAAATAAACATGGGATTGAGTTCAATCCCACCTACACAATCAATTAAAGTAAACTCCCCCACAATTGATGCCGAATTCTTTTATCATCCATTTAATAACTACTTATCCTATCACCCCAAAAACTCATACCACGAAGTATACGGCGCCTCAATGTTTAGTACCTGAATAGTTAGATAATATACATATACTCCACTTTTTTTTAAAAAAAAAAATTAACATGTGACAATCATCCAAGCATTCAGCGCATAAAGCATTTAAGTGTCGTATAAATATAACTATCATGTCAGTTAAGTCTTGGAGATGAATATCGACCTTCAGATCATGACAATAAAGCAACCTAATTGGTAGGTCCAAGATTACCAACTTCTTACTTAAATGCAGGTAGAGGATTATCTCAAGTCTTCTCCCAGTTACCCTTCTTACTTCCATTTGGAATTCTATTACCTTTAAGTAATTGCATACCTAAAGTCATCTGACTTCTCGATTTAAGAACTCCAATCCTTTAAGATCTGCTGCCCGTAAAGACTTTCTACAGAGACAAAGAGGAACTAAATCCCAATAGCCAGACAATAGTTCATCCTTGGTCACTGCCCAATTTAAAATGACTACATCTTTATTCCTCTTACCTACCATCTAAGTCAGTTCACCACAAATATCATCACAACCTTGACAGATCACATACGCTATCAAAGCTGTGATGAAGCCAAACACCTATTATTCTCAACACTCTAAGTGCAAGTCGTCTCAACCACAAGGATGTCTCATTACTTTCTCAAGTCTAGTAACGATGCAGCTTACTGAACAAATGACCATCTTCTCCAACAGTCACTTTCTACCTATCCCAGCAGCAACCTAATTACACGACAAATAAGGTTTATCAGCCTAATGATGACTGCTGTGATCATTATAGTGAAAGTCAAGCATAAGAGTAAGAATCAAATAGAAATAAACCACCCTGAGCCAACAGAATAAATATCATGTGGTTGTAACAGCCAAATTCGAAGCATCAAAATAACCACAAAAGACAGGCTTCACAGGCAGAGTTACTGATCTTACTAGACTAGGAAAAAAAGTGGTGTTGAAAGCTATATAAGTATCCTATTCCGACGACAGCATGGAAACAAATATATCCATATGTGAGGCAACAAAACTTAAGCTCTCATGTCCATTGATATGTATCAGATAAAAGGTTTATTTTCACTTATCATGGAGGGGTCGGCCGTAGACATTTTCTGAAGAACAAGTCATGTTAAGACCGAACCAGGTTGAAATATCAGTTACGGATACAGAGGTACACATAGAACACGTAGTGCTTTGCCCAACTCCTGGCATATACAAATATAAGTATTTCACATAACAAAACCTATTTTGCAGAATGGTTTCTCAGCATATACAGAACTGTTACAATCATTCCAGCTACCAAGAATAGATAAAATTTTGTTCTACATTCATCCATATACCACACTTGAACTTCTCAAAAAACAAAGCTGTTGAAAAGGAACGAACACAACCTTCTCCAGATGAACTTGCATGACACCTCACTAAACATGAACAAATCAGCAAAAGAATTGCCTGAAACATAAAAAGGTGATCATAATGTTAGTCCAGTTTCAGTGATCATGATGGGAAGAAATACTAAATGAACCAGGTCAACATGGCAAAAAAGCAGCTAAACTGCCTTCAAACATGGCCAAGTAAGGATTTGAGCTGCTTTACAGTTCGAACTCTCTTCAAAACTCTCTCCTATAATGCCCAGTGCAATGGCAGATAGCCTGAATGGCCAAGATGCTTTTACAATATTCCAGTTCCTTCAACATTCTACATCTTAGATAAGGTAGAAGCAAATTATTCAAAAGCTAGCTCTCCAGATTAAGGAAATCGATAAACAATATTCTGACTCAAGCTAACTCAAACTCATGTACACAGCACTAATATATCATTGGATTTGGTGAGAGAATTCATACCGCATTTGATTTTCTTTCTCTTTTCCCTTTAATGCTCACCTTACGCTAACCATCCAACTCGAACTACCAAATTACCAATAATCAAACTATGGGAAACCCCAGCTCAGCTTAAGAAAAGCACGCAGCAAATCAGTGCACAAATCACAACACCGCATAAAACTTTGAAGAACCAATACAGAAACTGCAAAATGAATACAAATATGGAGCAATAATCGAACAGTAGGAACGAAATACCGCATCCAATTCCTCGTACCTCTTTCCTATTTCCGCAAATTGAACCGATCCTACTGCTTCCTTCGTCTAGTGCCTTTTACTTCTTTGTGGCTGCTTATCAGTTGCCAATCTGTAAATCCAGTAAACCTAAACGACGCAAAAACCAATACACATTAACGCGAGACGCCCAAAATCGATGAAAATCAATTCTGATCTCAAATGTTAGATGCATACCAAAGCGAGGACGTGAGCGACAATGAGAAGAACGACCAAGAGAGGAACGAGTTCGAGAAACCATGGCCGAATCGATGCTTGCTTGGGATTCGCCATTTGGTTTGCTCAACTCTTTGTATTTTACAGTTATACAGTCTTAAACCCTCTTCTGTCTCTGTATGTATGTTTGGGGGGTGTTTTTATTTGAGTTAATTGCACTTTGCACCCCCATAAACAAGGAAATTACTAATTCCACCCTCCATAAATAAAAACCCACATTTTGTACCTTTATAAATTATTAGTTTGGCAGATTCCACCCCACTCTAAAGGGACTAATACCACTTCATTTTCAGGCAACCAAATAGGGGCAAAATTGTTTACGTCCCGACTAAAATGGACTCACGAGACTTGCACGTGGTTTTTAAATTTCAATTTAATTATTATACCACTTATTTATAATAATACAAAAAAAAAATTATATTAGATTGTTGTCATTGTTCACACAAAACTGGTTTGGACATAATCTCCTAATTCTTCCTTCCGAATATCGATCCTAGAGCTGGTGCTTGTTATTGGACGTCGATGTGTAATTTCTTCCATATTCGTGGAGTAAGCTACGTGTCACATTGAAATTTGGTAGCAAAGCTTGATGAATTTGATGCTGAGGAAGATGTGGAACCATCGTGGTCGTAGATTTTCATTGTGGCAGAGTAGTTCCAAGGGTTGATGTTTGTTCTTGGATGTTAATGTGGAATTTTCTCCGAATTTGTGGAGCAAATTACGTGTCACCTTAAAATTTGGTATCAAGGCTCAATGAATTTGATGCCAAAGAAGATGTCAAACCTTTATGCTCGTAGATCTTCGTTGTGGCTGGGTTCATCCAAGGGATGATGCTTGTTGTTGGACCTTGATATGGAATTTCATCCGAATTTGTGGAGCCAACTACATGTCACCTTGAAATTTGGTATCAAAGTTTGATGGATTTGATGCCTAAGAAGATGTGGAACCTTCGTAGTCATAAATCTTCACCGTGGCAGGGAGCTCTTTTGGACTTGGGTCCCTTTGGATTTCTTGCGTTGGATGGAGGACTTGTGTTGTCTCCCGCGCTTAATGGAATCCTCTCCCCTCAGGGTTTACTGGAATTTCTATCACCTGTGATGTGGTGGAGGCCCTTATTTATAAACATAAGTAGGACTACAGTAGCTTTGGGCTCACGTTTGTTAGGCTTGGACATCGTAGCCATTAATATGGATCCATCAGCTATCGAGTTGTACCTGAACATACTTTAACCCAATTAACTAATCCAAAATAAAAGATAACTTGTATTTATTTTGGATCAATCCATCAAAATACTTAAGGCCCAAATTTAGTATGGACACTTATGCAAATTTGTTGTCTTAAAGGTATGAAAAGCCCAAATTTATTATGAACTTTAATTTGGAACCCAATCATTAACCAATTTAAATTTATTTGTAATTTGTTTCATTGTTTTCGATTATATTAATATATATATATTGATTGAACTGATGTATTATTCAATTCATTGAAATATTGTTGTAATTATGTAATTAATATGTAAAAGAAAAAAAGAGGCATGTAAAATTATGTGAAAAATTATTTATTTCTTCAACACTTAACATAATTTTTGACTCAGTCATACTAAACGAAACTAATAAAAATCCCAAATTGTAAGTATTAAAAATCATTTTAGCCATATCATAAGAGATCGAGGAAACAAATTAAAATTTTCAAAACTTAGGATATTGACCCTTTACTTTTTTTTTCTTTAATCTTAACATTTATTATATGAATAAAAATCTAGCATAGACTAAATTCAACTTTGCCGTCCCAATTTTAAAAAAAATCCACACAATGTTTTTTTTCTTCCATCTAACAAATAAGTGCATTTATTAGTCAATTTCATTGAATTTGCTGATATTAACAAAAGTTTGGATGAAAATCATATTTATATTTGATTTACTTATTGCATGTTAAATAAATTTTTTTATGATAAAACTACTCTTATGTATATTCACACGTTAATGCATGTTAGAAGGTATATCTTCACCCTTATAAGGGTAGTTTAGTAAAAAAAAAAAAGAATAGGTAAATTCTAGATAAATATCGATTTTATTCAATTATTTTTATTAATATCAACAAATTCGAAAAATTTTGACTAATGAAAGGATCTATTTGTTAGACGAAAAGTAAACAAAAAAAGTACAAGATGCAATTTTTCAAACCATAAAAGATTTACATGTAATTACACCAAACGACGATGTAATTATCCCATAAAATTATTATTACGAACATCATATCAACTCCACAATTTTATTTCATACAAAAAAAAAGCTTCAAAGTTTTAGTTTTAAAATAAAATCACATTTAACTCGAAAACAATTTATAACTTATAAATATTTTAAATAAATTAACAACCTCCAATGTAATATTACACAGCATAAAAGTGAGAGGAGTTGAGTATAAAAGTGTGACGGTTGATCCGTTCGAGGTTATTCGCAGGTGTCACTAACTCCAAAACGTGTCACTCTTTCAAGCTTAGCAGCTCTTGTTTTCCTACGCATTTGCCCGCTTCAGTTTTCTGCCGCAATCCAATTCTCGAGCTCTAATTCAAGAAAATGCAGCTATATACGCCCACACCCACAGCCTACAGCGGAATTCACCACCGCTTTCAACCTAAAAGCACCGCTTAATAAACGAAAATATTTGTAGAATCTCCATATACGCATTTTCACAAACACTTTGCGTCCGACATCAAATGGGATTACATCAGAAGTCGTAGGGCCCCGATTTTTTTCTCCATCTTCTGTTCCCATGAAGAGCGTGGCCGCTTGTCTCAAACGCCAGCATCTCCCTGTTCGCTCCACGAGTAATTTCCTCTTTGTGTTGGAGCTTGATTCTTTTTTTTCTTTGTTGTGTGTAGTTGATTGTTGGTTCAGTGGTTTCAAATGAGTTGTGGTTAATGTGATTGAGAGGGATTACCCGAGATTTTACTGTGTTGATGTTGTGATCCCATTTGGTCAGTGCTTGTGTGGTGTCTCCGCTAATATGTATTTGTTGGAACTTTTGCAGTTTTATCGGATGGAAATTATGGTGAGGCCATCCGGTGGAGGCTGATGCTACTGGGAGGACCCAAAAATCTTATCAGAAGTGGGCATGATGTTGTTTTTTCGCGGTTTTTGCAACCAAAATTGTGAGGCTACTGTGCTTAGTTGAAGTGTTTACCTTAATTTTCATAATGAGAATAAAATTTACTGACTGATGATTGATGATAGTACTGAGTACTATTTTGTTCTTTAGAGTGTTTAGGGCAACCTTATGCAAGAATCTGTCCCATATTTTGTGGCGTCTCTTGTCTTGTTGGGCGACTCCGGCTGTGTTTGAGTGATGATCCATTTCACAATTTGTTTCCCTTTTATAAAATCCATAGTACTC
Organism: Sesamum alatum; assembly: GCA_034509735.1. Taxonomy (NCBI): domain Eukaryota; kingdom Viridiplantae; phylum Streptophyta; class Magnoliopsida; order Lamiales; family Pedaliaceae; genus Sesamum; species Sesamum alatum. The sequence goes on from JACGWO010000007.1 coordinate 2,041,554, forward strand.
TGGGAGAAAGTACTAATACATATGTATCCTAATGTTGATTTCTTTTAAAAATATAAAAGATGGTACCCAGAAATCATAGATGTTATGTGATTACCATCATTTATTGAGGCTGCATTATTTCAGGTGTTGCAATTCCTTGGTGGTGTTCTCACCATAGATTTAGTTAATCTGTTTTTATCTTTATACAACTTAGATATTCCTCTTTAATCCCTTTGCTATCTTGTTGAACTTGATGCAGTTTCTCTAGTGGCTACTCCAGCGTTCATGGTGAAAGACCTTCTGCCGAGTATGCAAAGCTGAGGAAAGAGTCACTTGAAAGTCAATTTGGACGTGCGCTTGGTTCAAGAAGTGTTTCCGTGTTATACCGTTTTGGGCCATTCTTGGCTTTGTATAGAGCTGCAATTATTTCATTCCATGTGTTAAAGCTAACCGTTTGGCGCCTCTTCGTTCATGATATAAAAAAACGTTCTGTTAAGGTTAGTTATAGTATCCCTAGCTAGTGGAAAGCTGTAAATTTACTCTTTGAAATGGGTCCTGAATTCAGCAACTTACCCACTCAGTCCAAAGACAAGTCCAAAATGGAGTATGTCTTTGAAATGGTTATTTCATGGCTTAAAAAATTTCAGAAAACATAAGATACTAATTTTGAACGTAGGATATACGAGTGGTACAGTGGACAATATAGAAAGGTACCGTGCTATGATAAGTGACTGAAGTCGATTTAGTGCTACATATTTCAGAGGAGTTCAGTGGCTATGGCCTACTTGATGTATTGTGTCTTGTGTCATGCATATGGGTTTAGATTTATTCAATAAGTTAAATAACTGTGCACCAATAGGTTATTTGTATTATTTCTTAACCTAGTTGGGGTGAAAAGGCTTGTATTGAAGGTGAGATATTTAGTAGAACTACAAAATGGATAGATCTTGGATGAAATCAGTCTCTGTTTTTCTTCGTTAATGTTTCTTACTGCTTTTATTTATCTCACAATTGCATAATGTGCATTTGCAGTTTCGCGAAACGCTTATTCAGTTGGGACCTTTTTATGTCAAGGTAAGTTATGTTTCATGATCTGAATTAATGGTTTCTTTGATGTTGCAGTTTTTACTGAATGTAGTCATATTGTTTTGGTTGTTGTTGCTGTCCCCTTTTGTGCTTTGACAATTAAGTAATGCACATGAGACGCATCAGGATTGTGGAGCTGGCAAACGTGATCAAGGGGCATTAGTTTAACTTACTACTTTTCTGATTCACAGCTTGGACAAGCTTTGAGCACAAGACCAGATATACTGCCAACAGTCTATTGCCAAGAACTTGCTAAATTACAGGTTTGCTTGCACTTCCAATTTATTATTTATTTATTTTTAACATGTTCAGGCTAAGAAATTTCCTCAATTAGATTAAACCTGGTGAATGCTTTCTCCTAGTGCTTTGAATATTACAACTGAAGTCGTGTATCAATGCCAGGACCGTATACCTCCATTTTCTACAGATGTTGCAATTAAATCCGTTGAGTCCCAGTTGGGAATGCCTATAGCAGAGATATTTGCTGATATTAGTGATGAGCCTATTGCTGCAGCATCCCTGGGCCAAGTCTATAAAGGTCAGAAAACCGAGATTTGTATTGCAAATTTATAACAGTTATGTTAAGCACAAGTCACTCTATGTTGGTGGGTATTTCTTTGTTCTATGTGTCCTGGGTTGGGGTGGGAAGAGTAAGAGGCCCTTTTGGCCTGGGCCTGCCTAGGGTGAATCAGTAGTATAGCAAATTCAACTAAATGTTTGTTTGCTGCTTCAAGTTTTGCAGCTCACCTGCATTCTGGAGAGCTGGTAGCTGTCAAAGTTCAGAGGCCCGGGATGTCCTACGCATTGACACTTGATGCACTGTTATTTAATATGATTGGAGGCCAGCTGAAGCGATTCGCCAAAGCACGTAAGGATCTGTTAGTAGCAGTAAATGAGATGGTGAGCCTCATGTTATGGTCTCCAATGTGATGGCCCTTAGTATTTTTACATATGCTTTAAGAAAGAATCACATGCACCTTAATTGGCATTATCCTCGTCCAGTAGAGATTTCATGAAATTAGTATAATCATCAGTTCATGCTTGTTGACTGCTGTAAGATGCAAATTCTTTTTTCTAACTGACTGATTATTGGATGCCAGTATCTTGTTGATTCTTGTACATGCTGTGACTTTGGGGAAGTTCCATCCAGTTGGTCCATTTCATAGTCAGAATGGTTACTCCGTAAATTATTAATCACATTTTGTAATGAGTTTGTTGAGTTTTTGCTTGAATGGACAGGTGAGACATATGTTCAAGGAGATTGACTACATCCTGGAGGGTCAAAATGCTGAGCGCTTTGCTGCTCTCTATGGCTGCCGCTCCTGTAAGTTTTTCCAAATTTCAGACAATTGAATCTTTGGTTTCTTATTTGGTGGTTGTATTGTTAATTCCGTTGGGTGGAGAAGTTCCACCTTCCTTGCATGTAACATAGACATTTCATACTGCCCTACACATAATAAAGAAAGATATTGAACCAAACCCACAGTTTGATTGTCTAGTCACCATAGAAAAAGTCAACTCAGAGAATCGTTGCAAAGGCAAAGAGCATATGATTCAATGTGGCCTCTCATGCAAGCTTGATAATTCTCAGCTTTGATCCTACATTTGAAAGCTTCTCGGATAGGATCGAAGACCACTGTTGATGTATCCAAGTCATTATCAAACAGGAGAACTAAAGTAGATAGTGGTTCTCAAACCTAAGTTTGCTAAAACTACTTTTTATCATATTCTCGTGGATAATGTGTTTCCTCCAATCCAGACAGAGACACTTAGTTGTATGACTGAAGCTGTTGCATCTAACAGAAAGCAAGGATGAAGCTCATATTACTATCTGTTATCAATTAATGGACTTCAATCCCTAATATGCTTATTCAGTTTTGGCTGCTATCTCCACTCCAGAGATGATTTTATCTGGAAATGGAACAGGCTTTCATTACTTCTCTATATGATTCTCTCTTTGTTGTAAGGTGTTCGTCTGTGTTTTACTTAACTTTTGCTGTTGGGTTCTCATGTAATATGGAAGCATACTCAAAAGATAAGACTGCAGCACCTCGGAAGGTTGGTGGTGTCAAAGTTCCCAAGATATACTGGAATCTAACCCGCAAAGGTGTCCTGACAATGGAATGGCTAGATGGAATCAAACTTACAGATAAAAGTCGTCTAGCAGAAGCTTCTTTAAACCGGAAGCAACTGATTGATGAGGTAATAAAAGTTCCAGGGCCATTAACTAGTGCTCTTTCTTTTGGAACTAATGTTTCTGATATTGCTTCGTTCTCTATGCTCCAGCCTACACTTACTGTTGGATCCTTCTGCCAGTTTTGTTGCTATGTTATGATTTTGTAATTGTTACAATTAGGGTTTGTATTGCTCTTTGAGGCAATTGCTGGAAGTGGGATTTTTCCATGCTGATCCTCATCCTGGAAATCTTGTTGCCACTGAGGAGGGCTCCCTTGCTTATTTTGACTTTGGAATGATGGGTGATATTCCACGCCACTATCGTGTGGGACTTATTAGAGTGGTGAGCAAATTTTAAACTTTGTTTGGTTTTGGTTACATTCACGATTGAGTGTTTACTTTTGTATTGGATTTTGTGTGAGAAATGAAAGTATATTTGGATTAGTATGTTTTGTGATAGGTTTTTGTACGAAAAGACGTGATAGGATGAAATGTGTGTGTGGGTGTTTTTTTTTTTTTTTTTTTTTTTTTTGGGCGATACTTTTTTGTACAAAAAGATGCTATAGAATGAAAATGTGTTTGGACTAGGATGTTTTGTTATAGTTTTTTTTTTGTACGAAAAGACATGATGTTATGTGATAGTTCTTTTTGTAAAAAAAACGTGATAGAAGGGATTTCTGGAATTTATGGTCCAATCCTACCAAAAAAGGCCCAACCGAACATGATCTCACAATTTAAAATAGTATAGGACTGAAAATGGGCCTTTCGAAAATGAAACAAAACAAGGCCTTAGGCTTCCTTTCCCCCAATATGATATTTTGTGTACTTATTTTGGATGATGCTCTGGATCAGCTGGTGCACTTTGTCAATCGGGACTCTCTAGGGTTGGCAAATGACTTCCTGTCTCTGGGATTTATACCTGAAGGTGTTGACATACAGTCTGTGTCGGATGCTTTGCAAGCATCCTTTGGTGATGGAACAAGATTGTCTCAAGATTTCCAGGTCAGAATCTATCTATTCATAAAATGTTTGAAAAGTGTGACATAGAAGTGCTTTGCCGATCAAATTTTGTGTTATTGATTTCACAACAATGGTATACTTGGCCTCACTCAATATCCTAACTGAACTTTTTCGTTATATTCTTCTGCTCTCAGAGTATAATGAACCAACTATATGATGTTATGTATGAATTCAATTTCTCTCTTCCTCCGGATTATGCCCTGGTGATAAGAGCCCTGGGATCACTTGAAGGAACAGCAAAGGTCTTGGATCCTGATTTCAAAGTGGTTGAGAGCGCATATCCTTTCGTCATCGGTAGGCTATTGATGGACCCAAGCCCTGATATGAGGAAAATCTTGGGGCAACTTCTGATCCGGAATGATGGCTCCATAAGATGGAATCGTCTAGAAAAACTGGTTGGTATTCTCCATTTCTTCTCTCTTTCTCGCACTCCTCCAAGGCTCTTTATAATTTCAAAAGACCAGGCTGTAGAAATTATCCAAATTTTAGATGTTTTGGTTTGAAAATACATGAAAGATGTGGCAGCAGGTAACCATTCTTGTTAATCCATGACTTGGAAGTCTCCATGGCAATTGAGGTAGAGAGAGTCAAATTTTCATTATAAAGTAGAGCTGAACTCAAATAGGTTTGTCCTGACCATGAATGGTTAGTATTTGATGCTTCTGTCTTGCATTTTAGTGCCATCTGAAGTGGCCTTTTGGCATTTCATTCCTTGTGACATATATACCCTTTACCTACCAATTAATTTGCCCATTAAGAGAAAAGAAGGTGACTGGTTACCAAAAGAATATCTCATATATAGAGCTAAGGAGTGTAGTTCCAGTTATGTCATTTGATGGTTTTAAACAGGCAGGAAATTTAGTCTTTCTGGATAGTTGCTCTTTTAAATTGTAAGGATAGTTCGACTACACCCATCTTGATTCCCTTGTTCTAGTTGAAAGCTTGGATACATGTTAAGCAGTCTAAAAGCTATGCAGAAGGGTTTTAATGCTCAATGAAATGTCATTTATAGGGCCAATGTGTCTACATCCTCAATATATTGTATGTTGTGATCGCTACAGTTTGCTTGCCATTAGGGTGTCTTATGATTGCCTGTCTTGTGGTATAAAGCTTGTTATTGGTTTTTAGACATATCCATTAATGCTGGATTTATATGTCAAGTTTTCCCAACACTTAAACTGTTCATCGATGTTGTTTCACTTTCAGATAGTGGCAATATCTGAACAAGCTTCTGGAACAAATGGGACTTCTTCGGAACCTGAAGAAGATTCAAATCCACTGGGATGGAAGTCGTTCAATATGCGTGCTGTTGTGGCTGCTACCGAGGATCTTTTCCAATTCATTCTATCCAGGAAAGGTTCTAGGGTCCGGGTTTTCCTTATCAGGGACATACTTAAGGCGGCTGATACTTTTCTTGATCAGGAAGTAGTTTCCTGCTTTTCTGATGAAAAAGTTGAAGGGCCAAAGCCAGAATCCGAGGTTTGTCTTTATATTTAAGAAATTCATAAGGACTTTAGTAGTTTTATGTCCTAAATTCTAACAACGGTACCTACTCTCTGTCTCGTTCCCATAAATGGGATCCGTTTCTTTTCTCTAAACTGAACTGATTATTGCGATGCGTCTTGTGTTGTTGCAGAGTGAGGCTATGCTATCGAGAGTGGTTAACGGGCTTCAATCCCTTAGAGAAGCAGTGAGGTTAGCACCAGATGTATGGACAGCCATGACCATCCGGCTAGCTTTAAAACCTGAGTTTCAAAGGTTTGCATTTGATATAGTATCAGCACTTTTGGCACACTCTCGCCACAAACTGCCAGATGCCTTGTGGGTTTGTATATCAAAGATAATTCATAATGTATCCGACAAACCTCCTCAAAATTTATAGCATCAGTTTCTCTCTCTCTCTCTCTCTCTCTCTTATATATATATATATATATATTCACAGCTTGAAAGAATATTTCGTATCAACGTAGAATTCATATACATGGTTATTACGTATGAGAAAGGTCAATATATGTTGATGGTTCATTTTCTGTCAATTTAGGTACTAATAAAAGAAAACACTACCTTTTTCCAAATATTTTTCTTTTTTCTCCAATTAGAATAAGAAGATGAAATTGGGCTCGAAACATTTCGTGTAGGTAAAAGATGATGTGATAAATTTAAGTTATTGTAATAGGATTTTCAACAGAAAGTTTGATTCGGTTGTCAATTGCCATGCATGCAAAGTCAAAGGAGAATGGGTATTTCTATTTTTAAGTAAGTCAATCTTGATTCAGTTTAAGAGAAATTTACTCATTATACTGATGTACGCAAGTGCCCAGATGGGAATTCCATTCACTGGTTCTTGGCGGGAATTTGAGTGGTTTATAAATTTAAGAAAGTGTGATTTATAAATTTAAGATTTTCACTTTCGTAGTGAGCTATCTTTTCAAAATAAAACTTGAGGACAATTCGTGATACTTCACACAATTCGACAATTGTTTCTATCTAGTCCATGTGTTTTTACAAAAAAAAAGTTAAAAAATTTCATGTGTTTTTAAAAAAAGCAAAAAAAAAGTTCGTGTTTTTGTAAAATTTAGCATAAAATCCTTCTTCAGTTAGAAACTAACGGAAGGCGTAAAATACGCGCGGGTGATGTGTTTGGGGAATGTTTTGGCGTTCTCATATAATTTTTTGGGGCCTTTATGATTAAAATGTCCCTATTATGATTATATAATTGTCTTGGGCAAATTTTGACTTTTTAGCTTTCTTTTGAGTTTTTTTTTTTCAGTTGCATCTCTTTAAAAAAATAAATTCTTTTAAAAATATTTATTCAAAAATAGAACAAAAGTACAAATTTTTTAAAATTTTATAATTTAAATTAAAATCACCACGCAAAGTTTAATGTACTAAATTTATTTTTCAAATTTAAATATCTTAACAAATCAATATTAACTAATTATAAATTATCAACAAAAATATTAAACAATTATAAAAAAAATTATACATTATTAAATAATTTAAATTTATTTAGTTAAATATATTAAATAAATTATATTTAAATTTAAATTAATGTTATAAGTATTGAAAATAAAAAATTGATACTTTCTTTTAATTATTTTTAAACTTTTGAAATGTTTAAATGAATTTATTTCAATTTTAATTAATTTGAATTTATTTCAATTTTAATTAATTTAAATTTTTTATCATTTTAAATTTAAATACTAAAAATAAAAAAATAGGCGACGATGACTGTACTGTTCTGGGCGACGGCGGTTGCCCAGATTAGGGGCGATGGCGATGGCGACGTCGCCCACATCCGTTGGACGTCGCCGCGTCGCCCCCAATCTAGGCAATCGCGGTCGCCCAGAACAAATTTGGGCGACAACGAGTCGCTCAGATTTAGGAGCGACAGCACGCCGATGCTTTCGCCCCCTTCTAGGGGTGGGGGCGGCAGGTGGTGTTGGGGGTGGGGGCCGAGGGAAGGGCGGCGGCTATGGGGAGGGGTTTGTGGGAAGTAATTTTTATTAATTTATTTTAAATAATAATTTTATTTTTATAATATATATTTAAAATTAATTAAATCTAAATCGTAGATTGCTTTTATAAATTTAATATCTGACGGTCAAGATTAATTATTTAGATCTAACGGCTACCATATAATCAACAAAAATCCAACGGTCGTTAAAATAAAGAATAATATATAATATGTAAAGGCATAACGGTCACTTTATCAAAAATTTATCGTCGTTAAATACATGTAATGAAAAGGGGCGATTTAACTACATTTAAAAAAGAAGGGGTTTTAGCCTATTTTTAAAACAAAAAGGGATTTTTAGTTGAGTTTTCAAAACACAGAGGGTATTATGCTATTTGGCCAAAAAATTAAACGAAATGTTTGTCAGGCAAAATTTACTGAATTCGCTTATATTAACAACAAAAATGAATAAAATCTATATTTATTAATCAATTAATTTATTACTAACTTATTTTAGGTCAAACAAATTATTTCCTAACAATCTATGATTATACTCTTTACATACTAATGCATGTGAGGAGTTATATTCTCATCCTTATAAAGATAGTTTGGTCAAAAAAATTTGTTTGACCGCATAAGGGTAAATAAGAATTTTCATTCAATTTTTTTGTCAGTATCAACAAATTCAATGAATTTTAATTAATAAAAGAATCTATTTGTTAAATGAAAACAAACGTCGCAGATACTAAATATAACTTTTTAAATCACATTAGACCTGCGTGTAATTTCCCCAATCTTAAGAGTGGGTGGTGTAATTATTTCCAAAATTAATTGTTTACCCCAAAAAAATAGCAAGAAAATGCGAAAAATAAACAGCTTAGTAATTATTGTTTGGTCGATTCAACTATTTCTTTGATTGAAACTATTCCAATAATTTGCTATTATTACAAACATCTTTTCCCCCTTTCTTTTTCCATTCTCTCTCTCTCTCTCTCTCTCTCTCTCATGGCCTTCTCTTCCCCTGGTCCTTCCTTGAGGTGATCTCCCCATATCTATCTCTATCTTCCACTTGTCTTTGCATACAAATATGTGTGTCTACATATATATCTTCATGAATGTTTTTCCTTGTTTCTTGGATGTCTAAAAATGAAACTCAAGTTTCTTGAATTTATGTTGTGATCAAGAATGGATTTTTGAAGCCAAGATGGAAAATCATAAGAAAAAGCTTAGACTTTTATAATGGTTCTTGATGTTAATAACAGGTAGACATGCACACACAACTTTTTTTTTTTTTTTCCTAATTATATTGTGATATCAATAATGGGTTGTTCCGTTGGAAAAGGAGAAAATCAAGGAGGTTTTTAGATTTCATTTTTTAAGGGTTGTTATGTATTTACATGCTAATAATAGATCTGTTCTGAAGTTTGATTTGTTTTCCTCCTTTTCTTTGGTTTCTTTCTGTTTATGTTTTTTTTTATGTTGGCAGGTTGGATTGGAGAACTCCGTGATTGGAATTGAGGTTACTCAGATGGTTGTGATGGTTATTCTTGTCGTTTCTGCGTTTATTCACCACTTCTTTGAACAACAAACATATTCCCATTTTGGGTTATGAAGATTTATCAACAAAGAAAAAGAGGAAGGGAATAGGGTGGTATTTTTATTTGATTGATTAGGAAAAAGAAAAAAAAAATCAGCCATATATAAAGGGATTTACAATAAAGAATTTGGGACAGATTGGTGAGATGGGTTTTCTGAATTTGGTGTGGCCACAATCTCCGAGCCATGTCCGTGTCGATGGGCCGGTCAGCGGTGGTGGCCTTAGGTGATCCTCTAGCCCCCTGTTTTGTTGTAGGGATATGTTTAAACATCTTCTTGGTTCATGTTTTCTTCTCTGTCTGTCTTGTTAAGATATTTGTTTGCGTTGTTTGTTTCATTTAGGTGTTGTTTGTGTTATGTGACTGACAATGAGGTTTCTTGATTAGCTTACGGTGGCCTTATGTGATTAATGCGTCGAATCAATGTTAATGTAAAGAAGGAAGAGAACTATAAATGCTAAGCCTGACTCGACGTTTTCATGCTTTTTTCTCTCTTTCTGCTTGGCTGTTTTCATATCTGAGCTGTGACTCTACGAAAATGCATATAGTATTCGTTTAATTGTCAAGTTGTTTTAATTGAATCCGCAGTTGCTCTTATGTGAATATGCTTCATTCGGTGTGTACAAAATTATGTATTTCCAGAGTCTGTGTGGTGAATAACTTGATCATCAGTCTTGATTTCCTGTTAGGTGGGTGTGATTGGTTCGTGGCTTGATCTTTTGAAGTATGCATGGGATTAATATGATTGGTTGCTCAAGAATCGAAATTGTGTCGTTTTCTTCACTGACTGTTGATAGATAAATCCAAAAAGGAAACATTCGTCCGACATACTCGAATTGCTTACTCATGATACTGGAGTTCAAGTGTGGACTATTTTCATCGTAATTCGCATGTGGATGGACACCTTTGAGATTACCCTATCTTCATGATTCAAAAAGCTTCACAAATTTGCAGTTTTTGTTCTGTCATGCATATAATAATCGCGTTTTGATATATTGTTTAGCCTTCTCCATTTGAGGAATTTGAATTTGCACATCCGAAACATCTGTTTGTTTTCATCCTAGAATTAGGTATCAAAAGTTCCATATTGATGAGACACGGTCCATACAAGCTCATCTGAAGGTTATCTGGTAGTTTAGTTGTTAACGCGCGTGTTTCATTTTTATGTAACAGGATACATTTGGTTATCTTATGAGGTCTAATAGTGTGTCTGAAATTCACAACCTTAAGAAAAGTCACCCTTGTTCATGGATAATTTGATCTTAACCATCTTCAACATGTTTGGGTTTTGAGTTCGGTCTCCTCCTTTTATGTCTTACTTGGATTACTTTTGATCATCGTTGTATTATAAAGAAAACATTGTATGTGATGTGCTCTAATTTCTAGTGTATATAATTACCTACGTGCAGTCAGAACGGAAAGTTCACCTATGGATATGCAAGTTCTCAGGGCAAAAGGTCTTCGATGGAGGATTACTACGATACAAGGATTGATGGTGTAGATGGAGAGATGGTTGGTCTCTTTGGAGTCTTCGACGGTCTCTCTCTCTCTCTCTCTCTCAATCACTCACTCACACACACACACACACACACACAAGTATACAAAGAGTCCAGGAAAGGACAAGAAAACAAAACAGATCTTTTGGATTATAAGGTTTCGTAAAGATTACTGTGGTCTTTTGTTGCATTATGCGAGAAGTTTTCTGGTTTTTTCGTGCTTTTATCTGGTGTAAGAGTTCGTGCTATATTAGCGGCAATTCTGTATTATGTTTCTGCTGTAAACGTCTCAGGTCATGGCGGAGCTCAAGCTGCAGAATATGTTAAAAGAAACCTTTTCAGTAATCTGGTCAGGCACCCTAAGTTTCTTTCTGATATCAAATCAGCTATAGGTATGTCCCTTGTGACGCCCGGTTTGATGTACTCTCGTTGCATTGTTCAACTTGCTTTTCGACCTACGTTTCCCTTTCCAACTGTCGTGGTCCTTTCAGTTGATACATTCAGCCACACGGACTCAGAATTCCTGAAGAACGAAAGCCATCAGAACAAGGATGCTGGGTCGACTGCTTCCACTGCTATCCTTCTCGGTGACCGTTTATTGGTCGCAAATGTTGGGGACTCGAGAGCTGTTATTTGCAGGGGTGGTAATGGTAAGATTAATTCAATCAGTCTTTTCAGATTCTGCACGCATTCGCAAGAAGTGTTCTTGACAGAACATTTGATCGCTTTTTGCAACTTGTTATCTCATCGGGTTGTACGGTTCTATTGTGTCTTGCAGCTATTGCCGTCTCTCGGGATCACAAGCCAAATCATACAGATGAGAGACAGAGAATCGAGAACGCTGGAGGTTTTGTGATGTGGGCAGGTAAATGAATCCATGTAGAATTTTTTTGTCTTCTGATTTTTTGCGGAAGGGACGATGTTCTTGTTTACTTGTCGTTGGATTATTCCTACAGGAACTTGGAGAGTCGGTGGCGTGCTCGCTGTGTCTCGTGCATTTGGCGATAAACTGCTGAAGCGGTACGTTGTTGCTGATCCAGAAATTCAGGTAAGTTCCAAGACTTGTTCAGAAACCGTTAGGGAACCATGGATTGGATTTTTTGTTGCAAACCTTATTCCATCTTTGACTCCATTCAAAGTGCACAGCCCACCTGTATAAAATGGCATAATGTGGCGTGTGTATGTCGAATGGAGTAGAAAATGGAATAGAGTTTGCAATAGAAAATCCGATCTATAGGGAACCAATGAGAAACGACCGCATCATCATGAGAAATTTCTTGATGTTAAACACAGGAGGAAAAAGTCGATGGCACCCTCGAGTTTCTCATCCTTGCAAGCGACGGACTTTGGGACGTAGTAACGAATGAGGTGCCGCATCTTTGCTTTCAATTTAATGCAAATGTTGTCTGAATCCGCTGCACTCTAAGTTTGATGTTTCCCAGGAAGCTGTGTCTATGATTAAGCCAATTCCAGAACCAGAAGACGCAGCAAGAAGGTTGCTGCAAGAAGCACATGAGAGGGGCAGCGCGGATAATATCACGGTCGTCGTTGTCCGGTTTGTGACGGACGACGAGGAATCATCGAACACTCCCGTCATTCGAGAGCCATCGTCTGCTTCTCAACTTCACGGAGAAGGACATCCATGCAACCAGAGCCAGTAGAAAGGTGGTGCTTTACTAATATATAGAACCAAACATGAGTGCTGCTGTGATTCTTGAAGAAGTTCTAAGTTTACAGCCAACAGGGTGTTACTTTATATTTCCATCTTGGTGGATATATCTATATATATATATATATGTGAAATTGTATACAAGTATGTATATATGTGAAATTGTAAGAAGACTTGTTTGTGAGAGTTTGCTTGTCTCTTGTACCTGATACTTGATCTTCTTGCCATATAAATATATATATATAGGGTAAATTACAATAGGCTATTTTATTTCTCGGTATTTGAAAAATTATAAATACACATGTAATACCCTCCTACAATGGGTTTTCACGAGAAGGTATTTGTTTGACGATTGTTGGGGGTATTTATGATGTTTTAAACAACGAGAGATATTTGTAATTATGATAATTTCATGAGAGTTCACTGCAATTTATCATATATGTATATATTTATCAAATGCTGAGGAGGGGTTCCACATTTTAGTGCACATACTTTTACTGGGGGAGATAATATAGTATACTATAGTATATACCAAAAGATTTCAAAATAAAATGTGTCAACTTTTGTAAGTTGTTCTTGGAAAGTGAATTTTGCTAATACAAATGATAAGTTAATCGAGGGTTATAATTTTTCATTCAATATTTTGCTAAAATTACAAATTCGATGAATTTTAAACTAATGAAAGAGTCAATTTGTTAGACAAAAATAAATGTTAAGAATACTAAATGTGATTTGCATGTAGAAATTTCAAATCCCTAATAATAAATCTTTCTATCTATTAGGGTAAATTCTATATCAAAAAGAATTTCAAATTCTTTCGATATTAAGTCACTTAAAATCATTTTTTCCTGAGTATTTTCCCATAGGAACAGTTTGAGCAAGCGCAGAATAGTGAAAGAGAGGTGGGAGGAAGACATAAATATATATATATAGCAAAAACTGTCAAAATAGCCCTTACAATGTGATGGAGTTACAAATTATGGGATAGGAGTCAGCCCAGTGAACTGATGATCACAACCTCTTTCAGCTTGAGGGATCCAAAATATTCAAGAAAGTGAAGAAAAAAGAAGAAGAAACGCAAGAAATACATAGGGAACGGAGTCGAACTCCAGATGAACTCAAACTGGTTTTTTAGCAGAATTCACTCATATCCCATGAGTACATGAAATTTAACTCGGTTTACTGCAAATTGCCTAAGCATAGGCCGATAGACTGCCGCCCCTCAGAGCAAGGACCAGATGAAGAACAGAGCCACCCTCAATGTTGTAGTCTTTCGCAGTTTTGTCGTCTGCGAGCTGCTTGCCAGCATAGATGAGCCTACAATGTCAATGTCTCAGTGTCATTGCGTAACTGAAATTAATATCGACTATGTATTTCTACAAACTGAAGAATATCACGACATTATTGTATTTCTTGGCATTCACAAGTTTGAACCGTATTGAATTTACAGGAATATGCGACCATCATGACATATTTAAAAAAGTCAAAAACCAGATTCACCCAGGGTTCAGAAGGTCGAATTTTTTCGGGGAAACTAAGAGGATTCTGATTCCTCAAGTATAATGGTAAAACGACTCGGAACACAGGGAGTGTAGTGTGTCTGGGAATCAGTATATGAAACTTCACATACAGGTAAAACACAATGAAGGGCACTGGCGACACCAACTACGAAATATCAATAAGAAACTTTAGCAATTGGCAGTTTCCAGTTAAGAATTAAATCAATAGAATCCAGCAGCACATGCAGCATAGTTGTAAAGAGGAACTTCAAAGATTGGGTAAGACAATATGCAAAGATATTAGAAAACATATCACAAACCTTTGCTGCACTGGAGGAATTCCTTCTTTCTCCTCAACCCGTTCCTTAATTCTGTCAATGGTATCAGTTGGCTCGATATCAATTTCAATTTCTTTTCCTGTAAGGGTCTTGACCTTGATCATCGTCCCTCCCCGGAGTCTTAAGACAAGGTGAAGTGTTGATTCCTTTTGAATATTGTAATCTGCCAAGGTTCTGCCATCTTCCAACTGTTTACCAGCAAATATGAGCCTCTGCTGGTCAGGAGGTATACCTTCTTTGTCCTGGAGACCAGTAATTGTCATGTTAGTTTAAAGCGTGTAGGATAAGTGGATAACAGAAAGAGAAGGGGCAGAAAATTGATTATAAGTTGCGAACCCAGTAGCAAATAAAATATTAATGCGTAATCTCAAAATCTTGCCACCAGCATGTAGTGAGTTGAAACAACTGCTAATTTGAGATGTTCAGTTTTCTGCAAAAGCAAGAGCTCAGAGCGAGCATCCAGGTAAACAATGCATCAATTATTCATGGGCCAATGCACTTTGCAAAAGAGCATCCAACAGAAGGAATCCCAACCCACAAAGCTTCTCAGAGCACTTCTGCACACTCAAAAACTAGGTACTTATCACAGTAAATAAACTTCAAATAGTGATAAAATATTCGAGTGAATTTCAAAAGCCTTTTTATATTTCAAACTGGAATGAGTTAAATCATAAAGCACCTTCTAACTAATCAAAAGGCTGGATTTCCTCTCGAGTCATTGGGACAAAGTGGGCGAATAAAATGACCATATACATAGAGTTGAACTTGAACCAACATAAAGAACTCAGAATTGTTCCCAACCAATACATATGTATTATACAATATATGCGTGTGTATACATAAATCATGGAAGCTGCATTTCCCAAATACAAGTTCAATTTTCATGAGTAATTTCTTCAAACTCGGTTCACCCACCCACCCCCAACAAAAAACGAAAAAGAAAGAAGAATGACAGCAAAAAAGCAAAAAATACTACAGACTCTCTATATGTTATTTGCATGTTACATGAAGACTCCTCCACCAAACTTTCAAGCCCTTCCACGGCCCGCCACCACCCAGAATCCTGATTCCATGCCGTAACTACTGAATTTTATATAAAACCCTTACCAATGAAATCAATCAGATGTTTTAATTTTTAATGCAGGTCAAGAATCCAAAGCCAATGAAAAATCTCCTTCAATGTACTTCAGCTTATAACTAAATAACAGAGATTCAAGCTTGCTGCATATAGACCAAATATCATTAACAAAAAACCAACGGAAAGAGTCTGATCAAGAAAAACAAAATAATAAATGACATGAAATCCCATAAAACTGCCAAACCCTAGTTCCATCAACTCCGTAAATCCATAACCGCAATCCACAGAAAGGGAAAAACCTGAAAATCCCAAATCTCCCCCAAACACAACAAACTCCACAGAGATACAACAGGTAAAAACCCAAAATCAATACAAATAACAATCAACACCCAAAATCATAACAAAAACCAGAAAACAAAAAGGGGGAGAGCAAAGTGGGACCTGAATCTTGGCCTTGACATTGTCGATGGTGTCGCTGCTCTCGACCTCGAGCGTGATTGTTTTTCCAGTAAGGGTTTTAACGAAGATCTGCATCTTTATTCTTTTTTCTGCTTGATTTCTACGTCGCCCGCTCAAATTCTTGGCTCGGAGTGCTGCAGAAATGGAGAATACGATCCGATACAGCACCAAGGAATTGAGGGCCTGACGCTATTTATGGGCGAAAACTGCCCATTCTTATTTTCTTGCTATTGGGCACTTCCATTGTGGACCCCAACAGCTACTTTTATATTATTACTAATTGTTGTGGCAAGTCGTTTATGTGTTCATACAATAAATACTCTTTTTGACTTTAAAATATTTTATTATAAATAAAATTAAATTATCAATTAATATAAAATTAAAAATTAAATAAATTAGTTATTTAAGGACATTTTTTGCTTCATAAAAAAATTGTGCAATGATGTATTAATTATTGTTTGTGAGTGTGGAAGGCATTTACTTATTATATTAGTATAGATTACTAGCTGAAGTGACCCCATCTTTACGTGTAAATAATAAATACTTTTTTATATTTTAAAATATTTTATACATAAAAGTAAAATATATAAACAAATAAATTATATTTAAAAAACAAAAGAAAGAAATAAAAGAAGATCAATTTAAAGTATTATCAACTCAACAAAAGAATTGGTGTAGTTGTATTATAACGACTAGAGGCACTTTCATATAAATAATAATAATAATCATCATTATTATTATTATTATAATTAATTTTAAAAATTATCTAATTATGTAATTACTATATATGAAAATTTGTGCGATAATGCACTAATCGTTATTTGTGAGTGTAAGAAAAAAAAAATTTATTAGTATAGAATTTTTTTTTTTTTAACCCTGACATGCGGTACCTATGTTCAGATAGATATGTTACAAATTTTAAAACCAAAATAAAAAAAAAAAAGCAAGTTATGAATATTAAGTGATAATAGAAAATAAATGTAATAGTATAATAACGGTTAAAAGATGACGTGAAACAAAATAAATATAAGTAATTATTCTTGTAGAATATTTAAAGTTATAGTTGGTATTTTAAAATTTTGGTGGCACGGTCATAAATTGTTAGTTGTGAGCGGGAAGTTATTTTCTTTTATATTAATATACATATAAATTAAATTTATGTACATAACAATTAAATATTATATTAAGTTACATGGAAAGAGGAAAATGAATAAATAAATAAATAAATAAATGTAGAATTTGTGGAGAAAAAGGAAAAATAAGTTGGAAAAAGAAAAACATATAAATATTTAACATTCAATCCTCCCACTTTTAATTTTAATGACTATTATTCTTTTTAAATGCTTCAAAACAAAATTTTTAATTCCAAAAAATTTATTGTTAAAAAAAATGCCCTGCGTGACAAGTCACGTGACATTATTAACTTTTCATTATTACTTTTAAAAATAATAATACAAGTATATACATCATTGATATTCCTACACCTTTGTATTAAAATGAAATTTTCCAATAAAAACGGAACCAAAAAAGAGTAATTTTTTTTGAAATATTTGGATGAAATATAATAGTCGTAAATTAAAAATTGCCTATTTTATTTAAGAGTCACTAATTGAGGATTAAATAAAATTTAAATATATTTCATTTTGTATCTGACTAAGACTTTGTAACTATTTTATGCCTAAATAGTATATATATATATATATGTGTGTGTATATTGTGAATTTATCCAAATAGGAGGATTAAGGATTGAAGATGGTTATAATTTTATTTTGAGTAAAATTCATATTGACACACAAGTTTTATCGTTAATTTCATTTTGGTATCTGTGTAATTATAAATGACTCAATTAGTACTTGAGTTTTGATATTAATATCACGTTGGTATATGGCTAAATAGCTAATTATAAATAACTTAATTAGTACCCGAATTTTAGCATTAATATCCTTTTGGTACCCGAATGCTTATTATTTATTTTTTTTTTCCATTATCTTTTCTATTGATGACCATTTTACTTTAGATAATAAATAAAAAAAATTGGATAAAACTTAATCAATGTATTTATGACTTCCATTTTTGACATTCTGAGTATTGTATTTGACAGTAATATTTCATTAATTTATTCTTTTCTACTCACTTTATTTACCAATATTCATTAAAAAAGTCCAAATATATTGCAACCATACAGAAGTTAAATTTGATTTCTGATTTTGAAAATTTATAATCTAAAATTTAAACTTTTGAATTTATATTTATGTTTTACAATCAGATTTTTATATCTCTATTAATAAAAATATACATTTGACAATGAAAATTTTGATTCCTCCGGACTTGACTATAACATAAGTTATTTAATTATGAATCTATAAATATATATATACATATATATTGAGAGATAATGATAGCAGAAAGTATTAGTTAAAATTAAAATATAATAATTTTGATAACTAAATATGGATAATAAAAAAAATATATCAATAGAAATTTATGAAAAATTTATTTCTTATATTTGTCATTTTATATTTTAATATCCAATGATAAAATGGCCATTATATAAAAAATAATAAAAAATAAATAAAAATATAAATTGGGTGTCAAAGTGATATTAATGGTGACATTCGGGCACTAATTAAATTATTTGCAACTACTCGTGTAGCGAAGTGACATTAGTGGCAAACTCGAGTACTAATAAAATCATTTATAATTACTCATATGCCAAAGTAACACTAATGAAAAAACTCGAAGATCAAAATAAATTTTACTCATTTTATTTTTTAAAATATTTTCGTGCAATATCTTTATTTGTTTATTATTATTATTATTTATTTATTTTTTGTGTGTGGGGGATGAACTTGGAAAAGTATTCTTCGCTTGAATATTCTATTGCGAATGGAGGAGAAGAGATGAAGAGGAATGAGAATATTTTCAAAGCCAAATATCCCAAAAAGATATATTTTTATATTTAGCGATTTGAAGAATCTTGTACCCCACAATCACAAATCTATGGCATTAATATTATTTTTTTAAGGAGAAAAACGTAAAAATAATACTCTTTAGGTGTCAACCATAAAATTAAAATAATTTATTTATTTATTTATTTAAAAAAACATTTAAATTCCACTTTTTTCAACAGTATAATTTGAAATTTTGATGGGATGCCAAATATGTTCGAGTTTATTTTTTTAAATATATTTTTTACTAGAGTGTTCTTTTGTGTAAACTCTTATCCGATTACTCACTACTATATTTGATCAAAATCATATCTAACTAAATATTTCTTAATATAAATATAATATATATATATAAAGAGAATATTTTTAATTGACATAATAATTTAAATATGTAAGTAACATAGTTAAATATATATATATATAATAATTAATAATATTTTTAAAGAAAAATATTTTTTTTTTAAAAAAAGAAAGATATTTGGTTATATCCAGGAAGTCGTATTCCGGGTAATTGGGCTGTAGTTGAACCATCCGGGTCAAAGTTATAATGGGCCTTACACCATCTTAATTGGGCTACTAAGTCTCTATTCAGTGCACTCAGCCCAGTTTCTCTCAAATCCATGTGTTTTGGGTTTTTTATGCGATAATTATATTTACACTTCACAATCTGTGATCTATTTATACAAATCACTCATGTCTTTTGGATAATTATAAATACCGTTCAAAAACGTCAACATCATCCGCACAAACAACCCTTTAATTTTGAAAATCAAACACACCCCCCCCCCAAAAGCGTCAATAGTATTACACAAACTACCACTACTTTTTGGCTGTAATGGGTGGTTTCTGTAATTATACAAAAGGCATGAGTGACTTGTGTAAACATACCATAGGTAAGGTGGTGTAAATATATTTATCTATTTTTTTTTATTAATACGATGGTAAAAATCAAGAAGTTCTCTTATAAAAGAGAGAAGTGACGCCGATTCAATCATTTGATTCTGGTTTTTGAGTTATGCCATATTCGCAAAACTTTAATATTGAGATAAAGTTGTCACCAAATGTTGTAGTGTAATAATGACAAGGGTTGAATGTTGCTACAATAACTCTGTGGGTTTGGATCTTTATATAAGGTGTTTGGTGGAACTAAACGTACTTTCAGACTTATATTTGTTGAATTATAGCACCCTGTAGTAAGATTGTGGAGTTTTTCGTTATCATTCATTCACGTTTCTAGTTTTTCCATTTTTTTTATAATAAAAAAATAACGTAAATGAGCTAAAGTTATTCGGTCTGACTAGAGGCAATGGATGGTGAAATTGTCATAGTAATCTAATATTTATACGGAGAAATAACACTTTTCGTCCTGTAACTTAGGGCCTTTCCACTTTTGATCCCATTGATTATGGGATTCTCACTTTTGGTCTCATAACTTTTAAAAAGTAGCACTTTTGGTCCCATGCCACCTCTCCATTAGATTTTTAAACGAAAAACACCACGTGCTTAGCAGGTGGCCGTTAGGGACTTTGCACTTTTGGTCCCATATGTTATGGGATTATCACTTTTAGTCCTATTTGTTATAAAATTTTCACTTTTAGTCCGGTAACTTTCAAAAAATAACACTTTTGGTCCCATGCACTTAACAGTCACGTGGCACTTTATGTTCAATATTTAAGGGAAAGTGTCATGGATCGAAAATGCTACTTTTTGAAAGTTACAGGACCAAAAGTGAGAATTCCGTAACCAATGGGACCAAAATTAAAAAGATCCTAAATTATGGGATGAAAAATGCTATTTCCCCTATTTCATACATTTCCTCTAAGTTAGGCCCCGTTCAAATTTAACTTAATTTTTTCATTTATAAAATTATATCTAAACTCGACTCCAATGTAAAATCAGTCAATTTTGAATAAGTTATAGTTAATTCGAATAAAATTTTAACTCTACTAACTTAACAATTGTATACATTTTTTCTTATTACAAAGTCCGATGAATCTCAAATCTTATAAACACAGATAAAAGTTTACAAGTCTGATTTATCATAATCAACAAACCAAATTTAATAAACTTGAGCAAAATGTGCAAAGGTCCATAAGATTTTTTTTGGTAAAACTTTTGTCCTTTTTTTGTCCTGAAAATAATATATAATTGATGCTTTACACGTTAACTTCCGTACAGTAGAGAAATCGTACGCCAGAGTGAAGATCATGTCCACGTAGAGGGACAGAAAAAATTCTACAAAATCGTGATAAAATAATAATGGGTCCCATACCTTTTCTTAGAAAGTAGTGGAAATTGTGATTGAGACTCTGACTTTGATGTGAAGTGCGACTTCTGCTTTGCTGTGTGCGATTCAAGAGATATGGGAAAATCCAGCCACCCAATGCGCTTTCAGATCTTGATACACTCTGCCCCACACGATTATCCCTATTTTATTTTACATATTAGACTCTTTTTAATATATATATATATATTTATTATAGAATTATTCTCGTTCAAAATAAAGATATGAATGGATGTGTCTCGACTGTCTTAAATCAAGTTTGATCATACTTAATATATTACATAAGTATAATATATTTGTCATGTAATTGACACGGCAATAAAAACATAAACTATTTGAAGACACTCAAAACCTCTTATAAGGTCTTTGACTATTTTAGAAGGAATTGAATCTTTTGTTGTAAATCGTATTTCATCTCCTACTCCATTCATTATATACACATCACGAGTATAAAATTATTCATTAAATAAAATACATGATATCATTATTATGCACGTGGCGTGTGTGTACGAAACGGGATGGAAAATAGAATATGAATTTGCAAAAGCAAAATCCAATTCAAAGAACCTTAATGAACTAGCTAGATCATTTGGAGAAATGCATGAAAACCATGTTGATGACAACAAAACCACATGGTTCTCTCTATAGCTCAACATATATTGAAGGTCCAACAAAACTCATCCCTTCTTACAACTGCAGTAGTCAAGTTCTTGGATAATCAAAACTCCATCACATTAAACAACGAAAACGGGACGTTAACGCTACAGAATCGATGATGTAAAAACGATGCATCGATCAAAAAACCATACTCATGATAATACCCTAAAACAGAACATATATACACAAACATAGACGTACAGACAACATATATTGATCAGATGATCTAGTTAACAACAAGAACGCCACAAGCCGTCATCCGGGCTCTCTCTCTCTCAAAATCTAGTTAATACAGTTGATCAAAAAGTCGGGACAACACCATACGACACATCACCAGATATTAGTGAATCAACCTCAAGCTCGGACCGCTTAGCAAACCTCCCTTTGATCCTCGGTCTGGTTTCTGCATACGCCTTTCTTGAGGCGTACCGTATTGTTTTCTCAAACTTTCTGTTCTTTCTTTTCTCTCTGTACCTCAACACCCTCGCTTCTCTGTCGACCCCAGAGACGGGGGTGGGGATAGCTTCGGTCTTGGCGAAGGTGTTGGATACATCGGCCATGGCGTTGTGGTCCGGGACGACTCCCACGTCCAACGATGAACAAGATACCTGTCATAGATTTTTGTAAGATTTTTTCAAGTTGTTGACAAGATACATGGTACTTAGGTCTAAGGTTGTTGATTGCTAGGCAGTAAGCTCATCTTGAGTTCATTACACACTTCATTGATCAGGATTCAATGTAAACAAATAGGTAATTAACCATAACCAATTTAATTAATACGTACTATACGCATAAAGTATATATTCCTTCGTATTTACACGTACAAGTGTTGTATATTAGATAATAAAGCTTGACTTAGTTGGCGAAGCTAAAACCGACCTCGTAGTTAAGAGATCATGTGTTCGAATCCCACTAATGGATGATTATTTGTTGATCAATTGTATTATTAATTAATTATACAAATTTGATATTGATAATTGATGTATATTAACCGTTATTAATTAAAATTTATAATATAATTATAATTGACTCACTTAAAAGATCGTGACGGATAATACGAAATAAAATACAAAATGAATCTCCCTATACTCAATAATTATTTTTTTTAAATTTTATTTTTTGGCAATAAATAAAAGAGCATTAAATTCAATTTAGCCTAGCACAATTACTTTACGCAACAAACTTTTGACTTTTAGCTGATCAAATTAATTACTTGGATCAAATTGTTCTAGCAAGTTCTTTGGAAAAATTAATTACCTAAATAAATAAAATTAAATAAACAGGAAATAATAATAATAATAATAATAATAATAAGGATTAAGAAATCATACACTTTGGCTAATGGACTGTGAGGTGAAGTTATACATGAAAGGCTTGGATCCCGGATAGTCCACATCATACGTGGGAAACCCGTCAACGACCGGACCTGGGTACTGACCCGACCCGTATTCGTTCTTGTTCTGAACCGGCACGACTCTATCGGAGGAATACTCTTTCTTCTCATGGTTAATTGGCTTCTGCTCTCCGGGTATCAGATCAAGGTCCAGATACGGATCCATATCGCTAAACAAATACTCCACAGACTTGTATTCGGGTGACCCGGCGTCCTCATCCAACTTACTATTCGGGTCGGGGAGGAGCCACGACGCAGCCTCGGCTTCCTCCTCGGAGACTTCCTCCTCCGCCGCTGCGGCGGAGGAGGAGGACTTTGTGGCGGAAGCGGCGTCGTAGAAGGGGACGATAGGGAGGCGCTCGTGGCGGCGGGCGAGGGGATTCGCGGAGTGTATGTCGCGGTCGCAGGTGGCGCAGAGGGCGGCGGCGTCAGCCTTGCAGGTGACGGAGGCGGGGGCCTGCTCGCAGACCTCGCAGACCCAGACGCGGGCGTGGCGGGACGCGAGCTTGTTGGCAGCGTGGACTTTGGCGTCGCAGGGTACGCAGAGGAAGGCGGAGTCAGCTCGGCAGAAGACGGTGGCGGGGGCCGTCTTGCAGGAGTCGCACAGCTTCGCCGTCAAGCTCCAGGTCTCGCCCCCCATTTTTCTTGATTCCTGTAATTTTTCTCTGCACAATTTCGATCTTTCCGATCACTTTGTGGTGAGAGAAACGGCGATGGGGTTTTGAAGTGTGATTGCTTTTAAGAGTGTTGGAGCGATGGAAGTATAAACTAGTAGGAATAGACCCTCTCGTTCGGACAAGCAAGACAACTAGGGGTATGGGAGATTTGGAGATCAACTAATGAGGGGATGACACGTGGTGAAGTCTTAGCCAGATAAAAAAGCTTGATTTTTTCTTTTTTTTTTGGGGTGGGATAATTAAAAGGTTGATGAGGAAATGGGAAATTCTCTATTTAACCAAGAAAAAAGGAGAATAAAAATAAAAGGGAAGGAATGGGATTGATATTTTTTTTTTAAAAAAAAAAGAATAATGTTGGGGAAAAGAGTTTTTCTATTGAAAATTCATCTTGTGGGATAATTATATTTACACTCTTTAACCTATGGTCTATTTACATAAATTACTCATGTCTTTTGAATAATTATACATACACCACTAGAAATAAGCATTATTTACACATACTACCCCTATTTTTTTTTAAAAAAATTACACTTACATCCCTCAAAAGTATCGACATTGTTACATAAACTACTACTATTTTTTTGCTATCAAGGGTGATTTGTATAAATAGACTATAGGTTAGGGGTGAAAATGTAATTATCCCTATTTTATATAATACGTGCATTGAATTTTTTTATATATACAAATAATGGAAATTAGATATATATAAAATATTTATACTATAATAGAAGATGTTGCAAGGAGAGATTATTATGGTTGTTTGAGAAAGCGTAACATCAAAAGGAGAAAGAAAACAAGGGTTGATTTATGAGGTGGGGGTCCAATATGGGTTGTGGGAAATTAAAAATATAAATATAAATATAAATATAAATAAATATGTGAATTTATTTTATTTTTTGGGATGGGGAAAGAATAAAGATATAGATGGCTCTTGCAGGTGTGGTAAAGGCATCATAGGAATTGGCAGCTGAGATGCGCTGCTGCTCTATAGCTCACATTCATTTCATGCTCTCATTGTGATACCCCAAAACACAATAACACTCTCAATGCACCCACCCCACCCCACCCTCCAATTTAAATTTTCTTCTTTTTTCTTTTTTTTTTTTCCTCACCAATTTCTATTTTGGTTTCTATTCAAATGGGGGTGAATTTTTGAAAATATGGCAGTTTGATTTTCATATTTGATCATAAACATCAATTGAGAGTTCTGTTAAGTATGGGGCGAGTTTGGTGAACCTGAGACTCGCCTATTAAATTTGGAATGGACCCAAGACCTGTCCCCACCTTGAATTTTAGTTTGCCCCTCCTGCTATAAAATTCGTTGAGGTAGGTCTAACCCAGCGTACCTATTTCCTTTTTTAAATAAAGATAAGCAAGAAGCAAAGGGGAGCAGTGACGGCAGCGATGGGGAGGCGAGGGCGACGAGCCAAGACAATGGTTGTAATGGTGAAGGCGGAGAGCCGCGCCGGCATGGGTGAGGTGAGGGAGGTGAGGGAGGAGAGGGAGAGAAATGGTGAGAGAGAAGGGAGAACTAGGGTTTGGTAGGATTTTTATTTTTATTTTTTTAAATATATAGATATAGTTAAATATTCTCTCTGGATGAGTTCTCATGGACCCAAGAACCCGTCCCAATTCCCACTTTTTACCCAAACCCACCCCATTTTTCGGGGGATTCCGGGAGGGTTTTGCCGGGTCTAGGTCCATTGCCACTCCTAGCTTTACTCTTAAAAGATCTCATCGTATTCATTCAATTCAACATTGTTACAGTTGCAAGAAACATTTCTGTAGGATATATGTATGTACCATCAATCATCACCATGTTATTAGTTTCAACGGTCTCTTACAAATATAATTTACTGAAACAGAGGATGAGAAAGAGATACAGGTGTTCGTCTACAATGGCGATCATGGTGTCTTCTGAACAGTGCTTGCCAAGGAACAGATTTATTTTCTGGTGCTATCTCATCAAAAGCAGCAGAAATACCATCATGGTTTCTACTTCCTTTGCAGAAAAGTTCACACATTGATCTGGGGTGTGATATGCCATGAGTCGGGACTCGTCAAAGTGCAATCTGTTTGGATGTTTAAAAACAAATACTCATTGTTTTCAATAAGCTCATTAGCATCTGCAACGGTGCAGGCAGTGGCCTGCTCAACCGTCATGGATGCAAGAAGCTTGTCGGGGCAGCTTGGGTTAATGTAAGAACCACCAATAACCGTGTAGTGGCTACAAAGCTAGCCAAGTTGTTTTACACCATCCCCTCTACAAAAATGAAAAAGGTAACTTTAAAGAGATATTCACATGATTTATAATTCGATTGCAAAAGGCTAGCTATTCAAAGTGATCTGATGTTGTGCGTAAAAAATGGAACTTACCATGAGTGATGACTAATGGTTAAGGAAGCAAACCAGAATACCAGGCCTACTTGACACCAGGAGGGCCCTAAAAAACCAATGAGAACAAACGAGCAAAAGCTCATCAACCGAACATCCCAAAATAGTGTGTTCAAAAACACCCATGCCCATGTCCCTTGTATCATTCGTTTCCAGAAATGTTGAAACTCCAAACTATGTCTGATCACCGGTTTGCGATGATAGTTTCGTTTCCAACTGCTGCATCAAGTTTCTGTGCTTAAAAGACCTGCTGCATTTTCCCTAAGGTTAACAAAAGAAATTCCTTTTGGTTTTTCAAAGTTCAAAGCAGAAAATTACTTACCCAAGCTTGTTGTATAGGTGGTATGTTAGATTACTATAGCTGCCAGCACTCTTGTGATCAGATTTTGAACACAAAATATATTCATATGGAACACCATGAGGTAGTAGTTCTCATCACTGGATCAAAAACACAGATGCATTGTCCTTTCCGCTTCTGTTGAATTATCAGCAGTCCAAGTGATAATATATATAATTTCTTCCTGCTTGTTGACACACCTACCTTTGGTTGGAGAAGTTTTATCCCCTGGCCATAAAATTGAACCAGAATAACGTAAGAATGTAATCCAGTAGAATGTAATCCAGTAGAAAAACAAGGCTGTAAGTCTGGAGTATTGGAATATGGTGTGGCATACAAATGTTGGTTCTTGATCAAATGAAAAGTTACTAGCCATTTATCACAAAGAGGAGAAATAACAAAGAAAAGATATAGAAAGAACAAGCATCAGATGAAAGAAAGTAAAAACACTAGCAATTAAGGTAGGCAAACTGCAGAATAACAAAGAGAAATACCTCGAGGAGTGGACCCCAGCCATAGCAGACAGTAAAAAGCTCCATTGCAAAAATTTGATATCATATTGCGTCGCGATTGGATACATGATTTTCAGTCATAGACTTCTCAGGTACCCTTTCTTGACCAGATTTGATAAAGGTCAAACACTTTATCTAGCTCCCGCATCTTGAAGTATTTCTTCATGAGCACTAGAAATGGCACATGATCAATTGGTAAACCCGAACTCTGTACCTTGAAAAAGAGCTCTTGTGCCTCCTCCATTTTGTTTCGCATGCAGTAACATTTCAGTAATTCAGTATAAGTTATTATATCTGGATTACACCCTCTCCTCAGCATTTCATCATGTAGCTGGAGTGCAGAATTTATGTGACCAAAATTACAAGCAGCACCAATCAACAAATTGTATGTGACCAAATCAGGGAAAAGACCATTTAAGATCATCTCTTTCTTCAGATAATGAGCCTTATCGATAATCCCATTTCTTATTTGTGTGTGAATCAGGGCATTGTATGTGTAAATGTTAGGCAGAACACCAAATTCAATCATTTGATTTTTCACAGAGAATGCCTTTTCTACATCTCCACATTTCCCATAGGCATCAATTATTACATTCCAAATAAGAGGTTTGGGTATAAATGAATTATCCAACATGTGGGAAAGAAAACGATTTGCACTAAGTGCATCCCCCTTTATACACAAACCTTGGATAATCATTTTGTAAGTGATGTGATCAGGAGGAACACCCATCCTTGACATAACACTGAAAACATAACAAGCCTCATTAGTCCTGCCTGACTTGCAAAGATTACTAATAAGAGTATTGTATGTGAAAATATCTGGAAGGTGGCCGCTTTTAAACATCTCGCACAAGGATTTATATACAAGGTTTATGTCCCCAGTCAGACAGAAACCATGAATCATAACATTGTATGCAACAACATCCACCTCTATACCCCTTTGGAATACATCATTCCAACAAGTAAGACCTGCAACCATGTTTCCAGTCTTGAAATAACCATCCATAAGTATAGTTGAAGTGATTAAATCTGACGTCTCCCCATCACTACCGTCCTCCAATATTTTCTCAAGCAGCTTTCTTGCATCCTCCAATAAGCCCTTCTGGCAAAGGGTATGTACAAGAATATTACAGGAGACTCTATTTGGCCTTATTCCATGGTCAGCCATGGTAGAAAAGAGATCTAGAGCCTTATCCACTTTATTGACGAGGCAATAACCACTCATCAAAGTGTTGTAGGTAGCACATGTAGGAGAAGGACCATGGCGTAACATCTCCTTAACAAGCCACTCCGCCCTCCCCAAGTCACCACTTTTGCAAAGTGCATTTAAAAGGTAATTGTGAGTTAGGACATCAGGAATTCTAAGCTGCTGGACCATTGTCCTCCAAAGCCATAAAGCTGTTCCTAACTTACCTTCCAAGCACAAAGCTCTTATCATAGTTATATCACTGCTGTACTTCGTTTCCAAGAAGGCATCACTACTACCAGTATGCCCCCATGCTATGCTTTCCCTGCAATTTTTCAATTCGAATACATATGCAATAAGCATTTATCAGAGCCATTATGTCCTGATGGATTTCAAATTTTGAGCAATTCTTCACATAAATTCCTTCAAACAATTTACAGAAGCCATCTCAATTTCACAGATAGAAATTTCCAACCATGTAATCCGACTACCTACTTCAACTAAAACTGAGAATTGAGTTAAATTCATTGACACAACAGCTCTACATAAATCGCCAATCAATTAAACTCAACAGAACATACCTCATGGTTTTCAAGCGATCCAAACTACCCTTTAACATTGCGTCCAATGCGTTGAAAACTGCGCCCCTCGGCTCTCCTTCCCCATCTGAAATTTCCTTCTTCTCATTTCGATCGCAACTTATACTCCTAAAATCAGGCACAAGACATGAAACCAAATACATACCATTCTATGCATTTCCAATGACAATGAGTAATCATAAATCAACAAAATGCTCTTACTTGGAGTCTATCAAGTCCAAGCCAGATTTGGAGCAAAGAAGCTGGGCAAAGTAAACGGAAATTTGATCCTTCAACGAGTCTAGGGCTTGGAAGCTCCCATTCAATATTCGGAGAAGCAAATAGGATTCTTGCGCAGGTAGTAAAAGCTGAGATTCGAATATTACAACAAAAGGGGGTTAGAATGAAAGTTTTGCAGTCTGATAGAAGAAATCACGAAACTTACGGATTGCATTGGTGGCGGTGGAGCGACGCCTTATAGGGTGGCGGCGGTACGGCGACGGCGGCGGTCTAAGCTGCAGACAGAGTGTAGATGAAAGGGGGGGTTGGGTCCCCAAGGATGCAAAGGCATTCAATTCCCAAACCGGTTTCCGTAGAACTAGAAACTCGGCTCGGGTGGATAAAGCCCAATAGTAACTGCTGTATTGGGCCTAGCCCATTTTCAGTATTGGGCTTTGGCCCATATCTAGTATTCGGCTACTTTTCTCATTTAATCCAATCCAGCCCAAATCCAAAACAAAAGAGCGTGGCGCCATTTTTGTTTGAATTGCAGCATGAATTTATAAACTTTTCTAAAATATCATATTTGAAATTTTGTAAAATAGTATAAGAAACTTGATAATTCTTTCAGTAAATATATTTGAAAATATAAAATATATAAAATACCCTATCTTATAACATTGCTCATTTCAAGAAAAAAATAAAAATAAGTGTATTACGGACATTTTAGACAATTCATACATTTTGTATATTACAATAATCACTTTAAGACATTGAGCCTTAATAAATAGTAATAGACATGGATATTTCAAGGACAAATAGTTGCTCCCGTCTTGCAATTTTTATGGAATTATTAAAGTTCATGGACTATTTTTGCAGACTATATAGTTGATGCACATAAAAACGAATTGGTTCAAACGGTTGAATAGAAAAAAAAAAAAAAAAACAGAAAAACAAAAAGAGATGAAAGAGCCCTCAAAGGAATGCAACGCAAGGTGCCCAAAAGGCCTAGTTCAAATAGAACCCCAATAAATCAAGCAGGAAGTATCCCCAGGAAGTAAAATCGGCCCAAAGTTGCCCAAGTAGCCCAAATTGACAAGGTCCAATCCAAAAAGGTCCTGCAGGCTCACAAGCAAGCTTTGGGACTTGTAATCCTTTAGTCAAAGTAAAAATTCACATTACGT
This sequence comes from Sesamum alatum, assembly GCA_034509735.1. Classification (NCBI taxonomy): domain Eukaryota; kingdom Viridiplantae; phylum Streptophyta; class Magnoliopsida; order Lamiales; family Pedaliaceae; genus Sesamum; species Sesamum alatum. Next base: position 2,071,774 of record JACGWO010000007.1, read on the forward strand.
GACGTTCACGAGTGACCTAAGTGACATTCACATAGAACCTCTAAATCCACACCCCACAAAATAATAAGATAAGGACCAGTGTGGCACCTTCGACCAGAAGTGACCTCCGAACCAGGATTTCGACTAAAAGAATGTATCTCCTCAACCATTTTGCCAAAAATTCAAGAAGACATCCCTAACACCAGAAGATATCCTCATCAGCAATGGACTCCACTGAATCCGTGGGAACCCTCCACCGAATCTGTGGGGTATTCGATTTATCCAACAGGTTGAGGATTGCCTACAATTTAGAGCCCCCCCCCCCCCTCCCCCAACAAAAAAAAACAACTTTAGCTAGAATTGTGACTTTAATTCTTTTAAGTTTTAAGTTTTATACTTTAAACTTCAATTTCATTCTCTCACTTGTATACAAATAATGAGGAATTACACTCTCAATTAATTTCACCATTATTTTGATTACTCCATCTCATCATTTTGTACTCCAATCAGT